>CM056054.1:156595871-157195871 GCA_029574335.1 Rana kukunoris | reverse complement strand
ACACGTTTTTATTCTTCTCTTCCTCTACTGAGATACTGATGTTGTGCTAAAGCCAAGCATGCCTAAAGACTTATATGCAGATCACTGAGAATCCTGGGAGATGTAGTTTGAGATGGACATCCCATATAATGGGATCAATAGATTCAGGGCCGATCCTAGGCAGGGTGCACAGGGTGCATTGCACCCAGGCGCCTGCAGAGGTGGGGGCGCCGAACATCTAACAGACTCTCTAACAGAATCCCTCTCTGTGTCCATCACAGAGGCCCCCTCCAGGTCCCAACACAGTACTCTGCTTCTCTTCCTGTATTTTGTTTATTGTTAAGAGATTATGTAAGGATCTGTGGTTAAGTCATTGACATCGAAACATTTTTAAAGGGGAGGAGTTAGTACAATGACAACGCCCATGTGGGGGCGCCAGAAATATTTATGCACCCAGGCACCTGTGACCCTAGGATCGGCCCTGAATAGATTCCTTACACTAAAGATCCAAATATGCACAGTGCAGTAGGAGGAGTGGAGAGATTTTTATTAAACTGCCTGAGAAAAGATCTTCCTCTTGGCACCAAGGGAGTTAAAGAGAGCACCTGTGTCTGAATGTTTGCCTTCCAGTGGGAGACCATACCAGCAGAGATTCAAGCCTGAGACTGGGAATGAGGACATCCAGGGGGAGCAGAGCACCACCCATATCACAGCACTTTCACTGCTGTTGCAGGGAGACTGGAGCATCCACTCACTCTCTGCTTCCCACTGCTGATCACCGGAGGAGATCGGGTAGAGACAGATGGCCCCTTTTTTTTACAGCAGGAGGTCACTGCAGCACCCCAGGAATGTGTGAGACATCTTTTCATCCATTGCTGATATTGCTAGCAGAGACTGAGCCACAAAGAGTAGGACCCCAAGTGTACCAAATCCATACTGCACTTATACCTATACTGCAATATACCAAACCATTACCACATCTAAACCACATCTAGCTTACACCTGTTGTGAGACAATACTGTACTTATGCTGCAACTATAATGCATGCAAATGAACTGTGACTGTCGTTAAGTGCACCCACTACTGTGATATATGTGAGAGATATACATACCAGAATGTGTTGCACTTAGATGCATGTACCTTACATGAAAAAAATATATCTGATGTTGGGTTCACTTTGATGAATAATACAGGGACCGTTGTTTGGCCACTATACATCCTCAATAAATTCCTCTTTTATATTTAGTAAACTTGACTGATTCCATGCTAAAGCAATGCTGTACTGCACAAATAGAAAAAAATAAAAATAAAAAGGTTGAGCTCACAGCGGTGGGGGTCGTTCTAGTGGTACCAAGAAGACATTTTGATGGATGCTAAAGGATGTACGGCAAGTGTTATAGTTACTTAGTTCAATGAAACCTGACCTCTTTGCCTATAGGGCAGTGATGGCGAACCTTGGCACCCCAGATGTTTTGGAACTACATTTCCCATGATGCTCATGCACTCTGCTGTGTAGTTGAGCATCATGGGAAATGTAGTTCCAAAACATCTGGGGTGCCAAGGTTCACCATCACTGCTATAGGGTGTCATTCCTCAAATAACAAAATCAATCACATTATAATACTCATATAAAATATTTCACTGGGCATATCAATGCAATAGTGTGGCTATTATGTGTAACAAATAAAAATCTAGCAAAACGGTAAAAAGAAATAAGCCCACCGCATTCAGTTTTTATTTTTATAAAAGTAGAAATCACACTTGAGACTTTCCATGTGGCCAGTAAATATTAAAATAATCCTGAAAAACCTGTTATTCAAGATCATAAATTTCCTAGTGACACGGAATGGGACGGTTGGTTTAGCATGTGGGAAGAATGCTAAAATAGCCAGACTCTTTCATTCTCAGCGGCCTTGCGGATCCTTCGAAAGAAGACCCAACCTTTCCTGGTGTGACGTCAATGGATGGGATTGTGTTTGTGTATGGATGGATAATTGTCATTCAGCTGTCAGCAAAACAATCAACTGTATGCTGTATTGATCTCTAGATTAGTATTTAAAAGAACCTGGACCAAAGAGTTTCTTGCAGTAAAGTACTATTTATAATCGCAAGAAAACTCGATTGCCAAAGGTAAGACTTGCTTCTTAGAAAAAAAAAAGTACAACCTTTGGCAACTTTCATGTAATTTATCCTACTGGAAGGCCTCGTACACACAAGCAGACAGATTTGTTCAAATCTGTCTGCTGGGATTTTGGTTTGCTCGCGTGTACACATGAGCAAACCAAAATCCCCGCCAGCAGACGGCACGCTGACGTGTCGGTGACGTGGCGGTGACGTTGACGCCGCCACGTCACCGCACCAGGAAGTAAAACACTTCTGCGCATGCGCAGAATCCATTCGGCGGCGGTGCGGGACGACATGTCTGCTGGTAAGTGTACTAACCAGCAGACATGTCGGGCAGACGGATTCCCACCCGATAGATTTCAAAGCATGCTTTGAAATCTGTCCGGTGGCCAAATCCGTCGGCTCGGCCGTACACACGATCGAATCTGTCTGCTGAAACGGTCCAGCAGACCGTTTCCAGCGGACAGATTTGATCGTGTGTACGAGGCCGAAGAAGGACCACAATGTTATGGATGTGCAGATCTATCTGCTAGGTTCATTCACCTCTATCGTTGAGTACACATATTCTATGAATGACCCTAACAAACCAGCAGTGCTCAAAATATAAACAAACTCACCATTATTATATTAGTAGTGCCTCATGTAAATAATGTAAATCGACCATGTGTCTATTAAAAATAAATTGTTGGTATTTTACAAAATGGCAAATTGTATTTATCAATTGTAATCAGTCTAAAAATCCATTTTGACAACTTTTTCCCCAACGATCATCAGCCAGGACTGTGGCGGTACCTGCAAATATGGAACCAGTGGCGTAACATCCGGGGGGCCGCCGGTGTGTCTGCCCCATGCGCTGAGCTGAGGGGGGGCGCCGGCGCCCCCGGTTATTATACCGGGATGAGGCGGGTCTCTGTTGCTGCGGTCAGGACTCTTGCTGCGGTCCGGACTCCGGTCAGACTCGGACTCTCTCTGCTCTGTGACTGCCCATGCGTATGTGCGGCCGCCGGGGCGCTTGCAGTGTCGCTACCCTCACGCAGGCAGCAGGCTCCTCCCTAAGTGAGTCAGCGGTTTCAGAACGGGGTCTGTCTGCTCTGTGTTGTGTCCTGACTCCTGGGTATAGCCGGCCCGGCCGGTGGTGACAGTCACAGGTGTGGTACTGCCTGATCAGGTCAGTGATATCATATGTATGCTGTGCTGTCAGACAGTATCAGGTGTTGGGGACGGCCAGGTGACCGCGATGGGTCCCAGTCTCATGTGGGTTAGTTTAACTTAGTTAGTGAAAGTAGGGGCCCAGTCCCAGTTGTAGTTCACAATTAATACAAAGCCTATATAGAACCTAGAAATTCTATGCTCTATAATGGCATTATATTAATTGTGAACTACAAGCGGTCAGTCCAGCTGGGACTTGTAGTTCCCTGTAACTGATATGAGGCTGTATTAGAGTACTAGAAATACAATGCCTTTATAATGTATAATGTTGCCTTTATAATATATGTTTCTATTGTTTTTTCATAAAAGTGTTTTTTCATAAAAAATGTATTGCTCTTTACCACCATTAAAAATTTAATGATCTTTACATGTGTTTAAATATCCTTATAACCAGAGTGGATGTTTATATAAGGGGGGGCGAAAAAAAAATTCTGCCCCGGGGCGTCCATAACTCTGAATGAATGAAAACTTATATAGCGCAGCACATGCGAAGTAAATCGCCTCTGGGCGCTTGTTGTTCCTGTCTCCTTTGAGATCAAAAGAGATGAGTCTTAATATTTCTCCTGAAGACTAAGTAGTTCTCCTCCAGCCGAATGCTGGCTGGTAAGGCGTTCCATAGTCTGGGACCTTGGACAGCGAATCTCCTGTCTCCTTTGGACTTGTATCTGGCTTTCGGTATCTGAAGCCGATTTTGATTGGTGGATCGTAGAATACGATTGGGATTGTGAATTTTTATTTTTTCGCATAGATAATGGGGAGCATTCCCATGGATACATCTATGCGTTAGACAGAGAGCTTTAAAGGTGATTCTGTCTTTAACTGGTAGCCAGTGAAGGGATCTCAGTGAAGGTGAGATTGATTCCCAGGGTTTTTTCCCAGTCACAAGTCTGGCGGCCGTATTTTGAACGACTTGAAGACGAGCGATTTGGTACTTGGGGAGTCCGAGGTAAAGGGCATTTGCATAGTCCAGTCTGGAGTTTACAATCGCTCCCACCACGACCGCTATGTCTTCTTTGGGAATAAAAGGAATGAGTCTGCGTAGTAGGCGCAGCAGATGGTGAGATCTGCTGACTACTGACCCTATTTGTGCGTTCATTGTCATGTCGGAGTCAAAGATGACCCCAAGACTTTTGACTTTGGCGCTAGGGGAGATGATTTTGCCCAGAATGGGCGGGGGGATCCAGGTTGTTGCCGATTGATTCCTACGCTTGGCGTGAAACAGAAGAAGTTTTGTTTTTGCTCCGTTGAGTTTGAGATAACTCTTTGTCATCCAGTCCTCTATCAAAGAGAGGCATGTCTCTAGATTGAGGTGGTGATCCTTTTTATTGCAAATGCGGAAGTACAGTTGCATGTCGTCTGCATATGAGTGATATAGCAGTTTTTGGCTGCTGATGATTTCGAAAAGAGGACGCACATAGATGTTGAATAACATCGGCGACAGGGGAGATCCTTGAGGGACCCCGCACGATAATGTGCGTTGTTCAGAAGTGAAGGGTCCTAGCTTCACTATTTGCGATCGGTTTTCCAAAAAAGAGGAGAACCAGGATAAATCGCTTTCTGCGACTTTGGCTATTTTAGCCAGCCGAGTCAATAACAGCTTGTGATCTACTGTATCAAAGGCTGCGCTTAGGTCCAGCAGAACCAGAAGAGAAGATTCTCCTTCGTCTGTGGCCTCGAGAACGTCGTCCCATATCTTAAGCAATGCTGTTTCCATCCCATGTCCGGGACGGAATCCTGATTGAAATAGGTCGAGTAAGTTGTGGGTATCTAGATGCTGTTGCAGCTGCTGTACCACTGCTTTCTCCATTACCTTGGAGAGAACATTTAGGCCTGTTATGGGGCGCCAATTGAGTGGATCCTTCGGCTCCAGGGTGGCTTTCTTCCAGATGGGTTGAATAAAGCCCTCCTTCAGCTGGGAGGGCATTATGCCCTCCCTGAAGGATTGGTTGATAAGCTGCGTGACAGGAGGTGCCAGGATGTCGGCGCATTCCTTCAGCAGTTTGGTGGGGATAATATCATTTGGCGCAGTGCTGTTGCGCAGAGTGCCGATGATATTTTTTGTGGTCTGAATGGAGATGGGTTCCAGCGTGAACTCACCTAACTGTGGTGAATTGCTGCCGGTGCTGTGTAAATGACTACATGGGGGGGGGGGGGGGCTGGGAGAGAAATTGTTTTGCTGAATGCTTTCCCGGATAGCCTCAATTTTGTTAATGAAGCAATCCGATAACTCATCGCAAAATTCTTGTGTATCCAAGTTGGGGGCTTCAAGACATCCTGGATTCATGGTCTGAGTGACCAGCTTGAAGAGTTCGCGGGGGCGGTTTAGGGCACCGTTGATAGCCTCAGAAAAATAGTTTTTCTTGGCTTCGAAGATTTGCTTGTAGTATTTTCTGGTTATTGCCTTGTAGATCGAGAGGTTCTCATCTGAAGAGCTTCTTTTCCAGGCTGCTTCTGCCCTTCTGCGCTCTTGCTTCAGTAACGCCAGCTGGTTGTTGAACCAGCTGGAGTTATTTTTCCTGATCTGGGTCTTTCGTTTCGGCGCTATCAAGTCAGCTGACTGCAATAGTGCTGTGTTTATGGCCTCCAGTGTTTCTTCCGCTGTTAGGTGCGGCTGAATTGTGTTTATTTTTTCCCCTAACGTGGCTTTGAAGAGTTCCGAGTGGAGCTTCTTCTGACATCTGGTCCAGTGTGTTGTCACTGGATTTGATGTTTTTGTTAAGGGGGGGTATTCGGAAATAATGAATTTAATTGCATGGTGATCTGTCCATGGCAATGGTTCATTTTCCAAGATTTTTATTTCCAGATCTTGTCTGAAAATAAGATCAAGTGTGTGACCTGAAGCATGTGTGGGCCCACATACTAGTTGCTGAAGCCCTAATCCTTCCAGGTGGTCGATACAGGCGTCGGCAACGGGGTCTTGTGCGGAGTTGGCCCAGAGATTGAAGTCCCCGAGCAGCAAAACATGTTTGCTGTTGAGGGTGTAAGTGGAGACAAACTCCGTTAATGATGATAGCAGCTGCGATTTTGGGCCGGGTGGCCTATAGCAGAGAAGAATGTGGACGGTCTCCTTGGAATTTGTTTGCAAATGCAGAGTAAGGGTTTCCATGAATGGAAGAGGGTTTTGAAGGGCTGGTTTAGTGACCGCACTCCTCCTCCTCTTTGCCCTATTCTGTTTTCCGTTATGATATGGTAGTTTTCTGGCACCAGTTCTCCTAGAATGGTGTTACAGTCGGCTGTAAGCCAGCTCTCTGTAATAAAGAGGCAATCTAGATCGCATTGTAAAATGAGGTCCCGGATTTCCAGTCGGTGTTTTACTGCCGATCTTGTATTGATCAAAGCACAAGATATGTGCTAACTCTGGTTACGCCACTGATGGGAACATCCCCAAACCAACTAAAAATTTTAGGAACACTCTGTAATGTCTGAATGCATCTTTAGAGGTTCAGTTGTGATTATAGTGCCACTGCTGAACAGAAAGATGGTACAAGTGATCTGGTGTACATAGGGGCAGACTGACAACTCATGAGGCCCCCGGGCAATAGAAGATTATGGGGCCCCCAGGCTCACAGGTGGCCACCATGCCAGGAGTAAGTAACAAACAAAACAACATATAGAGTACAGCAGTCAGGCTGAGGAGGCAGTACAGAGGCGGGGCAGCTATAGCCTCGCAATTTTCACAGCAAAATGATGTCGGCAAGGGACATTTCAGGGACAGATGTAAAAATACACAGATTTTGACATACTGTCCCTGGTTTTACTGAGACTGGCCACCCTGGTGGGGCCCCCTAGTGGCATGGGGTCCTCGGTCCATGCCCGAGTGCCCTAATGGTCATCCGCCCATGGGTGTACATGAAGCTAGGATAAATCTTCATCCTTTGACAATTTACTTGGTAACATCAGTATAACATAAGATTTAAAAAAGCTACTGAACTCTTGAAGGACAAACTATGACGGCAGAAAAGACACTCCATTGTTATTATTTCCACGCTCAGGCCTTGGAGACATATCAGTTGGAGTTAGTGAATAGATGACCTTCACTGCTGAAAGAAAGATGAGGTGGAACTAATTGTCACAACATTTCTACACAATTTCTCATGGCAAGAGATAATTTTATATAGATCTATGACATGTTAGAATACATTATGCAAGTGTAATTACAGACCTGCACACTATATGACAAGCCGTCAAAAACTGAATTATTGTTACATCCTTGGGAGCACTTTCAATTTGCGGCTTTAACTGTCAACTCACATGTATAATAAGGATGAAGGTTTGTTAGGTTTTATGAATTGGACCGTATGAACAGAACACCTTTGTCACCCAGTTTAAATGTTATCAAATTTTTAAAACTGTGGACAGGAAAACGATTCCTCAAGGAGCATGTTATTCTACCACCATTTTTATCTGTTATTTTTTCACCTGATGATACTACCAGTAACAAATTTCCTCTCCTAGGTTTCCAGCAGTTACTGAGGACAGAACTACAATATCCTCCCCTTTCCTCTTCTCTAAAACATAGGGCCAGATTTAGGAAAGAGATACGACGGCTTATCTCCAGATAAGCCATCTTATATCTGCGTCTGAGCCCTCCTATCTATGCGACTGATTCATAGAATCAGTTACGCATAGATTTCCATTAGATCCGACTTGCGTAAGTCTCTTACGCCGTCAAATCTTATTTTTATATTTAGGCTGGACGCTAGGTGGCGTTCCCGTCTAAAATATGCAAATGAGCCTATACGTCGATTCCCGAACGTACGCCCGGCCGGCGCATTTTTTTACGTCGTTTGCGTTAGCGTAGTTCCGTCGTAATGTTACCCCTGCTGTATGAGGCGCAGGCAATGTTAAGTATGGATGGCGTGCCGGCGTTTTTTCCCCGTCGTTTACGTAAAACGTTTGCGAATAGGGCTTTGCGTAAGTGACGTTCACGTCGTTTACATTGCAAATTGACGTCGTGATTTGGACCATGCGCACTGGGATCAATTCACGGCTGGCGCATGCGCAGTACGTTTGGCGCGGGATCGCGCATTATTTAAATAATACTCTCCCCCTACCCGCCCAATTTGACTTAAGACGTGCCATTTATGCTACGCCGCCTTAACTTTACAGGCAAGTGCTTTGTCAATAAGGCACTTGCCTGAAAAAGTTGCGGCGGCGTAGTGTAAATACCATACGCTATGCACATTTAGAATTACTCCGCTCCTACCTGAATCTAGCCCATAGAGTTTTCTGTAGTCCTCAAAGATTACTGAGAATTTTTATAAACCCTTTAGGGGGGATGAGAGAGAAACTTGGCTCCCCATACTGATAACTCAGTCACTGTTTTGAAACCAAATCCCTCTCCCCCTCATTTGTCCTTCTCTTTGCTCTGGTGTATAGATCTCTATAAAAATGTATTATTTAACTACCAAAAGTGTTGTACTACCGTAAAGCTTTTTTTTGCCAAACCGCTAATCCAGCCTTTCTTTTTTTTTTTTAACATGAAGCAACCCTTGAAATACCTTTCAGGTCTCAAGGAACCTCTTCCAGTAATTACTATATCTATGGCTCACAATACATTAACCTAGTGGTCAGTGGAAAGAATGCTTATTTCTTTGGTGGTCAGCGGAAAGAATGCTTATTTCATTGGTGGTCAGTGGAAAGAATGCTTCTTTCATTGGTGGTCAGTGGAAAGAATGCTTATTTCATTGGTGGTTAGTGGAAAGAATGCTTATTTCATTGGTGGTCAGTGGAAAAAATGCTTATTTCATTAGTGGTCAGTGGAAAGAATGCTTCTTTCATTGGTGGTCAGTGGAAAGAATACTTATTTCATTGGTGGTCAGTGGAAAGAATGCTCATTTCATTGGTGGTCAGTGGGAAGAATGGTTCTTTCATTGGTGGTCAGTGGAAAGAATGCTTCTTTCATTGGTGGTCAGTGGAAAGAATGCTTATTTCATTGGTGGTCAGTGGAAAGAATGCTTATTTTTATTGGTGGTCAGTGGAAAGAATGTTTATTTCATTGGTGGTCAGTGGAAAGAATGCTTCTTTCATTGGTGGTCAGTGGAAAGAATACTTATTTCATTGCTGGTCAGTGGAAAGAATACTTATTTCATTGGTGGTCAGTGGAAAGAATGCTCATTTTATTGGTGGTCAGTGGGAAGAATGATTCTTTCATTGGTGGTCAGTGGAAAGAATGCTTATTTCATTGGTGGTCAGTGGAAAGAATGCTTATTTCATTGGTGGTCAGTGGAAAGAATGCTTATTTCATTGGTGGTCAGTGGAAAGAATGCTTCTTTCATTGGTGGTCAGTGGAAAGAATGCTCATTTTATTGGTGGTCAGTGGGAAGAATGATTCTTTCATTGGTGGTCAGTGGAAAGAATGATCATTTTATTGGTGGTCAGTGGGAAGAATGATTCTTTCATTGGTGGTCAGTGGAAAGAATGCTCATTTCATTGGTGGTCAGTGGGAAGAATGGTTCTTTCATTGGTGGTCAGTGGGATGAATGGTTCTTTCATTGGTGGTCAGTGGAAAGAATGCTTATTTCACTTGTGGTCAGTAGAAAGAATGCTTATTTAATTGGTGGTTAAAGGAAAAAATGCTTATTTCATTGGTGGTCAGTGGAAAGAATGCTTATTTAATTGGTGGTTAGTGGAAAAAATGCTTATTTCATTGGTGGTCAGTGGGAAGAATGCTTTTTTATTGGTGGTCAATGGGAAGAATACTCTGCATACAGTGGCTAAAAAGAAAATTTATATTAGTGGCTACTTATCTGTGAGAAATAAACTGATCATTGCTCTTGGAACCCCTAGCAAACTCCGGAGGAACCCTGGTTGAGAAAGGCTGCTACAAACAATTGCACTTGCTACTTTGAGTGTTTAGCTATTCATTTTTTGTGTATTCCTCCCTAGCGGTCCAATTAATTGGTGGGTGTGGCAGGTTTGTGTCTTTTACATATATACTATATGCTAAAAAGTGTAAATTGTTCTAATCCTAGAAACTTGAAAGGTATGCAATACCTTTTTTTTTCTATGCATTATGATGATGCACTTATAGGTTTTTAGTTTTTAGTGATTTGATATTAGGGAGATTAGAGACAATACATCTTTCTTGGTGTTGGTATTGGAAATCATCTAACTGGCACATTAGTAAACCTCCCACCAGAAGTCTTGATCTGCATACTTGTTTCGAGTGACTAAAGTACTGGCAACTAGCTTTTTCCAAAATCAGAAGTTTGCACAAATTTTTGGTCAGGAAAGGCTTCTTTAGTCCGGGTTCACACTGGTCCGACAAACGCTCCGACATTGGGAGCTAATGTGGCATGACGTGTGAAAATCAATGTTTCCCTATGAGAGTCTTAACTGGTCCCACACATGTCGGACCGACTTTGAAAATGCTCCCTGTACAACTTTGGTCCGGCTTTGATCCTACTTCAGCCCATTGAATATTAGACATGTGCAGACTGGAATATTTTGTTTCCTTTTTTTCGTTTTTGTTTGGAAAATAAATTTATTTAGTTACTCCCGAAAATCGTTTTGATTTTTTTAGTTTTTCGTTGGGGAATAGCTTTCTTCGAAAATCCAATAATACTTGGTTTCTGTCAAATGAATATTCGACGGAACGTCGAATCTTTACGTCGAATCGTACATTTCCATTCAAATATTCTGCCTACAAGAATTCTAATGTTGTATGACTAGTAATAATGTCTAATCTAATTTCTCATAAATCGAAATCTAATCTCTGTAATGTCGAATCCATCTCTCTATATCGAATTGTTACCGCAACGAAAACTAAAATAAAGCATTTTTTATGTCGGATCTTTCGGTTTTCGTTTCTTGCACTTTCGTTATCGTTTGTTAAAACGATAACGAAAAAAAAATAGATTTTCGGACGAAAATGCATTCTAACGAAAACGAATGCACATGTCTATTGAATTTCATTGAAGTCGGATCACAGTAGGATCCTTGTCCTTTCCAATACGACTTTTGACATCCGACATGTGATTACAGCAGCAGTAAAAATAATTTATCTCACTCTGGTATTGTTTTGATTGGTCAAAGAACAAGTCAGACTATCACAAAGTCAGATCGAAGTAGTATCCTTTTCATGAAAGTCGGATGGATGTAGGACCAATGTAGGATCAGTGTAGGACCAATGTCGCAGAGCAAAGTAGGATGAAAGTAGTAGTATAGTGTGAACCCAGCCTCAAAATCTTTTCATTAGCCAAAGATTAAACTCATCCATGTAGCTTAGCCCTAAGATTATAATGAGTTTGTAAACAGCTACCGTGTCCTGTTATATTGAACTGTTGTTCACGTGCAGAAACTGGGTGACAGTGACAGTGACAGTGACCTGATGATTTCAGGCCAGCACTTATTAGTAGTATGTGCTCTGTAAAGGAACAGTGTTGCGGTTAATACTCTTCCATGTTGTTCTAAGTCTTGTTTTATGGATAACGTGACATTTATATAATTACAAGGTAAAGTGACAGGTGAATGGGACATTGGGATTACGAAAGTCCTCAAAAGGAATCAAACTCAAGGACTGGCAGGGCTGATGATTCAGGCTTTGTTCTAATCTTGAGTTCTGGGAGGAATTGAGGTGAAGGGAACGACTGTATGGAGCATGGCTTATCCGAAATTACCATGGTGAGATTCAAAGCAACAGATAAACCTGCACAGCTACTTTTAGTTAATCCCCACCAGGCACACCTTCACTTGATAGCTTCGGTGCACCTGTCCCACCCTCACACGGCTTCTTGTTCAATAGAATATTTCCTTGTTTGTCTCTTGAAAATGTTCTGCGTTTACAGTGAAGTGCAATGAAGCCTTTCCACATACACCTCTCCCCTGCTGGAATACTAGGGTTTGGTGTTGGAGGAATTAACCCTGTAGGGACATTCCTGAGACCTTATACATTTGTATGCTGTCTACAAGGCAGATATCGCTTTACAAGCTGCTATTGCAAATGAGAGATTTCACCTAATCAACACTTTTACCAAGTGTCATTTCAGTAGGAAAGTAATTCAAACTTTAATCAAGAACCTGACACTCCCAAAAATGATAAGCCTGTGCCCACCCTCTGCACTAGATCACACCATTTGGCATGACAGACGGCTTACATCTTGTTCTCATTATTCTGCACTCCATCAATGCCAGTCACTGCCACGGAGCTTAGAAAATGATTGTATACACCGCAATGCTGTTATGATATGCAGTGCAGAAAAATGCAGATATGCTGATGAGATGACATGGCAGTGCATTGCAACACACAGCTGTCCAATGGCTGGCGATAGAAGGTTTGAATCTTGGCCAGTTCAGCAGGAACTGATTTGAACCGTGTATGGGCAGACTGAATGTACCAAGTTGAAAGATCGATCAACTTTGTTACAACCAGCCTGTTTAAAGCGGAGCTCCACCCTAAAGTGGAATTCCCACTGATCGCATCCCTCCCCCCTCCGGTGTCACATTTGACACCTTTCAGGGGGAGGGGGGTGCAGATACCTGTCTAAAGACAGGTATTTGCACCCACTTCCGGCCACAGTCTGTGGGCAGACTGCGGGCAGGACGTCACCTCCCATCCCCATCCCCCGTTGTGTTCTGAGAACACTCGGCTCCCAAAGCACAGTGTGAGCCAATCAGCAGGCGCAGCGCGACTCGCACATGCGCCGTAGGGAACCGGGCAGTGAAGCCGGAGCGCTTCCCGCGGGACTCTGAAGGAACGTCGCGGGTATGCTGTTCCCTGTAATGTCACTGGCTGCATGTACAGTAAATATCACCTAAATAGTGCACGTTAAGAAGATATTTACAGGACCTATAGGAAAACCTTATTATAGGCTTACCTGTAGGTAAAATTCATGCATGGGAGTTTACTCCCACTTTAATGATTTATTGCCATGTGGTTGCTATGCTTTACCAAACTTTGATCCTTGTTATTTTACCTTTTCAAATAAAAGCTATGGAGTTTAAAGCTCAACTCCAGGAATTTTTATAAAACCTACCACAGTAGGGCCCTCTCAAACTGCAAGGATTAAATGCTCATTGTATTAATGGATAAAAGTATAGGCAGGATTATTACCTGACATCCCTGCATCGGTTAAGCCTCATACACACGATGGGATTTTCTGAGGAACAAATTGTAGGACTTGTGTCCAAAGGGCATTGGCCGTGAATTTGTATTGCATACAAACGGCAAAGAATTGTCGGCCGACAAACACTAAACTACGTGGTTTTTCTGCTCTTTACCGCCACCCTTTGAGCAACTTCTGCTATTGTTGTCTGATCTTTAACATTGGTTCTGAGCAGGCGTGTTTGTACTTTGGACTTTAGTCCGATGAACTTGTGTACACACGATCGGATTAGCCGACATAGGACATTTGTTGCCGTAAAGTTTGTCTGTTTGCACAGCGAACATTTGTCCAATGAAAAAGCGAGTTTGTCCGATGGAGCGTACACACAGTGGGATTGTCTGCAAAGAGAGGTCCGTCGCACAATTGTTGTCAAAAAGTCTGATCGTGTGTATGTGCTTTAGAGAGATTTCCCCACAAAGACTTCCTGTCCTGCTGACAACTTTTTATTAGAGAGAAAAGAAAGGCAAACTCTTTATAGTGTTACTAAACCCACAACAGTAAAATCAGTTTGTATATGTAGTAAAGCATGCTTGTTATACTCACTGTGCAACATTAAAGGGTTAATCCTCTGCATTGTGTAAAATGACTGTTTGATCCTGTCTTCTCTGATCCTCCCATTCTTCCACAGTCCCCAATCCATTTCCTGATAAGACAGAGCCTTTGGAGTAAATCTGTACATGCTCAGTTTGGTGTGTATTGCTGGAAAGATTTTTTTTTTTGGGAGGGTGCATGTGATCAGGATGGTGCAGAGCTAGTGTCAATTTAAAATTGTAAATGGGTGATCTAAAGTGCATAGATATTCTGATACACATCTAAATATATCAAAGTTAGAATAATTGTGAAGATATCAAACTAACAATATACATGTGCATTATTGAAATAATGATAACAGGTGATTAGACCAATGTATACCATACATATAAAATGCAGGTGATTAGGGATGAGCTGCGAACAGACCAAAATTTTGTGTGAACTTTAGAACCCCATTAAAGTCTATGGGACTCGAACATTTGAAATCTAAAGTGCTCATTTTAAAGGCTAATATGCAAGTTATTGTCCTAAAAAGTGTTTGGAGGCCCGGGTCTTGTCCCCCCGGGTCTTGCCCCAGGGGACATGTATCAATGCAAAAAAAAGGGTGTATAGTATGCCTGTGAAGTAGCACTTGTTTCCCGTACTTAGAACTGTCTCTGCACAAAGTGTGATTTCTGAAGGAAAAAAAGTCATTTAAAATCACTCGCAGCTATAATGAATTGTTGGCTCCCAGTAATACAGAGGAAAGTCATTGATAAAAAAAAATATATATATATATTGGAGTTCTCCTTAATATCCATACCAGACCTGAAAGTCCTGGTAATTGAATTTATCATTATAGCCACTGGTGGTTTTAAAATACTTTTTTTTTTCTTCAGAAATAACACTTTGTGCAGGGACAGTTCTAAGCACGGGAAACAAGCGCTGCTATACAGGCATACTTTACACACCCCTAGGTACACTTTTATTGTTTTACTTTAAGCATTATTAAAATCACTGCTCCCGAAAAAACGCCAGTTTTAAAACTTTTTTTTTGCATTGACACATGTCCCCTGTGGCAGGACCCGGGTCCACAAACACTTTTTATCACAATAACTTGCATATAAGACTTTAAAATGAGCACTTTAGATTTCTCCCATAGACTTTTACAGTGTGTTCCGTGGCATTTCGAATTTGCCACGAACACCCCAAATTGTTCGCTGTTCGGCAAACAGGCAATGTTCAATTCGAACATGAGTTCGACTCGAAATCGAAGCTCATTGCTACGGGTGATTAAACCAGTGTATGCCATACATATACAATGCAGTGATGTCAGGTGATTAAACCGATGAATACCATACACATATAATGCAGTGAACAACTTATTATAAACTCAAAAGCAATAATAAAGAAAATGAATAAAGAAAAAGTCCAAAGAGTGTGTGATGAAAAGGAAGTGTCCAAAAACATACCGTATGTATCTTGACACCCAAATGGTAATTTTCAAGCCACCGCTGAACGTGCATGAAAAGGGGGAGATGAAGCACCACCACCAATAACACTGAGGCTTTCTGGAAAGTGTGGATTTAGTAGGACATACGCCCTATGAATTAAACAGACTTGTCAATGATTCTTCACCAAAAATAGTAGGGCCCGGATAGAAATAGGAGTTGATACAATTGAGTAAAATAATCTTCTCAAAAAAACCACTGGGTGAAAGTGTTGTGGTCAGATGAGGCCAATTGAGCTCTTTGGCATTAACCTAACTCGCCGTGTTTGGAGGAAGAGGAATGCTGCCTATGACCCCAAGAACCTCCTTCCCTCAGCCAGGGCATTGACAATGGGTCGTGGATAGGTATTCTAGCATGACAACGACCAAAAATACACAGCCAAGGCAACAAAGAAGTGGCACAAGAAGAAGCACATTAAGGTCCTGGAGTGGCCTAGCCAGTCTCCAGACCTTAATCCCATAGAAAATATGTGGAGGGAGCTGAAGGTTCGAGTTACCAAATGTCAACCTCGAAACCTTAATGACTTGAAGAGGATCTACAAAGAGGAGTGGAACAAAATCCCTCCTGAGATGTGTGCAAACATACAAGAAACGACTGACCTCTGTGATTGCCAACATGAGTTTTGCCACCAAGTACCAAGTCGTTGAGTGCACATGCTCAGCATCATATGCAGAAGTTGTCCTTAGGAAATAGACATATGAGTACTGCCAGCGTTGCTGCAGAGGTTGAAGGGGCTGGGGGGTCAGCCTGTCAGTCCTCAGACCATATGCCAAACACTGCATCAAATTGTTGTGCATGTCTATCATCCCAGAAGGAATCCTCTTCTAAAGATGATGCACAAGAAAGCCCGCAAACAGTTTGCTGAAGACAAGCAGACTAAGGATATGGATTACAGGAACCACGTCCTGTGGTCTGATGAGACCAAGATATACTTATTTGGTTCAGATGGTGTCAAGCGTGTGGTGGCGGCAATCAGGTGAGGAATACAAGGACAAGTGTTTCTTGCCTACAGTCACGCATGGTGGTGGGAGTGTCGTGGTCTGGACCTGCATGAGTGCTGCCGGGACTGGGGAACTACAGTTCATTAAGGGAACCATGAATGGCAACATGTACAGTGAAATACTGAAGCACAGCATTATTCCCTTCTTTCAGAGACTGGGCCGCAGGGCAGTATTCCAACATGATGGACTGGCCAAGCATGTCTCCATACTAAAACCCTATTAAGGATCTGTGGGGCATCCTCAAATGGAAGAAAGAGGAGCACAAGGTCTCTAACATCCACCAGCAATGTGATGTCGTCATCATGGAGGAGTGGAAGAGGACTCCAGTGGCAACCTGCTCTGGTGAGCTCCAGACTCCAGTGGCAACCTACTCTGGTCAACCATGCTCTGGTGAACTCCATGAGCAAGAGCGTTAGGGCAGTGCTGGAAAAAAATTATGGCCTCACAAAATATTGACACTTTGGGCTCAATTTGGACATGTTTACTTAGGGGTGTACTCACTTTTGTTGCCAGCGGTTTAGAAATGAATGGCTGTGTGTTGAGTTATTTTGAGGGGACAGCAAATTTACACTGTTATACAAGCTGTACACTCACTCATTTACATTGTAGAAAAGATTAAGTTCTTGAGTGTTGCCACGTGAAAAGATTTAATAAAATATTTACAAACATCTGAGGGGTGTACTCACTTTTGTGAGATACTTTATATAGTGCAATAACTCAAGTCAATGTGATAAGCTGGTGTATTTAGCCAAAATGCACTAAACACCATATATCGATCAAATCTAGAGGAATTGATGTGTGTATAAAGAAAACCCGGATTTGTCCAATCCACTATTCAAATTCCAAAAGCAAACTCCTGGTGCCAGAGGCACAGTGAACCCCTCAGGGATTGTTCAATGGACAGACCAGTTGAGTAAATAAAAAGGTACTCATTTTTTGAGACATCATAAAGATAAATGACAAACAGTGCCAAAAATGCAAATTTAATTGTGATTGTGTCAGACAGTGGCTTCCCTCGTAGAGCTACCGTGTTTCCCCGAAAGTAAGACCGGGTCTTATATTAATTTTGTCCACAAAAAACACACTAGGGCTTACTTTTGGGGTAGGACTTATTAATTTACGGAATGTACACATTTTACAAGATTCTGTACCCCCCCTGTCACCCCCCCAACTGTCAGGTCAAGAGTCATTACGGTATTTTGAGAAAGACATCTTGGCACTGTATAAGGTGCAGTACCATAGAAAATACCTTTTACCGTAGGGTATACAGCTCCCTGGTGTACCAGTATTCACCTGCTCTTCTTTCGTCATCCAGGAGGAGAGAGTGAGAGAGAAGAGATCCCGCTGACGTCAGCCCGCTCCACGCGCTGAGGAAGAACGGGCTGAAGACGTCAGGCGGGAGGAGAGAAGGAGAGAGAAGAGCCAAGGTCATCTGTCATCGACTCGCTCTGTGCAGTAAGAAGGGACAGGCTGAAGATGTCAGGGGGAAGAAGAGGAGGAACGAGAAGAGCCGGCCCGCTGCTTACAGTAAAAAGGGACGGGATGCAGACGAGGCGAGGAGAGGACAGATCAGCAGTGGCTTTAAACATAACAGTACCATATTTTTTAACACAGTAATAAACGAAAACTCTGCAGCAATGTATAGGTTTGAAACAATAGATTGTTAATGAACTTTGACTAGGGCTTACTTTCGGGGTAGGGCTTATATTGCAGCCCGTCCCGATAATTACGCTAGGGCTCACTTTCAGGGTAGGGCTTACTTTCAGGGAAACACGGTAACAGTTAGCATAAGCGCATACAGACGTGGACACCTTACATGTTTCAGACCATTGTAGGTCCTTCTTCAGAGGTTTTTAAGTCGTATGGGTAATAAATTCTGTATCAGTGTAACTGCTGTGGTAAATAAATCTCCTTTCTCTTTGCCATGTCCTCTCCTTAAAAAAACATTTTTAAATGAAAGAATCACTCTTCATTATAGTTATGTGCTGCAACACTGTTGAGACCTGCCCATAATACTCTGTGTGAACAGTTACACATTCAGGACAAGCTTTCAGGGACTCCACATATATCCTCCACCATAGTGATCAGTGCCAGTTCCACACCCTTTAGGAATATAGCTCACCAAATAATATTGCCATTCACTTATCACGCTCATGTCTGCCCACTCTCGCTTTTTGATGTTGATGATAATCCCAATGGAAATTTCCCCACTATTTCTGTTCTGGGGACAACCCAAAATTTAGGATGTTCTTTCACTTTTGGTGATAATGGTAAATAAAACAAATAAAGAGATTTTTATAGTCTGCATCGCCAATAGGGAGAAACACTTATGCCCTGTACACACGATCGGTTTTCCCGTAAAAAAAAAAAGTTGGATGGTTTTTCCGACGGAATTCCGCTCAAGGCTGCCTTGCATACACACGGTCACACAAAAGTTTGGTGAACTTTTGACTGCCAAGAACGCGGTGATGTAAAAGACTATGACAAGCTGAGAAAATTAAGTTCTATGGTTCTGAGTATGCGTTGTTTTGTTCCTGAGCATGCGTTGGAATTTGTACACATGTTTACATTTTTCCTGACTGGAAAATAGAGAACCTGCTCTCGATTTTTTTCCAGCAGTTTTTCCATTGGAAAAAGTCTGATGGAGCATACACACGGTTGGGATTCCCGACCAAAAGCTCTCATCTGACTTTTTACAAAAGGGAATACTGATCGTGTGTACGGGGCATCACATATATTCCAATCCCTTTTCACTTTGTCCAAAACCAAAAAAAATATAAAAAATTACCTTTAGTTATACTTTAACAACTTCCTGCCGGCATGGCGCATATATGGTGGGCTTTAACGTTGAGAGGCCACATATATGCAGCCTTATGTAGACAGTTTTCTGTGGTGTCCAAATTTGTGTATTGTATTAAAGCGGATCTCCACCCTAAAGTGAAGATCCGCTGATCGGAACCCTCCCCCCCTCCGGTGTCACATTTGACACCTTTCAGGGGGAGGGGGGTGCAGATACCTGTCTAAAGACAGGTATCCGCACCCACTTCCGGCCTGCAGTCTCGGGCAAAAGACGGGCTTTTCCCGTTGTATGCTGGGAACTCTCAGCTCCCAGCACACAGCGGGAGCCAATCGCGGGCGCAGCGCGACTCGCGCATGCGCCGTAGGGAACCGGGCAGTGAAGCCGGAGCGCTTCACTTCCTGGTTCCCTCGCCGTGGATGGAGGGGGGAGCAGCAGGGTGACGAGCGATCGCTCATCCTCTGCTGCGGACGCCGCTGGACTCCAGGACAGGTAAGTGTCCTAATATTAAAAGTCAGCAGCTGCAGTATTTGTTGCTGCTGGCTTTTAATATTTTTTTGGGGTGAACCATCCGCTTTAAATTTACAATTAGATTTGAAAAGAGAAGTGCCAGTTTCCAAAAACAAACAAACAAACATACATACTCACCTACCTGCATTTTCCCCCACCATCTCTACACTGAGAACTAAATGATCAAAAACTGCTGATTGCTTAGTTCTTGGCCTTCAGTGTTCATAGAGCCAGTGACTGTTTCACTGGCTCTCTGCTTTGGTCCTCCAGCACTCATTGGGCTGTGCATGGGATGGGGACGGCTAGCTCTGGCTCTTAGTGGCCCGTTGAGAGGCTAAGGCAGCTGCTGGTCAGCTGACATTACAGAGCCTGGACCGGCTCTGTTTATAACTGCTTATTAACTATGTGAAAATGGGAAAGACACATGGAGAGATGGGGATGTTGCACACCCCAAAAATGGACAATGTAGGAAAGTTCCCCCATCTGTAACATCAGTATGGTAAATAAACAATTACGTAAAGTAAATATATAAAAAGAAAAAGTACTTTAATGGTAGCAATGTCATATTGGAAACTTGAACAGAAAATACTGGCTATATCTTAACATGATACTCAATAGTACAATGTGCAAAAACGGACATGTACAGCATTGCATTAAAAAATGTTATGACCATAAAATATCCCCATATCTCCAACGCATTTCGACCGAGTGGTCATCTTCAGGGGGAAGGTTTGCTGTAAAGATATACATAAAATGATTTATGCAACTTACGACACATTAACTATTAGCTGGAGTTTGGTTTCAACTTGTTAGTATTGTTGGCTGGCTTTTTAGTGTATTTAAATCTACTAGTACGTGTAAAACTCCCCTCCCCCAGACTGTCAATGCTTTTCCCAAATATGCCCCTGTGCTCATTCATCCAGTGGGGGGACTCTAATACAGGAGGTGTGTTAATGGCCAAATCACTAGGTGAAAACAGAGATAGAAGCCTAAAAAAAGAAAACAAATGCAGCCACCACATCTAATGATTGGTAAGCTGCAATATATTACATGGTTTTGGGTTTAACACTTTAAGCAGTTTAGGTATAGAGGCCAGCTAATACCTTTGCGGCTTTTTTTCTTTCTTTAATAATTATGTAAAATGACTTTGGAAATTTTACACCACATGGCACAATAAGCCCATGGGCTTTCGTGTCAATCATTTTCTGCAGAACATAATTTTGTGTAATCATAAAGAAAGTCCTTACTTTGTTCTAAGTGACCTTGGGTGTGTCCACTCTCAGCAATGACAGAAACAGGAGTCTCATGAGGAGGCCTTGGGAGCATTGAGATCTGAATGTGTATCAGGACAGGATCACCACCCCCAGGATTGGATCTGCAGGTCTTTAAACCAGTCACGACATGCCACAACAATGGCTGTGAGTGTCTTCGCTGACCCCTCTTCTTGTTTACTATAATTAAAATGGGAGCAGAAAATGTACACCTCCTCGAAGAAGCCTGCGGTCAAAGTACACAGAAAATCACTTTGTCCTAGAAGACAGGATCTGCGCTAGGAAGCTACTTAACCACCTCACTCCCTGGAATACAGAAGAAGACACTTTTAACTTTGCCATAACTTTTATATTTTGTAAAGTGAACTGCCTACTGAGAAAATATTGCAAATGTGCTGAAGTTCAGTCAAGTTACTGTAACCCAAAAAGGAGACAAATAGCCACACACCTGTGGGCAGGTGCAGTTTTTCCTTCCATCTGTAGGTGGTGCTGTTTTACAGTAACCATACAGAAGGGAAAGGAGGATAAAAGGAGCTTTGTTCCCCTGAAGCTTCTGTATGTGTCATCAGGGAAGCAGCTGTCTGATTGGACTCTGCAACTCTGGATGACCTCTGCAGCCATCTTTATTTATGGCAATGCTTATAAAAAGCATTGGCTTACTACATTGGTGCACATTTTGCAAGTGATTAAGTCAGGGACAGGATCATTATGTAGCCTGCTCGGATTCGCAGAGGTTGTTACTCCAATCCGAGCAGGCTTAGCATGCTCTGTAGTCATCTACAGAGTGCATCGCCTGCCGGGATTGGCTGAGCGGCGCATATTCAATTATTTTAATCACAATTGTATACATTTACTCACAAATATTAGTAAAGCTACTCAGAAATATACATTTTAGCTATGTATTTATAGGCTTTAATTGTGACATCTATTCTGAAGGTTTTTATTTGGGTTTTCCAATGGTGCCGTGAGCACGGGACCCAGTTTGCCCTGGATCAACGTTAGGGCAGTAAGCATGGCATCTAATCTAACATTGCTTTAGTGCTGCCAACCAACCACCTGCATCATGGCATCTTATGACCCTGATCCAGGGCAGGCGGCATGCAGGTCCACCTCTAGGATTCAGACGAGGATGAAAATCTGACTCCTCCAGTCCTGCTCCACCTCCTGTCCTCTGCTAAGCTTCTGGGACCAACAGACAAGGCTTTGATGTTAATCAAGGCAGTTGTGTTCATTGTCACAGGCTCAGATTTTCTATTGATAAGTAACATTACAAAATTTACATTTTAAACAGGGATGCCTTTGGATTTTGTATACTTTGAAGGGTGCAGTGTGAGAAGATAGAGCAAGGCACCATACATCACTTACAGCATAGCTCCCAACTGTCCCTGATTTTGAGGGACTGTTCCTAATTTGGTCCCTCTTTTCTCCTCATTTGTCCCTGATTTTGGTCTGATTTATATAGTTGTATATAAAATGCACTTTTTATCTATCAAAAAGTATTTCAGTGCTGAACATTTCATCCAGGTTCTAAATTGCTGCATTTGTAAATTCCAAAAGCCAATATAAAGGAATAGTAGTGGTAAAAAAAAAAACACTTGTTGGTTTAACCAATCTTGTTTTTTTGTACATTTCTCCTTTAAGGGGGCATGACAAGGGGGTGTGTCCTATGCCACCACACTTTTGCTGATAGGTGTCCCTCATTACCATCTGAAAAGGTTGGGGGTATGCCAATAGTAAAGTAGTAGCACTGCTGCACCAATATTGCTTTCTGAAAAGCTATTAAATACTAATCAATATACAGTCTTTGTTTACCCCAAAAACACCTATCAAAGTAAATATCAGGCTTCAGATTCAAGTGTTTACCTGTATTGATCATGAGATTTTTGTTCACTTCTGTTGAAAAGAAACTAGATAAAATAACCTTTTAAATGGCAGATTAATTCTCATCTATCAAATATTCTCTAAAGTCTATGTCCCTGTGTTTTGTTCGTCGCTGATTCAACACATTCTAAAATACTAAAAAGGGTATAATTTTGAAACAAAGTAATTTGTTACATTAATCTCTATCAGATACTTGGCATAGCAATGTCATTAGCAGAAAGCAGATTCTGGTAACAAAAAAGGTCATGGTGTAATTAAGAGCATACTATCTGATTTCTCAAAATCACTTTCAATTTTATAAAGCTGACCAAGGGATTTAATTTAGTCATTAGTTGTGAATATTCATTTCACCCAAAGTCATCAGTACATTGGGGCAAGTAGCTTTGGGCTTTATTACCTATATGTGCTTATAACTGTTGCAGTTCACGATGCCAGTATGTCTCTGCTGTCCACTTTATGTACCATATCTAACCTGTTATTACCCTATTCATTTCAACTATGCTGTTGTTAATTTTCCCTTTGCTATTACAAAAAACAATACACCTAGAGTCATGCTACATTAAAGTGAACATAGCATGGGATAGATTTTTTTTATAGTAAATGCCTGCATTCTATGTATTGTGTAAGTGTAAAGCCTCATACACACCACCAGTTTTCTCGGCAGGAAAACTGCCAGGAGAGCATTTGGCCGAGAGTCCTGGCCATGTGTATGCTCCCTAGCAGTTTTCCTGACAGAAAAACTTCCCAGGAAAAATAGAGAACCTGCTCTCTATTTTGGCCTTGGGATTCCTGGCAGATTGTTTCCTGCCGAGAAAACCGGTCGTCTGTATGCTTACCTGTTCCATGCTAAACCCGCACATGCTCGATAAGAGGTTGACACATGCGTGGTAGCATACAAGTTTACTGTGGGGTGTAGCAAGATGGCGACGACAGCATCAAATGTGACGAGCGTCGTAGTCTATGACGTCATTGCGTTCTTGCCATTCAAAAGAACGTTGGTTCTTTTGAATGGCCGTCTGTATGCACGGCAAGCTTGCCAGGAATCCCGTCAGGAAAACCAACGTGTGTACAGGGCTTAATGCTTATAACAATGCCTTCATCTGATTTTCTATCAGGAAGGACAGTCAGGCATACAGTATATTACCTTTCACATAGATCACAATACTCTCCTGACAATGCCTTCATCTGCTCTCCTTTCCAGAAGGAGGGAGTCATCTATGTTCAGACAGCATTCAGACCCTCAGCTGCTTCTGGGGCTGAGAGTCAACACAATCATATACTGTAAATTCTAGAGCATGTGCAGTCCTTGGCTCTGTATTTAAAAATGTTTGTCACAGATCGGTCCTTGATGTAGCCCCTCATCTTGTGACTCACTAAAATGTTACAATGTTGCAGTCCTTATGGAAGATTTCTCCTGCCTGCAGAAAACCGATGTGCGGTGGGCAGAAATCTCACAGAGTCGGGGGTTCGGCAGTAAGCACATCGGAAATTCCATCGGAAAAAAATAGAACATGTTCTATATCAAAACTCTGATGAAATTCATCGGAATTTCCAATGAAAAAACTCTGATGGGGCTACACACAATCGGAAAATCCAATGGAAAAAGTCCATCAGACTTTTTCCATCGGAATTCCGATTGTGTGTAAAGGGAATAACAGTGTATTGTAGAACAGTTTGGTGAGAACAACAGGCCCAGTGGGGAGCACACCCAACAGAAGCCACATACAACTGAAAAAGCGGTGGACCCATGAGATGCAAAATGGAAGATGCTGACAGCATCTGCCATGGAGGAGCGGAATGCAGCCTGGTCGATCCAAACCCAAAAGGGAAGGCTTCCTGGCAGCTAGACGTGGTCCTTGCACTCTCTACTCCTCTGGAACCTCTCCCCAACTCTAGTACTGTCCCAGACAAATGGGGTTCCTTTCTTTAGACTAGCAACTTGCAAAAAGCGCACCAAGCCTAGGAGCTGGAGTCTTAAATAGATGCTTCCTGACCCAAGATGGCTATTAGAGTTACATGGGGTGTCAGTAGCCAATTGGATAGCTGTCTCCCTATGATCGAGGAAATTATAGAGGAACCAAGTTCCTCTCAACTTGCTCCCCCCACCTACATTGCCGCTACGGTTGAGCGCCACCTGCAGTAGAGAATACAGACTGCACCTGCTTATAGATGAACTCATCTTACCTTAGGCAAAGTTAGTATACTGGAGTCTAAGGAATGCTTTTTCCAAATAGCTGACAAATCATGGGGTTTGTTTGTAAAGACCGGAAGCTGTCAGTGACAGTGTTGTCTCACAGCTGGGTGCCCTCAAAATGTGAATGGAAATGTAGATTCCAAAGTATTGTGTTTAGGAATATATATCTACAGATTTCAGGGAGGATTTGGTTCACAATGTGACACCTTTTACAGTGTTCTTCACTGATTAGATTAGGAAATAATTTTTGGTACCTGCTGTGTACAAAACTGTACATTGTGCAGAGACTTGAGAGGACATAAACTTAAATGAACTTTCAAAAAGGGGGAGGGAAAGCAGAAAGCCCCAGAAGTTGCTGGTGGGATGGTGGGTCTGAATGCTGAACATAGATGACTCCCTCCTTCTGGAAAGAAGAGCATATGAAGGAATTGTCAGGAGAGTATTGTGAGAGCCTGGCACCTGGCTTGGGGTCAAATTCTTACCATATTTCAGGTATCCTGGTTAGGGACTTGCTGACAAAAGTGACTATGGGCAACAAATACATAGATGAAACTAGTGTATATCCAAAAACAAAACCAATTTTTTCCTTTTGTATAGTGCAGGAAAGGGGTACACCCCTTCCCATTTTTTTGTCGTTTTGGGGAGGATTCCCAAAATTTCAAAAGTATTCTCTCTAAAATGAGGTACATTCCCCCACTTTAAGTAATTTTTTGTATCATTGGTAGCACAGATTATTCAGTGGATTTAACATTTCTGCTTGCGGTCTCAGACATGAATATTGTCTTCTCCTCAGTCATTATCTCCTTCACAGTGAACTTTCGCCCTGTTTTTGTACAAACATCAGTATTTTTATAAGCAATCTGGCCACAATTATGAGATTCCTGCAGTACACCTGTCATACAGGATTCCAACTTTCCATAGTAACTCCTAGACCAAGCCCTCCCATAACTCCACACAAACCAGTCTAATCCTTCCTCAGTTCCTCTTCACTCACCCTGATAGAGCTCCAGCATTGTTGTCTTAAAAGCTCCTTCTTAAACAAATACAGGCTGGTTTCTGTTTTCTTATTTGGGAGTGAATACATTGAGGATTTTGTCTCACTGAGATCCTATTTTCAGGGGTGCTGATGGATGTGGTAACTATACAGATGACAATGGTTCATTTGACAAGCAAATCCACTTGAAATTAAAGAGTGGTTATCTGACTGTTTGATAATATTTGATATTTCACCCTGATGTGCTAAATTCAAGTTTTTCATCAGGGATGCTTTTGTTGTGTGAACAGTTGAATTCTGTGTAAGCTCAACACTGTAAAACAGTGCCATAAGCATACATTCATGAAAAGTCAACCAGCATATGACTTGGTGCAGAGAGTAAGTCTTGTTTTGGTGGCAGTAATGATTTTGACCAACTCAGGCTAATGATAGGGTTACAGCAGCATGGCTCATATGATTAGCATTTTGTTAAGCTATGACGCATAGATACAACCAACCACTAGTAGTAATCATTCATCATGGAAGGCCACAGCCTGCACCTCTCACAATGCAGTAGTAGTAACCGGTTACCTTACTGACCAAATGTCCAAGGCTTGGAACACAAATAGAAAATTGAGGGCCATAAAAAATATCTCCAAGCCTTTCATCTTGTTAGGAAACAGTTTTCCTGCATTTCTTCAGGCGTGTGTCATGCTGTAAACTTGGCAACAACCAGATATTTAATGGAAGTTACTTTGTGCACTTTGAGTACCCCACCATAGATTACAGCCACCCTATGATAGCAAAAAAGTGTTGAGATGGTAGGTGTCTGAGTGTGAATATGTTCCAGCATTGGTACCTCTGGATAGTACATGCACAGATCTGAAACCACATACAAACACTACGTGGTCAGCTGGACCTGCACGCAAAAGATCATTTTATATTCATGCATGATTGTAGCAATGAAGAGGGTAGGATGCCTGCTACACACCATGCGTTTTTTGGGCTGAACAAAAAACAATTGAAGAGTTTACAAGGAGGTCTATGCACTAACTATGCGATGCTAGTACAGCATACTCCACCGCTTGCCAGAACACACTGCCCCACTGTCAGAACACACCAATTAGCACTTGCATGCCATTGGCTGTGAGCGCTGATTAGGTGCCGATCTGCAGATGTTTTCCTGTTTTTTAGGTCCAAAAGAAATAATATTAGGGATTAAGCATATTATGTAACCACGTGATATAAGCTATTTATTTATTTATTTTTAATTACCAGAGCGATTAACTAGAAAGGGTGTGAGGAATAAAGTTCAGTGGTTCCCTGGCTAGAGTATGACATTAAGAAGGCTGGATGCATTCCACTGCACAAATGAAATGAAAAAAAGAGCAACAATAAACACACATAGCAGATTCAGCATTAGAATGTATCAGACCTGCCTGTAAGTTTAACACAGATATGATATGAGACATTCACAACCTTGGTTGTATCTATAGAATATATGTTGCTATTCTTTTTGGGGGTTTCTACCCTGTTAAACTAAATTGCAGTTACAGTAAAAACATTTTTTAAAGGATAATCTTCACATGTTGGCCATTTGTAATGCTGTTATAAGTGACTCATAGAGTAATTGCCCTTTCTTTCCATGACCCTAAATGACTGCATGTATCATTATTTAATGCATACATACATATACATTATGTTCTACCTTTACCTTTTACCTTGATTCAACTCAAAATACAGCTATTACTTTAGATCTTTACTAATTTACTTTTATTATCCCATCCAGAGCTAGAATTCAAGCATTTCTGGTACTTGACATCAGGGCTATAAGAAAGTATCAGTGTGAGCATACAATGCCCCCTTTCCCCAAAGAACCCCTCTCCCCCTTGATGTCTTCAGCTGTATTTTTATATTCTTTTTATGTTGGGTCTTTCCTCAGACTTCTAGGTTGTGTGACGCTGGGTGTTTATTCAACATGGAAGACCAAGAACATTGTTGTTTTGATGAAGAAGTATTTTAGGAAACAGCCCAAGATTACAGGTGAGTATTGAACCCTGAGCTGATTATTTTAAACCTTCAGGAAAACAATGAGAACTCTGGATTTGGGCCCTAGGTGGCCTGCATTTAAGAGTCAGTTAACCCAACCTCTAGGGAGAGCCTGGTGGACCTATTCAGTCCCACCTTATTTGTCTTGGATATTTACAGTATAACATATGGGGCTTGTGGCTCCCTTAAGCAACCCTGCAGAATGGTCTTCCTTGTTCCAGTATCTTAATTCTCTCCAGTGGCAGCCCATCCATAGGGCTCCCCCCACACAGATAAAAAAATTAAAAAGCTGGCCCTTTAAAAAAATATAGAAATAAAGATCTTTAACTGCACTGTGTTCAGGCGCTGGAGATTGCAGACGATGAGCTTCATTTGCAGGGTTTTGACCAGCCCTGTGGCGCAGTCTATCGTGCCGGATAACTTCCGCCCTGCGCTCGTAGTATTTATCACCACGGACCGATGCTTTGATTCAGATTGCACCGCCCTAGGACATAGGCGGTGCTTTTCATCTGAGTTACAACATCACTTCCGGTTTTCCCTGTGCCAGGGATAAACCCGAAGTTATGTCAGCAGCTCCATGGAACGCACGGCCTGAGCGGAGTACTCTGCACTGTGTCCCCTGACCAGCCGACCCACCAGCTTCCGCTACTTCTCTCTGCTATTTATGGACAGTGCAGAGAGGAGAAGGTGTAACCCAAACGAAGGAGGGTCAGCCATTTTGGTGAAAATCAAGGCTAGTAAAAAAAAATATTTGTATTCGCCACTGCTGCCAGAAAGTCTGCTCCTAACAGCAGGATGGGAGGACCCTAATTCAGTGCTGAGCAGCCAGAGACTGAAGCTACACTCAATGCCTAATGGAAGAGGAAGATGGTAAGATGGCTCAGCGGGCTAATGCTCCGTTGCAGCAATCTGTGATCACCTGAGCCCTCAGGGTCGCAGGTTTGATCCCGGCGGGGTCCACTCAGCCTTCAATCCTTCCGAGGTCGGTAAAATGAGTACCATTGATTTGGGTAATAGTGACTATGTTACTATATAAGCGCCTCGAGACCCGATGAGCTACAGCTTCAGCTGTGGCTTCAGAAGCTTGCCTGGCAAGTTAGGGTAAGACAGCGCTATATAAGACTTGCATTATTATTATGTCTGTGCTGAAAGTCAGACAGCAGTAAGCTACAAAGCAGAGATGCTGGCTGCATTGGGCAGGTTGTGAGAGAAACAGGAGCTGCTGGAGGACAGTAGCTTGTCCAGGGCAGTAATTTGTGAACCCCAGGGACAGGGCAGAAAGTGGGCTGAGCAGTCAGAGAGTGCAATGTCCCCTCTTGTTGCAAAATGTTGCTGCTGAGACCTGTGACTGTGTTGCTGTACTTGAGAGACTAATGCTACATCAGACTACACTGCTGCTGTCGGCAGTGGTGTGCTCTGTGTGTGGCAACATTGAGGCACTGTTTTCCTGGTCCTGCTGACATTTCCTAAGGGGATGGTAGATGGCAATGTGCTAAGCTTACTTGGTGATTATATTGGAATGCCAACTTATGCTGGGATATTTCTCAGTGGTTAATATTTGGCAGTCAGAGGAAAATATTGCTGGACCATCTCAGCCTTCTTTTTCTTTTCTTCTTGCAGCCCATCATTGGGAGGTCTTTAAGCCTGATTTTATAGCATGCCACACCCATGAAAAGGACCAAAATTATAAACACCCCTTAGTTCCCAACGAAGCTTATTACAAAACGTGCCTGACAGGACTTCCTACCACACATAAAGTATCAAATTATATTTTCCTTAAAAAGTGAATAGTGCTGCACTGCAAGTGTGTGCAAAACATGCCTTCTCGGCACCTGTCCAATGCTCTCTGACGTGCAATCCAAATGCTGACCGCTCTTCAAAAAGCAAAGCACATGCAAATGAACCTTTCATTTAAAAAATAAATAAATAATAATTAAAACATTTAAAAAAAAAATCTTAAAGACATTTTTTTTTAATTAATATATTTATATTTTTACCTGTAATGCTCTGCAGGTTTCTCAGAGAAAAATAATAAATGCACATTTCCTTACCTACCAAAAAATATGCTTTTTTTTTTTTTTTGTTCAAAAGGTGAACTTCTCCTCTAATACTCTGACAGCCAGGAAGCTAGTATTTTCAGAAGGAGGTAAGCAATGGCAGTTTATGTATTTCCCTCAGAACAGGTTTCATTTAACAGATTTAATTTGTGTTATGGGGAACTACAGAGATGTCGAGCAGCTGTTTGAATGTTTGTTTGGGGTTTTCTCTTTGGCATTCTTAAATCCAGCTGTAATGTCTGCCATACTGGGCCCAATACATCCTGAAGTTAACCACACAGGATTCCTGTATGGCTGCACCTGTTCCCCTCTCTGCAGGCTCCGAAGTCACAACCACTAACATCTGACAACCCCTTACATGACAAGTACTTTGTCTATAGACCTGCTTGGAAATCATTTGCTGCAATTGTAAAGATTTCTTTGAGTATTATTAGTTCTTGATTTACCTTTTTTTTTTTTTTTATCTGCCTTTGTATTGCTTCTGTGAGCTTTCTAAAGGAATAGAGAATGTTCACTTAGTAATATAAATGTTCGCTGTGCAATTAAATAAGGCGAGACCGTGTTAACGTAAAAATAATTTGAAAGATTTTTTTTTTTTACATTTCCTTGCTAGTGAGTATTTAATGTAAACATACTGTCATTTTCTTTTTTTTGTTTACAAACTTTTATTAAAGAAGTAAATGATGGTACAAAACCAAATGATTAAGGCAAACAGAAAAATACAAGTTAAGGCAAAAAAACATAGGGCCAGATTCAGGTAGATGAGAGCATCTTTGCTCTGGAGTAACGCTTCTCATTTACGTTACTCTGCCGAAATTTTAGGAGCAAGTGCTGTTATTCATGAAGCACTTGCTCCTAAAGTTGCGGCAGCGCATCGCAAATGAGCCGGCGGAATTCAAATTGGGCGGGTACGGGGCATGTATTATTTAAACTATGCGCGATCCCGCGGCGAACGTACTGCGCATGCGTCGAGTGTCAATGCATCCCAGTGCGCATGCTCCAAATTCTGTCAGTGAACGTCAATGACGTCACATCCCCATTCATGAATGTTTTACGCAAGCGACGCGATTTTTTTTTTCCCGACGCTATACTTAACATAGGATACTCCACTAGGGGGCTGCTTTATCTTTACGTCGCGTATCGCTTCTGGAAACGTCGTAAAGTCACTGCGTCGCACCCGAAAACGATCGTGAATTTCCGACTCCCGCTGATTAACATATTTTTTCAGCGTTAATCAGCGGGAATGCCCCCGGCGCCATTTTTAAGTTGAAGTAACGATGCGATGGCGAAATTCAATTACGCTGCTCGCATCGGAACTCCAACCCAGCGTTTCTTTTTTTCTGGTTACAGAAAACAGAAACGCCGGCTTAAAGTAACAGTTAGGCTGGAGTATCACTGATACTCCAGCCTAACTCTACCTGAATCTGGCCCATACTGTTATTTTCTAAACTCAGTGAATAATTATTTTGCACAACAAACTTTCACTTTACTTATAGAACAGTCTCTACTCCACAACAACAACGCACACTTATAAGACAACATTTTAGCACTTTTTAAATTCCTAAAAGCTTCAGAAGTTGAATAAAGCAATCAGGTAATTCTCTAACTGATCAATTACAACTTTGGCTGAGCTATAGCACAATGAAAAATATCACATGTAGTTTAGCATTTGCTGCTTTCTCAATAGAATAATATTTTAAGTACCACTTACACCTATGTTTCTTTTTAATACATTTTGCAGGAACAAATATAAACACAAAGGCTGCATTCACACCTAAGCGTAGGCGTTTTGCGTTTTTTTACGGCGATTTGGCGCGACAAAACGTGGCTTTTTCCCCGCGGTTTTGTACAGGTCATTGGCATCAATGTAAAATGCCCAAGCCGCCCGATTCGCGCGTCAAAAAAGGGTCCGGGACTTGTTTGAAATTCAGGCGTTCGGCGTTCGACATTTTGTGTTGGAGATGTGAACCATCTCCATAGAGAATAATGTTATTTTTCCCCTCTAGCGTCTTTGAGCGTCGCGCTTCAGGCGACAAAACACTCTGATGTGAATGCAGCCTAAAGCAACGATACCTAATGCCGCGTACACACGATCACTTTTTGTGATGAAAAAAAACGACCGTGTGTGGGCAAAACGTAAAATGACCGTGTGTGGGCAAAACGTTGTTTTATGTCTTCAAAAAAACGACCAAAAAAAAATTCGAACATGCTTGAATTTTTTGTGTCGTTTTTCAAAACGTCGTTTTTTGTGTCATAAAAAGTGATGGTGTGTGGGCAAAATGATGTTGAAAACTACGTTTTAAACCCGCGCATGCTCAGAAGCAAGTTATGAGACTGAGCTTCAATGGAACAGAGTGCCGTCGAACGTGGTGTACGTCACCACGCTTTGCTAGAGCATTTTGGAAAAACGATGGTGTGTATGCAACGTCGTTTTGGAAAATGAAGTTTGAAAAACGTCGTTTTGTTTCATCACATAAAACGTCGTTTTTATTTTCATCACAAAAAGTGATCGTGTGTACGCGGCATTAGGCCCGGTTAAAACCAAAGTTTACTGAAAATAAAAAATTAGCACAAGGGACATTATTTACTTTAAAGCGTAGGTTCACCCAAAAAACAAGTATATAACATTACATTCTGTGTACCTCAAACATGTACAGTATGCTGTTTGTTTGTTTTTTGGGGGTGTACATACGGTATTATCGCTATTTTTCACCTGGCTTTCGGGTACTAGCTCCCGCGGGAGTAGGAGTTCCTATGCAGTGGCGCAATTTCATCTGGGACTTCGCCCAGGTGATTGACGTGGCTTACAAAAACTTCCCCCCGGCAGATAAGGCACGTCACGAATTTCCGTAACTAGCCGAACTGCGAGTCGGATCTATACGGCGCCTGCGCAGTCAGCTCTACACGGCTTCTAGTCGGTGCGCCGTATAGCGTCGACTCGCAGTTCGGCTAGTTTCAGAAACTCGTGACACGCTTTATCCGCCAGGGAGAAGTTTTTGTCAGGCACGTCAATCATCTGGGCGAAGTCCCAGATGACATTGCGCTATTGCATAGGAGCGCCTACTCCCGCGGGAGCTAGTACCTGGAAGTCAGGTGAAAAATAGCGATAATACCGTATGTACACCCCCAAAAAACAAACAAACAAACAGCATACTGTACATGTTTGAGGTATACCGAATGTAATGTTATATACTTGTTTTTTGTGTGAACCTCCGCTTTAAGTGAAAAGTGTTCTTCTTTCGCCCAAATCTTCCTCCTCTGATGCCCCTACCCCCACCATACTCTTTCAGAGTGATGGGAGTTTTTAGAGCTAAGAGGCTGTCATAGGTTCTCATCAAGAGAGCCCAACTTGGCCCACCCTTTCTGACCAGCTATTCTATTCATAGAAGCCATTACTACAGCTTCTATGAATGAAACGTGATCTATGAATGAAACGTGATCTATGAGGATGGGTGAATGATTATTAGCTCTGTCTCCTCCGTTCATAGACCCTGTAGTATGGCTTCTATGATGGGAGAAAAAGCGAAAAGGGCAGGCAGGGTTTGGCTCTCTTGATGAGAGCCTGTAACAGTGCCTTAGATATATTAACACCCACAGCATCGGAAAAATACAGCAGCACGGGTGGGTGGGGAATGGATGGAAGTGGATGTGACTATGCCCACTCTTTATGCCAAGCTGATCCATTCATAGAAGTAATGTACAGCATACATGAATGAATAGTGACCTATGAGCGAAGAATAGGTGGATGATTGTCAGGTCCACCCCCTCAATTCACAAACTGTGTTTCATTCATAGAAGGAGCAATAATACAAGATGTACATTGTGAAGAATGCCCATATCCTGTACATCAGTCCATATCTCTAATAATTGGTTTGATGCCCTCATTGATCACTAGTTAGAAGTAATAAGGTAACAACATACAAATAATTACCCTAACAGGTACAATAATTATCTGTGAACCAGTCTATAACATATTAGAAATGACTGTTTAGGGTATACAGTACAGGAACTACTACTATTTTAGAGAAAGGAAAGTTATTTTAAGCTGCAATCTAGGTTCATACTTCCCGAGGCACAATCCAAATTACAGCCTGCAATCTGACAGGAATCCTGCCCCATCACATTGTTTGCCAAGGAGTGTCTGGAATGTGTTTGCATCCCTGTCACTAAATTCTTACAGAACTTTGTGATTGTGTTTGTGGGAAAAACATCATGGCTAGAATACATTCTGATTCATGGGGTCTGACGTGTGATGACCTATTTTTATTAGGCGTACGTGGTGAACTTCTGTGATGAGCTTATTATTTGGGAATCTTCATATTCTAATCAGATAAACAACATAATCAGGGGCCTTGTTGAAAACGATGAATAGAAGTAAAAAAGTCCACTTTGCCTGATTGCCAAGAATGCTGGTCTTCTAAAAGGTCTAAAAGGGGAAGTGGAATTGCTGCCACGTGGAGGCAACTGAGAATTGCTGAGATAAGATGTCCCCTTTTCCTCCCCCTCCTCTGCCTCTTCCTCTTTCACCTCTTCCTCCTTAACCTCCTTTCTTTTCTATGTGATTATGGCACAAGGAGAGGCTCTGGGGAGCTGGAGGTATATAGAGGCAACATGCTTACAGAATCAAATGTGGTGAAGCACTGCGGAAAATAGCTCTCTTCCTCCAGTACATGGCCTGGGTTGTTCCACATTAACACGTCTCGCCCTGTCCTGTTCAAGCAAACATGGCTTGTGACAGCAATGCAAACTAGGTAAAAATATTGGCAGTTAGGAAGTAGGACCCAATTAGATTTATGGGGCCACTACAATCGGTGAGAGACTCCTTTAAATCCCCTTTGCCCCTAGTTGGCCTTTTTCCTATAAGTCTTTTTTGAGGGATAAAATATTGGCAGGTTGAAAAGGGGACCCATTTGAATTTTGGATTTCATGGGGCAACCACATTTAATGGGAGGCTCATTTCGAACACCATTGGTCCTCGTTGTCCCTTTCCTGTGAGTCTTTGTCCAGGAATTTGAGGGAAAGAGCAGTCAGCAATGAAAATTAAGCATATAATCCTATGGCCATAGGCTGCCCACCCTTCCCCAAAGAAGACTTGGAACTCAAAGCAGCACTTACAATCAGCCACCACACTGTTTCCAGTAACATCCTTCCCATCCCATGAGTGGACCAAACATTTCTCCAAACCCTCCACATGTCAAGGGCCTATGTGCCAGCTTGCCAGTTCAACTATTTAGTTCAAATGTGTGACAAAAAAAAAAAAACCTGGATCACAGAGGAGTACCAAACATCCACTTCAGATGTTAAAGCGGAGCTCCACCCAAAGGGGAAGTTCTGCTTTAAGAACTTGTGCTGTTTTTTTTAATGATTTTTATCCATATTGCCAGGATCCGACAATTCATAACAGCCACAAGTAGTTTTAAATTACTTTTTTTCCTTTAGAAATTTCATTTTGCTGTGGCATTGTTCTAAACATTGGTAAAATGTGCTACTTTACAGGCATACTAAGGACACCCCCCAGGCATGATATTTAACAAAATATTTAATTTTTATTGTTTCACTTTAAGCATTATTAAAGTCACTGCTCCCGAAAAAATGGCTGTTTCAAAAACGTTTTTTTTTGTATTGATACATGTCCCCTGGAGCAGGACCCGGGTCCCCATACACTTTTTATGGTAATAACTTGCTTATAGGCCTTTAAAATTAGCACTTTTATTTTTTCATTCTAGTGTCCCATAGACTTTAATGGTGTTCCACAGGTTTGTTACGAATTTGCCGCAAACACCGCATAATGTTCGCTGTTTGGCGAACCGGTGAACACCCGATATTTTATATATTTTTAACTAGGAAAAGACTTTATACTTTTTGGGTGTATAGGGGTTGCATCAGGAGGTTCATCTGGGGTAATTATGTTCAGTGTTTTGGATGCACAGTATTTTAAATTCAAGATCTACATTACAAAAGACCCAAGAAAAAACATTTGCAGCCAACAACTATTATGAAATATACCCTGTGAAAAAAACACATGCAGCTTGTTAAAACTGTAGTGCATATGGACAGGGACAAACTGTAAAGAGGCTGCAGGACATCAGCAACATTAAAGGAGTTTCTACGGCAGAGGGTTTTGTATCTTATTGCATTAAGATAAAAAACTATACACATCATACATTACAGGAACACATAGACTGAGTAGGAATCAAATCACCGGTACAAAAAGGAGCCACTTTTCTCAGCGTGCATCAGTAAGATACTAACTTCCCCATACTGTACAGTATTCCTGTCATGGAAGAAATGAGAGAGTGGGACTGCTTCCTTAGGTTACTGCTACTTAACTGGCAGTTTTCTTTGCCTACTGGTTTTAGTAGATACATTACTCACATTATGGATACCCCTGCTATAATGGGACAGAATTTGGAAGTAATGGAAAGAAGTACCCCAATATAACTGAGAAGATAGGTGAAGGAAACAGACTGGGACAACATGTAATTATCAGATACAAGGGATGAAATCAGTGGTGTAAAATAGCCATTGCAGAGAATGTAGTTGCTATGGGGCCTGGGTATGAGGAGGCCCATTAGAGATATTGCTGCGGCAAAATAAACATAAAACGTGCATATCCATCACTGTACCATTAAGGGCTGGAGAGGTTGCTTGGGACACAAAATCTGTAACCTTTCTCTGTGTAGTCTTCAGTCTAGAAAAACTAACATCAGATGCAAAACAGGAGTTATCAGGATTCCGTTGGTTGGGGGGGTTGTTTCTTTATCCACCCTACTTGTGTGAATGGAGAAATCTGTCCCACTGGCTGAAAGAAACAAAGGGTAATCATGTATTGCCAGCTTAAAGAGTAACTCTTTCGGCGAGAAAAAACAATCGAAACCAAACAATGAGTAATGCATATATATTGCAAGAATTTTAACAAAATTTATTGCAAATTCCTACCTGTTTCTGCTCAGAAGAAATAGCTATTTGTTGTGCGTAAACTGAATCTGAATGGGAGTGACTTTATTATTATTATTCAACTGATGCACTTCCAGTGTTCTAATGAGAAATGCTGCAGGGTCAGCATCCCTGAAGTAAGTGACTCTCTGGGAACCACAGAGAGGGGTCATTGTGGGGCCTCAATACAATGTAGCTATTGCTCTCCTTGATTTTCTGTTATATCCTTGCATGAGATTAACAGCCTGCTGCCCATAATACATTTACTGTTGATGGGCATCACAGCCAGGCTAGATCACATACATGTACGTATTCCAGCTTTCTCCAGGTTTCTGATGCACATACGCATGCCCCCTAGTGACTTGTGCTGTCACTGTCTACAGCGTGAGTTTGTCAGCAGGTCCTGGCCAATAATTTTGCCCATTGACCTGCTGATCAGCTGTAGCCAATTTACAAACCCAGAGGACTTGGTACACAGAGCAGCGATCTGGCTGTTTCTTTCCTTGCAAAGCAATTAAACAGTGCTCTAAAGGATGTTGGGATATTTTTTTATAACCTAACACTGCCTTAAAACTCTCCACAAATTCATCCCTAACCTGTCTGGTGTGTCCCTTGGCCTTCCTGATGCTGTTTGTTCATTAATGTCCTCACACCTCTGAGGGCTTCACAGAACAGTTGTATCATACTGAGACTAAATTACACACAGGTGGACTCTATTTACTAATTAGGTGACTTCTGAAGGCCATTGGTTTCACTAGATTTAAGTTAGGGGTATCAGAGTAAAGGGGGAGAATACAAATGCACGCCAAACTTTTTAGATATTTATTTGTAAAAAAAAATGAAAACCATTTATCATTTTCCTTCCACTTCACAATTTTTTGCGACTTTGTATTGTAACTTGACAAATTGTGGAAAATTGACAAATTGTGGAAAATTTCAAGGGGTATGAATTCTTTTTCAAGGCACTGTATGATTAGGTGTTTTGTTGGATATGTTTTATAACAGAAAGTAGAAAATATTGTTTGTTTGTTTTTACAATATGTTCTGACTTTTTTGTTTATATACCGTAATAAAAAAAAAAAAAAGAAGAAGAAAAAAACCCAGTGGTGATCAAATAGCACCAAAAGCTTTATTTATTTATTATTTTATTATTATTATTATATTTATAAAAGTTTTATTTATGTGAAAACAATTATATAAATTTAACTGGTGTACAGTGTTGCAAAAGCAATTGCCAGTTAAAGTAGTTCAGTGCTGAATAGCAAAACATTTCCTGGTCATAAAGGGGGTAAAGTCTCCTGGAGGTCAAGTGGTTAAGGTAACAATCATTCAGGCCATGTGACAGACTGAGAACGGGAATAGCTAAAAAACCTAGAAGGCAAAGAACTTGAATTACACAGTAAACATGTGCACAGTGAAATATTTTGTTTCGGAATTTTGTTTTTGTCTGAAAAATGTATTAATTTAGTTACTCCCAAAATTCGTTTTTATTTCTTTTGTTTCGTAAAAAAATGCATTTGTCCAAAAATCCGAATGAATTAAGGTCGAATCTGTCATTAAAGGCTTATGGTTTCCGTCGAATGTTCTAAGAAGATTCGACAAAGCAGCTAAACTTTACGACGCCACAATTGTACATTTCCGGTCAAATGCTCTGCCCACAAGCTATGATATAATTCTAATGTTGTATGACTAGTAATAATTATATTTAATAATTATTATTACTAGTCGACCAACATTTGAATTCTTCTATAGCCTATGGGCGGAGCATTTGACCATAAATGTCCGTTTGTGGCGATCGTATGTTTTTAGCTGCTTCGTCGAAATCTTCATGTCTCTATAATGTCGAATCTTTTCTCTGTATGTCGAATAATCTTGGACTAATAGAGTTAAGATAGACACATTCGACTGCAGGTTTGATAGACACAGATTGCGATTGTTACTGTCATGTCAAATCTTGTATCTATATCCAACGGTTGTCACAACAAAATGAAAATAAACAATTTTTTATGTCGGATCTTTCGGATTTTGGATTCTGCAAGTTTGTTATCGTTTATTAAAAGGAACACGAAAATTCGAACGAAAATCCAGTTGGACGAAAACTAATGCACTTGTCGATTACACAGCAAAATGAGAAAAAGGAGACAAGTAACAGGTGAGAAGCATACCAATTAGGCAACATCCTAATATCAGCTCTGAGACAAACACCATCAAGCAACTGTAGCCCAGACAGATGTGGCAAAGCAGAGAGACAGACTGGGAAAGGAACTGATGTACAGACAAACAGAAGCAGAAGAATCCAGAAGGTAATACAAGTCAGGGCAGAATAACCAGGATCAATCAAGAGGCTAGAGGTCAAAAGAGTCACAAGACTGCCAAATAGTGTTGAGCAGAATATGCCATATTCGATTTCGCGATATATCTCGAATATATAGTCGAATATTCGAGATATATTCGCTAAATACGAATATTCGTGATATTTTTTGGAAATGAAAATATTGCGAATTTTCGCTATTGCGAATTTTCGCTATTGCGAATGCGAATGCGAATCGCGAATTGCGAATGCGAAATTTCGAGAAATGCGGAAAGGAGCACTCTGATTGGCTCAGAATATTCGTGATATATTACAATATAAAATTATTGCGAATATTCGAGAAATGCGGAAGGAGCACTCTGATTGGCTCAGAATATTCGTGATATATTACAATACACAATAATTGCGAATATTCGGCAAATGCGGAAGGAGCACTCTGATTGGCTCAGAATATTCGTGATATATTACAATACACAATAATTGCGAATATTCGAGAAATGCGGAAGGAGCACTCTGATTGGCTCAGAATATTCGTGATATATTACAATATAAAATAATTGCGAATATTCGAGAAATGCGGAATGGAGCACTCTGATTGGCTCAGAATATTCGTGATATATTACAATATAAAATAATTGCGAATATTCGAGAAATGCGGAATGGAGCACTCTGATTGGCTCAGAATATTCGTGATATATTACAATATAAAATAATTGCGAATATTCGAGAAATGCGGAATGGAGCACTCTGATTGGCTCAGAATATTCGTGATATATTACAATACAAAATAATTGCGAAATTTCGAGAAATGCGGAATGGAGCACTCTGATTGGCTCAGAATATTCGTGATATATTACAATATAAAATAATCGCGCGATATCGCTATTGCCGAATAATCGCATTGCGATTTTTCGGCAATATAAAATGAGCGCTGCAGCTACTCGGCCCAAGGTCTCTAATCATACCAGCAATGCTTTTAGACGTCGATGGGGATCTCTAGGATGTGATCTGTTCTAAAAAAAAAATTGAAAAAATTCGAATATTCGAAATAGCGAATATTCGCCGCGATATTCGTGTTATTCGCGAATACTCGAATATGCAATATTCATAGCGAATATTCGCAATGCGAATATTTGTGAGCAACACTACTGCCAAATGTCCAGAATATTATGGAGACAGTAAGGAATGCAGACAGTAAAGAATGTCTATAAAAAATATTTGCAGTAAAGTATCAACCAATTGCAATGGTTTCATCGTATTGAAACATGATGCTCAATTAAAAGTTATTTTTTTGTGCTTGCTAATAGCGGCGAGTGCTCTTAACGTCACATATTGTAGCTCATTACAGAGTGATGACCCCCCCCCCCCCCCCCCCAGCCAGACAGTGATCCTGTCATTAAGATAAAAAGTATAGCTGTGTTGCAATAAAGTATAAAATCATATGTGACATGTGAAAAAATCTGAAACCAAAGTAAGCCAAACCCTCAAAAGTAATTCAACAAATGATGGATTGGTGAAATGTAATGAGTCCTAAAATAAAGAAGTCTTCTTCACAAATTCATAACACTGTATTTGATAAAAATAACAAAGATGGTGGGAGCTGTTCCAAATAACACAATAGAAAAAAACAGTCCTTCAATGAGTTAATCAGCAGTGATTTCAAACGATGAGGCACCCAAGGAAAATGGATGCGATGTTATAGCAAAGATTCCTCTACCTCTAATATCAGATCTCCCTACCGACTTTACAGATCTCTTGTCAGGAGATCGCAACAGCCTGTGGCTAGTTACCACCGCTGGGGGTCTCTCACTGCTGGATAACCAACACCTGTCTCCTCAGCATCTAGCGATCCTCAGTGTTTCTCCCGTGTAGATAATACCCATGAAAGTGAAAACAAATGAAATGTAGTAAAAAGCGTCTTTAAAAGTATCCAAGCCGGCCGGCTTACAACTATCCGCCCGTCCTTCCAGGATAGTAGCGTTATTCAGTTGCTCCTCCCTACGCCATTTTGTCAAAAGATGACGTCTTCCAGGGGCAGTGATCCTGTCATGCATAACAGCTACATGTTAACGTAAAGTATCCTTACTAGGGATGAGCCGAACACCGCCCCCCATTTGGTTTGCACCAGAACATGCGATGAGACCAAAAATTTGTGTGAACTTTAGTCTATGGGACTCGAACGTTTGAAATCTAAAGTGCTAATTTTAAAGTCTAATATGCAAGTTATTGTTCTAAAAAGTGTTTGGGGACCTGGGTACTGCCCCAGGGGACATGTATTAATGCAAAAAAAGTTTTAAAAACTACCTGGGGGGGTGTATAGTATGCCTGTGAAGTAGCTTGTTTTAGAACTGTCCCTGCACAAAATGTCATTTCTGAAGGAAAAATTTAATTTAAAACCACTCACGACTATAATGAATTGTCGGCTCATTGATAAAAAAAAATGATCTGAATGGTCTGGTATGGATTTTTGGGCGGAACCCCACATAGTTTTTTTTTAAATGCAGGGTTCCCCTTAATATCTATACCAGACCTGAATGGCCTGGTAATTGAATTTGGGGGGACCACCAAATTCATTATAGCCGACAATTCATTATAGCCACAAGTGGTTTTAAATGATTTTTCTTTCCTTTAGAAATGACACTTTGTGCAGAGACAGTTCTAAGCACGGGAAACAAGCGCTGCTTTACAGGCATACTAGACACACCCCCTAGGTACGAAATTAAAATGAATATTTCACTTTTATTGTTTCAATTTAAGCATTATTAAAATCACTGCTTCCGAAAAAACTGCCATTTAAAAAAAAAAAAATTTGCATTAATACATGTCCCCTGGGGCAGGACCCAGATCCCCAAATACTTTTTATGACAGTAACTTGCATATAACCCTTTAAAATTAGCACTTTAGATTTCTCTCATAGACTATTACAGGGTGTTCTGCAGCTTTTCGAATTTGCCGCAAACATCCAAAATGATTTGCAGTGCGAACAGGCAATGTTCGAGTCGAACATGAGTTTGACTCGAACTCGAAGCTCATCCCTAATCCTTACTAAGATCACTTCACACTTACATGTGTTTAGTAATAAGTGTTTTTGATGTGTGTTACTATATCTGTATTATATATACGTTTGGGTATGTGTGTTTCAAAATAGGAATTTTCCATGATGTGGATCCGATAAATATACAGAAAATGACATGATACATTTTTGTGTGTTTACCATTCATGCGTAAAGTCGTTCTAAAGGCTCTTTTTTTCTTAAAATAATAAATATGCTATACTTACCTGTTCTGTGCAACGGTATTGCACAGGGCAACTGTGAACCTTCTTTACTGGGCTTCCGTGCAAGTGCTTTTGGCGGCTCCTTCTTTTCTGTGTTTGTCCCATAGCAAGCCACTTGCTATGGCGGCAGACATGCAGGCTTGCTTCCTAGCCAGGCTGTGTGCTTCCATAGACACACAGGCTGACCCCACACCCCGCGCCCTCCTCACAGGATTTGATCAACTGCAGCAGGAGCCAATTGCTCCTGCTGCTCTTAGCTAACTTTTGTGATTGAATGGAGTGGAGAGAGAATAACTGAAGCTAGGCACAGTGTTGGATCGATACAGGACTCAGGTAAGTACGGTAAAACCTTGGTTTAAGAGTGTTTTGCAAGACAAGCAACATTTTTTAATAAATTTTGACGCGATGTGGGGGATGGTCGATGTGGACAGCTTTACCCCACATGCCTGCATATTTAGATGTGTCTGTTTTAATCTTCAACCATGTGAGTTGCTAAATGTTGTACCTTCATTAAATGTATTTAGTATTGCTACACTAAGGCCGCGTACACACGAGCAGACAGATTTGTTCAAATCGGTCGGGCCGACCGATTTGAACAAATCTGTCTGCTGGGGACATATTGGTTTGATCGTGTACACACGATCAAACCAAAATCCCCGCCGCCAGACGGTGCGGTGACGTGGCGGTGACGTTGACGCCGCCACGTCACCGCACCAGGAAGTAAAACACTTCCGCGCATGCGTCAAAACCATTCGGCGCATGTGCGAGAAGACATGTCTGCTGGTTAGCGTACTAACCAGCAGACATGTCGGGCGGACGGGTTCCCAGCCGACAGATTTCAAAGCATGCTTTGAAATCTGTCGGGTGGCCAAATCCGTCGGCTCGCCCGTACACACGGTCGAATCTGTCTGCTGGGACGGTCGGGCCGACCGTTTCCAGCAGATAGATTTGATCGTGTGTACGCGGCCTAAGGCCGCGTACACACGATCGGTCCAACCCGATGAGAATGGTCCGACGGACCGTTTTCATCGGTTCACAGACTGATGGTCTGATGGTCTGATGTGCGTACACACCATCAGTTCAAAAACCGATCGTGTCAGTACACAGTGACGTAAAACACAACGACGTGCTGAAAAAAATGAAGTTCAATGCTTCCAAGCATGCGTCGACTTGATTCTGAGCATGCGCAGGTTTTTAGACCGATGCTTTTGCGTACTAGCCATCGGTTTACACCGATGGTCAGGCATCCATCGGTCCGATTTTAAAGCAAGTTTTAAAACTTTGGTCCGACGGACGACGGACCGATGGGCCCCACACACGGTTGGTTTGGACCGATAAAACTGGACTTAAGTCCATTTTCATCGGTTTGGACCGATCGTGTGTACGCGGCCTTAGAGGTGCCTCTTTTCTCTTTTATACTCTGTAGCTCCTACTGGATTTTGCTTCTAATCCCCTTGTGGAGGCTTCCATTTGTGAATGGCCATTTTATGGTTACACAATCAAATTGCTATAAACTTTTTATATGGACAATAAATTGAATGATTTATGAAAAAAATGGTTGTAGAACGAATCATTTGAGTTTCCATTATTTCTTATCGGAAAATTTGCTTTGATATACAAGTCCTTTCGATTATAAGCATGTTTCCGGAACGAATTATGCTCACAATCCAAGGTTTTACTGTAGTAGGGAAAGGTGGGGGAGAAAGACTGGAAGGTTTTTTACCTTAATGTGTCCCCTCTTAAGCTGCAGCCGGATGGGGGTGTACACATACGCATTCAAAAATTCTACCCCCAGTTGCATTGAGTGGGCAGTAGTGCCTCCAAACATGACCCATTCAAGTGAATAGGGCTGTACCACAACTGTACTGCAACTGCTTGTAATGCAGTGATGTCACAGGGATCCACATAATGTCACTGACCAAATTAGACCAAATTAGATAAAGTCAATATTTGGTCAATAAAGTCACCCAGGGGACCCCAACACTTTGTTTAGTTTAAGCAGTGGGTCCCTGAGAGATGTAATTTGGCATGAGTAATTTGCGGGAGTGGATTGTCAGACAGATTTATATCCTTTCAGCAGGCATGATTCATTGTGATTGACGAGGATCGGCATCGCTGGATGACATGATTGACAATTTTTTATGAAAAAGATTCAGTTTATTTACTCATTGTTTTTTTTGTAAATGGTTGCCCCTCACTCATCAACACAGGGGGAAGCTTGTGTCTGGGGACCCCTTTATCAATAACTATCACCTCACAGAACCCCCCCCCCCAAGTACTGGATTAGGGTTGTGGGGAAGAGGTCTGTGTCCTCCTCAACATACAGTACCCCCCCCTCTCCATTTTGACGGCATGAAGTACAATGCTAGGGTGAAACATTGTGCTTCATCATCATCTAAGAAGCAAAACAAGAAAAAAAAGGCATACAATTTGGGGCAACTTTGGAGACGGTAAACGGTAAAGACTTACATACCCAAATATATCAAAAATATAAATTTATTAAGACAAGTCATGATTAAAATAGTCCTTTAAAGTGACAATACAATCCAAAAAAATATCTAAGAAGCCTCCCCAAAGAAATGTAAAAAATTAAGAATCTATGGATTCTCTATTACTGAGTGTAACGGGAGACACTTTTGGGCACAGATTGAGCCAGAAAATAAGGTACATGCAAAATATGTCTTGGACTGCAGCCCACCTGTCTGTCTGTTGTGATGTAAATGAATCTAGGATAACTTCTAAGGATCTTTCATTGTGGCTTGTGCTAATTGATTCTGTATTGTGTGTTGGCTGTAGTGTACTATAAAGCTTGCTGTGATTGCATTCTATTGTCTATTGTGGTAATTAAGTCTGCTACTGTGATACATGTGTATTGTGAGTTAACAGACAGCCTAAAGGTCAGCTGTAGTTGATTAGCTCATGTAAATTAGGTCAGGAGCCCAGAGACAGCATGTCTACTAAAAGATGTGTATTGGGGGGCTCGTTAGGAACCATTGTGTGATGGTGTGGGTGGAGTTGGGTCATTGTTCATTTGGTTACTGTAGTATTCTTTTTGTGTCTATAAGAGCCCGCTTTCTCAATAAAGATTGCCTATTCCTGTTGAAAATCAAACAGAGCTGTGTATCGTTAATATGGGAAATTCATATGGATTGTGTTTATCCGGATTGTGGCGTGTCGATAGCTGCCTTGTGTGCGGGAATGGAATATCCTAAACGGCTTTAACCCCTGTCCCATTTGGGGTTCCTTTACACTGAGTATCATCTACATCTTGTACTCTTCGCCTAGTATCAATTGCTGTGTAAGCAGGACTGTTTATCAATTAGTTCAAAGCCTGGAACATACAGGGCTGGAAACAGCAGTTCTGATATTTGATGCACAGAATGTTACTTATAAACATATAAATTATTAAAACTGATAGTGCTAAAGACATTTAGTAACATTCAACTTGAAATTCCGTAAGAAATTATTTTCCATTAACAAAAACGGTTTCATGGACATCTGATAATTTGACAGTTTGCTAAGGAAGTGCATGAAGTATGCCAACGTAACTGGGAAAACAGGAAAATGTGACCATGAGTCACTAGTCATCATATTGATTTTATTCAAGCAATCTCAGATTAGTTACAGTAAGCATCAATGAAAAAGAGAATAAAAAGTTTATGAAGAATTTAAATAACATATTCCACAAAATACAGACTTGTAAAGCTCCTTGATCTATAGTCAGTTGGAACAGACATGAACAAGTTTTACTTCATTCCTATCCTTCATCCGTCTGGATCTCCTCTTTGTACCATAGAGACAGCATGCATCTCTGCCGCACAGCCTTAGGCAACATTCATACTGTTTACTGATAACATTTGCTCCGGCCAGTAACACCATCAAAGTCAAGAACATCAGCAGTCTAGAAACAGGGGTCAGCACTTATTCAGCAGGAATTGCCAGAATTGTAAGCCCTGTATGGCTAGCTATAACCCTCATTTCAATGTAGAAATCGATTTCTACTGAATGTGAATATCTCTTAAATTAGAAAACTTTGTTTGCTGATTAATGGGTGGTTAAACTTATAAATACAAGAATTGTTGATACATGTAGCAAGGTCCCAGGCCCCCTTTAGTCTAACGAGAACCTCCAGAGCCAGGAACAGCTGAAAACCTTCTGTATAGAGTGGGTTGCAAGGCATAGTGGGTGTAAAGTGAGATAGATTCATGGGCGCCAGACACTTCTTGAATGCAAAGAGATTTATTTTCTCTTGAACAGAACTGTGGCAAAAAGGGTTTAGGGCCAGGACACCCTTAGGTTAGGTGCCCGGACCAAGTCTGCCCCCGGTTTCGTCCCTGGATTGGAAAAGGGGCAGGGGCAATTTCAAAGACAGTCAGTGCAGAATAAAAAAATAACAAATTCTGAATTACACACCACCGCCGCTCCTACTAGCTTAGGGGGATGTATTTTTTTCTATTATCTGTGCCCCTTTCTGATGATCATGTGCTGGTCGGAGCAGAGGGAATATTTCTTCAGTTTCCGGTGCATGTCCATTTAGCTCCACTCACATGTTCTTCTGCCTTGGCTCAAGTCCCGGCCAGCCGTCTGCCTGCTTATCTCCTTGTCTCCCCTGGCGGAGCTCCCCACCCAGTAGTAGCCGGGGCCCGGAGAGTAAGACTTGACAGGCTGTGAGGCGGGTGGCGACGATGGGCAGAGAGTCACTAATTGCTGCCAATACTAGTAAAAAAATTTTTTTTCCCCAGATTTCATTTAAAAAATCTGGTCACTTTACCTTAGGTAGTTTCATTAATTATCATTGCAATGCCCATCAGAGCCACCTATCAGTGCCCATAAGTACCAGCCATCAGTGCTGCATATAAGTGCCCATCAGTCAGTGCCACCTATCAGTGCAGTCCCCTTTGCTCCCTAGATTGAGGCGCTACGATTTTATCACTTGGGATCCTGGCTATCCCCTCATATTTTATCTATATTCAGGTATCTTTTCATATTCCTTCACCTTCACTTTCCACTTCCCCCTACATCTTTTTTCTCACTACTATATTACCACTACACTCCTTTGCTTTCTTTCATCACTTATTCACTTCCTTACTTCAGCCGCTCACCCACTTCACCTTCTCCCTTTCACCCACCACACCACATTTTAGTCCACCCATACCCCCCACATCAGTCACCCCTCATCTCTGGCATGTTATCAATTTCCTATATTCATATATTATTATACTATGATCTTCCCACTCAATGTGAAACCTGGGGATGCCACTTGGTGTACCTGCTGCCTTTCTATCCTAAGTTACATATTATATTATACTTCATTACTATTTACATTAACTGATTCTTTCACATATATATTGCCTTATTAGGTGCCGATTTGGTGACTGCCCTCCACTTTGGTCCCCTTCAGCTTCCCCTCCAGGGTGCCTTCCTCTCTCCCCCCCCCCCCTTTTCCCCTTAGTGGGAATCTACCTTGCTCCACCTACACCTGTGAGTCCTTGTAGGCCCCCCCTCCACTTGCCTCGGAGGGATTTGGCGGAGAGCTGGCCCCCCCAGTCTCGGTGGTATCCACTCAGGAACTTGTCTGTGGACTAATTCTGGCTCTGTATACCAACTAAACTGCACACTGCGAATGGGTAACTATACTTGGATGAAGATATATATATATTAATGTGAAAAATAGATTATTATTATGCCTTACTGCTATATATGTTGTTACAGTTGCACCTTATTCTCTGAAGAAGACCCATTGAAGGGTTGAAACGCGTCAGAATACACCTGACCCACCAGTTAACCATTCATGTTAATTGTTTGTCATGTTCATTTGGTGCATACCCCATGTGCAGTTGCTTTCCATGTACACAATACCAGAGCCAATTTGTATTTTATAAATTTTATTCATTAAATATTTTTTCTACTCATATATTACTTTGTTGAGCACTTCATTACCCGTTCCCATCCCTATGATATGACTACCTGATTGCTGCCTAAAAACCCCAACGGGGAACTCCCTTCTCTTTTTCTCTCATTCCAGGGGTGAGCAGCACTTTCCCCACCCCCATTGTGTCTTATCAAATTTTTTTCTTCTAATTTTGGTGGTTAAACACCTCCCTCTTCCCCACTAGACACTAGAAAGTACATCATACGAGCTCTGGTACTGTGTAGCTAGCATCTAAAGCTAACCTAATCTGTTTTCATAACATATTTTGTTCTGTAAAATTATTTATGCAATATGTCGTCATATCAGGGTGCTGAATGGATTGATTTGATGAGACAATATGAAACCAGATTTGAGAAGGGTGACCAGATCGACACCCAGATCTCGTCCCATTTCCGCAAACTGAGCAAACTTCTTGAAAAGAAATCGTCTTTATTTTGGTACATTAAATCGTTTGAAAGGTATACCATTGCGAAGATCAATCCCTTTGGGTTACGGGTACAAATATTTCCTAAAACCTGTACCCACCAGATTGATTGTCCGCTACTCCCTATAATACGAGGCCATTAACAGAATAATACGAAATCACTGGACCATCCTTACAGATGATCCTCGAATCAATCCCTTCATATCAGATCACCCCTCGGTTGTTCACAAAAGAGCAACGTCACTGAGGGATCTTCTGGTGGCAAGTGAGTATAGAGCAGCCACTCCCACCAACTCTGGTGGCCGGCTGATGGGCACTTTTTAGTGTGGACATTGTTCCATGTGTCCTTTGATTAGACGTGACAAAATCTTTGACCTCCCAAATGGGGAGACATTCAAACCTACATATTTTACCAATTGTCGCACACTGGGCGTGGTGTACTATATGGAGTGTGAATGTGGCGCATACCACATAGGTAAGACTAAACAAGAATTTTGGAAACGCATCAGCAAACATAAATACAGTATGGACATCGGGAACATCTACCTGCCCATCGGCAGACATGTTGCCCTGGCCCATAACTACCATGTTCCCTATGTCTCATTCTCCGTCCTCGATCGGGTATCAATTCCCGATCGGGGAGGAGATTGGAACAAAATTCTTTTACAGAAAGAACAGAGATGGATCTTCAGGCTGGGGGCCACCAGATCCCCGGGCCTGAATGATTCCATATCCTTTGCGCCTTTTCTCAAGGGCTTTTTTTCAGGTAAAAATCAATGAGTTCATTACTTCCCTTTCTCACCACTCTCAGTCACCTCGCCCACCAAAACAAACAAATAAACTAATTAAAATAATTCATGTACCTATCTGTACACTGTGACGTTCAATGTTGGATATGTAGTGCATAAAATATAACATTCAATTATTACCCATCACATATACCAACTAATTGCCCTAATATATCACAGGCCCCAGGATTCCCATCCCTCTAGCATGATCATGCCTTTTTCTTGGACAGAACTACAATTAATACTTATCCGTCATTTGGAAATAAATAGATTATATTTTGCTTTTTGCTTTATTTTGTTAGCATATCACATATGTATAGGAGCTCCTTCCTTCACCTAATACTAGGACTATATTATTACTTTGGTACTGCATTATGACACTGTACTATATTCTGCTTCATATTTGTATATAATTTTAATCTAATTGGCTCTATATTTATATTCCAGTTCCGCAGTCATTCCTGTAATTTGGTCTCCATCCACTGGGGGGTGTCCAGCTCTACATCGCCACTTCCCCCTTGGTGAGCGGTGGCCTTTCAGTGAGGAGGGGGAGACACTTAGAGTGATCTCTATATTCTCCACTAGAGGGCGGGCGGGTCCCGTCCCATGTGGATGTTTCCCTCCTCACTGACGGCATCAATGGCCATTCCAAAGGCTGGACACGTCTCGCGCGCGCACACGTGCACGGCGCGCGCGATTGACGTCACCAGCGCGACTCGCAATGCGCGGCAGACGCCGAGGTTCTCCTCCACTGACGCCGAGGGACCCACAGATGTTTGGCGCTGTGGGTTCCCAACTCCCAGCCCCCCATACCACACCTGCTGGGATGGGAAACTCAGGGGGGAGGAGGATGTGGGTGGGCCGTCACCAATTGAAGCAATCACCTTACACAGGTACACCTGGCATGCTCCTATTTAGTCTGCATCACAGGCTACATCCCTGGCAGACTTGTCTTCCTTCCACCTATGTAGGATTGATTTCGCATTGACTGGGTAAGATTATTCTCAACCTTTACATCTTACACTTTCCAACATATCAACAACTGTCACCAATCCATTTTTTATTCCCCTTTGCTCCCTAGATTGAGGCGCTACGATTTTACCACTTGGGATCCTGGCTATCCCCTCATATTTTATCTATATTCAGGTATCTTTTCATATTCCTTCACCTTCACTTTCCACTTCCCCCTACATCTTTTTTCTCACTACTATATTACCACTACACTCCTTTGCTTTCTTTCATCACTTATTCACTTCCTTACTTCAGCCGCTCACCCACTTCACCTTCTCCCTTTCACCCACCACACCACATTTTAGTCCACCCATACCCCCCACATCAGTCACCCCTCATCTCTGGCATGTTATCAATTTCCTATATTCATATATTATTATACTATGATCTTCCCACTCAATGTGAAACCTGGGGATGCCACTTGGTGTACCTGCTGCCTTTCTATCCTAAGTTACATATTATATTATACTTCATTACTATTTACATTAACTGATTCTTTCACATATATATTGCCTTATTAGGTGCCGATTTGGTGACTGCCCTCCACTTTGGTCCCCTTCAGCTTCCCCTCCAGGGTGCCTTCCTCTCTCCCCCCCCCCCTTTCCCCTTAGTGGGAATCTACCTTGCTCCACCTACACCTGTGAGTCCTTGTAGGCCCCCCCTCCACTTGCCTCGGAGGGATTTGGCGGAGAGCTGGCCCCCCCAGTCTCGGTGGTATCCACTCAGGAACTTGTCTGTGGACTAATTCTGGCTCTGTATACCAACTAAACTGCACACTGCGAATGGGTAACTATACTTGGATGAAGATATATATATATTAATGTGAAAAATAGATTATTATTATGCCTTACTGCTATATATGTTGTTACAGTTGCACCTTATTCTCTGAAGAAGACCCATTGAAGGGTTGAAACGCGTCAGAATACACCTGACCCACCAGTTAACCATTCATGTTAATTGTTTGTCATGTTCATTTGGTGCATACCCCATGTGCAGTTGCTTTTCATGTACACAATACCAGAGCCAATTTGTATTTTATAAATTTTATTCATTAAATATTTTTTCTACTCATATATTACTTTGTTGAGCACTTCATTACCCGTTCCCATCCCTATGATATGACTACCTGATTGCTGCCTAAAAACCCCAACGGGGAACTCCCTTCTCTTTTTCTCTCATTCCAGGGGTGAGCAGCACTTTCCCCACCCCCATTGTGTCTTATCAAATTTTTTTCTTCTAATTTTGGTGGTTAAACACCTCCCTCTTCCCCACTAGACACTAGAAAGTACATCATACGAGCTCTGGTACTGTGTAGCTAGCATCTAAAGCTAACCTAATCTGTTTTCATAACATATTTTGTTCTGTAAAATTATTTATGCAATATGTCGTCATATCAGGGTGCTGAATGGATTGATTTGATGAGACAATATGAAACCAGATTTGAGAAGGGTGACCAGATCGACACCCAGATCTCGTCCCATTTCCGCAAACTGAGCAAACTTCTTGAAAAGAAATCGTCTTTATTTTGGTACATTAAATCGTTTGAAAGGTATACCATTGCGAAGATCAATCCCTTTGGGTTACGGGTACAAATATTTCCTAAAACCTGCACCCACCAGATTGATTGTCCGCTACTCCCTATAATACGAGGCCATTAACAGAATAATACGAAATCACTGGACCATCCTTACAGATGATCCTCGAATCAATCCCTTCATATCAGATCACCCCTCGGTTGTTCACAAAAGAGCAACGTCACTGAGGGATCTTCTGGTGGCAAGTGAGTATAGAGCAGCCACTCCCACCAACTCTGGTGGCCGGCTGATGGGCACTTTTTAGTGTGGACATTGTTCCATGTGTCCTTTGATTAGACGTGACAAAATCTTTGACCTCCCAAATGGGGAGACATTCAAACCTACATATTTTACCAATTGTCGCACACTGGGCGTGGTGTACTATATGGAGTGTGAATGTGGCGCATACCACATAGGTAAGACTAAACAAGAATTTTGGAAACGCATCAGCAAACATAAATACAGTATGGACATCGGGAACATCTACCTGCCCTTCGGCAGACATGTTGCCCTGGCCCATAACTACCATGTTCCCTATGTCTCATTCTCCGTCCTCGATCGGGTATCAATTCCCAATCGGGGAGGAGATTGGAACAAAATTCTTTTACAGAAAGAACAGAGATGGATCTTCAGGCTGGGGGCCACCAGATCCCCGGGCCTGAATGATTCCATATCCTTTGCGCCTTTTCTCAAGGGCTTTTTTTCAGGTAAAAATCAATGAGTTCATTACTTCCCTTTCTCACCACTCTCAGTCACCTCGCCCACCAAAACAAACAAATAAACTAATTAAAATAATTCATGTACCTATCTGTACACTGTGACGTTCAATGTTGGATATGTAGTGCATAAAATATAACATTCAATTATTACCCATCACATATACCAACTAATTGCCCTAATATATCACAGGCCCCAGGATTCCCATCCCTCTAGCATGATCATGCCTTTTTCTTGGACAGAACTACAATTAATACTTATCCGTCATTTGGAAATAAATAGATTATATTTTGCTTTTTGCTTTATTTTGTTAGCATATCACATATGTATAGGAGCTCCTTCCTTCACCTAATACTAGGACTATATTATTACTTTGGTACTGCATCATGACACTGTACTATATTCTGCTTCATATTTGTATATAATTTTAATCTAATTGGCTCTATATTTATATTCCAGTTCCGCAGTCATTCCTGTAATTTGGTCTCCATCCACTGGGGGGTGTCCAGCTCTACATCGCCACTTCCCCCTTGGCGAGCGGTGGCCTTTCAGTGAGGAGGGGGAGACACTTAGAGTGATCTCTATATTCTCCACTAGAGGGCGGGCGGGTCCCGTCCCATGTGGATGTTTCCCTCCTCACTGACGGCATCAATGGCCATTCCAAAGGCTGGACACGTCTCGCGCGCGCACACGTGCACGGCGCGCGCGATTGACGTCACCAGCGCGACTCGCAATGCGCGGCAGACGCCGAGGTTCTCCTCCACTGACGCCGAGGGACCCACAGATGTTTGGCGCTGTGGGTTCCCAACTCCCAGCCCCCCATACCACACCTGCTGGGATGGGAAACTCAGGGGGGAGGAGGATGTGGGTGGGCCGTCACCAATTGAAGCAATCACCTTACACAGGTACACCTGGCATGCTCCTATTTAGTCTGCATCACAGGCTACATCCCTGGCAGACTTGTCTTCCTTCCACCTATGTAGGATTGATTTCGCATTGACTGGGTAAGATTATTCTCAACCTTTACATCTTACACTTTCCAACATATCAACAACTGTCACCAATCCATTTTTTATTCCCCTTTGCTCCCTAGATTGAGGCGCTACGATTTTACCACTTGGGATCCTGGCTATCCCCTCATATTTTATCTATATTCAGGTATCTTTTCATATTCCTTCACCTTCACTTTCCACTTCCCCCTACATCTTTTTTCTCACTACTATATTACCACTACACTCCTTTGCTTTCTTTCATCACTTATTCACTTCCTTACTTCAGCCGCTCACCCACTTCACCTTCTCCCTTTCACCCACCACACCACATTTTAGTCCACCCATACCCCCCACATCAGTCACCCCTCATCTCTGGCATGTTATCAATTTCCTATATTCATATATTATTATACTATGATCTTCCCACTCAATGTGAAACCTGGGGATGCCACTTGGTGTACCTGCTGCCTTTCTATCCTAAGTTACATATTATATTATACTTCATTACTATTTACATTAACTGATTCTTTCACATATATATTGCCTTATTAGGTGCCGATTTGGTGACTGCCCTCCACTTTGGTCCCCTTCAGCTTCCCCTCCAGGGTGCCTTCCTCTCTCCCCCCCCCCCTTTCCCCTTAGTGGGAATCTACCTTGCTCCACCTACACCTGTGAGTCCTTGTAGGCCCCCCCTCCACTTGCCTCGGAGGGATTTGGCGGAGAGCTGGCCCCCCCAGTCTCGGTGGTATCCACTCAGGAACTTGTCTGTGGACTAATTCTGGCTCTGTATACCAACTAAACTGCACACTGCGAATAGGTAACTATACTTGGATGAAGATATATATATATTAATGTGAAAAATAGATTATTATTATGCCTTACTGCTATATATGTTGTTACAGTTGCACCTTATTCTCTGAAGAAGACCCATTGAAGGGTTGAAACACGTCAGAATACACCTGACCCACCAGTTAACCATTCATGTTAATTGTTTGTCATGTTCATTTGGTGCATACCCCATGTGCAGTTGCTTTCCATGTACACAATACCAGAGCCAATTTGTATTTTATAAATTTTATTCATTAAATATTTTTTCTACTCATATATTACTTTGTTGAGCACTTCATTACCCGTTCCCATCCCTATGATATGACTACCTGATTGCTGCCTAAAAACCCCAACGGGGAACTCCCTTCTCTTTTTCTCTCATTCCAGGGGTGAGCAGCACTTTCCCCACCCCCATTGTGTCTTATCAAATTTTTTCCTATCAGTGCTGTATACCTTAAAAAAAGTATTGGTAATCGGTATTGGCAAATTCTTGAAAAAAGAATCGGTACTCGTACTTGGTCTTAAAAAATGGTATTGGTGCAACCCTAGTAACTATGTATAATTTTTTTATGCCGGCTTAACAGTAGAAATTGGGCACAACATGGTGCTTAGACATGGACATGAGCTGTCGTCCTGTGTTACATACATCAGTGTTTCCCAACTCCAGTCCTCAAGGCACACCAACAGGTCATGTTTTCAGGATATCCATTATTTTGCACAGGTGATTCGATCAGTTTCACTGCCTTAGTAATTACCACAGCTGTTTCAATTGAGGGAAATCCTGAAAACATGACCTGTTGGTGTGCCTTGAGGACTGGAGTTGGGAAACACTGACATACATCATGGACCTCCACACACATTTTGTGAATAAAAAGGCTTGATATGACCACTTGACTACCATGGGTGCTGAGTCTCAGCCACTGGCCCAAAGTTCATTGTATCCTTCTGCCCACAGCAGGTTTACCACTGCCTTAGCATGTAATATCAATATATAGAATGGACGGTAATGTTTTACATCAGATGTCTTTATAATCTTCTCAGACACAACATTTGTTTCTGTGGCTTGCCACATTTGTAGGGGGTGTAGTGACTCAAAACAAAAACTCACTAACTGAAAGCTGAGGTGTCTACAATGGGGAAAAACTGTGCAACACGCAGAGCACCTGAACATTGTTTCCTAAACCACTAGCTGGTGTTCCCTCCTCTCTGGTGGAAACAAACACCATTCTGCACCTGTTGTACCTTTCCACTTTGTTTTAACCCAAAGAACGTGGTAAATCATTTCTGGTAAAGCCGTGCCACAGTATGTAAAGATTCTTTCCAGGCAACCCCACCTACCCCATACAGTATGTGTCTTCTTCAATCAAACCAGTCCATTACCCTTTCATCCCTCACTTCCTTCCTACCAATTCATATTACTTTTTCCATCTTTTACCTCACCTCGTCTTATCTCTAGCTTTATCTATATTTCAACAAGTTTCTAGACATGCAAGAGACACATGTTTATGACAATTTACAAATGAGTGACCTAGTGAAAACTTAAAGGGACCTGTTCAAGTGACACTTCATGTTTTTCCCTAAATGCTTTGATACAATTACCTTGGATTATTTGATGACTGTATGTAACTATGTAATGGATTTGTACAACTGTTCAACTGTGCAACTGTTTGGCATTATGACACCTTTTCCCAGTTCTATTGCCGGCATACTCAATAAACATATACCATGTTTTTATTACTGGCTGTGTGGCACTTCATCAGTCCCCAGTGGCAAAACTCAGAATTTGTATAAAACTGGTTGACATATATTTTGCTAAAGCACAATATATCACAAACAATTGCTTTTTTGTTAAAATAAAATATTTTTTTCTCCTTTTAATACCGTATTTGCTGGCATATAAGGCGACCTTTTGTGCCTAAAAATTTGGCACAGAAATCGAGGGGGCGTCTTATACACCGGAAGCAGTCGTCTCATCCTCAGCCTCGGACGAAAGGATGTCCGTGTTAGGCAGAACATTGAACACAGGCTCTGCTGGGAAACTGATCGTTCTGCCTATCACGGAACATCACGAGGAAGAGGCACGGCTTTTAAAAAATGGACGGCCACAGTCTGACTCATGCCAGGCAAGTAATAAGGTGATGCAATGGCACAGTGAGGCAATGGCACGGTGAGGCAATGGCACGGTGAGGCAATGGCACGGTGAGACAATGGCACAGTGAGACAATGGCACGGTGAGACAATGGCACGGTGAGACAATGGCACGGTGAGACAATGGCATGGTAAGGCAATGGCACAGTGAGACAATGGCACAGTGTGGTGAGTCAATGGCAAAGTGAGGTGAGGCAATGGCACAGTGAGGTGAGGCAATGGCACAGTGAGGTGAGGCAATGGCACAGTGAGGGGTCGTCTTATACTGGGAGTATATCCCAAAACCAAAATTTTAGCTGGAAAATTAGGCGGTCGTCTTATACACCCAGTCGCCTTATATGCAGACAAATACGGTAATCTATTTGTGCATCTGTTTTTAACGTGAACTGTTAGACAGGATAATTTGCTTTGTTGCAGGCTGGTTGGCAATTTGAGCTGGGAATTTTGTTTTTTTTTGTCCTGTTTGTAAAAACATGTTCACTGTGTGTTGTCATCGCCACTTGTCTCCATCAGGGTCATGTGGGTCAGAATACCAACACAGGAGCACAATAAGAAGATGGTTGTCATCCCATAACAGCGAATACCCGATCAAGGACCTTCATAGTAGGATCACTAGCTATGGGATAATAGGCATCATGTTACTGCAGGAAACAAACATGCATAGAAGAATGGACCACCAACAGACACCAGATTGATTCAAAAGTAACTTTATTTTATGCTTCAAGTTAACATTTCTCAAAATATCATTCAATTTGTTTGGATGCTATTGGCCACGGCCTGGTTCATTGGTTTAAAATCATAAAATTATTATATCAACTTAATTAATGTATATCAACCAATTTAAACCAAATTACTCAACCAAATACCAAATTCAACCCAGCCACTTAGACTCGAGCTAATACCGTCTTTCAAACCATTTTAACTTAAACCTCCCCTTCGGATACCCCCGAGGGAGTTTTTACCACATGAACAGGCCGCGACAAAAAAAGGGGGGGGTAGGGCGGGGAGTCCTCCTGCAATCTTCAGGATGGAATGGTACTGACCCAGGTTCTGGTGACCCTTAAATAGGCTGGTTCCTGCTTCTGGAAAATTCTCCCAGAATCACCTGATCCCATTAGCCAATCCCTGCTGACCCGAAATTCCTCCAGAAACTTCCTAAGACACCTGACCCAACTGACCAATCCTGACAGCTCACCTGCAGCTCACCTTTCTGCTTACCTCAGATAACCTCTTGAACTAATGCCCCTGATCCCACCTGACATTCTGCAACCAATCCTATCCTACCAATATACCTGAGCTAAAAACTAGCCCTAATGCCATGATCCCATGAGGAAAGGGGAGCCTAAATGGCTTTCCCTTTCAGATCCCATTACTGTAATAAACATTGCTGATTTATCAAGATTGAAACAAGCTATCATATTACATTAATATGAGAAAAAATATATGAGATTTTAGTAGTTTTAGACTTTATGAAGCTCCGAAGCAGCATTGACCACTGACATCAGGGTGTTTATTTTCCACCACTGACACTTCCTAATGACACCAAGGTATTTTAGGCCTCCCACTGACCATTGATACCAGGTTTTTTCTTACTTCAATTGACTATCAATACTGGCCACTTTTTTACTCCAGCTGACACCAGAGTATTTTTTTGCCTCCCACTTACCACAGACACTGAGGCATTTTTTCTCCCCACTGACCAATGAAGCCAGGCATTCTTTTCTCCAACTGACCAGCAATATAAGGGGCACTATGCACATACTATTATGAAGTATTTTTTTTTTTTTTTGGATGCAGAAACTGTAGTAAAGTTTTGCACTGTATTCTGAGAGTAGGCTCGGATTTTATTTAACCATGACGCAAAAGAAATCGCCAGTGCCATCTTTACTTTTTCAAGAGGTCCACCATATAAACAATACAATCGTTAAAAAGATCACATATTTTTAGTCCAAAAAATTATTTCAAACATCCGATGTAATACAGAAACATCAAGCATTGCGGTATTACTTCTGTCAGTATTAAATATTCAATTGTCTCTGAGGTCACATACAATAAAAACGAGATGGCTTAGTCACACTATAATTCTCTCAACACATTTTGTGAATCTTAGTTTACTTCATCAAAAGATGATATTACTGAATGATTGTCTATAAAGAGACTGTAATGTACCTGGTGGTGGAGTCTGACATGTGGAGGTAGGCTTCTCTTACACCTCTGGCTCAGGAGCCCTGGTAAAGTGTCAGGAGCGCCAGAGCACAGAGTGGGTACAAGTTCCTGACTGGTGTTCCATTGCAAGATGCTGATGAGCAGGCTGTAAATTGCTGAAAAGCAGGCTGTGTGTCCCTGTGTCGCAGGAAGACAGGCTGGAACTTGTAATGGCAGGTAGACAGAAGCAGGAGACTGGCACAGATCAGCAGGCTCAGAAATCTGTAAGCAGGGTAAGGCAGTCCAGGTCAGCAACTGATAGGCAGATCAAGTACAATGCAGCAGGCCAAGGAGTAGTCAGAGGTCAGGCCAGGTTAGGTAACAGCGGACAGATGGGCAGATAGGCAGAAAGAGCAGGCAGAGACAAAATCCCAAGACAAGCCAGGGGTCAGTACAGGCGGCATTCAGGCAGAGTCAGGAACAGATCAAGCTGGTAACAGGAAGTTGACACAGAAACAGGTAACAGATACTCAGGAAACGTAGTAGATGGCCTAAGACCCAAGGTCATAGTGCAGCTTAAATAGTACACCTGGTATTTGTGTGTGCTCGTGCAGTCATTCACGCACCCGCGCATCTGCACACCTACAAATTAGCCACTGACCGAGCTCCTTGACATTCTGCGCCTGCACACAGCAATGTGCCTTTCCTCACAGAGACCATGTCATTAAAAACCACAAACATATATCACGTTTAAACTCAAATAGTGTATTCCCCAAGATTTTTCTTTACTACAATCATCTATATATTTACATGTGTAAATGTAATAAAAGAGAGACCCAAAAAGCGTATACAGTAAAACAGCCCTTAAAATTTCCACTCGCCTACTAGCATTTGGCGAGTGGATTTAAGCTGGGGGCGAGTAATGACAGGGCTGCATGACCAATCTCCCTCCAATCTGTACCTACACTTAGAGTCGCGATGAGATTGGCGGCCGAAGAGGAAAGGTGCATGCTTGGGAAAAGTAGTCTGGTGAGCCGTGCACAGGCAAAGCAGTACACAGGTGCTCTCCTTACAATTCTAATTAAGCCATGGGACCTAACAGTATGACCTCTCTGAGCCTGCCCCCCTCCCCCGACCAATGTAGCTGGAGAGCAGAGAGCAGGAAGCAGGAAGTTATGAGTGAGGTGGAGGATTGCGAAAATTACCACTCTGGTGCAGCGCTCACTAAAAGTTGCCCTGACATGAGAGCGGCAGCCTTCCAGTTCGTGCAGTTTTCTTCTCCTTCCTGCTCTATGTAGGTGACCAACAGTTTAGCCTGAGCACTGTGAACAGACTGGTCTCAATGTGTGCTGTGCTCCTCACTGCCAGCCTGAATAAAAGGGGGAAGTGGGGAAATGCAAGCGTGGAGCCGCACACACAGGTTCCTGATGATGAGATAAAAAGGAGAGGGAGAGAGAGAGGATGGATGGGAGTTGCAGAGGAGACAGCAAGAGAATGGGGAAGAGACCCAGTTCTAGTGCCCTGTCCCTCGGGTCTTCCCCCAGTGCCCTGTCCCTCTGGTCTGCCCCCAGTGCCCTGTGCCATTTTGTTAAAGTTGTTATTGGTAATATTTAATTGTGTAACTTGATTCTGCATAAAACTCTGTCATTCCATGAGATAATCTATGAGGGCGTGTTTACGGGTGCAATTAGGCGCAGGGCAGTGTATAAATTTGGTGGGGCAACTGGTGGCGAGTAACTCTTGAGGCCTGGCTAGTAGCTCAGGGCTTTAAATTTTGAGCCCTGCAGTAAAACCTTGGTTTGAGAGTAACTTAGTTTGAGATAGTTTTGCAAGACAAGCAAACATTTTTATAAAATGTTGTCTTGATATACAAGTAGCGTCATGTCACAACTTAGTATAAAAAAAAGACTAGAGGTGCCTCTAAGTGTAGTAATATGTTAACATTTAATGAAGGTACAACATTTGGCAACATATTGCTACACTTGGAGGCACCTCATTTTTTGGTTACACAACTTGGTCACACGGCTATAATCTTTTTATATGGACTATAAACTGAAGGACTTATGAATAAATGGTTGTGGAACAAATCATTTGAGTTTCCATTATTTCTTATGGGGAAATTTGCTTTGATATACAAGTGCTTTGTATTACAAGCATGTTTCTGGAATGAATTATGCTTGCAGTCCAAGGTTTTACTGTACTTTAATCTGTCAGATACTGCATACACAGGAGCCCACTCCAGAAAGTGGAGGAAAGTGGAGGAGGCATCTCCCCCGGGACAAACTTTCTGAACGAAATGCGTTGAGAGTTATGGTGTAACTAAGCCATCTTGTTTCATGTCTTCATTGTATGTGACACCAGTGACAATTGTATAAATAAAGTACTGCTGATGGATGTACTCCCACAATGCTTGATGTGTATGTATTAGATTGTATGGTCTAACGTTGGATGTTATGTTAAACACTTCCCTTGCAACCTTTGGTCACAGGTTCTTAGGCCGCGTACACACGACTAAACAAATCCGATGAAAACGGTCGGACAGACCGTTTTCATCGGATATGTCTGCTGGGCTGTTTTGGTTTGATCAGTGTACACACGATCAAACCAAAATCCCCGCGGACAGAGAGGGGGGTGACGTGTCGGTGACGTTGACGCCGCCACGTCACCACTCCAGGAAGTAAAATGCTTCCACGCATGCGTCGAATCCATTCTGCGCATGCGGGAGATTTTTGTCCGCTTGTTAAGCGTACTAACCAGCGGACATGTCGGACGGACGGGTTTCCAGCAGACAAGTTTTAAAGCATGCTTTAAAACTTGTCTGCTGGAAAAACCTGTCTGCTCGCCCGTACACACGATCGGATTTGTCTGCTGAAACTGTCAGTTGGACCGGTTTCAGCAGATAAATTTGACTGAGCACTTTGCTAATAAAAAATGGCAGTTAAAAAAACAGTTTTTGTGTTGCCCTCTCTGACTAGCAAAAAAAAACCATCAATTGCAGCCTCACTATGACACCAAACGCAGCCACTGTGCCATCAATTGTCGCCACTGTGCCCATCTAACGCAGCCACTGTGCCCATCAAACGCAGCCACGGTGCCCATCTAACGCAGCCACTGTGCCAACACACGCAGCCACTGTGCCATCAATTGCCGCCACTGTGCCCATCTAACGCAGCCACTGTGCCCATTACACGCAGCCACTGTGCCCATTACACGCAGCCACTGTGCCCATCACACGTGACTCCCAAACAAAATTGACGTCCTTTTTTTCCCACAAAGAACTTTCATTGGTCGTATTTGATCACCTCTGCATTTTTTTTCTTTTTTGCAATATAAACAAAAATAGAGCAACAATTTTGAAAAAAAGCTATATTTTTTACTTTTTGTTATAATAAATATCCCCAAAAATTATATTAAAAAACGTTTTTTTTTCCTCAGTTTAGACCGATATTGGTTTGCGCAAAAGTTATAGCGTCTACAAAATAGGGGATAGTTTATGGCATTTTTATAAATTTTTTATTTTTTTTACTAGTATTGGTGGCGATCAGCGATTTTTATCGTGGCTGCGACATTATGGCGGACACATCGGACACTTTTGACGCCATTTTGGGACCATTGTATTTTTTTAAAATTAAACTGGCAGTGAAGGGGTTAACCAGTAGAGGGGGCTCTGAAGGGGTTAAGTGTGTCCTAGGGAGTGCTTCTAACTGTAGGGGGGTGGGCTGTGTGTGACACGACACTGATCACTGCTTCCGATTACAGGGAGCTGTGATCAGTGTCCTGTCACTAGGAAGAATGGAGAAATGCATGTTTACATCAGCATTTCCCCATTCTATTTCTCCATGAAACGATCGCAGCTGGACTCACAGAAGTTCGTGGTAGGCACGCATATGCCCACAATTCCGCTTCCTAAATGGGACGTTCCTGTACGCCCATATGCCCACAGGAGCCATTGTGTTGACGTATATCGTCGTGCACTGGTCCTTATGTGGTTAATAAGCAAAAACTGCATCTTGGATTTACTCCGGTAATCTTTGTATAATATAAAAATTTGTTTGATGATCTGAATCATTTAGGTGTGAGAAATATGCAAAAAAAATCGAAATCAGTAAGGGGCAAATACTTTTTCACAGCACTGTATGTCCAAAAAGAAGGACAACCAAGGGGAAAGAGAGACAGAGGGATTTGGTTCTAAAAGAGAGACAGTTCTTCCAAATAAGAGACAGTTGGAAGATATGCTGCAGTAAAAAAGGTTTAGTGATGTGGTAGACAGGTTTCAATGAACCAAAAACACCAAGTCTATCAGTCAAAACTGGTATCTTGAACAGCAGATTGCATTCTGGAGATTTCAGTGATTCACCAATTTGCCATTGGTAACTGGCATTCACCAAAACTGAGACATTTTCAGTTATAACATTTTAGCTGGAATGACCACTTACGTCATTTAACTACCTGTTTAGAAACAACCATTTTTTTTTATTTAAAATATGTTTTTCTTCATTATGTGAACTGGAGTTTATTTTCATTATCTAAACACTGTGGAACTTACAACACGTAGATTACTTTTGCTTTCGTAAAGTAGGTGTAGTAAAAATACTGAAAATGAACTGCAGAATGAAAGTAACATGTTAAAAGAAATGGAAATGGAATCTCCTAGTCAGTTCCAATATTGGTAATAATGTATCACCATGGTTTCAAATTATTTGAAATTTGAACATACAGACAATTCTGTTGCAAAGAAAATGTGTGTGAGCCAAAAAAGTTTAACTAAAGTAGTAAAAAACATACCAAGATTTGTAATTCACAACAAAACTAAAGGGATGAATGTTATGCATACAATCAGTAAGTTCCACTTAGTAACAACATCTGCAGTCTTATGCCGCGTACACACGATCATTTTTTGTGATGAAAAAAAACGACGTTTTCTGTGAAGTAAAAAACGACGTTTTCTGTGAAGTAAAAAACGACGTTTTTGAAACGTCACTTTTCAAAGACAATTTTGCATACACACCATCGTTTTTTCACAAAAAGCGAGGTTACGTTCACCACTCTTCCATTGAAGCTCGCTTCATAACTAGCTTCTGGGCATGCGCGGGTTGAAAAACGTCGTTTTGAACGACGTTTTTGCTACACACGGTGACTTTTTGTGAAACAAAAAACGACGTTTTGAAAAACGACACAAAAAATTCAAGCATGTTGGAATTTTTTTTTGCCCACACACGATCAATTTAAATGACGTCGTTTTTTTTCATCGCAAAAAAACGACCGTGTGTACGCGGCATAAAAGTTACTACAGATATCAACAAGTTTTAAGCTGACCATACAGAGAAAGAAATTGGGAGATTTCTACTGAATCATCCAAAACTCCGAACACAAAAGCTCAACAAAAGTCTTGTTCACGCAATTGGCAGGGCTAAGCGAGAGAAGTCTTGAAGGAGTTGTAAAGGAAAAAAAGTTTTTTGCTGAAATTACTGTTTACAGGGTATAGAGACATAATAGTTAACTGATTCCTTTTAAAAAACGATTAAAAATAGGTAAAAATCAATCAAATCATATAATGTATCTACAATTCTAGTTTCGTTTTTGCATGTTGTTTCCTGCCTGTGCTGTACAGAGCCACAGAGCCAATACAGGGCAGTGATGTTTTGGAAAACGAAAGTGATTGGTGCTGATCGGTTTTAGACACACCGTAATCACACCTCCTTGATTAGTGACCACAGAGAGAAAGCTCCCAGCACTGTGGTCATCGGGAAACAGACAACCAGAAAGTATGGAGATCAGAGAAGAATTACAGCAACTTGAGAGTAAAAACGAACAATGAGGACATGAAAACAGCACTGCTTTAAGATAAAGAAAGCTATTAAGATAAAAAAAAATCCTTTACAAACCCTTTAAGGTGTATGACCAGCTTTAAACTTGGTATACAATAGTAGACTTTTGTTTGTTTGATGTTTTTCGATGTAAGAACATTATAATATTTTTTTTTTTAAATCATTAGTCGGTTCAAATCAATTTTAATTTTTGACCACAGTGATTACAAAATTCAAAAGAGCAGGATGAATTTTTTTTCTTGAATGTACAAAATTCTAATACCACGTACACACGATCATTTTTCGGGTTGTAAAAAACACGTTTTTCAGGCTCTAGAAAAAACAACGTTTTTTTCAACTAATCATTAAAATGGCCTTGCCTATACACGTTCGTGAAAAAAAAAATGCTCTAGCAAAGCGCGGTGACGTACAACGGCACTATAAAGGGGAAGTTCCATTCGGATGGTGCCACCCTTTGGGCTGCTTTAGCTGATTTTGTGTTAGTAAAAGACGATTTGCGCTTTTCTGTCTGTTACAGCGTGATGAATGTGCTTACTCCATTATGAACGGTAGTTTTACCAGAACGAGCACTCCCATCTCATAACTTGCTTCTGAGCATGCGCGGATTTTTCACGTCGTTAAAGCCCACACACAACCATTTTTTAGAACCCGAAAAACGACAATGTTAAAAACGTCGTTAAAAAATAGAGCATGTTCAAATTTTTTTTTGCCCGTTTTTCTGAACCCCAAAAATGCTCTGAAGCCCACACATTGACATTAAAAAAACATAATTTTTTAGAACCCGAAAAATTATCGCGTGTATGCGGCATAATTGTGTATGAGGTTTTCGTTCAGCAAAGTGCCTTGGCCCAGATTCATAAAGCAATTACGCCTGTCTAACTGGTGTTAGACAGGAGTAATTTCAAATTTTGCGCGCCGTATCACTAGTTTGAATCCTCAAACCATGATACGGCGGCTTCGGGCTTCGATCCAAGAGGCTTACGTCTTCGTAAGCCTTCGGATCTACGCTGCGATATTTTTGCGGCCGCTGGGAGGAGTTCGCGTCGTTTTGATGCGTCGGGATATGCAAATGTGTTTTTACGGCGATCCACGAAGATACGAGCGGTCTTCGCAATCGCTTACGTCTGTTTTTTTTTACGTACTGTTAGACCAGCTTTTTGCTGGTCTAACGGTGCGTAGCCCATGTTAAGTATGGCCGTCGTTCCCACGTCGAATTAAATTTTTTTTTTTTTTACGTAACTCGTTCGGGAATAGAAATGTCCGTAAACGACGCTACTCAAACAACGAATGACGTAACGACGTGATTTCGCGCAATGCACGGCGGGAAATTTGCGAACGGAGCATGCGCAGTTCGATCGCCGCCGAGACGCACCTATTTTAAATCCTTCACGCCCCCTACTTGCGTAGATGGATTGCGACGGGAGAAATACACTACGCCGCCGTCGTTTACTGGACAAAATCTACCTGGATTCCACGTAGAGCCAGGTAAAAAACGGCGGCGTAGTGTATTTCTGATACGCTACGAGAATCCAATTCTCTCTGAATCTGGGCCCTTCATTCCAAAGGGGATCTAAAAAGCAAACAAAATGTTGAACTACTCTAAGGACCCCTCACTGTATATATACGTCATTTTTTTTAAAGATGGATATCTCGGTAACGGCAGCAGCCACTGCCACAACCGAGATATCCATCTTTTCAGTCAGCGGTCCTCTAAACGATAACGGTGGTCTCTGCGGCAGATTCGCCGCAAGATCACCGTTATCAGCGGCGGGAGAGATACCCCCTCCCGCCGCTCTCCCGCGCCCTCCGCCGCTTAACGGAGCTGTCTGCAGAGACGGAGGCGATTGGGTTCTTTCTCCTGCTCGGCTGGGATATAAGTGAGGGCAAGATGGCCCCCACCCGTCTCCATAGCAAAGCAGGGCCCTAAAGGGACATTTTCTTGTTGTAATTTTTTCAAATGACAATTTATTTTTTATTTTTATTTTTTGCATTTTAGTCTAAATATGGGATCTGAGGTCTTTTTGACCCCAGATCTCATATTTAAGAGGACCTGTCATGATTTGTTCTATTACAAGGGATGTTTACATTCCTTGTAATAGGAAAAAAGTGACCCTTTTTATTTTTTTTGTGTAAAAATGTTTTGTTATAAAAAAAATTTTAAAGCGCCCCGTCCCGACGAGCTCGCGTGCAGAAGCGAACGCATAGGTGAGTGGCGCCCGCATATGAAAACGGTGTTCAAACAACACAAGTGAGCTATTCTAGCCCTAGACCTCCTCTGTAACTCAAAATGCAACCTATAGAATTTTTAAAACGTCGCCTATGGAGATTTTTAAGGGTAAAAGTTTGACGCCATTCCACAAGTGGGCGCAATTTTGAAGCGTGACATGTTGGGTATCATTTTACTTGGCGTAACACTATCTTTCACAAGATAAAAAAAAAATCTGCTAACTTTACTGTTGTCTTATTTTTTAATTAAAAAAAGTGATTTTTTTTTCCAAAAAAAGTGCGCTTGTTAGACCGCTGCGCAAATATGGTGTATCAAAAAGTTTTGCAATGACCGCCATTTTATTCTCTAGGGTGTTAGAAAAAAATATATAATGTTTGGGGGTTTTAAGTAATTTTCTAGCAAAAAAAAAAAGTTTTAATCTTGTAAACACCAAATCTGAAAAACAGGCAAGGTCCTTAAGTGGTTAAATGACATTTGAATGTTCTGAGAATTTTTGTATACATTTTCCTAATAATTTTCATGTGAAATTCTTCTAGTGTAGACACAGCTTTAAAGACCAGCTAGCATATAAAGGCAATTTGGAAGCCTGGAAATTTCCCTCCAGTCTTCCACTGTTCTCTAGAGGTTAGCTAACTCTTGTAGCTTAAGGGTGGTTAGATTTTGAAAAACAATGTCAAGTTGACATAATTAAGATGTTTTGTACTCACAAGCATGTCTCTATATCTCTAGGTAAAGATAGAGTTAAGGCTTTTAGTGGATGAGTGTGTATACATTACCACTCATAGCATCCTAAAGGTATCCGGCAGGTATGATCTCCTTGTCTGGCCATATGGTGCACCATCATCGTTGCTGTCTGAGGCTTGCTGTGGGAGATCAGAAATGTCATAAAACTTTCTCTGATAATTATTATTTGCACTTGTTCCATGGTAATTGTTTAGCTTATCGGGTGGTCTTTCAGGTTTAGCTAAGAGTTGACTGGCATAGGTGTCTAAAGCTGGCCATACATTGACTGAAATTTGGCTAGCTTAGCAGGGACCAGCATAATTTCCATCCATGTATGGGCTAGCTGATTTGTACACAAATTGATTTATCTTGTGTACAATCAGCTAGCACAAAGCCTGCAGGAGGGCCACACAAAGAAAGTAGCTGAGTGATCTCCCTGCATTTTCTAGCGATCCTGTCACTAGCTTACTCTAGCCTGCAACAGCATCACAAGTGTGACAGTAACCTAAAAAGTAAAACGACCTGCCTTTCAAAGTGCTGTAATGAGTATTAATAGTGCTTAGTATGACTAATCTGGCAACAATACATTTGTCAAGGTTCAGGCTTCAAAGGAGAGAGAATATGGAGGCCACCATTCCAGACACCACCTTTTGGAAATGCAAATTGTCTATTATCTTGATCCACTGGATTTAATATTTTTCCAGTACGAATCTGCAGATCAGTGCTGGGACAAGGCCATTTGGTGCCCAGGGCGAAGATGGCAAACTGCCCCCCCCCCCCGTTTTTAAGAAAGAATCGATGTTTCAAAACAAGAATATACTTAAAGCAATAGAACAAAGGACTGTTCCCCTGATAGGCACACTTTGGGGCAATTGATGGGCACACTTTGGGGCAATTGATGGGCACACTTTGGTGGCAATTGATGGGCACACTTTGGAGGCAATTGATGGGCACACTGGCAGCACACTGGTGACAATTGATGGGCACACTGCAGCACACTGGCGGCAATTGATGGGCACACTGGTGGCAATTGATGGGGCAAACTGGCAGCACACTGGTGGCAATTGATGGGCACAGTGGTGGCAATTGATGGGCACACGGGCACACTGGCAACAATTGATGGTTACAGTGGCTGTGTCTGTTGGCACAGTGGCTGCGTGTGATAGGCACAGTGGCTGCGTGTGATGGGCACAGTGGCTGCGTGTGATGGGCACAGTGGCTGCGTGTGATGGGCACAATGGCTGCATGTGTTTGGCACAGTGGCGAAAATTGATGGCACACTAGCGGCAATTGATGGGCACACTGCAGACACTGGCGGCAATTGATGGGCACACTGGTGGCAATTGATGGGGTAAACTGGCAGCACACTGGTTGGCAATTGATGGGCACACTGGTGGCAATTGATGGGGTAAACTGGCAGCACACTGGTCGGCAATTGATGGGCACACTGGCAACAATTGATGGTTACGGTGGCTGAGTGTGTTGGCACAGTGGCTGCGTTTGATGGGCACAGTGATGACAATTGATGGCACAATGGCTGCATGTGATGGCACAGTGGCTGCGTTTGATGGCATAGTGAGGGCATGGCTCAAAATAACACAAAAACATTTTTTTTAACTGACATTTTTTATTAAGAAAGTGCTGGTCACCTCAGTCAGCTTCCCCCCCCCCCCCAATACAGCCATTTAATTACTTGCTTTAACAGGTTCTGTTCTTACTTTTTAGATAAGTTCAGTAGTCTGCTTTGCAGTACTGAAGCGTAGCACACTGCTGCTAGGTTCCTAGGCACGCTCTGGCTCCTCGTGACTAGTCCTTGCCAGCTCAGAAGACACCGCTCCCTGCGCAGTGCTGCTCCGAGTCCTCCCTCTCTCAGCCCGTCTCCGGCCGTGACGTCACGCGGCTTGTGTGGCTGGAATGTACCAACTAACTCCGTCACTCATCCATGGGGGGTAAACAAAGAGGAAAGGGAGCCAGGAGGTAAGGAGCGCACTCGGCTGCCGCACCCACACCCGTGCTGACTACTAGTCTATATGACACACAAGTGTACTGGTTTGGCGGGCGGCGGCCGCGGCTGCCTGTGTATCAGAACTGCGCCCCCCTCCTACACGGAATGGTAGCGCTCAGGGCACTCGCCCCTTTCGCCCCTGCCTTGTACCGGCCCTGCTGCAGATTAGAAGTTCTGACTTCATTTTCCAACCTGCGTGCTTGTTCCTGGTCAGTGACTCAAATAAACAATTGAAGCCAAAAATGGCAAAGCAAGGCAACTAGTATTTTTTTCCACAATGGCAGGCCCCATACAGTATGTCTCTGCTTATTTAAGTTCAGTAAGAAATACCTGCTGTTTACTAACTTCTACATTAAGCCCAGGTTCACACTGGGTACGATTTGGTACGATTTGAGATGCGATTTCACATGTCAAATCTCATCTCAAATCGGCGGCATTTGCCGGCAATTGTCGGCAATGACACAGTCCTAATCGGTGCGGCGCTGCATCTGTGGCGCTGCACCGATTTCAAAAAGTAGTTCCTGTACTACTTTTTGCGATTTCGGGCTGCGATTTACATTAACATCTGTGCAAAAGCACAGATGTCTTTTAATTAGCGGCCGAAATCAGGACTGCCAGTGGGAGTGAAATCGTGCAAGTTCAGCTGAACTCCCATGGCTTCACTCCCCCAGCCCAGTGTAAACCTGGGCTAAACGATATTTGTACTGAATTTAATTTATAGACTGCCGTGCAGCCTTTTTATTAAAATGCTTTGTGGCTGGCTGCCCCTGGCATGAATACATTCTCAGTCACGCAGTCAAAGACTGTAACTAACATTCAACGAGGTAAGCCAGAGTAAAGTCAAAACACCTGATCTTTATACCACTTCTAGGTAAATGACTCAAGAAGTACTGAAGCAACCTGATCACTATAACAGAGAAGCAACCGCCATATGGCGATTTTTCCTGCACATGCGCCGGAGTTGGAAAGGGCACGCTGTGTCGTTTCTATCTCGGGTCATGTCGTTAAAGGCGGCTCCCGCGCACATGAGTGGGAGTGACGTCACACTACGTCACGCGACTCTGGCCAGTCACAGGAGTTTGTGGCCCCGGAAGAAAGAGGGGTGAAAGAGGGGTGAAGAAGCCATCAGGGTTTACTTCCTCTTTAAAGGTTACAGCTACACACCTACTTCACAAGGTAAGTTTACAAATTTTAAGATCGTTGAGACTGATAGGGGTAGGCTAGAAATAATTGAAATACAACGTGGAAACCTGGAAATGATTGTATAATTTGATATTTTGACCATAGATTATGGTTCTATATTATGACATCCTATTGTTCTGTTATGTCATTTTTTTCCTAGAATATTAATTTTGAAATTATATTACTAATCCAGGAACTTTAAAAAACAGTTTCTTGGAAAAGTGACTCATACCTATCAATGACATTTATATAGTGAAGTCTGAATCCCTTATCTCTTTAGCCTAAATACGAACAGTTGAACAAATACTGGTTATGCTAAGATGAATAATCAGTAATGTACAGAACACAGATAACATTGCTTACCGCCAAATCAGATACATCATTTCATATAAAAGTTTTATTTCTAAGTTTTCATTTTATTGAGAATACTTGGGATGCTATGGAAAGGCTTTTTGATATTTAAAAGCACAGAGAACACAAGAAGATGATTTTTATTTTATTTTTGTCTTTATAAATATTTCTGTTTCATTTGAAAGAAATTATGGAAAAATCATCACCTGACTTACATCTCTCATGGGAACTGGCATGTACATTTCAGTTCTCATCACCTCTGACCTGATACTGCCAATATTGGTTGGTGAACTCTCAGTGCTATGTACTCTGATATGAACAGAGAAATAAAGAGCAGGAGACATGTCTTTGTAATGGTTTAGATGAGTGGTGGATCTGCAGGTGAATATACACCTATCAGCCGTAACAATATTGAGTAGACATGTGCAGACTGGAATATTTTGTTTCTTTTTTTCGTTTTTGTTTGGAAAATACATTTATTTAGTTACTCCCGAAAATCGTTTTGATCTATTTTGTTTTTCGTTGGGGAATAGCTTTCGTCCGAAAATCCAATTATACTTGGTTTCTGTCGAATGATCAAAAGAATATTCGACGGAACGTCTAATCTTTACATCGAATCGTACATTTCCATTCGAATATTCCGCCTACAAGAATTCTAATGTTGTATGACTAGTAATAATGTCGAATCTATTTTCTCATAAATCGAAATCTAATCTCTGTAATGTCGAATCTATTATTTCTATAGTGTCGAATCTTTTCTCTATAATGTCGAATCTTTTCCCTATAATGTCGAATCTTTTCCCTATTATGTCGAATCTCTCTATATCAAATTTTTACCGCAACGAAAACGAAAATAAAGCATTTTTTTTGTCGGATCTTTCGGTTTTCGTTTCTTGCGCTTTCATTATCGTTTGTTAAAACGATAACGAAAAAAACTGATTTTCGGACGAAAATGCATTCTAACGAAAACGAATGCACATGTCTAATATTGAGTAGATCTTTTGCTACCGAAACAGCCCTTATCTGTCACGTCATAGATGTCACTAGACCTCTGAGGCCGCGTACACACGGCAGAGAACCTCGACGGGCAGAACACATCGTTCCGCCCGTCGAGGTTCCCTGCCGGCCGTCGAAATCGGCGACCCGCCCGTCGGGAATGGCAACCAGCCATTTTTCCAGGCGGGCCGTCGAGCAAATAGAGAGCGTGCTCTCTATTTCTGCTCGACGGGCTTCCCGACGGGAAGCTCGCTGAGAGCGTACACACGGCCGAGGTCCTCGCTGGAATGCAGCTTCCAGCGAGGTTCTCGCTGGTTTCCAGCGAGAACCTCGGTCGTGTGTACACGGCCTGAAGGTATTTTGTGGTATCTGGCACCAAGCCGTCAGTAGCAGATCCTTTAAAGGGGTTGTAAAGAAAAAAAATATTTTCATAATAATAATCCTTTACCTGCAGACATTCCTCTTTTCACTTCCTCATCGTTCATTTTTGCTCAGAAGTTGCTTTATTTCTTCTCTGTTCTGTTCACTTCCTGCTTGTCTGATTGTTACTCACCACCGTGAAGGGAGGCTTTACTGCGGTGGTCAGTGACGTGCTCGCCCCCTCCTGAGAACTACATCTGTGTGGCAGGACGCACTCTACATGTTAGAGACTTCAAGGAGGTATGAATTACTGGGCATGCCGCAATTCATACTGGGAAATTTAGTTCTTACATGAATGAGTGCCGCGAACCAGGAAGTGAATGAGAGAACAGAAACTAGAACGCCGGAGGTGATATAGATGAAGGAATTTAGTAGGTATTTACTCTTTTTTCTTAACAGAATCATTACACTATTCTGTCTGTCTACCTTGCAGACATTAATTTTAGGCAAATTTTCGTTTTCCTTTACAACTCCTTTAGGTTCTATAAGTTGTGAGGTGGGGTCTCCAAGGATTTGACTTGGATTTGTCCACCTTCTTCTATTGTTCCCTGGTTAAGTTCTGCTGCTCACATGCCCATTGTAGGTGCTTTTGGCTGTGGACTGGGGTCAGCATGGGCACCCTGACCAGTCTGCAACGACTCAACTCCATATACAACAAACTAGGTAATCACTTTTTTCCTGCTTTCAGCACATTAACTTCATGGACAGCATGTTCACTTGCTTCCTAATATACAGTATTTCACTGACTTTCAGATGCCATTTTAAGGAGATAATCAATGTTATTCACCTACCTGTCAGTGATCTTAATGTCATGGCTGATCGCTGTACACTCACACAGAGTCAATCTTTCATTCTTGGAATCAATATATCAAAGGTTTCAGGGGTATTGTATGTTCAACAGTGGTAGAAGACTGGTGAAAAGGGCAGGATGAGTTCATGTATTACCCAAACATAAGCAAACATACAGTATATCACAGCTCCCAACTGTCCCAGATTTCAAAGGACTGACCCTGATTTGGAGCAATGTCCCTCTGTCCCTCTTTCCTGCTCATGTGCCCCTCATTTTGGTCTGATCCATATAGGTGTACATAGGTGCACTTTTTATCTTTCAAAAAGTGTTTCCCAGTGCTAACCCTTTCATCCAATTTTTAAATTGCTGCATTTGTAAATGTTAAAAGCCAGGATAAAGGAATAATAGTGGTAAAAAATGCCCTTGTGGATTTAATTAAAGAAGTTGTAAAGTTCATGTTATTTCACCTTAATGCATCCTATGCATTAAGGTGAAAAAACATGCGATGATTACCGGCCCCCCAGCCCCCCGTTTTAATTAACTGAGCCCTGGAAAGTCCCTGGAAAGTCCCACGTCGCAAGCACGCTCTTCCTTTGTCCGGGCTTCTCGGCTCTTCATTTGATAGATTGATAGCAGCGGAGCCATTGGCTTGCGCTGCTCTCAATCAAATCCAAATGACGTGGGTGCCAGGGGGTGGGGCTGAGTCCTGTACTCGGCGGCTATGGTTGCTGAATGCAGGACTCGGGAGCGTGCCGCAAGGTAACCCCCTTGGGAGAGCGCTTCCCAGAGGGGGTTATCTGAGGCGGGGAGAAGCCGAGAGAGCTGCAGGGTACTCCAGAAAACACCATTCGGGGACACTGTGTGCAAAACAAGCTGCACAGTGGAGGTAAGTATGACATGTTTGTTATTTAAAAAAAAATGTGAACCTTTACAACCACTTTAAGCTTGTTTTTGGTTCATTCTCCTTTAAGGGGGTGTGGCATGGGGCGTGTCCTACATATGTTTGCTACTAGGTGTCCCTCATTCCCATCTCAAAATGTTGGGAGGTATGGGGTAGATTCACATACCTGGGCGCATCTTTATGCGGGCGTAGCGTATCTTCTTTACGCTACGCCGGCGCAACGTTGAGAGGCAAGCATGGAATTCACAAAGCAAATGCTCCCAACATTGCGTCGGCGTAGCGTATAGTCGTCGGAGTAAGCCGACGTAAGTCAAAAAAGGTGGAAGTGGGCTGGAAGTGGGCGTGTTACATTTAAATGAAGCGTGACCCCATGCATATGATGGGCTGAGCTTCAAACAAGTACTAAAAACAAATGCGTTGTATCTTGGACGCATCCCAGTGCGCATGCTCACAGTCACGTCGAAATGACTGCCTACGATGTGAATGTAACCTAAGCCCAGCCCTATTCACGTACTACGTAAACGGCGTACACAATGTAAAATTTGACGGCGTCCATTCCTTGGTCCATAGCTTTGCATGGGTTGCGCCTCCTATATGAGGAATAACTTTACGCCGGACGTAACCCTTACGCAAATCGCTTAAAACATGCGCCGGGCGCAAGTAGGTTTGTGAATTGGAGTATCTTACTCATTTGCATATTTAAAATGGGAACGCCAGATGCGTCCAGCGTAACTATGCGTCCACGATACGCCGGCGTAGGCAAGTTACGTCGGGCGGTTGAAGCCTTATTTTTGGACGCATCTAGCTTGAGGAATCGGCTCATAAATACGACGGCGCACATTTGTACTTACGACAGCGTATCTCGAGATACGTCGGCGTAAGTGCTACGTGAATCCGGGCCATAGTGTATTCATCCAATTTAAAATTAAAGTTTAGGTATTGGGCAATTTTTAAGTAGTTAGATCCAGCTTGGAGTAACAAATTTAGAGAATGGAAAAATGGAGAAAATCCTTCCTGCAGAAAACTACAGGAGGGGGAGACTACAGGACCAGTCTATATTACATGAATTTCCTGGACAAAGGCAAACTTTCATGCTGGGTTACACACAGATCAGAAAGAAATACGCAAAGCAAATAAGAATACACATGCCTGTATTTAGATTATATCTGCTTTTCTGTGTCATGTCAGCTTTTAGAATAAGAACCAGTGACTTTAACAAATAAGTATGCAAAAGGTCATGATATAAGCCTCTTATCATTATTATCTTTACTATGAGCTTCATAAAGAACATACAGTATAATGTGCTATACATTGGAATATTAGGGAAATATTTTGTTGATCATATACTGTAGAAAAAAAACAATATCATGTTATCACAATGATCTACGTTTTCATGATGTTCATATTATAAAATAATTTGAACTACTTAAAATTGCAGATATTTTACCAATAATGCATACAGACTATTATGATTATAATGTAGTAATTTCTGAAGCAGTCACTAGAGGGTGCAGTGTGTTACTTTCTTATTATGCTTTATATTCTGGTATAATTCCTGCGCATAACTGAAATTCTGGATTAGTTTAAAAGACTTTACTTGTCAGTTTTATAGGGTGGTAATTATATAAATGGTTTATTATTAAATTAACTCAATATTAAAAATATTAAATAAAGCCACAAATAATTTAACCTTGGCAGTATCAGAAATAACTCACAACAGGATCAAAACGGCAGCATGCATCTTTTGTTCCAAGGTTATAAGCATAGCAACCACCGGACAGGGAGTACTACCAATCATTCTGTAATTTCTACAATACTTAGTTATTAAAGTAATGCAGCGTCTCTTGAGATGTAGGTTCATGTTAGGCAGGGCAGGGAAAGATATGGCAAATGCAATTTAGCCACTTAAGGACCGGACCAATATGCTGCTAAATGACCCAAGGTGTTTTAACAATTCGACGCTGCTTCGCTTTAACAGACAATTGCGCGGTCGTGCGACGTGGCTCCCAAACAAAATTTGCGTCCTTTTCTTCCCACAAATAGAGCTTTCTTTTGGTGGTATTTGATTGCCTCTGCGATTTTAATTTTTTGCGCTATAAACTAAAATAGAGCTACAATTTTGAAAAAAATCACTATTTTTTAATTTTTGTTATAAAAAAAATCAAATACACTAAATTTTAGTAAAACATTGAGGCCAAAATTAATTCAGCCACATGTCTTTAGTAAAAAAAAAAAATCGCAATAAAAAAAAAAAAATAGCTACCTAGCGGGAACAGCGACACTAATACAGCGATCAGAAAAATGATCGCTTAGTGACGCTGGCAATGAGGAGTAAAAGGGTTAACTAGGGCAGTGATCAGGGGGTTAAAACTTTATTGGGGGGGGGGGTACGGGGGCTATCCTGAACCTAGCACTAACTAACTTTCACACTGCCTGTCACACTGACACTAAATGCAGTAATTAGATCACTGCATTCAGTGACACTGTGACGGGGGGTGGGGGTGGGGGGCTGATCACAAGGGGTTAATGTGCCTATGTGTGTGTGTGTGTCAGTGTTGTGTTGGTGCACACTTACTGTGGATGTCTTCTCTCATCAGCAGCAGTGGGAAACACCGCTGCGATGAGAGATGACATCATTTCCTCCTCCTGTGTAAACACAGGAGGAGGAAGTGACACGAAGGGGAAGCGCTCCCATTGGCTGGGAGCGATCGCGGGGGGGGGGCGAAAAACACTGACATCCGCCCGCTCGTCGGCGATCGCTCCCAGAGCCAGGGGGACCGCCGCACGCCGCGGAGGGGGTCCCGATCGGACCCCCGAACCGCACAAAGGCGAGGACGTAAATTTACGCCCTTGTGCCTGTACGAGCCATGTTGTGGATGTACATAGGCGTGCGGCGGTCCTTAAGTGGTTAAAGCGCAACCCGCCATCTGTTTCCATGATACTGTGGTGGATGCGGTTGCGTGATAACAGGAAGCTATGGAAGCAACTGTAGCTGTGACAAAGAGTTATGGCCCTTGGAATCTGAAAGTGGAGGCCTCAGTTTGCCATACATATGACATTAAGGAAACTCTCTCAAGGCATAGCCTCATTGAAACAATACATTTCCTCATTCAAATGGGATACGGCCCCTCCATCTAAGAGTGAGAACCCATTACAGAGAGACTCAGGAGGACCGAGTGTTGGTGAAAAAAAGCTAATTTGAAAAAGGCAGTCAATTGTATAATGTGGGAACACACTCCCTATCAGTTTTAGAAGCATCCCTTCCCTCTGAATGCAGTGTATGACGTGATATCAGAGTGTCCCAACCCCATCAAGGGATGGCTTCTCCTCCGCAACCTGTTGAGGCCATGCGTTTTAAGTGGTTATTGCTCTGCCAAACCTGCCAAAGAGAGAGAGAGGTCTCAGATGCCATGTACGTCCTATGAGTACAAGAAGTTCCCGACAAAAGGTACCTGCTTCCTCTCGTGCTGAAGCCTCCATCCCTGGCAAACTCAGAAGAAGGAAAACCCCAGTGGAATGCCCATGGACAGTCTAGAAGCCTCTGCAGGTACAACTAACCATATAGGTTCTTTTAAGGAGCCAGCTTTGAGCTTGGGTGAAGAGAGTGTGGCAGCTCCTAATAGCTCTTATCTATCCAAGGCTCCAGAACTACCAGCAGAAGATGACTATGCAAATGGAGATTCCAAAGCTCACCTCTCCTAGCAATCAAACCATGGGCAGCTTTCTGCAAAGTATTTTGATTATGTTGTTTGAACTGTAGCTACCTTGCCTTTATCATGTTTATTGCAGTTTCATGTTGTTCCTTCTGTATTGAAATCACACATCACACGTATTCTAGATAAAAAAGGTTCAAGGGGCAGCACAAATACTAGTGGTGAGAGAGGACACCCCTGTCTCGTGCCATTTTCCATTGTAAAATAGTGGGAGAGGTCTCCATTTATTTTAATCCTTGCTGTTGGGGCTTTGTATAGGGTTCCGATCCATCCCAGCATCTTACGTCCAAATCCCATGGCTTCCAGGGTTTGTGATATGTATACCCTGTCGAACGCTTTTTCAGCGTCTATCGACAGGAGTAGACTGGGGATCCCACTCCTCCCCATTTCCTGAATCAGGAGGAGGGTCCTTATCCCGTTGTCTCTTCCTTCTCTACCCTGAATAAACCCTGCTGTATAAATGCTGTATTGCAGCCTTGCTATGGCCATGAATACAGCCCCACTGTGCCCACCATTGCAGCCCTTTACTGTGCCCGTGAATGTAGCCTCACTGTGCCCACCATTACAGCCTCACTGTGCCCACCATTACAGTATCACAGTGCCCACCATTACAGTCTCACATTCCCCCCCATTACAGCCTCACTGTGCCCACCATTACAGCCTTACTGTGCCCATGAATACAGCCCTTACTGTGCCCACCATTACAACCTCACTGTGCCCATGAATACAGTCTCACTGTGCCCATGAATTCAGTCTCACTGTGCCCACCAATACAGCCTCACTGTGCCTGTGAATGCAACCTCACTGTGCCCACCATTACAGCCTCATTGTGCCCATGAATACAACCTCACTGTGTCCACCATTGCAGCTTCACTGTGCCCACCATTGCAGCCTCACTGTGCCCACCATTGCAGCCTCACTGTGCCCACCATTACAGTCTCACTGTGCCCTTGAATGCAGACTCGCTGTGCCCACCATTACAGCCTCACTTTGCCCACCATTACAGCCTCACGGTGCCCACCATTACAGTTTCACTGTGCCCACCATTACAGCTTCACTGTGCCCACCATTAGAACCTCACTGTGCCCTTTAATGCAGACTCACTGTGCCCACCATTGCAGCCTTTCTGTGCCCACCATTACAGCCTCACTGTACCCACCATTACAGCCTTACTGTGCTGTGCTCATGAATGCAGACTCACCGTCGCCTGGCTGGTTAGTAACTCACACAGCGGTGGAGGCATATCCAATAACCAACATTATTGGAACTTGTATATCTGCTTATCATAGTTTAAAAGTCATGCAGTGAAATATGGTTTTAAACAGGTTCCACCCAGTGAAATCTTACATTAATTGGCTGGCACATACAAATTTCAATCCAGCAGATTTGTCACAAAAGCATGTTTGCGCTAATCTGAACCTCATCCCTAGAAACGATCACAAGCACCAACCCAAAGCAGTCAATCAAATTTCAGTCTACTAAAGTCAAATCAAGTTGATAGATTCAAGAAGTTTGGTTGCTTTGGTCTGTTGCACTTTGCAAACTGTTTTTTTCTAACTGAACAAGCTCTTCTAAGAACGTATTCTCTATGCACAGTACAGTATGCAATATTGAGATCATCAAGGAAACTGGCTCTGTTACTCTTGGAAACCAAACAGGACAGAGTTTATTATGCACCATTATGTGACCAATTACAGTGTGGTTAGATTCTTATGTTAAGTAAAAAAAAACTATATTTTATGTCAATGATTTACTTCATGGATAAGTAACTTGCCTTTGCCAGTAGGACACTCCCAATTCTTCCAGGAGTGTTGCAAATCTTGTTTCGGGTGAGTCTTTTTTATTGCGAGCATTGCGTAGGTGTCAGATTTGCTAGACTTGTCTTGCCCTAGGGGCAAAAGGATTTTCTACTTATTATGATAAAAACACAGTGAGGCTCAATTACATTATGACTTTCAAATGAACTTTGCATGACACCTGCAACATTAAATTATACGTTTTATACAATGACCACAATATCGATAGAGCATTTCATAGGTCAGACATCACAATGTGAATCACAGAGCTTTAAATCGAATGATTTGTGGTTAAAAGTCACCTAACGTTCAGGAATAACTACTTTTAGAAAACTATCAGTTTTATATTTCAGCTAGATAAAATGTATACATGGCTCTCAGTGAATGATCTAAGCAGCATTTTAAATTAAACTTAATTGGAATTTTGTATCTGACAAAAGTAGGTCTAGAAAAAAAATGTGATAGAGATGTCTGGAATTTTATCTGAGCTCGGCCAAGTCAGAAATGAGTCCCTTTTCACACTTATACGACTTGTCTCACGATTTTGTACTGCAAAATCTTATGATAAGTCATTCTCCATGATTTTCAATGAACACCATTCATACTGGCACGACTTTAAGTAGTGCCGACTTCAAAGTAGTCCCTGCACTACTTTGGTCCAACTTCCATGCGAGTTATTGTCCATAGACCTCAATGTTAAACCCTCAAGTAGCATGCAAATCGTACCTGAATAATATACACACAATTTCAGTACGATTTCAGTACAACTTTGTAAGCACAAGCAGCTTTTTAACCCCTTTCAATACAGGGCTTTTATACACACCTCCATACCGGGCCTATTCTGGCACTTCTCTCCTACATGTACAAATCATAATTTTTTTGCTAGAAAATTACGCAGTACCCCCAAACATTATATATGTTTTTTTAGCAGACACCCTAGGGAATAAAACGACGGTCATTGCAAAGTTTTATCTTGTTCGGTATTTGCGCAATAATTTTTCAAACGTCTTTTTTGGGGGAAAAAAATTGTTTCATGAATTAAAAAAATAACAAAACAGTAAAGTTAGCCCAATTTTTTTTGTAAAATATGAAAAATTACGTTACACCGAGTAAATAGATACCTAACATGTCACACTTTAAAATTGCGCACACTCATGGAATGGCGCCAAACTTCGGTACTTAAAAAGCTCCATAGGCAACGCTTTGAATTTTTTTACAGGTTACCAGTTTAGATTTACAGAGGAGATCTAGTGCTAGAATTGTTGCTGGCACTCTAACGCACGCGGTGATACCTCACATTTGTGGTTTAAACGGCGTTTACATATTTCGGCGGGACCTGTGTGTGCGTTCGCTTCTGCGCGTGAGCTACCGGGGACAGGGGCGTTTTAATTTTTTTTTATTATTATTATTTTTTTTTTAACATATTTATTTATTTTTTTACACTTTATTTATTTATTTATTTTTTATTCACTTTTATTCCTATTACAAGTAATGTAAACATCCCTTGTATTAGGAATGTGTGTGACAGGTCCTCTTTATGGAGAGATGCGGGGTCAATAAGACCCCACATCTCTCCTCCAGGCTGGAAACCATGAGATCGGTGAAAAAAAATCACCGATCTCATAAATACTGTTGCTTAGTACCGCAATCGCGGCTTTGTTTACTTATGGGACCCAGGCGTGACGTCATCACATCACGCCCGGGTCCTCCGACGGTCATAGAGATGACTGGTGACCATCTGGTCACCAGTCATCACTATGATTACAGCTAGCGCTGGATGATTCATTCTCCGGGCCCTCGATGGCACGGTAGAGCCCGGAGAAGCACCGGACGGCGGCGGGAGGGGGGGATGCCCTTAGGAACAATGTGCTCCAAACAGGTAAAAAAAAGAGACATCCTCGATAATGAGCAAATCACTAGATTTATCCGTGAGTGCCCAGCTATTTATGATTTGTGTGACAAAGACAAGATAAACTACAAAGACAAACTACAAAGACAATATCCCACTGACCACCAATGAAGGGGACATTCTTCCCACTGACCACCAATGAAGGGGACATTCTTCCCACTGATCACCAAAGAAGGGGACATTCTTCCCACTGATCACCAAAGAAGGGGACATTCTTCCCACTGACCACCAATGAAGGGGACATTCTTCCCACTGAGCACCAATGAAGGGGACATTATTCCCACTGACCACCAATGAAGGGAACATTCCTCCCACTGACCACCAATTTAAGAAGCATTCTTCGCACTGACCACCATTGTAAGGGACATTCTTCCCACTGATCACCAATGTAAGGAGCATTCTTCTCACTGACCACCAATATAAGGGACATCCTTCCCACTGACCACCAATGTAAGGAGCATTCTTCCCACTGACCACCAATGTAAGGAGCATTCTTCCCACTGAAAACCAATGTAAGGAGCATTCTACCCACTAACACCAATGTAAGGAGCATTCTACCCACTAACACCAATGTAAGGAGCATTCTTCCCACTGACCACCAATGTAAGGAGCATTCTTCCCACTGACCACCAATGTGGGGCATTCTTCTCATTCTTCATTATAGAGGACCTAAAATTGACCCCTATCTTCACGATTGGCAATGATGGAATGTACCCAATATCGACGTCTTCTCCACCTTCTCTTCTCCTCCTCTTCTTCCTCATGCACAGCTACTGCTGCAGCAGCAAAAAGAATTGCCTCACGCCATGTATGTTTTCATTGGTTAATGCCAAAGTTGTGGCAAAGTCGAAGTTGTACTGATCCCAAATCGTGGCAAAAATCGCAATATAAGTGTGAAAGGGGCCTTAATGGGACACACCTTCTTGTGTGTTATAAATAAAAATAAAAATAATATATATCTAAAAATGTTGAAAATAAAATACATTTTATCTTATATCACCATCTGATTTTTGTTCATGCTTCCTCCAACAGGATGTGTAGAACTTATAGCTTTTTAAACTCACTGATTACATGAGCTGCAGGTATCTAGTCTTTAATAGTGTTGAGCGGAATACGCCATATTCGATTTCGCGATATTGCGCGAATATATAGAAGAATATTCGCGAATATTCGCTAATATCGAATATTCGTGATATTTTATCCAAAAAAAATTTCGCTAAATTTCGCTAATGCGAAAATGATTGCGAAATTCTCATAAACGGAGATCATTTCCTGTATTACTAAACTAATATGCACTAAACACTAACTCTACACTAACTCTACTTAAAAGAAAGGAGAATAAGGGGGCAAAAGAAGGGCGGAGAAGATAATCGCGCAATATTCCTATTGCGCGATTATCTTCTCCGCCCTTCTTTTGCATCAGAGCCAATCAGAATAACTTGAATATTCGGCAAAAGGAATATTGCATGATATTCCTTTTGCCGAATATTCAAATTATTCTGATTGGCTCTGATGCAAAAGAAGGGCGGAGAAGCTAATCGCGCAATATTCCTTTTGCCGAATATTCGAGTTATTCTGATTGGCTCTGATGCAAAAGAAGGGCGGAGAAGATAATCGCGCAATATTCCTTTTGCCGAATATTCGAGTTATTCTGATTGGCTCTGATGCAAAAGAAGGGCGGAGAAGAAAATCGCGCAATATTCCTTTTGCCGAATATTCAAGTTATTCTGATTGGCTCTGATGCAGCATCAGAGCCAATCAGAATAACTTGAATATTCGGCAAAAGGAATATTGCGCGATTAGCTTCTCCGCCCTTCTTTTGCATCAGAGCCAATCAGAATAACTCGAATATTCGGCAAAAGGAATATCGCGCAATATTCCTTTTGCCGAATATTCAAGTTATTCTGATGGCTCTGATGCAAAAGAAGGGCCGAGTAGCTGATGCGATTCTTTTATGTTGCCGAAAATTTGCAATGCGAATTTTCGGCAACATAAAAGAGTCGCATCAGCTACTCGGCCCAGGGTCTCTCTCTAATCATACCAGCAATGCTTTTAGACATCGATGGAGATCACTAGGATGTGATCTGTTTTAAAAATAAATTTGAAAAAATACGAATATTCGCCATAGCGAATATTCGCCGCAATATTCGAGTTATTCACGAATACTCGAATATGCAATATTCGTAGCGAATATTCGCAATGCGAATATTCGTGAGCAACACTAGTCTTTAATAGGGATGAGCCGAACACCCCCGGGTTCGGGTTCGCACCAGAACGTTCGAACAGACCGCGGGTTCGCGCGAACATTTCGAAACCCATTGAAGTCTATGGGACCCGAACGTTCGAATTCAAAAACGGTAATTTTAAAGACCAAAATTCAATTAAATGCTGGAAAACGTCGTTCAGAACCCGGGTCTTGCCCCAGGGAACATGTATCAATGGAATTCTTTTTTTTTAAAACGGACGTTTTTTGCGGAGCAGCCATTTTAATGATGCTTAAAGTGAAAAAAAAAAAAAATCCTTTAAATATCACACCTGCTGGGTGTCTATAGTAGTGGCACGTGTTTAGAAATGTCCCTGCACAACATGAAAGGACCAAAAAAAAAAAAGTAATTAATGCTACTTGCGCAAGTTCTGTGTGGCAACATTATGTCAAATAATTTAGCGGTGGTGGGGGGCCATTATTGTTGTGTGAAAGAAATTTTTTAGAAAAAAGGGCACCCCTCAAACATACTGTAATTGGAGCGCAACAAGGAGCCACGTGCAAAGTATTGCATCAAAAATTGTTATTAGGCGCCCCTGTTAAACAGGGGCAGAAAAATTGTGCATTGGGCACAACACAACACTTGCAACCCCTCCCAATAACTCCAATTGGAGCGCAACAAGGAGCCACGTGCAAATTATTGCATCAAAAATTGTTATTAGGCGCCCCTGTTAAACAGGGGCTGGAAAATTGTGCCTTGGGCACAACACAACACTTGCAACCCCTCCCAATAACTCCAATTGGAGCGCAACAAGGAGCCACGTGCAAATTATTGCATCAAAAATTGTTATTAAGCGCCCCTGTTAAACAGGGGCTGGAAAATTGTGCCTTGGGCACAACACAACACTTGCAACCCCTCCCAATAACTCCAATTGGAGCGCAACAAGGAGCCACGTGCAAATTATTGCATCAAAAATTGTTATTAGGCGCCCCTGTTAAACAGGGGCTGGAAAATTGTGCCTTGGGCACAACACAACACTTGCAACCCCTCCCAATAACTCCAATTGGAGCGCAACAAGGAGCCACGTGCAAATTATTGCATCAAAAATTGTTATTAAGCGCCCCTGTTAAACGGGGGCTGGAAAATTGTGCCTTGGGCACAACACAACACTTGCAACCCCTCTCAATAACTCCAATTGGAGCGCAACAAGGAGCCACGTGCAAATTATTGCATCAAAAATTGTTATTAAGCGCCCCTGTTAAACGGTGGCTGGAAAATTGTGCCTTGGGCACAACACAACACTTGTAACCCCTCTCAATAACTGCAATTGGAGCGCAATAAGGAGCCACGTGCAAATTATTGCAACAAAAATTGTTATTAGGCGCCCCTGTTAAACAGGGGCTGAAAAATTGTGCCTTAGGCACTGGTGGCGGAGCCCAGAAACACAACATTTCTTACTAGCTATCAGCAAGAATAGTGAGGAGGAGAAGGATATTCCATCAGCAGCATAAGAGGACAGTCACTCAGCATCAGCAGTCTAAAAGGGATCCGACATTTCAACAAAAAATATATTATTCATTAATATCAGCATCAGGTGCTTGGTAGCTGGTGTTGATTCAAGCCTAATTCATTTTGATGAAGGTCAGTCGATCAACAGAGCTGGTGGAGAGGCGCACCCTGTGATCAGTGACAAAGCCTCCAGCAGCACTGAATGTCCGTTCTGAAAGAACACTGGATGCAGGGCAAGCCAGTAGCTCAATTGCGTACTGGGCAAGCTCTGGCCAGTGATCCATCCTCAAGACCCAGTAAGCCAGAGGATTTTCGGTGGGGAAGGTGTCCAAGTCGGATCTTGCCCCTAGGTATTCCCGGACCATGTAAAGCAGACGCTGGCGATGGTTGCTGGAACCGGTCAGACCTTGGGGCTGCGGACTAAAAAACTGCCTGAACGCATCGGTCAGACGACCACCTTCTCCACTGCCCCTCCTGTGACTCACCGAAGTCTCAGCAAGACGTTGTCCAGAGCCAGGTTTTGGTAATCCCCCCAGTTCTTGGGCAGGTTGTATTCCCTTTGGAGGTCAGTCAGCTGAGCAGTGGCATTATATGACCTCCGAAAATGCACACAGACTTTCCTGGCCTGCAAGCCCGGGTACCTGCCCAAGAACCGCTGCACCACCAAATTGAGGACATGCGCAAAACAGGGCACGTGGGTGAGTTTTCCCTGTCGCAGGGCAGAGAGGAGGTTGGTGCCATTATCGCTGACCACCATTCCAGGCTTCAGCTGGCGTGGCGTCAACCACCTCTCAGCCTGACCCTGCAGAGCTGAGAAAATCTCTTCCCCAGTGTGGCTCCTGTCTCCCAAGCACACCAGCTCTAGCACCGCATGGCATCTCTTGGCCTGCATTCCTGCGTATCCCCTCGTACGCCTACGGAGCACGGCTGGTTCGGAGAAAACATCCCCACAGGAAGAGGCCACAGAGGAAGAAGAAGAGGAGAGGGTGGAGGAAAGAGGTGTGTCACAAGCAGTAGTATTTTTTTGGAGGCGTGGTGGCGGAACAACCTCCAAAACTACTGGACCTTGCCCTGCATCCTTCCCAGCTGCCAGCAGAGTCACCCAATGCACCGTAAAAGACAGGTAACGTCCCTATCCATGCCTGCTGGACCATGAGTCAGTGGTAATATGCACCTTACCACTGACCGCCCTGTCCAGCGAGGCATGGACATTGCCTTCCACATGCTGGTAGAGAGCCGGAATAGCCTTCCGTGAGAAAAAGTGGCGTTTTGGTATTTGCCACTGAGGTACTGCACATTGCACAAACTCACGGAAGGGGGCAGAATCTACCAACTGAAAAGGTAGCAGTTGAAGTGCTAGCAATTTCGCTAAGCTAGCATTCAACTGCTGGGCATGTGGATGGCTGGGATTGTACTTCTTTCAGCGCTGCAGCATCTGGGGCAGGGAAATTTGCCTGGTACTATCAGTAGATTGACCGCTACTACTAGCTTGTGACACACCTATTTCTACACCTTCACTGCAGGCTTCAGAAAGGACTGGGGGTCTACTGGGGTTGGAGGTCCCAGAAGGGCAAGGGGGGGTACGCTTTTGTCTTTGGTGTGGGTCTTTCTGGTGTGCTTGCCAACGAGCTGCATGGCAGGTCGACATATGTCTGGACAAGCATGTGGTACCCAGGCGGTTGATGTTTTGGCCACGCGAGATACGCTTGCGACATAAGTTGCAAATAGCAAAGGTACGATCTTGTGGACATGTTTCAAAAAAGGCCCACACCAAAGAACTTTTGCTGTACCGGTCAGACACAGTAGCGCCATGCACAAGCGCCGTAGATGTGCGCTGTAATGCAGTGGGTGTGACCTTAAGCTGACCCCTGGAGGGCATCCTGCCTCTTTGGAGATGTGCCTGTGCCTCGTCGTCCTCCCCCTCCTCCTCCTCCTCCTCCTCCTCTCTCCTATCAGGCACCCAGGTAGAGTCAGTGACCTCATCATCCCCTCCCTCCTCATCACTGTCAACAACCTGGCAGTATGCTCCAGCTGGGGGAACATCATCACTGACAAATTGCTGTCCCTCTCGGCCACCCCCTCTTCCTGGGCTCACATCAATACCTTCCTCTATCAGTGTTCCGTCATCGGAGTCTACAAAACGCTACGCATCTTCCTGCAGCATGTACCCCACACTGTGTTGAAACAGTTCGGGGGACTCCTCAGGAGGACATGGTGGTACTAGGGAAGTATTGTGTGAAGCCATTGTGCAGAGGGAAGAGGACGCCTTGGCAGCTGCTTTGCCAGATAAACTTTGATCTGTCTGTGTGAGAAAGGATGAGGAGGATGAGGACAGCTTGGTCATCCACTCTACTAATTCCTCTGCATGTTGAGGTTCAACACGGCCAGCTACCGAAAAGAATGACGAGCGGCCACGGCCACGGCCATGGGCTGAAGAGGATGCACCACATCCACTACCAGCGTTACCTCTACATGCAGAGCCTGCTTGCCCTCCTGACTCTCTGCCTCTCTTTGTTCTCCTTCCAGACATATTGAAGTGCTCAGGTGGTATGTAACAGCACAAGCGGAGTGACACCAAATGCGCTCAGGTGATATATAACAGCACACGTACAGTGGCACTACCTGCGCTCAGGTGGTATATAGCAGCACACGTACAGTGGCACTATCTGTGCTCAGGTGGTATATAGCAGCACACGTACAGTGGCACTATCTGTGCTCAGGTGGTATATAGCAGCACACGTACAGTGGCACTATCTGTGCTCAGGTGGTATATAGGAGCACACGTACAGTGGCACTATCTATGCTCAGGTGGTATATAGGATCACACGTACAGTGGCACTACCTGCGCTCAGGTGGTATATAGCAGCACACGTACAGTGGCACTAACTGCGCTCAGGTGGTATATAGGAGCACACGTACAGTGGCACTATCTGTGCTCAGGTGGTATATAGCAGCACACGTACAGTGGCACTATCTGTGCTCAGGTGGTATATAGCAACACACGTACAGTGGCACTATCTGTGCTCAGGTGGTATATAGCAGCACACGTACAGTGGCACTATCTGTGCTCAGGTGGTATATAGCAGCACACGTACAGTGGCACTATCTGTGCTCAGGTGGTATATAGCAGCACACGTACAGTGGCAATATCTGTGCTCAGGTGGTATATAGGAGCACAGGTACAGTGGCACTATCTATGCTCAGGTGGTATATAGGAGCACACGTACAGTGGCACTACCTGCGCTCAGGTGGTATATAGCAGCACACGTACAGTGGCACTAACTGCGCTCAGGTGGTATATAGGAGCACACGTACAGTGGCACTATCTGTGCTCAGGTGGTATATAGCAGCACACGTACAGTGGCACTATCTGTGCTTAGGTGGTATATAGCAGCACACGTACAGTGGCACTATCTGTGCTCAGGTGGTATATAGGAGCACACGTACAGTGGAACTATCTGTGCTCAGGTGGTATATAGGAGCACACGTACAGTGGCACTATCTGTGCTCAGGTGGTATATAGCAGCACACGTACAGTGGCACTATCTGTGCTCAGGTGGTATATAGCAGCACACGTACTGTACAGTGGCACTATCTGTGCTCAGGTGGTATATAGCAGCACACGTACAGTGGCACTAACTGCGCTCAGGTGGTATATAGGAGCACACGTACAGTGGCACTATCTGTGCTCAGGTGGTATATAGGAGCACACGTACAGTGGCACTATCTGTGCTCAGGTGGTATATAGCAGCACACGTACAGTGGCACTATCTGTGCTCAGGTGGTATATAGGAGCACACATACAGTGGCACTATCTGTGCTCAGGTGGTATACAGGAGCACACGTACAGTGGCACTATCTGTGCTCAGGTGGTATACAGGAGCACACGTACAGTGGCACTATCTGTGCTCAGGTGGTATATAGGAGCACACGTACAGTGGCACTATCTGTGCTTAGGTGGTATATAGCAGCACACGTACAGTGGCACTATCTGTGCTCAGGTGGTATATAGCAGCACACGTACAGTGGCACTATCTGTGCTCAGGTGGTATATAGGAGCACACGTACAGTGGCACTATCTGTGCTCAGGTGGTATATAGCAGCACACGTACAGTGGCACTATCTGTGCTCAGGTGGTATGTAGGAGCACACGTACAGTGGCACTATCTGTGCTCAGGTGGTATATAGCAGCACACGTACAGTGGCACTATCTGTGCTCAGGTGGTATATAGCAGCACACGTACAGTGGCACTATCTGTGCTCAGGTGGTATGTAGGAGCACACGTACAGTGGCACTATCTGTGCTCAGGTGGTATATAGCAGCACACGTACAGTGGCACTATCTGTGCTCAGGTGGTATATAGCAGCACACGTACAGTGGCACTATCTGTGCTCAGGTGGTATATAGCAACACACGTACAGTGGCACTATCTGTGCTCAGGTGGTATATAGCAGCACACGTACAGTGGCACTATCTGTGCTCAGGTGGTATATAGCAGCACACGTACAGTGGCACTATCTGTGCTCAGGTGGTATATAGCAGCACACGTACAGTGGCAATATCTGTGCTCAGGTGGTATATAGGAGCACACGTACAGTGGCACTATCTGTGCTCAGGTGGTATGTAGGAGCACAGGTACAGTGGCACTATCTGTGCTCAGGTGGTATATAGGAGCACACGTACAGTGGCACTATCTGTGCTCAGGTGGTATATAGCAGCACACGTACAGTGGCACTATCTGTGCTCAGGTGGTATATAGGAGCACACGTACAGTGGCACTATCTGTGCTCAGGTGGTATATAGGAGCACACGTACAGTGGCACTATCTGTGCTCAGGTGGTATATAGCAGCACACGTAGAGTGGCACTATCTGTGCTCAGGTGGTATATAGCAGCACACGTAGAGTGGCACTATCTGTGCTCAGGTGGTATATAGCAGCACACGTACAGTGGCACTAACTGCGCTCAGGTGGTATATAGGAGCACACGTACAGTGGCACTATCTGCGCTCAGGTGGTATATAGGAGCACACGTACAGTGGCACTATCTGTGCTCAGGTGGTATATAGCAGCACACGTACAGTGGCACTATCTGTGCTCAGGTGGTATATAGGAGCACACGTACAGTGGCACTATCTGTGCTCAGGTGGTATATAGGAGCACACGTACAGTGGCACTATCTGTGCTCAGGTGGTATATAGGAGCACACGTACAGTGGCACTATCTGTGCTCAGGTGGTATATAGGAGCACACGTACAGTGGCATTATCTGTGCTCAGGTGGTATATAGGAGCACACGTACAGTGACACTATCTGTGCTCAGGTGGTATATAGCAGCACACGTACAGTGGCACTATCTGTGCTCAGGTGGTATATAGCAGCACACGTACAGTGGCACTATCTGTGCTCAGGTGGTATATAGCAGCACACGTACAGTGGCACTAACTGCGCTCAGTTGGTATATAGCAGCACACGTACAGTGGCACTATCTGTGCTCAGGTGGTATATAGGAGCACACGTACAGTGGCACTATCTGTGCTCAGGTGGTATATAGCAGCACACGTACAGTGGCACTATCTGTGCTCAGGTGGTATATAGGAGCACACGTACAGTGGCACTATCTGTGCTCAGGTGGTATATAGGAGCACACATACAGTGGCACTATCTGTGCTCAGGTGGTATATACCAGCACACGTACAGTGGCACTAACTGCGCTCAGGTGGTATATACCAGCACATGTACGGTGACCCCAAATGCGCTCAGGTGGTATGTCACAGCACACGTACGGTGACCCCAAATGCGCTCAGGTGGTATGTCACAGCACACGTACGGTGACCCCAAATGCGCTCAGGTGGTATGTCACAGCACACGTACGGTGACCCCAAATGCGCTCAGGTGGTATGTCACAGCACGCGCTCAGTCAGAGCGACTGCGTTTCTGTGCAATTCAATAGCCCACTTGCATTAACAGCAACTGCCTTTCTGTGCAAATAAATAGCACACGTGCAGTAACAGTTAATGCGTCTATGTGCAATGAACTAACACGTGTACACTAACACGTTAGAGCATCAAGCACAATCTCCTGCCTGACAGATACTAATAGCAGAACTAGCTAAGCTATACAGTTTATAAATATATTGACAACTCCTAGGGATGTCAATATATTCTCAACAAACTGTACATTTAACTATACTAACTAGTAGCCTCCCTGATCTATCTATCTATCTATCTATCTATCTATCTATCTGAAAAGACACTGTGGGGTAGATTCACATAGATCAGCGGATCTTTTGATCCGCGTGATCTATCTTTTTTACGATCCGCCTGCGCCGGTTTTTGAGGCAAGTGCTGTATTCAGAAAGCACTTGCCTCGTAAGTAGCCCTGGCGGATCGTAAATCCCCCGGCGGAATGCAAATTCCGCGGCTAGTGGGAGTTTACTATTTAAATCACGCGCCTCCCCGAGCCGATCGTACTGCGCATGCGCCGCCGGCTAAATTTCCCAGCGTGCATTGCTTCAAATGACGTCGCAAGGACGTCATTGTTTTCGTCGTTAACGCAATTAACGTATGGCCGTATTCCCGAACGACTTGCGTAAACGACGTAAAAAATTCAAAACTCGACGCGGGAACGACGGCCATACTTAACATAGGATACGCCGCACTTACCCCGCATATAGCAAGGGTAACGATCCGCTGGAAAAAGCCGAACGCAAACGACGTAAAAAAAAAAACGACGGCCGGGCGTTCGTTTCAGTGGGGCACAGTGGTGACAATGGGCACAATGGCATCATGGGGCACAGTGGTGACAATGGGCACAGTGGCATCATGGGGCACAGTGGTGACAATTAAAGGGCACAGTGACATGCACAGTGGCATCAATGGGCACAGTGGTGACAATTAAAGGGCATAGTGGTGACAATTGGCAGAGTGGCGACAATTGAGGGGCACAGTGGCTGTGTTTGATAGCATGGCACAGTGGTGACAATTGATGGCACAGTGGGTGCGTTTGATGGCATGGCACAGTGGTGACAATTGATGGCACAGTGGCTGCATTTGATGGCATGGCAAAGTGGCTGCGTTTGATGGCACAGTGACTGCGTTTGATGGCATGGCACAGTGGTGACAATTAATGGCACAGTGGCTGCGTTTGATGGCACAGTGGCTGCGTTTGATGGCATGGCACAGTTGCTGTGTTGCATGGCACAGTGGTGACAATTGATGGCACAGTTGCTGTGTTTGATGGCATGGCACAGTGGTGACAATTGATGGCACAGTGACTGCATTTGATGGCATGGCACAGTGGTGACAATTGATGGCACAGTGACTGCATTTAATGGAATGGCACAGTGGTGACAATTGATGGCACAGTTGCTGTGTTGCATGGCACAGTGGTGACAATTGATGGCACAGTGGCTGTGTTTGATAGCACAGTAGCTGCATTTGATGGGCACAGTGAGGCTGCAATTTTTTTTTCCGTTTGCGCCCCCCCCCCCCCAAATTTTGAGCACCAGCCGCCACTGATATGCACCCTTATTGTGCCCATCAATTGCAGCCTTACTGTGCCCATCATATGCAGCCTCACTGTGCCTGTCACAGTAGGCCAAGCACATCCACATTTCAAGTAAAATAAAATAAAATTAAACCCATTTTACATCAGATGTCCCATTTAGAGTTCCCCCTTTACAACAGGTGTCCCCAGCAGCAACACCCTCTACATGGTGTCCTCATCAGAGTCCCCCTTTACATCAGATTTCCCAATCAGAGTCCCCCATTACAGCAGGTGCCCCCTCTTAACACCAGGTGTCCCCATCAGGAAAAAGAGAAATCACCGCTCTAGGATACTAATCAGAAAGTCTCCTCACCTGATCCAAAGCCACAGGTGCTGGCAATGCATGGAATTATGCAAAATGAAGGAAAAACTTTCTGGACAGCCCCCCTCCAAAAAGAAATTGCTTTTCTTTTAGAATCAAAAACCAAACAAAAAGCATGCCACAGCAAGCGGGGTAAAAATCTTATGCGTTTCACACCAAACTTTAGTGCTTATTCATAACTTACTACATCAGATGTCCCAATCAGAGTCCTCCTGTATATCAGGTATCCCCATCAGAGTCCCCTTTCATATCAGGTGTGCCAATTAGAGTCCCCCATTGCAGCAGGTGCCCCCCCTTTACATCAGTTGTCCCAATCAGGCTGCGTACACACAATCGGTTCAAACCAATGAAAACAGACTGAGGTTCGGTTTTCATCGGTCCAAACCGATCGTGTGTAGGCCCCATCAGTCTGTTATCCTTCGGTCAAAAAAACAGAGGGCTTGCTTTAAAATTGAACCGATGGACGGCTAACCGATCGTTAGTATGCAAAAGCATCGGTTAAAAATCCATGTATGCTCAGAATCAAGTCGACGCATGCTTGGAAGCATTGAACTTAATTTTTTTCAGCACGTCGTTGTATTTTACGTCACCGCGTTCTGACACGATCAGTTATTTAACTGATGGTGTGTAGGCACATTAGTCCATCAGTCAGCTTCATCGGTGAACTGATGAAAACGGTCCTTCGGACCGTTCTTATCGGATGGACTGATTGGGCCAGATTCAGGTAGAGCAGAGCATCTTTGCTCTGGAGTAACGCATCTCATTTACGTTACTCTGAAGACCCTTTCAGCGCAAGTACTGTTATTCACATAGCAGTTGCGCGTAAACTTGCGCCAGAGTAACGATAATGCGCTGGCGTAACCCGACGCAAGTGGAAGTGGGTGTGATCATATGTAAATGATGGGCGGAGCCCAGCGCAGAGGCTTACGTTCAGCGCATCATCCACGGAGCATGCGCAGTGAGTGCGGCTCCACTCGCCCCCCTTGTGCGCATGCTCACAACTTCCGTCGGCACCACTTCACGGGAAACGTCAGCGCAATGCGATCCGCTGGGCGCTTAAAAGCGCTGGCGGAAACGCCATTCCGGCGCAAAAGTATTTCCGTTTCCCCCCACCCCAGGGAAGATACTTTTGCTCGGTGATGGCTGCTCCCGCTACCCCCAGAGAGAGGAGGAACCTCAATTTCAACGCCCAGGAGGTGTTGGTCATCATTTCTGCAATGGAGACTGAGAATGCTTTGCTCCATGGCCAAAAAAAGCCGGAAGACCAGCCGGGAGAGGAAGCAGGGCATCCTGGAGTCCATTGCTGCCAGGGTGAATGTCTTGGGGTACTCCACCCGGAGTGCTTCTGACATTCAGAAGAAAATTAATGACCTGCGGCGCAAGGTGAGGGGCAAGGTGGCCACCATCAGGAGTCATTAGATGGGGTCCCAGTGCATATGCAGAGTCACCTGTAAGGCAAAAGACATGAGGATGTTAGTCATGCATGTGTCACTTCTGTTGTGCATCACGGGAGGGGATAGTCATGCCAGACTCCCATGTCACTCACCAACCAGCTAGCTGTCCCCATACATGTTCTGGTTAAATTCTGCTGGGATGGGACTCTGATTGTATATGAAGCTGTCATGGCTGGACCCGGGGTGTTTGGCACGGACGTGCCATATGAGGCGTTGGGCATCGGCTATCACCTGTACGTTGATGGAATGCCAATGCTTCCGATTGCGGTATATGTGCTCTGTGGCACTGGGGGGCTGTAGGGCCACATGTGTGCAATCAATGGCCCCCACAGTGCGTGGGAATCTGGCAATGCTGTAGAAATCTGTCATTGCCTTCAGCCGCAGCTCCTCAGTGGTGGGTCTGATGAACTGGTTGGACATGCGTCTGAGGATTGCAGGGACAACCTGGTGCACACATCTGCTCACGGAAGATTGTGACATCCCAGCCACCACTCCACTTGTATGATGGAATGATCCACTTGCAAGGAAATGGAGTGTTGCCAGGACCTTCACCAGTGGCTGCACTGCTTGTGAGCGGTGTGTCTTGCTGGTGATGTCATCCTGCAGGGTTGTGGTTAGTTCAAGTATTGCATCAGGGCTGAATCTGAAGAGGCGATACACCTCCTCATCCCCCATGCCAAAGAGGCTCATACGTGTGCGGTATATCCTCTCACGTGCCCGCCTCCTTCGTTCCGGGGGACCCATCAGTAGTTCTAGGACCACAATTGCCCCTGGCATGTTGGCACACAGAGGTGTTGTCCTTGCAAGTGTGGTTGTTCAGCTAGCTCCTATCGTCGGTAACGCTGCTGTAGCTGCTCTCCTGCTGACCTGTGACCGTCTGGAGTAAAGATAAAGCAGCCTTTTGTAGAAATAACTTTGCGCCGGACGGACGAGATACGCGCGGCGCATGTAGCCAGCGTATGGTGCTAATCCGTTCGTGAATTGGGAAAAATCCCTCATTTGCATATTTGCAGGGGAAATCAATAGGCGCGACTGATGCGCCCAGCGAAAGTAAGCGCTGACGATACTCTGGCGTCGGAACGTTCCGCCGGTCGCAAATGACCCGTTATTGGGCGCATCTAGTTTGGTGGGTACGGGCACATAGAAACGACGGCGCATCATCACAGTTACGCGGCGCATATCGAAATACTCCAGCGCAAGTGTTCCTGAATCTGGCCCATTGTGTGTACGTGGCCTAAGAGTCACACTTTACAACAGGTGTTCCCAACAGCATCCCCCTATACATCAGCTGTCCTCATCAGAGTCCCACTTTACATCAGGTGTCACAATCAGCATCCCCCTTTACAGCAGGTGCCCCCTTAAGTCTGGATGGATACAACACAAAATCAGCCTTCAGCACCTCTGGCTTATACAACATGTGGCTGGCCAAACTCTCCTTTACTTCCTGTAAGACATCCATATACATAGCCTTGAGGGGTTTCTTGAACCTTAACCAGGGACAGGAAACAATCTCCTAACAGGAAGAATCTGTAACAAGAACTCTATGGTAGTTAACAGGCATGAATGCAAACAACCTCACAGGCAGTGTACAAAAAACACTTCCCTACCGGTATTGAAAGGCAGGGTCTGTCCAGCAGAAACAGTTACTACAAGACTACCTTTGCAGTTATCAGCTTTCAAAATTTCACACTGTGGAGATCAGATTCCAGTTATCAGGAGTCTCAGCTGAACAGTTATGACAATATGCTCTCATGGCATAGCAACATACTGTATATAAATACAGCATACATGTTAACCAGACAGAAGGAATTTTACTGGGAACTTGTACAAGTTGGCAGGATCAGTTGTCAGACTGGTTTCCAATAAGTGAATGAATCAGGCTAGGTTTCTGATAATCAGTCTGTACAATCAAAGTTTAAATATTATAAAAAATGGACCAGTGGTATAGCTATAAATGTATGGACAGCAGTGCAACACTTGGACCAGGACCACCCTGGCTGTGCCCCTCCTTGATGTGCACTAATTTTGTTGTGCATCCCTTTTCTGCTGTGCCCTTTTTATTGTGCAACCTCCACTGCTGCCTTTAGAGTAATACTGGATCTTTACTGCTGCAGAATAAAACTTATATAAAGACTGAGCCTCACAAGTGCCGTTTGCCGTTTGAATATGATATATAGGAGAGTTGGTGCTTCCCCCTCTATCCCTGCTGTTCTAGGTACTGGTGTATAAAGTGACTTATAAATAGCTAGGCCATAGGTATGAACCTGACAGTTGCCTGATGCAGCTTTTTTCTGTTGCCAAATTTTGGCTACATGCCTGTCTCATTCTCTATGACAAGCTTAAATAAAACTGTGCCTTCCCCCCCAAAAAAAGACAAATTGGCATTTCCAAAAATAAATTGCACGTTAAGGTACCTGTACCCCAGCTTTGCCATAGAGAACCCAGGTACCCCCAAATCCATGTTGCTCAGTTATGCATCCAACAATCTGTTTCTGGCCCATTCAACCTGCCTCTTCTAAATGCTTAATGGCCCATGGCTGTGAAGCCCCGTACACACGGCCGAGGTTCTCGGCAGAAACCAGCGAGAACCTCGCTGGCATCCTGATTCTGCCGAGAACCTCGGCCGTGTGTACGGATTCGGCGAGCATCCCGTCGGGAATGCCGTCGAGCCGAAATAGAGAGCAGGTTCTCTATTTGCTCGACGGCCCGTCGGGATGAATGGCTGGTCGCCTTTCCTGATGGGCTGGTCGCCGAATCTGACGGCCGGGCGAGAACCTCGACGGGCGGAACGATGTGTTCTGCCCGTCGAGGTTCTCTGCCGTGCGTACGGGGCCTGAAGAGCTGCATTTAATAAGAACATCAAGCTCTTTCCTTGCTTCCAGGATTACACTTGATTTGTTTGGGGGTACAGATCCTCTTTTTCTGCCAATATGCTATACAGGAACCAATAAAGTAATTTGTAGCATAAGGGCTTTCTATGGTTTCTGTAAAAGCTTAAAAAGGAAGTAAACCCATCCATTAACCACCATTTTTTTTTTCCAGAGGGCATGTCAGTACAAGTCTTACTATTGAAGGACAGAAAGGCTGTTCTCCCAGCACAGTCAGAAAACTGACTACGCTGAGATGGATGAGTTCTCATGTCTACTGTGATGAATTTGAAATAGGAAAGAAGGGGACTGGCAAGATCACCAGAGATTTTACACACAGGAAACAACGCAAAAAGAACAGGATACTTTTTAACACAAGTACATGGTACAACAGACATATAAGGACCAACTAATTATACAGAAGACTATCCTTATTAACCATACCCTTCCAAAACAAAAGCAACGGTGCCTCAGTTTTTGACCAATATAAAACAATTGCTTTCCTCGCATAAAACAATGTAATAGATAAGAACCTTCTTTTGAGCCCTCGTTGATACCAATTCCTCCAACAGCCCGTGCAAATAGACTGAAATGATCAGAGGGACCGGCACCAACGGAAGCTCATGCAATGTATGCAGGACCTCCGACCAAAAACGCTTTATTGCTGTACAGTGCCAAAAAATGTGGTCAAAATCAGCTGGTGAGGCTATACCTCTCCAACATTTCGCCCTAGTGGAGCCATAAATTTACGACAACTGCGTTGGGGTATAATAATGTAGTAGTACCCCCGTAGGGGCTGCTAATAGACTTTGTGCCCCATTGGTTACCTCGGCACCTACTGTATGTGAACAGGTTAACAGAAAGTGAACACCTGGCACTATATTTTATGTGCCAGATATCTCCCTTCTGCCTCCGCAGCGCACAGGCCAGCAATCCTGTACAATTTTGAAACAGTATAAACAATATTATATTCAAAATTATGGCACCCTGTAGCAGCTCAATGCAATTTGGCAGATGGAGAGTAAAAGATATAAACAGGGTGAGGGAAGAATGTTCCTTGAAATCTAGATGTCTTCGGCTAGCCTCTTTCTTTAGTTGTCAAAAAATTATCCAAAGAGCAAAATGTGGCAGGATCAGCAAAAGCATGATTTATCCTGATTATAGTATAGCTTTCCTCTTTTTAGAATCCTATGGATGTCATCTGAAGTGATTACTGAGAACAGACATTTTTATTGAGCATAGGCATCTACTGGCTGTGGCCTGTATAACAGTAGGTCTAACTTCAGTGGGACTACAAGTACCATCAGCCAATCTGTATGAGTGTTGTAACAGTAATGTCCTTATCTATCACAAGAGCTATGCCCGTTCACCACATCAAACATCAGATGGATAGATCACAGTGCAGATGATGAGAAAACTCCAGCCGGAACTTTCTCTTTCTCTGTGTCTTTGCTCTGTAAAGATGGCGGCGGTCCACTGTACTAAAGAAACAATGCTGTTCCCAGAGATCACTCTGGGTATGGCTTTTCGGCTTCCACACTTCCGCAAATTGTCAGCAACTCCCTGTCACAGACCTCCTGCTGGCAGAGTCAAAACGGTGTCCAGAGAGAGCGATCTAGACAGCGCCAGCCCCTTTTATATCCTCTCCCAGCAGTCTGTTTGGTTCGCTCAGCATTCTGTTCCCTGTAGTTCAGATCAGTCCTGCTGGCATAGTCACTTCAGCATTCCAAACTACACACCCCATGAAGAAAAGAAACACACACAGCATACTCTAGAGGGAGCCAATCCCATAACAACAAAGAAATTGTCCCTAACTTATAAGCCCAGTAGCTAACCTTGGCTACAATAAATTCTTTGAACTAACTGTATAAGGCGATCTTTAACTGATGCCAGGGCCTTAAACGGAACCTCCCATATATCGTCCCAGTCTTCTCCTTGGAAATCAGGAGGAGTTGCATCCAAACCTTTCTATATTTGGTCAGAGCCTTTGGTCTTATGGTGAACAATTCTTCATACATCGTGGCCTAACAAGAGAATCTTCACGTAAAAGCAGTTCCAATGCGGATGACCAAAGATTCAGGACTTCAGAGCCAAATTGACAGAGAAAAGCATGCGCTAATTGCAAATATCAAAACAGATACCAGTTTGGCAATTGAAACCTGGTCTTGACTCTATCAAAAGTACATAACTTCCACTCTTCAACCACATCTTGCAACCTCTTGATTCCGACTCCCGCCTGTATGACCGGATCAGGAATGCCACTAAAATGCTGTAGTTTAGGGTTAAACCACAATGGGGTAGATGGAAAAATACATTTTATTCCCAGGAGCCAATACTGTAGCAGCATCCTCATCGTCCCCAAACCTCTTTGTCTCATTGGTTCTTGTAAGGTGCAAATAACGATCCTAGTATGCGACTCAGGCCATAAAAATGTACTAAAAACACTATCAATATGTTTGAAGTAAGTCTGTGAAACTGTCACGTACCTTACAGCGAGGCCCGAGAGGATGAGAATGGCCTCTTGCACGGTTCCGGTCCTAGCACCCCTGGTGGTGGATACAGGAAGTGCAGGGGCAACAAAAGGGTTCAGGTGCCTGCAGGTCAAAGGCTGGAACTTGAAGACACAGGAACTCCTGCATGGGGAAATGTAGGGACTAAACACCAGGTTGTTTAGCGAGGACCAGATCAGGATCAACAGAAGAATCAGGAACAGGTGGGAGTCGGCAACAGACTGGCAGCGGGAAACACAATCAGGAGAAAGAGCAGTGGTCAAAGTCCAAGCCAGAGTCAGTTCGGTACACAGAGGCAGGCAGGCAGGTAAGGGGAATCCAAGAGAATGGTCTGAGAAAGCCGGGTTTTCAGGAGCAGAGTCAGTCAGGCAAAGAGTACAAGAACACAGGAACAAGATGAAGACGATCCAGCACTAATACTGGGCAGACTCACTGTTTATATAGGGCGCGTGTGGCAGGATTTGTGGAAGCGCGCACATGCACCCTAGCGCACGTGTTCGCCTGGATGAGCCATTGCGCATGCCCCTTCTGAACGCCATTCGTCTCACTCTAAGACCGCGTACACACGAGGAGACATGTCCGCTGAAACTGGTCCGCAGACCAGTTTCAGCGGACATGTCCGATCGTGTGTACGGCCTAGCGGACAGGTTTCCAGCGGACAAAAGTTTCTAAGCATGCTTAGAAACTTGTCCGCTGGAAACCTGTCCGTCGGACATGTCCGATGGTTAGTACGCCCAACCATTGGACCGAAATCCCGCGCATGCGTCAAATTGATTTGACGCATTCGTGGAAGCATTGAACTTCCTTGTTTGAGGACGTCGGTGTCTTCTACGTCACTGCGTTCTCTGTCCGCAGGGATTTTGGTCTGATGGTGTGTACACACATCAGACCAAAATATCCCTGGAGACATGTCCGACATGTCTCCTCGTGTGTACGCGGCCTAAGATTCCACGCATGCGCATTGGCGTTAGCGGAACGGAAGTTAGCAGCTGCTGCTGGAAGATGGGCACTTGCTGTGTGGGTTCTCTGACAGAAACCCATATCAAGGAGTTTTGAAGAAAATATAATAATAACGGTAATATTTTTATTTTGAGGAGGTTCACCCTTCCAATTAATGACAAAGGTTAATTTCTCCAAGCCTCCAATTTTCATTTAACCGTTGGAATTAAGGGTAAGTAACCCTTCTAGGCAGCAGCCCAGTGGGAGTGGTGCCCAGCTGTGCATGCTGGGAGGGGATACTTAAGGGGTGGACACCGTTTTTCGCGGGCTTTTGCCTCGTGGCCCTCCTGGCGTGAGATGAGTGTGCTTCCAGTCCGGGACCACGTTGGTGCGAGGCTGTATTCCTATTGGGTAGGCCCAGTTATGCTGGCTGGGGCCTATGGTTCTACAAAGGATCCTAAGCTGTCCATCCAAGCGGAGGAAGCTTCTTAGCAAAGGAAACCGGGGGAGGACCTGCCCTGGAGGGGACAAGCAAGACAAGCTGATGTCTCGGGATAGGCCTGGTGACCTCGTTAAGGTAAGGGATCCACTATGCAATTTGTCTTAGGCCGCGTACACACGATCGAACATGTCCGGTGTAACTGGTCCGCAGACCAGTTTCAGCGGACATATCCGATCGTGTGTACGGCCTAGCGTACAGGTTTCCAGTGGACAAAAATGTTAACACATGCTTTAAAACTTGTCCGCTGGAAACCTGTCCGTCGGACATGTCCGCTGGTTAGTATGCCTAACCAGCGGACCGAAATCCCCCGCATGCGTCGAATGGATTCGACGCATGCGTGGAAGCATTTTACTTCCTGGTTTGCAGACGTCGCGGCGTCAACGTCACCGCCACGTCACCGCGCTGTCTGTCCGCGGGGATTTTGGTTTGATCGTCTATACACACCATCAGACCAAAAGATCCCCGGAGACATGTCCGATGAAAGCGGTCCGCGGACCGGTTTCATCGGACATGTCTCCTCGTGTTTACAGTCCGCCGGATTGGCCTAAAGGGTCTTTTGCTGTAAGGCAGGAAGTTTGGGACTGAAATCCTGTGGCAGAGGATTCCTGACTATCCATCCTGTTCTCAGACGGTCTGTGGCAGAGACTGTTTCTATGCTGTCCGTGCATCATTCCGGCTTCTAGGCCATGTGAGAGGGGTCTATCCGGGTGAGCAATACCCACTCAGGAGTGAGTGGTGAATACTAAAACTTTATATACTTTTTGTGCATTCTGTACCGCATACCTTCTCCTTCTCCTCTCTATACTCTCTACTTCCTTCAGAAGTTTTATGCAGCAAAAATTAAATCTAAGGTTGAAGGTTTTACATCTTGTTTGGACATTGCAATTTCTACAGACTTTCTCCCCTGGACAACGAACTTAGAGTTAAAGTGCAAAACCCAAAATCTAAACCAGAAGCTCCTTCGGGGGTAGTGCTACACGAAGAATAGTCCAATGTGTCCTTTGTGGGTTTTGGAAGTAGGATTACATAAGCCTCCAGCAAAGATGAGGGAAAGACCTGATTCTCTAAACAGTAATGAAAAGGGAGCTTGAGTCTGGAAGCCAGTAGGGCAAGATGTTGTCCATACCACTCAATAGTGAACCCATCTGGTCCGGGAGCCTTGTGTGGAGGAACCCCTCTAATGGCCACCTCAATCTATTCTTCCGTAATGTCCGCTTCCAACATTTTCCTAGCTATGTCCTTCAAAGTGGGCATGGATAAGAGAGCTAACAACCACTCCAACTTCTCCCCCGGCAAAGCCAAAAGCTGTGGGTATAGTTTTGAGTAAAACTGCACAAACATGTTCATAATGTCCAAGGGGTCTGTAACTAGTACGAACTGCTCATTTTTAATACAAGAAATATTAGTCCGAGCCTCTGATCTGCGACCAGAATGGTTAAGAGCTTACCATTCTTACCCCTTGATCAATCAATGCCTCTGCCCTCTTGGCTAAAGAAGTCTGGGTCAAGTCTGAAAGATGTAGAGCCAACATTTGATCCTAAATATTTCCAAATACATGCTACATAAAGATGAAGAGAGTCCTGTTCCCTAGGGAAGTTACTCCTTCATCAAGAAATGTGAAAGGAGATTGTGAAAAGATAGAAAATGTATTTGGGGCCAGCAATTATCATCTTGTATTCCATTTTCCCATTAAATAACTATGAATGGCAGGAGTAGGTGTGATAAAGCATTTTGTGGGCAGCAGATCAGAAGTTCTTAGTGGCAGGATTGTAGGTGTGTGGGCCTGTGTTCTTTTGGCAGTGGAGACCATGCTTGAGGCAAGAGAGGTTAGCAGAACCTGTTATAGTACAGGCTTGTTATTCTAATCAGCGTTCTAATTACTTGTTTAATGCTAATTGAACTTTACATGACTTCCCCTGTCTTTGTTCCTGCCTATGTGCCTACATCTCAATTATAGCATCATCCTTTATGGGTTGTGCCTAAATTATCCACTTAAAGACATAATTCAAGATGCTCATTTGTTAGCATGTTTACTGATCTACCAAGCTTAGTATCGGGTACACAATTTGAACAAGACAAATAAAAAGGTCATATGACAATCAATGTGAGTAATGATATCGCTTTATTTTTCATATATTCATATTTTTTTAGGTAAAATGTTTTGCTAAATTATTATTATTATTCTCTTGCTGGTGGTTAAGGAAGGGTTAAAATCTCTGTAAAAATCTTATGGCGGTATTTGTTTTTGTCAGTGTAATTTCCATCACTTTTAGTTCTGGTAACCTTGGTCATCAGGGCAAAAAGTATGTTCATTTTACGTTCGTCTTTAAAACAAGAGGTGAGCGGGAATCTCCCAAAGAGGACACCTATTAATGACAATTGGAAAAAAACTCAGAATTCTGGTTTGCATCTGAGTGTCCAACCTTGCCAGCCTTGGTCTGAGCCTCTCCCCACAGGTCGTCAAAGGCAGGAACAGACATCAGTGTGAAGTTCAGAAAGCTGGTAATGTACCCCAAAAACAGATGCTGGGATGCAATAGGGTGCATCCAGAAATTACGACTGTTTAATTTTCTGAACGACAGGATCCATAACAACAATCAAAAACTTGCAGATACTCTCAGATGCTCCCTGTCCTTTCTCTCCAACCAAAATGGCATTGACACATAGGCCAGGATTCAGATACATTGGCGTATCTTTGTGCGGGCGTAGCATATCTCCTTGAGAGGCAGGTACAGTATTCACAAAACACTTGCTCCGTAAGTTGCAGCGGCGTAGCGTAAATTGGCCGGCGTAAGCCCGCCTAATTCAAAGTAGGAAGGAGGTGGGCGTCATCTATTTAAATTAAGCGTGACCCCATGCAAATGAATGGCCGATTGAACGGCGCATGAGCGCGCATGCACAGAATCACTTTGCATATACTCCCTAAGATTTGTCGGCTCAATTCCTACGACGTGAACGTAACCTACGCACAGCCCTATTCATGTAGTACTACGTAAACGGCGTACGCGACGTAAAATTCGACAGCGTCGTTTCCTGACCCATACCTTTGCATTACCTGCGCCTGATATATGAGGGGTAACTTTACGCCAGACGTAAGCCTTACGCAAATCGCGTATATGAAGCGGCCGGGCGCATCTACGTTCGTGAATCGGCGTATCTTACTCATTTGCATATTTAAAATGGGAACGCCGAATGCATCCAGCGTAACTATGCGCCCACGATACGCCACCGTAGGCAAGTTACGTTGGAAGGCTGAAGCCATGTTTTTCGTATCTCGCTTTGTGAATCTGCGCAAGTATACGATGGCGCACATTTGTACTTACGACAGCGTATCTCGAGATACGCCAACGTAAATCGTTTCTGAATCCCGGCCAGAATGTTTAGCATATTTATTTTTGCATTGTGGGAAATTTGGAAGTGGAAAATAGAAGAGGGCTGTATTCTTTTTAAAAAACACTACTAAACGCTAACGCGGCTAAACGCTCATTAACGCCAATGCAAAATGGTTCTAAAAGCGTGTTTTTAATGCCACTTTTTCTTTGCGTCGGTACAGGCTTTGCAGCTCGTTTTTTCTAACACCATGCGTGCATGAGGACTTAGGAACACAATTTCTTAATTCCTGTTGTGAGCCTGGGACAAGTAATCTCTCCAAATCTTACACAAATTAAAATCCTTTCTAACTTTATTCAACATTTAGGATTATGATTTGCCTGGTAAAGTTCCATGTAAAGCCCCTAAAGTTCAAAATAGAAGGAGGCTCAAGATACTCATAAACAATTACACATACATTTAAAAACGTTGTACTACAATGTGTGCTGTGACAGGAAGTCAAGTAAATCTGTGGGTGTTGTCACAGACGGGAGATACATTTCTGCCTTGTTTAGACAATTCACCAATTACTATCAGGTTTAGGGCCTTGGATAGCTTCAGCTGTTGACAATAAATCAATTAAGGCCTCTACAAGTTATCCAGAGGATCGCTACTGATTGCTGCATCCTGAGGCCTTTGAGTTAAGGTGAGCAGTGGGCTGAGAAAGACTTCTGAAGGTGTGGCCGTATCTGTATTTCTGTGTGATAAATATCAAAGAGACTTTTTGTTTTCTGCTGTATGACCAGCAGTGTCTGCCCAGCAGTAGACTGTGCCAGACTCCATAGGTAGGTTCCTGTGTTGTGAAGGTAGATGCCCCAAGTGGCAAGGGTTTATTTTATGTTTTGTTTTGTTTATGCTGTTTTGATGCTTGCACTTGAATCCAGCAATATGGAAGAATAAACCATATCCTTTGTTTGCAACCATCCTCAACTGCCTTTCTGTATAGTTCAGCGTGTAGTGAACCCATCCAGGGAGTCACACACACCCGCTACCGAGCCAATCCCTCACACATGGTGGAGTGCCACGGGCAGTTAAAGTAAACCCAAAATGGAGGAGATACTAAAACAGCTGGCTATAGCAAATGCAAATCAACAGCAGACAAATGCAGGTTTGCAGCGGAGCCTTGCAGCTCAACAACAGGCTCACCAAGAAAGCCTTGCAGCTCACCAAAAGAGCATTGCAGCTCAACAACAGGCTCACCAAGAGAGCATTGCAGCTCAACAACAGGCTCAGCAAGAGAGCCTTGCAGCTCACCAAAAGAGCATTGCAGCTCAACAACAGGCTCACCAAGAGAGCATTGCAGCTCAACAACAGGTTCACCAAGAGAGCATTGCAGGCTTGGAACAGAGACACCAGCAGCAAATGGAGGCCATTGTGAAACAGCTTCAGAGACAGCAGACCAAAGCTGGGAGTCAGGCCAGTAACATATCGACTTTTTGGGTAAGGCACTTATTGCCAAAGATGACGACCCTGAGATGTTTCTGACCACGTTTGAGAGAACAGCGGAAAAAGAGAGTTGGCCTAAAGAACAGTGGGCTGGACTAGTGGCCCCCCTATTATCTGGAGAAGCCCAAAAGTCATATTTTGATTTGGAGTTTGCAGATGCAAAAAACTATGATCGGTTAAAAGAGGAAATATTGGCACGTTTTGGTGTAACCCTGGATGTCCGTGCTCAGCGTGTCCACAATTGGAGTTATCAGCTGAGGAAGCCACCTCGGTTGCAGATGTATGACCTCATCCATTTGGCTAGGAAATGGCTGCAGCCAGAAACTCTGTCCAGACCAAAAATTAGGTCTCTTCCTAACACCCTGCAGAAATGGGTAAGCCATGGTGGTCCGGAAACCGCAGACAAACTAGTATACCTGGTCGAAAGGTACCTAGCAACAGAGAATTTGTCCTCTTCACCCAGAGACGCACGGACTTTCCACCCCAAGACCAGATCCTCCCCACCTATAGGTAAGACTGCATCAAGGGATGGGGGTGGAGAGAAGGACCAAAGAGCAACTAGAGGTATTATCGGGACTACTGCTATGTTTGGCGAGAGCAGCCTGGAAGACCCAACCCACAGGAGAGGACCAGAAGGTTGATTTGTTTCCGTTGCCAGGAAGAGGGACATGTAGCAGCGGTTTGCCCAGCGGTTGATGAACCCATGCAGTGTGACTTTCTGACAGAGAGACGACAGTCTCTCTTTGCAACCGCATGCACTGCAGTAAAGGGGAATGAGAAACCTTTATGTAGAATGTGCTTAGATGGTAAAGATGTTGTGGTATTGTTGGATTCAGGTAGCCTGGTCACCTTGGTGAAAAGTGATCTAGTGGTGGGAAAAACCTTACATCCTAGGAAAATGGCTGTAATTTGTGTACATGGGGACACTCGAGAATATCCTGTGACTACGGTTTCCTTTGAAACCTCCCTTGGTAACTTGTGTCACCAAGTGGGTTTAGTTCCACAACTGCCACATGACGCCATTGTGGGAAGGGATTTTCCAAAGTTCTGGGAGCTCTGGGAATGCCCAGATTCCCCAGTAAGTGGTTCTTCTGAGCCTGAAACATCTACTCCAGAATCCTCTAACTGTGAGGATTCTCCTGAGTTTCCGTTCTCAGTCTTAGCAGGGGAAACACCAGTCCCTAGGGAGGAGCCTGCTACCTCAGAAGAGGAAAAGCGGCCGATTTTATCACTGAGCAATTGAGGGACCCCCACATTGCTAAGAGCCTGGGAGAATGTAGTGAAGATAGATGGGAAGTTAGTTAACCCTGATGAGAGGGTTGCCCTCCCTTACTTCATTATTGAAAGGGACCTGTTATATCAAGTGTCACAGAGGTTACAGAGGAGACCATTGAGCAACTGGTAGTGCCTAAACCGTACCGCAAGATGGTTTTGGAACTGGCCCATGGGCACATTCTTGGGGGACATTTGGGAGCAGAAAAAACCCAGGAGAGAATCACCCAAAGGTTTTATTGGCCTGGGATCACTAAGGAAGTGGAATTGTACTGCTCTTCCTGTCCAGTGTGTCAGATTACTGCACCAATGCCACATTTGCGCAGTCCGTTGGTACGCCTGCCCATTATCGAGGTCCCTTTTGAGAGGATTGCCATGGACTTGGTTGGCCCCTTACTGAAGTCCACTAGAGGGCACCAGCACATCTTGGTAATAATGGACTATGCCATCCGTTACCCAGAAGTGATTCCTCTCCAAAACACCTCTGCTAAAACCATTGCCAAAGAGTTATTTCAGGTTTTCAGCCGTGTGGGCCTTCCTAAGGAAGTCCTTACTGATCAGGGCACCCCGTTTATGTCTAGGGTGACCAGAGAACTTTGTAAACTCCTGAAAGTGACCCAATTACGTACATCAGTATATCACCCTCAAACAGACGGGTTAGTGGAAAGGTTTAGTAAAACGTTAAAACAAATGTTGGGGAAGGTGGTGGATACAAACGGAAAAAACTGGGATTATCTGCTCCCTTATCTGATGTTTGCCATAAGAGAGGTTCCCCAATCGTCCACAGGGTTCTCTCCGCTTGAGCTACTGTATTGGAGGCACCACCGGGGCCTACTGGACATTGCCAGGGAAACGTGGGAAAGTGAGAGTTCCCCTCATCGAAGTGTGATTGAACATGTGGCACAAATGCAAGATAGAATTGCCCAAGTGATGCCGATTGTGAAGGCACATTTAGCCCAAGCCCAGTTGGCTCAACAGAGGATTTACAATCGTGGGGCCCAGGTCCGTTCCTTTGCACCTGGTGATAGGGTGTTGGTGCTGGTCCCCACGGTCGAAAGTAAATTCCTAGCCAAATGGCAGGGTCCTTATGAAGTGTTGGAGAAAATGGGGATGGTGAATTTTAAAATTAGCCAACCGGGAAGACAAAAACCTGAGCAGATATATCACGTGAACTTGTTGAAACCATGGAAGGATAGAGAGTCCTTGGTCGCTGAGACTACCCGATTTTCTGCTCCATTTAACCTGGCTGTCCCTGAAGTTGGGATAGCGGAGACTCTGTCCAAAACTCAGCGACAGGAGGCTAAAGAATTTGTGCTCCGTAATAGGGAGAAGTTTTCAGATTTGCCAGGTTGGGTCTCCGGGGTTGAACATGACATTATCACCACACCAGGGGAGAAGGTCAAGTTGAAGCCTTATAGAATTCCAGAAGCCTGGTGAGAGACAATTCGCCAGGAAGTAAAAAAAATGCTTGAGCTGGGGGTGATAGAAGAGTCAAATAGTGATTGGTCCAGTCCCATTGTCTTAGTACCCAAACCAGATGGAAGTTGGCGGTTTTGTAATGACTTTCGCCGCCTGAATAAAATCACTAAGTTTGACACCTATCCTATGCCCCGCATAGATGAACTGATTGATCGCCTAGGCACGGCCCGGTACATGACGACGTTAGACCCGACCAAGGGTTATTGGCAAATTCCTCTCTCGGAGTCGGCCAGAGAAAAAACAGCATTTGTAACTCCAGACGGATCTTTCCAATATCAGAGGATGCCTTTTGGGTTACAGAATGCACCCGCCACATTTCAACGCACCATGGATAAGACCCTTTGGCCTCATCGAGCCTATGCTGCTACATACCTCGATGACGTGGTCATCCACAGTAAGGATTGGGAATCACACTTGCCAAAAGTTCAGGCTGTGTTGGATTCCATCTGGAAAGCCGGGTTTACAGCCAATCCCAAAAAATTTACCTTTGGGCTAGAAGAGGCGAAGTATCTGGGGTATACCATTGGAAGAGGTCTAATCAATAGTGATGAGTGGAATACGCCATATTCGATTTCGCAATATTTCACAAATATATAGAAGAATATTCGCGAAATATTCATTAATATCGAATATTCGTGATATTTTATCAAAAAAACATTTTTGCGAAATTTCGCTAATGCGAATGCGAAATTGATTGTGAAATTCTCGTCAACACGCGAAAACGGAGATCATTTCCTGGATTACTAAACTAATATGCACTAAACACTAACTCTACTTACACAAACTTATATGACTAAACTAAAGCTAATTTTTTTTTTTTTTTATACACAAAACACAGAAGGGCAGAGAAAGTATTCGCGAATATTCGTAATACGAATATTCGCATTGCGAATATTCGGCAACATAAAAGGATCTAATACAGAGGAAAAATTGCGCTTGTCACAGTTAAATAATCAATTAGTACCGGTGTGGTCAGTTACTAACATAAAAATAAAAATAGGGGGGAGGCGGCAGCTCTTGTGCCGAAACACAAGGGGAAATACAACAAAAACAAAGATTTAGAGCTGCGCCTTGTCACCCGGACTCAATACAATCAAAAAGAGTCCATATATCAGTCGTGTGGAGATAAACAATCCTTCAAACATGAGAGAAGTAGTAGGTTGGCTCCAAGACAAATCTCCGCTGGTCTTTAATCAGGATGGACATATAATAAACACCACTGTGCTCGAACTTGGCTTTTCAATGTGGCCCACCACCAGAAGTATAAGCAGCTTACCAGAGGAATGGCTGTAATCAACAGTCGGCTGTGACCCAGCCGCGGCCTTTAGAGAACCAGGACGAATCCCAAATCCTAGGGCAGTGTTTACACCGGGGCTCCACTCAGCAGCTCCACCAATTAGATCATATGTAAATGATAAATAGAGGCAGACATAGCGTAATCCCGCTGGGACATTTATTTAAAATAGTAAAAACCAGAATACTCACATGGGAGATGAGTTAGACAGGCATATAAAATACAAAGTTGCCGGCCGGCAAACAGATCAGCAAGGACCCTCCTCCTCACCGCACGTCTACCCAGACGCGTTTCGTCGTAGGACGTTGTCAATCCCAGGTACAGTACAGGTACAGTATTCACAAAACACTTGCTCCGTAAGTTGCAGCGGCGTAGCGTAAATTGGCCGGCGTAAGCCCGCCTAATTCAAAGTAGGAAGGAGGTGGGCGTCATCTATTTAAATTAAGCGTGACCCCATGCAAATGAATGGCCGATTGAACGGCGCATGAGCGCGCATGCACAGAATCACTTTGCATATACTCCCTAAGATTTGTCGGCTCAATTCCTACGACGTGAACGTAACCTACGCACAGCCCTATTCATGTAGTACTACGTAAACGGCGTACGTGACGTAAAATTCGACAGCGTCGTTTCCTGACCCATACCTTTGCATTACCTGCGCCTGATATATGAGGGGTAACTTTACGCCAGACGTAAGCCTTACGCAAATCGCGTATATGAAGCGGCCGGGCGCATCTACGTTCGTGAATCGGCGTATCTTACTCATTTGCATATTTAAAATGGGAACGCCGAATGCATCCAGCGTAACTATGCGCCCACGATACGCCAGCGTAGGCAAGTTACGTTGGAAGGCTGAAGCCATGTTTTTCGTATCTCGCTTTGTGAATCTGCGCAAGTATACGATGGCGCACATTTGTACTTACGACAGCGTATCTCGAGATACGCCAACGTAAATCGTTTCTGAATCCCGGCCAGAATGTTTAGCATATTTATTTTTGCATTGTGGGAAATTTGGAAGTGGAAAATAGAAGAGGGCTGTATTCTTTTTAAAAAACACTACTAAACGCTAACGCGGCTAAACGCTCATTAACGCCAATGCAAAATGGTTCTAAAAGCGTGTTTTTAATGCCACATTTTCTTTGCGTCGGTACAGGCTTTGCAGCTCGTTTTTTCTAACACCATGCGTGCATGAGGACTTAGGAACACAATTTCTTAATTCCTGTTGTGAGCCTGGGACAAGTAATCTCTCCAAATCTTACACAAATTAAAATCCTTTCTAACTTTATTCAACATTTAGGATTATGATTTGCCTGGTAAAGTTCCATGTAAAGCCCCTAAAGTTCAAAATAGAAGGAGGCTCAAGATACTCATAAACAATTACACATACATTTAAAAATGTTGTACTACAATGTGTGCTGTGACAGAAAGTCAAGTAAATCTGTGGGTGTTGTCACAGACGGGAGATACATTTCTGCCTTGACAACGTCCTACGACGAAACGCGTCTGGGTAGACGTGCGGTGACGTCATTACGCTCTGGAGGAGGGTCCTTTCTGATCTGTTTGCCGGCCGGCAACTTTGTATTTTATATGCCTGTCTAACTCATCTCCCATGTGAGTATTCTGGTTTTTACTATTTTAAATAAATGTCCCAGCGGGATTACGCTATGTCTGCCTCTATTTATCATTTACATATGATCTAATTGGTGGAGCTGCTGAGTGGAGCCCCGGTGTAAACACTGCCCTAGGATTTGGGATTCGTCCTGGTTCTCTAAAGGCCGCGGCTGGGTCACAGCCGACTGTTGATTACAGCCATTCCTCTGGTAAGCTGCTTATACTTCTGGTGGTGGGCCACATTGAAAAGCCAAGTTCGAGCACAGTGGTGTTTATTATATGTCCATCCTGATTAAAGACCAGCGGAGATTTGTCTTGGAGCCAACCTACTATTTCTCTCATGTTTGAAGGATTGTTTATCTCCACACGACTGATATATGGACTCTTTTTGATTGTATTGAGTCCGGGTGACAAGGCGCAGCTCTAAATCTTTGTTTTTGTAAAATAAAAGGATCGCCTCAGCTACTCGGCCCAGGGTCTCTAATCATACCAGCAATGCTTTTAGACGTCGATGGAGATCACTAGGATGTGATCTGTTTTAAAAATACATTTGAAAAAATACGAATATTCGCAATAGCGAATATTCACCGCGATATTCGATTTATTCGCGAATACTCGAATATGCAATATTCGTAACGAATATTCGCAATGCGAATATTCGTGAGCAACACTACTAATCAAGCCCCAAATAAACAAAGTTGAGGCTATTCAGGATTGGCCACGTCCCACCAACAAGAAACAAGTTTGTGCATTTTTGGGGATCGCGGGTTATTATCGCCGATTTATCCTCCATTTTGCCTCACAGGCTGCTCCCCTGACCAATTTGACCAAAGGGAAGGAGTCTGTCATGACCAAATGGACAAATGATTTTTCACGGGACTTTGTGGTTCAGACAGATTCGTCAAATGTGGGGTTAGGTGCTGTACTGTCCCAGGTTATCAAGGGGGAGGAACACCCTGTTATGTATCTCAGCCGAAAGTTGAAGGCAAATGAGGAGAATTTTGCCACCATTGAGAAAGAGTGTTTGGCGGTGAAATGGGCTTTGGATTCTCTCTGGTACTACCTTGTGGGTAGACAGTTTGAACTGGTGGTGGATCATGCCCCATTGAAGTGGATGGCACAGAACAAAGCGACCAATAGGAGAATAAATAGGTGGTTCCTGGCCCTACAGGAATTTAGTTTTGTGGTAACGTATCGCCCAGGTGTTAAAATGGGGAATGCAGATGGGTTGTCCCGAGTGCATGCGTGCCTGGCAACCTGTGTCCCAACCCTAGGGTTAAAACAAGAGGGGGGGGTATGTGACAGGAAGTCAGGTAAATCTGTGGGTGTTGTCACAGACGGGAGATACATTTCTGTCTTGTTTAGACAATTCACCAATTACTATCAGGTTTAAGGACCTTGGATAGCTTCAGCTGTTGAGAATGAGGCAATTAAGACCTCTACAAGTTATCCAGAGGATCACTACTGATTGCTGCATCCTGAGGCCTTTGAGTTAAGGAGAGCAGTGGGCTGAGAAAGACTTCTGAAGGTGAGGTTGTATCAGTATTTCTGTGTGATAAATATCAAAGAGACTTTTTGTTTTCTGCTGTATGACCAGCAGTAGACTGTGCCAGACTCCATAGGTAGGTTCCTGTGTTGTGAAGGTAGATGCCCCAAGTGGCAAGGGTTTATTTTATGTTTTGTTTATGCTGTTTTAATGCTTGCACTTGTATCCAGCAATATGGAAGAATAAACCATATACTTTGTTTTCAACCATCCGTAACTGCCTTTCTGTATAGTTCAGCGTGTAGTGAACCCATCCAGGGAGTCACACACACTCGCTACCGAGCCAATCCCTCACAGTGTTTACAGCTAAATACTGTATTTATTGGTGTATAACACTCACTTTTTTACCCTGAAAATAAAGGGTAAACTGTGCCTGCATGTTATATGCAGGGGGCCCTGGAAGTTTTTTTTCCTGAAACTTCCCTCTTAAAGTTAGGGTGCGTGTTATATGCCTCTGCATGTTACACGCTGATAAATACGGTACATGCTGCATGCAAATGTGGTGTTGCAGCTTAAAAAGGTACACCCTTCTTTGCCTATTGAGTGCTATCTCCTTTTCCTACTGCATCTCATTACCAGGCTGTCCATCTCACTACCAAAGACCGAATCTATTGCCTATTGTCAAGCAACTGGAATGTTAAATTATCCTTCAAAACATATAACGCTATTATATCCAGTTTTAATATGCATTTAATATGTGGAGAATAGGACCTTGAATATAATATATAATCAAACAATTTCTATCCATGGTAAAACAGCCATCATGACATATGTGCTTTCCATAATCCATGACAGTTTTATGATCACTCATTTGCACAGTAAAATTCCAAAAATTAACTGTCATCCCAATTAGGCATCTGCTCAATGTGGTTGTGAAACAGTATTTCTCAGGGACCTCCCTAAGCAAATATTAAAGATTAAGACTGCAAAAATCACACCTCTATCCACCTGAGCAGTTTCTGCTGAATAACTATCAGTCAGTTGGGATAAAATTAGCATGGAAACCAAACCAGTTAGGTTACCTGAGGGAAAAGCAGGTGTCTTTTAGATTCCAACCCTGCCCCAGAGTTGTTGGAATGTGAAAAGTGTGGGGGAAGGCGGGAGATGAGAATAGAAGGCACATATTTTAATATTCCGGAGAAGCCTCGCCCCACAATCCTCACTTTTCTTCTCTCATGCCTTAGGAGTGTTCTGAAGTTCACATTCTGCCCAGCCCATAAGTCAGGAGGCAGAAGGTGTAGCTCCTTATGAGAAAATATTGCTGCTCAAGGCCATGTGTCATAACTGGTCACGAAAATACAGATGAAATGGAAACTCCCGGGGGCAGGAATTTAGTCCTTGTCACTTGCTCTGTGACATTGTCCTATAGGTTTACTACTTTATGTAGGTAACCCTGTACATTCAATTTGATCATGGTCATTAACAGTAACACTAGCTAATTCTTAAGGATCTTCAAAAAGCACAACTGAAACACAAGTAGTAGAAAAGTTCCTTAAAAAAATAAATAAGAAGAAACTAATCACTGTATGGCTAGATTTAACTTGGCTCACATACAACAGCCCCCTAATCTAAATGATTTTAGTTGTACTAATTAAAATAATAAAAAATGGATTGGGGTTCTCCTTAACCACTTAACGACCGCCGTATGTACATATACGTTGGCAGAATGGCACGGACAGGCACATCAACGTACCTGTACGTGCCTGCCTAAATGTAGGTCGGGGGTCCGATCGGAACCCCCCCGGTACATGCAGCGGTTCCCGTGGCTGTAGGAGCGATCCGGGATGAAGGGGCGGCTGTTCGTTTCTGGCCACCCCATCGCAATCTCTCCCAGCCAATCCCCTTCTGCGGATGGACCTCCTCTGCCTGTGTAATGTAAACACAGGCAGAGGAAGTAATGTCATCTCTCCTCCTGCCGGTATTTTCGTCCGGCGAGAGGAGAGGAGACATCACAAGTAAGTTGCCCCAACAGCACACTGACACACAGTACACATAGGCACACTTAACCCCCCCCAGTCACCCCGATCACCCCCCCAGCCCCCCTTCACAGTGTCACTGATTGCAGTGATCATTTATTTACTGATCACTGCATTTAGTGTCATTTGTGACAGTTAAAAGTTGCAGGGCAGTTAGTCTTAGGCCCCTTTAGGTTCAGGGTAGCCCCCTACCCCCCTAATAGAGGTTTAACCTCTTGATCACCCCCCTATTTAACCCCTTCACCCCCTATCGCCAGTGTCACTAATCGTTTTTCTGATCGCTGTATTAGTATCGCTGGTGCCGCTAGGTAGCTAGTTATATTTTGAGGTTCGCCGCCAGGTTTTTATAGCGTTAGGTACCCCCATAAAGTTTCTAATAAAGGTTTTAACCCCTGATTGCCCCTAGAGTTAACCCTTTCACCAGTGATCACCATATAAGTGTCACTGATGACGCTGGTTAACCAGTTAGTTATTTAGTTATTTAGGTTCGCCGCCAGGTTTTTATAAAGCGTCAGGTACCCCCATATATTACCTGATAAAGGTTTTAACCCCCTGATTGCCCCCTAGTTAACCCTTTCACCGGTGATCACTGTATAAGTGTTACGGTTGACGCTAGTTAGTTACTTTGCTGTTTATAGCATCAGGGCAACCGCCGTATATAACCCAATAAAGGTTTAACCCCTGATCGCCCGGTAGGTGATATCAATTAAATGTTAGCGTCAGTCAGGGTTTGCATCTCCCCAGGTTAGTGCCAGTAACGCTTACACCCACGCGCAAAGCATACACCCCCCTTAGTGCTATAGTATCTGAACGGATCGATACCAATGGTTATACCAGAATGATGCCTGCAGGTTTAGGTATCATCTTGGTATCATTCTTTTCAGCCAGTGGTCGTCTTTCATGCAAAAGCAGTCCTAGCGGCTAATTAGCCTCTAGACTACTTTTACATTCAGTGGGAGGGAATGTCGCCCCCCCGAATATAAACAGCGCCATTGGGAAATTGGGAAAGCATTTTATCACACCGATCTTGGTGTGGACAGATGCTTTGAGGGCAGAGGAATGATCTAGGGTACAAATAAAATAAAAAAGCTAAATAAATATATATATATATAAAAAATCACCCCTGTCCCCCCCTGCTCTTGCGCAAAGATGAACGCAAGCTTCAGTCTGGAGTCATATGTAAACAGCAATTGTACCATGCATGTGAGGTATCGCCGCGAAGGGCAGATCGAGGGCAGTCATTTTAGCAGTAGACCTCCTCTGTAAATCTAATGTGGTAACCTGTAAAGGCTTTTAAAGCTTTTAAAATGTATGTAGTTTGTCGCCACTGCGCGTTTGTACGCAATTTTAAAGTATGTCGTGTTTGGTATTCATGTACTCGGCCTAAGATCATCTTTAAATAAAAAAAAATATATTTTTCCCCCAAAAATTGCGTTTGTAAAATTGCGTTTGTAAAATCGCTGCGCAAATACTGTGTGGAAAAAAAAAGCAACACCCACTATTTTAATCTGTAGGGCCTTTGCTTTAAAAAAAGATATAGGGCCAGATTCAGGTAGAGTTGCGCTGGAGTAATTCGATATGCGCCGCGTAACTGTGAAGATGCGCCGTCGTTTCTATGTGGCCGTACCCACCAAACTAGATGCGACAGAAAACGGGCCATTTCCGATCGGCTTAACTTTCCGACGCCAGAGTATCGTCAGCGCATAATTTCGCTTGGCGCATCAGTTGCGCCTATTGATTTCCCCTGCAAATATGCAAATGAGGGAGATTTCCCGATTCGCGAAACGGATTAGCACCATACGCCGGCTACATGCGCCGCGCGTATCTCGTCCGTCCAGCGCAAAGTTATTTCTACAAATAGCTGCTTTATCTTTACTCCAGACGGCCTCAGGTCAGCAGGAGAGCAGCTACAGCAGCAGCGTTACCGACGAAACTAGCAAGCTGAACAACCACACTTGCAAGGACAACACCTCTGTGTGCCAACATGCCAGGGGCAATCGTGGTCCTAGCACTAGTACTGAGTCCCCCGGAACGAAGGAGGCGGGCACGTGAGAGGATATACCGCACGCGCATGAGCCTCTTTGGCATGGGGGATAAGGAGGTGTATCGCCTCTTCAGATTCAGCCCTGATGCAATACTTGAACTAACCACAACCCTGCAGGGTGACATCACCAGCAAGACACACCGCTCACAAGCAGTGCAGCCACTGGTGAAGGTACTGGCAACACTTCATTTCCTTGCAAGTGGATCATTCCAGCGTACAAGTGGAGTTGTGGCTGGGATGTCACAGTCCACCATAAGCAGATGTGTGCACCAGGTTGTCCCTGCAATCCTCAGACGCATGTCCAACCAGTTCATCAGACCCACCACTGAGGAGCTGCGGCTGAAGGCAATGACAGATTTCTACAGCATTGCCAGATTCCCACGCACCATCAAGGCCATTGATTGCACACATGTGGCCCTACAGCCCCCCAGTGCCACAGAGCACATATACCGCAATCGGAAGCATTGGCACTCCATCAACGTACAGGTGATAGCCGATGCCCAACGCCTCATATGGCACGTCCGTGCCAAACCCCCCCGGGTCCAGCCATGACAGCTTCATATACCCTCAGAGCCCCATCCCAGCAGAATTCGAGCAGAACATGTATGGGGACAGCTGGCTGGTTGGTGAGTGACATGGGTGGCAGGCATGACTATCCCCTCCCGTGATGCACATCAAAAGTGGCACATGCATGACTAACATCCTCCTGTCTTTTCCCTTACAGGTGACTCTGCATATGCACTGGGACCCCATCTAATGACTCCTTTCCGGAACCCCCAAACCAGAGGAGAGAGAAAATACAATGAAGCCCACATCAAAACCCGTGCAGTGGTGGAGCAAACATTTGGGCTCCTGAAGTCCCGTTTCCGCTGCCTGGATAAGTCCGGGGGGACCCTATTGTATTCCCCTACCTTTGTGTGTCAGATCATCGGTGCATGTTGCATTCTGCACAACTTTGCTATGAGAAAAGGCCTGCAGATTGACATACGTGATGACCTGACCCCCGACCCACACAGTCCCCACCTGCCAGAGGAGACCCAGTCTGCTGATGGAAGAGCAGTCAGGAGGGTCCTCGCCGTAGGCATCTTTGGACAATAAACCAAAACATTAATCACACAGACAATGCACGCGTGTACACCACTGATATCCCTAGATCACACACACCACATGCACATCACATTGGATTAGCCCAAGTCCAGCATGTAGGACTTGGGAGCAGCAACGCCAGCGTCAAGGCCCCAATGATGTCACTGTCCATTCATACACCTTTCACACGTCATTCATACAGCCGTGGGGTTAACTTCACCACCACGGCCGAGGGTGACACCCCTTACTGTCAGGAGTGCCACCCCCTCACATTCACACACCATTCACACTGTCCCCTGCACTCCTGACCGTGTGCAGTAAAAAAAAAAAAACATATCTCATAACAGGGGATAAAAAGCACTTACCTGTCCTGGAGCCTTCCTCCATGGAGTCATAGCCAGGGACCCCCTCCAACTGATCCCTGTCCAGGCAGCGGGCGACCACCTCCTCCTCCGTGGTCAGGCTGACTGGACATGGTGGACCACCACCTGTGCCCCTCTCATGGCTCCTAATGGTGGCCACCTTGCCACGGACCTTGCGCCGCAGGTCGTTTATTTATTTTTGAATATCCCCAGCAGTCCGGGTGGAATACCCCAACACATTGACCCTGGCAGCAATGGTCTCCAGGATGCCCTGCTTCCTCTCCCGGCTGGTCTTCCTACTTTTTTTGCCGTGGAGGAAATCATTAAACGTCTCCATAGCCGAGATGACCACAGAGACCTCCTGGGCATTAAAGTTGAGGTTCCTCCTCTCTTTAGGGGTAGCGCGAGCAGCCATGACAGTGCAAAAGTATCTTCCCTGGGGTGGGGGGAAACGGATATACTTTTGCGCCGGAATGGCGTTTCCGCTAGCGCTTTTATACGCACAACGGAACACATTGCGCTGGCGTTTCCCGTGGAGTGGTGCCGACGGAAGTTGTGAGCATGCGCACAAGGGGGCGAGTGGAGCCTCACTTACTGCGCATGCTCCGTGGATGATGCGCTGAACGTAATCCTCTGCGCTGGGCTCCGCCCATCATTTACATATGATCACACCCACTTCCACTTGCGTCGGGTTACGCCAGCGCATTATCGTTACTCTGGCGCAAGTTTACGCGCAACTGCTATGTGAATAACAGTACTTGCGCCGAAAGTGTTGGCGGAATAACGTAAATGAGAAACGTTACTCCAAAGTAAAGAAGCGCCCATCTACCTGAATCTGGCCCATAATGTTTGGGGGTTCAACTTAACTTTCTTGCAAAAAAAAAATGTTTTTATGTAAACAAACAGTGTCAGAAAGGGCTTTGTCTTAAGTGGTTAGAAGAGTGGGTGATATATGACATAAGCTTCTAAATGTTGTGCATAAAATGCCAGGGCAATTCAAAACCCCCCCAAATGACCCCATTTTGAAATGTAGACACCCCAAGCTATTTGCTGAGAGGCATGTCGAGTCCATGGAATATTAATAAGTAATAAGTAGTGAGGAGTGAAATCAAAAATTTGCATCCTTAGAAATGCTGAAGGCGATGCTTGGTTTTTGGGGCTCCATACGCGGATAGGCTCTCAAAAAGTCCCAAACATGTGGTATCCCCGTACTCAGGAGAAGCAACAGAATGTATTTTGGGGTGCAATTCCACATATAACCATGGCATGTGTGAGCAATATATCATTTAGTGACAACTTTTTGTAAAAAAAAAAAAAAAAAAAAATTGGTTGTCATTATTCAATCACTTGGGACAAAAAAAATAAAAAATTATCAATGGACTCAACATGCCTCTCAGCAGTTTCCTTGGGGTGTCTACTTTCCAAAATGGGGTCATTTGGGGGGGTTTTGTACTGAGATAGGTGTGTGCCTCCCCTTTGCTTCCTGTACCATACCAGGCCACATGCCTTTCACTATTGAGGGGGTACCTTGCCAGGAAAAGAGTGGGCGGTAAAGCATCTCCCCCTGCAGACTACCCATTTCCCAATATTGAGGGACAAGGGCTTCCTTCCCACCTCTGTTATCCCTAAAGGGAGGTGGGGGGTGATATGGGGGGGGGGGGATACAGAAGACCTTTTATTAATAAAGTTGTGACCAGATATTCGGTACCCTCAGGGTAATGAGTACAGATGTACATTTGTACCCCTTACTTATTTCCCGCAAAGAGTTAAAAGTAAATAAGCACAGACACACACACTGAATTAAATAAAAATAAAAAAAGAGTAATTTAATGAAAATAAAACACAAGCATATACCTTCTTTTAAAATAATATGTAATCAATGTCCCAGAAGTTATTTCAAATCAGTCACAACTAGGGATGGGCCGAACGACCACCTGTTCGGTTCGCACCAGAACTTTCGAACACAACGAAAGTTCGGAACCAAATAATAAACCCCAATGAAGTTTATGGGACCCGAACATGAAAAATCAAAAGTGCCCATTTTGAAGGCTTATATGCAAGTAATTAGGCATACAATGGTTATGGGGTCTGGGTACTGCCCTGGGGGACATGTATCAATGAAAAAAAATAAAAATTTGTAACCACTTCCTGTCTGCTGTATGCAGACGGACAGCTGGGAAGTGGTTCAGTTATCCTGACTGGCCATCATTTGATGTCCAGCAGGATAAGCCACAATCGCGCGCCCACGGGGGGTGTGCAGCAGGGCGATCAGTGGTGTGGTGTGTCAGTCTGACAAACCGCATCTCTGATCGAGGTAAGGAGCCTCTGACATAGGCTCTTTACTATGTGATCAGCTGTGTCCAATCACAGCTGATCACAGTGTAAATAGGAAGAGCCGTTTATCGTCTTTTCCTCCACTCGCACTACCAGGCGCGAGAAGAGGAGAGCCAATCGACAGCTCTCCTGAAAGGGGGGTCTGCACTGATGTATTACCTTTGATAAGCTTGCATTTATTATCTTTGATAAGCTTGCATTTAGAAGCTGGGCATGTGGGTGGCAGTGACGATTCACTGCAGCAGATGGGGAAAAAAAAAAATTCCGGCTATAGTCTACAGCTAGTGGTGTGCTGCTGGCAGATGTGCTGCAAGGATCCGGGACACCCGTCACTAGACCATCATCCATGTCAGTGGAGGCTATTGAGAGGTTATGAGGTATAGCGAGTACAGAGGAGGAACAGATTTGCGCCCCTTTTGTGTGGCTTTCAGGTGCTCTTGCCAAGGGACTGAGTAGTGGGAGGTTAAATGCCTTGCATGTAGTACCAAAATAGCTGGTGTTTTTGCCATGCTTAATGTGCTTGAAACAAAGTTTGCAAATGGAAACAGTGGGATCAGCTGCACATGTGCTAAAAAAGGCCCAGAGAGCTGAGCTGTTGGAAGTGGGACGGGAGATAACACCTCCACAATGTGATGGAATAGGGTGTGTCACGGGGGCCATGTACCTGAGGTAAAACCAAAGTAGTGGGGAGGCCTCCCTTGCACCTTGGGTCCTTAAAGCCTCTGGAGATGGAGACAGAGACTTGGTACACACTGAGAGGCACGGGTGCCAGGGGTGCGGAGGACCATGCAAGCCTTAATCTGAGATCTGAGCCGAGGTCAAGTCCACTCTGGCAACGAAGTTCCAGTAATCAGAAGAAGAATTGTCAAGATCCAAGCTGGGGTCAGTTCCAACCTGGCAGCTGAGTACAAAGAGGCCAACTAAGTAGAATGGTCAAGGTACAAATCTGAGGTCAAAGGCAAGCAGCAATCAAGAGTAGTCAAATAGGTTTCCAGGTCACAACAAGTTCAGACAGATCACACACTATCACAGGAACAAGGCGGGACTGAAAATAATCCAGAAATCCAGATCCAGAAATTTGGCTGGGCTTATATAGGGAAGTTTGGGGTCACTTCCTGTGCGCCTCCTGGGCATTTTCCCTTTTTTCCATCCGGTTGAGGTCACTTACTGTGTGTCTCCTGGGCATTTTCCTGCCTTTTTCCATCAGATCTTTTGCGCAGGTGTGGGTTTGGCGCACTGAGGCGTCTTTGGCGCATGCTCAGTTGGCACGAATTTCCTCTTGCGGCAACGCGCCATTGGTGCATGCTTATTAAGCCCTGGACTCTTACAGGGTGGGCGCTCTTTACTCTTCCATGATGGCTGCCTTGTTGGGGTTGTGCCTCACTCTCCTCCCCTACTCTATCTGGCTCCCAAGTTGCATCAGTGACCTCATCATCTCATCCATCCTCATTACCAATGAGACAACTTGGCAATACGCTGTGGCTGGGGAAACATGACTGCCAATTTGTGTACCAGTGTTCTCCTCTCTCTAGGCTCATGTTCCAGCCTTCCTCAACTTCAACCTCAGAACCAACATCTGAATCAAGTAATTATTGTGCATTATCAAGGAGCAAGTGGCAGACGCTGTGTTCAAATAACACAGCTGACCCTTCCATGCTTGATGCTGAGGGTATGGTAGGGATATCTGTGGATAAGGAGGTAGGTTTAGCCATTCTGGCAGCTGCAGTGGACTGCACACCACTCTCTGCTTGGGTGATGGAGGATAAGGAGGATGAGGATGGTTTAGTAAGCCAGTCCACCACCTTCTCTGCATGCTGTGGCTGGATAGCCTGGGCAACATCATTTAAACAGAGGAAATGATGCACTGCCTGAAGACTGACCATGTCCACCTTTGCCTGTGGATGCATACACTGCTGGCCCCCTCACAGTGCCATGGGAATATCTGCCTCTCCTTGTTGTCCTCCCAGACATGATGGGGGAAGGGGGTGGTGTTTATTAACAAAATGTAATATAGATGTGGAAATGTGTATGTAGCGCCCCTTTACTTTCAGTACGGGCACTACGCTAAAGTTAGTGGGCAAATGGGAGAGTTATTTTGCTCCCATTCATAATTGATCAAATTGCAGGCTGCTGCTATTTCAGAATTGTCTTTGGGTCAGTCTGCAGCACAGGGGTGTGATTACACCCCTGGGCGGCAGTTGGCGCTGGAGAGGTTCTGACGGAGCCACTTTTCCCCAGCAGCCAATTAGAGGAGTTCTTCCCTCGCTGGGCATGCTGGGGAGGGTTATATCTGGGGCAGCTGCCTCGTGTTCAGGGTCGGTGGTTGGTTCTTCTTCTCTGCGCGGGGTCCACGTTCCAGGTGCGGCATCCACCTTCAGGTTGCGCGCACCCACGGACCCCGCTTGCGTGGCCCACCTGGCCAGAACCACCTGTTCTATGGAGACCCATCTGGATGCCGATGGGGGCCCCAGTGACTTACTGGGCCCCCAATCTTACTGAGAAGATCCCAGGCTATGTGCTGTTCGGTGGGGAATCGGCTTGAGGAGAACCAGGAGGCGGGTTGTCAGGGCCTGAACGAACCATCGGGGATCTGGTTACCGGAATTGACAGGTACATGTCAGCTGTCAACCGGTGACCCCTTTCATTGCATTTACTAAGAGGATTCGCTCAATCCAAATTGATCTCTTAAGCACTAAAGTGCTAGGCCTGTGGCAGAGGCCCGAGCCAGGTCTGTCATAGAGGCCTGTTCCTCCCAGCAACTTAAAAGTGACATTCCGGCTGCCAGGCTTATAACAGGGGTCTGTCCGGGAGCACTTCACCTACTCTGGCGAGAGTGGCGACGAACTGTATCTGCTATTACGAGAGCATGACTGCTCTGCTTTTATCCAGGCCTGATACTGCACTGTTCTCTATTGCTTCATCAACCTGTCCTATCCGCTGTTGATGTTGGCCATTGTTGGGCCCTTGAATAAAGCATTTGAAAACTCATCTGGTGACTGGACATTCACTCACTGCTACTACCCCTAGACATACTACAAGGTAACTTAATACGCCGATCCCAATAACAACCAGCGGCTCCTTCGGGGGGAGCGCTACATGTACGTGGATGCACTTTAATCAATTGAAAGTGGTGTTAGGTGCACTTTAACTTGATTACACACTACACAGACACACTCCACTTATACACTGTCATATATACTACAGTAAAACTGCACTAATGCACTGCAATATACAGCGTCAAACTTGCAGTAACGCACTGAACTAAACTGGGTTAGGTAGCATGTAATACACTGAAATATACAGTGTTAACCTTGCAGTAACTCACTGAACTATACTGCATTAAATGAAAGATAATGCACTGAAATATACGGCGTTAAACTTGCAGTAACATGCTTAAAAATACAGCATTAAACTTGCAGTAACACACTTAAAAATACAGCATTAAAGGGGTAGTTCCCCCAAAAACCTTTTTTTTAGCATTTATTCAGGCTCGTTATGTCAAGGGGAATCATTTTTTTTTTTTTTAGAAATGAAGCCGTACTTACCGTTTTACAGATGCATCGTCTCCGACGCTTCCGGGTATGGGCTCCGACTATAGGCGTGCCTATTTGATTGACAGGCTTCCGAGGTCGCATACATCGCGTCACGATTTTCCGAAAGTAGCCGAACGACGGTGCGCAGGCGCAGTATAGAGCCGCACCGTCGCTCGGCTTCTTTCGGCTACTCGTGACGCGATGTATGCGACCGTCGGAAGCCTGTCAATCAAATAGGCACGCCCAGACCAGACGATCATACCCGGAAGCGACGGAGACGATGCATCTGTAAAACGGTAAGTATTGCTTCGTTTCTAATAAAAAACTACCCGATTCCCCTTGACATAACGAGCCTCATGCAATGTTAAAAAAAGGTTTTTGGGGGAATTACCCCTTTAAACTTGCATTAAAGCACTGAAATATACTGCATTAAGCACATAGTAACACGCAGAAATGTACTGCGTTAAACGGTATATAACACACTGAAATATACTACGTTAAGCGTGCACTAATGCACAGAAAAGTACTGCGTTAAATGGCATGTAATGCACTGCAATATAAGCTGTTAAACTTGCAGTAACGCCCTGAACTATACTGCATTAAACGGAAAATATGGCACTGAAATTTATACAGTGTTAAACTTGCAGTAATGCACTGAAATATACAGAGTTGAATTTGCAGTAATGCACTGAAATATACGACGATAAACTTACAGTTATGAATTGACAAACAGTCGAACGTCCTGATAAATCGGTTGTTCAGTGACTGTGCGAACAGCCAATGTTCGGACCGAACTTATGCTCGGGCCGAACCGTTTTACTATCCCTAGTCACAACATCTAATGAGATAATACACATCAATCACAGCATTCTATGATATAAATAACAATGACCTGTCACCCATCATGTGTAAATGCCACAATCCCATCACTAAATGGCAAATCTCTGGCTTTGGTAATGTAAACTTACAGCCTGGAAGACCGGGTAACACTGACCAAATATGAACAATGAAGTTACCTGATGTTCCCTATGATCTTATCACTAGCTAAACTATCACCTTTGCTTTACAATAGGGGTTTACTACCCACAATGGACTACTACATGAAACATTGATCTGTTTGGATTCTATGTGTTACATTACTTCACATCACACTCTGGTGACTTAAAGGGGTTGTAAAGATTCATGTTTTATTTTCTAAATCGGTTCCTTTAAGCTTAATCTTTCCACCATCATCCGAGCGGTGGATAGTCAGCCAGAACAGCTTACAGAGGAGGAACAGGAAGTGAGAAATTCAGACAAAGAAAACAAAGAAAAAAAACATTTCGAAGGGAAATCGAAGGAAAAGGTAAGTGAACCAACAATGCACTAGCTTAAAGGAACCTATTTAGAAAAAAAAAATAACCTTTACAACTCCTTTAATGTGAGAATTTATAGAAAACTGGTGCCCCACAGCAGCAAGCAAAATTAAAATACTTAAATACTTCCAACGCCAATGATATATATACATATATTTTATATGTATATGTATGCAGTGCTGATTAGTTTGGTTCATCTGCTCTTTCCTCTGCCCTAAATGGAGCCCCACTCCTGATGACACCATCAAAATACCTTAGTCGGGGAGTCTCCCGGCAGTTACACAAGAAGGATACACGCCAATTGAGATAGAAATTAACACATTTCAACAAAATGGTAAGGCAGTGCAAGAGTTTGGAGGTTATATGATAGACACACTGGGGTAGATTCATATAGAGATACGACGGCGTATCTACTGATACGCCGTCGTGTCTCTGAGATCCCACGGTCAGATCTATGCGGCTGATTCATCGAATCAGGTTCCGCATAGATCTCCCTAAGATCCGACAGGTGTAAGTGACTTACACCGTCAGATCTTAGGCTGCAATATCGCGCTGGCCGCTAGGTGGCGCTTCCGTTTTTATACGCGACGAATATGCAAATGAGGAGATCCGCCGATTCAGAAACGAACGCCCGCCCGTCGCTTTTTTTTACGTCGTTTGCTTTCGTCTTTTTCCTGCGGATAGTTACCCCTGCTATAGCAGGTGTAAGTGCGGCGTATCCTATAAGTATAGCCATCGTTCCCGCGCCGAGTTTTGAATTTTTACATTGTTTGCGTACGTCGATTCAGAAAAGAGCTGGACGCAAGTTACGCTCACGCCGAAACCAATGACGTCCTAGCGACATCATTTGGAGCAATGCACGCTGGGAAATTTAGCCGGCGGCACATGCGCAGTCGATCGGCGCGGGGACGCACCTGATTTAAATAGTAAACTCCCCTAGCCGCGGAATTTGAATTCCGCCGGGGGATTTACGAGCCACCGGCGCAACTTTCGAGGCAAGTGCTTTCTGAATACAGCACTTGCCTAAAAAACTGGCGCTGGCGGATTGTAAATAAGATAGATTACGCGGATCTAAAGATCCGCTGATCTATTTGAATCTACCCCACTGAATCAACACATTTCCTATACTGCACAGTTAAATACCACCTATGTCCCGCAGGACCAGGCATAAACAATAGCCCCCTGACTTATGGACATGCATCTTAGTGAACACAACATACAGGGATATGGGAAATGATTACCGACATCGACACACATGCACCTTCACAGGTTCCACTGGATGGACTATTATCTTTATTCAACCTCCCCTAAAATGAAACTATGACTGGGAGACTACTCCCAAAGTGAGACGCGTATGGATAAACAAGGAAAGAAACTGGCTAGCTCACTTGAAGGCCTTCAGTCAGGATAATCTACCTTTAATCCTGAGAATCTGTCAAACCAGTATTGCTAACAGGATAAACTCTGAGTATGAAGCAGTTTAAAAATTGGTTCTTCTGCCAGCACAGTTTGGCCCTTACGTTGGCATGCAATGTAAGATGCTGTCCCTTTAGGATGTGGAGTGAATAGGATTGTCCCCTTTAAGAAGCAAATTTGTTGGCACAGGTCAATTTAAGAGATGATGTTGCTGGCACATTTCACTTTAAGGCGGCGTACACACGGCAGAGAACCTCGACGGGCAGAACACATCGTTCCGCCCGTCGAGGTTCTCTGCCGGCCGTCAGATTCGGCGACCCGCCCGTCGGGAATGGCAACCAGCCATTAATCCCGACGGGCCGTCGAGCAAATAGAGAACATGCTCTCTATTTCGGCTCGACAGCTTTCCCGACGGGATGCTCGCCGAGAGCGTACACACGGCCGAGGTTCTCGGCAGAATGCGGCTCCCAGCGAGGTTCTCGCTGGTTTCTGCTGAGAACTTCGGCCGTGTGTACGCCACCTAAGAGATGAGGTTGTTGGCACAGTTAACTTTAAGAAATAGAAATGTTAGCAAGGATCACTTTAAGAGGGTGAATCTGTAGACATGGTTCATGCTAACTTTTTCCAGTTGAGAAGCGGGGGGGTTCATTTAAGTATTCAATTTGAGAAGCGGGGGTGTTGTGCTGTTGAGTTTATTCAATTTGAAAAGTGGGGGCAGGGTCCTTCCTCCTCCCTCATGCATCGAGTGGAGAGGTGGGGGCCCCAGGCCAGCTCGGGGCCCCAAGCAATTGCTTGGTTTGCCTGTCCTGTCGCAACGGGCCTGGGTGGAGGGCAACCTTTAAGTAAAGATATGGCTTTGGTGGCTGTGACTCACGCACTACTGCAGCCAAAGGGTCTCCCCGAAGCAGTCCTTTCTACACAATGTTTAACTTAACAGCTCCTCTGTACACTCCGGCCCAATCCAGTCCAGTCTTGACCAGCGCAGCTTGGTACAAACTCTCACACCCTCCTTTCACTTGCAAAGTCTCAGACTCCTTCCATATCTTCCCGTGCTTTTTTATATATATATATATATATATATATATACTGTATATACATATATATATTCCCACCCCTTGGTGTTTACTTATTGGTTCTGTATTTTAACTTCAGGCTTACTGTGAGGAAAGTTCTGCTTTCAGCCTACAATTCCCAGAAGTCTCTAAGACACCCGTATTAAGGCTATTGCAATTAAAAGTTCTGAATTCTGCCATTTATTGGATGAATACATTCTAAGTATAAATGCAGTGTTACATGAATAAAACACAACAAGATAGGTAGTAAATGTTGTTCAACGAATTGTAATATTTTATTGCCCCGGTATACACAGTCAGTTGAATATGTAGTGCCCCTTTACCCTTGAGCAGTTGGTGACCATCCATATTGCTTAGAGGGCTAGCATGTTGATTATTAGGGTCTGTTTCTTGGTGTATAAAATTCCAGCTGGCTGTAAAAGATGCAGAGGGTCCCTTCTAGTTGAGGAGCTCAGTCCTGGTGCTACAATAAACTCAGTTTGCCACCTTCTTTTGGCAAACATTCCAAGTCCTCACTCTGGCAAAGCAAGCATCATCAAACAGCAGTAAAAAGCATGTAGGGGCAGTCTCTCATTTGTAGAAGCGAGGACTGAAACCTTGACCATTCTTCCTTCTGCATCAAAGATAATGATTGATCACTTTTGATCCCCGCACCCCGCCTTTTTTATGACCTCTTTGTCTTCAAAAGTGTATCTTTCCAAGTTCCAATTTCCCTACAGCCCAGGAACTCTTTCCAGTACCTCCTATATCTATTCACCACACTAAGCCTGCTTTTTGTCCTCAGCCTCTTCTACCACATGTTTAGTAGTGTTGAGCAGAATATGCCATATTCGATTTCGCGATATATCACGAATATATAGTCGAATATTCGAGATATATTCGCTAAATACGAATATTCGTGATATATTTTGGAAATGAAATCATTGCGAATTTTCGCTATCGCGAATGCGAATGCGAATTGCGAATTGCGAATGCGATTGCGAATATTCGAGAAATGCGGAAGGAGCACTCTGATTGGCTCAGAATATTCGTGATATATTACAATATAAAATAATTGCGAATATTCGAGAAATGCGGAATGGAGCACTCTGATTGGCTCAGAATATTCGTGATATATTACAATACACAATAATTGCGAATATTCGGCAAATGCGGAAGGAGCACTCTGATTGGCTCAGAATATTCGTGATATATTACAATACACAATAATTGCGAATATTCGAGAAATGCGGAAGGAGCACTCTGATTGGCTCAGAATATTCGTGATATATTACAATACACAATAATTGCGAATATTCGAGAAATGCGGAATGGAGCACTCTGATTGGCTCAGAATATTCGTGATATATTACAATATAAAATAATTGCGAATATTCGAGAAATGCAGAAGGAGCACTCTGATTGGCTCAGAATATTCGTGATATATTACAATATAAAATAATTGCGAATATTCGAGAAATGCGGAAGGAGCACTCTGATTGGCTCAGAATATTCGTGATATATTACAATATAAAATAATTGCGAATATTCGAGAAATGCGGAATGGAGCACTCTGATTGGCTCAGAATATTCGTGATATATTACAATATAAAATAATTGCGAATATTCGAGAAATGCGGAAGGAGCACTCTGATTGGCTCAGAATATTCGTGATATATTACAATATAAAATAATTGCGAAATTTCGAGAAATGCGGAATGGAGCACTCTGATTGGCTCAGAATATTCGTGATATATTACAATACAAAATAATCGCGCGATATCGCTATTGCCGAATAATCGCATTGCGATTTTTCGGGAATATAAAATGAGCGCTGCAGCTACTCGGCCCAAGGTCTCTAATCATACCAGCAATGCTTTTACACGTCGATGGGGATCTCTAGGATGTGATCTGTTCTAAAAAAAAAATTTAAAAATACGAATATTCGAAATAGCGAATATTCGCCGCGATATTCGCATTATTCGCGAATACTCGAATATGCAATATTCGTAGCGAATATTCGCAATGCGAATATTCGTGAGCAACACTAATGTTTAGGCACCTAAGGGTATTCCAAAGAGCCCTCCATGATTTATTGCATAGGGGCCCTTAAGGTTCTAGTTACACCTCTGATAAAACGTATCTAATAAAAATCAATTTTATTCATAAATTTAGGCAACAATTATTTTGGCTACATGTCGTTGGTAAAAGAAAAAAAAAATCCAAAAAGTGTATATTAATTGGTTTGTGTAAAAGTGTCTACAGACTATGCTATATATACTGGAATTTATGCTGCTTTTAAACAGCTCTGGCTTTCTGACTGCCTATCACATTTCTAGTGTGACTGAGGTAGTGTGGCAGGACTGGCACTAACTGACACTGGCTGGGAGGCACACTAACCAAAACTATCTCACGTCATTAACCACTTAAGCCCTGGACCATTATGCAGCTTAAATACCAGGCCAGTTTTTGCAATTCGGCATTGCGTCGCTTTAATTGACAATTGCACAGTTGTGCGACGTGGCTCCCAAACCAAATTGGCGTCCTTTTTTCCCACAAATAGAGCTTTATTTTGGTGATAATTGATCACCTCTGCGGTTTTTATTTTTTGCGCTATAAACAATAATTGAGCGGCAATTTAAAAAAAAAATCAATATTTTTAACTTTTTGCTACAATAAATATCCCCCAAAACTTTTTTTTCCCTCAGTTTAGGCCGATACATATTCTTCTACATATTTTTGGTAAAACAAATCGCAATAAGCGTTTATTGAAAGGTCTGCGCAAAATTTATAGCGTCTACAAAATAGGTGATAGTTTTATTGCATTTTTATTAATATATATTTTTTCTAGTAATCAGCGATTTTTATCGTGACTGTGACATTATGGCGGACACATCGGACACTTTTGACACTATTTTGGGACCGTTGTAATTTTTACAGAAAACAGTGCTATAAAAATGCACTAATTACTGTAAAAATGACACTTCCAGTGAAGGGGTTGACCAGGAGGTGGCGCTGTAGGGGTTAAGTGTGCTCTAATATGTGATTCTTACTGTGGGGGGGGGGTGTGGCTTGGCATGTGACGTCACTGATTGGTCGTTCCCTATGATGGGGAACAGACGATCGGTGACAGTTTGACTAGGAAGCACGGGGAGAAGTTTGTTTACACTTACCTCTCCCCATTCTTCCTCTCTGTGACCCGATCGAGGGACACTAACGATGATCGGGTCCCCTGTTCCTGCGGGGACAGTCATGGAGAAGAGAACCCAGTCGCGAGCTCGGCGCCGGTGGCGCGCTCGTGACCCACGGCTGGGATCTTAAAGGGGACATACATGTACGCCCTTGTGCCCAGCCGTGACATTTTGTCGTCGTATACATATACATATATCATCGTGCGGAGGTCCTCAAGCGGTTAAAGAGGAAGTAAACCCTGATGGGTTTTACTTCCTCTTTTGCTTACAGCAAACCCTGCAAATTAAAAGCATAATGGACTAGCATGCACCACATACTAGCCCATTATGTGACACTTACCTGCAAACAAATCCAGCACTGTCCCCTGTGCAGTCTGTGTCCATATTCTTGCCCCTCTTTCTACCAGGGTTGCGGACTCTGGCTCTGTGACTGACCGGAGCGGCATGACGTCACTCCCGGAAAGACGGCACAGTCTAACTGAAGCAACGGCACGACGTGCCATTGCTTTAGTGCGCATGTGCCGATGACTTTGAAACATGCAGATACAGCGGGATATCTCCTAAACTGTGCAAGTTTAGGAGATATCCAGGCTAGCTTCAGGTAAGCCTTATTATAGACTTACCTGTAGCAAAAAGTGGTTTGTAAGGGTTTACAACCACTTTAATGGCACTAATACAGCGATCACTGTCACTGTACTAATATCATTGGCTGGGTGGCAGGGGGGACCAGTAGGGCAATCAAGGAGTTTATTGTGTGCCTAATAAATGTGTGTGTGCTGATTTTACTCACAGACTGGCTGGCTTTTCTCCTCGATCACAGATCTGAACAGTACATGAGATCAGGGAGAAAATACCAGAAAGATCTGTGTTCAGTGTTCATAAACACAGTGACCTCTGTGCTGTGGTTGGCCACAGTCATCAGCAGTAGGGTGACCACATTTCCAAACTACCATTCAGGGACACCCCCCCTTCCCAAAAATCAGCTTGTGCTGTAAGGAATCACAGCACAGTGATTGGACACAGGAGGTGGGATTTATGATTTCTCCAATCACAAGCAGGGGGTGGGGATTGTGCTCCTCCAGGCATTCCCAGCCAGGACAAGTACGGTCAGTGAGTAAAGCGGTGATGTTGCAGCCTTTTTTTGGGGGTATCAGATTGGCCCGGGGGGTGGCTGTGTCAGTTTCATTCCGGGACACTGTATTGTCCTGGAATGAAGGTGCCCGGGACATACCTGCAAAATGCGGGACTGTCCCGGGAAATCCGGGACACGTGGTCACCCTAATCAGCAGGTTCACAGCCAAAATCATTGGCTGTGAGCCTGCTGACAAATCTGTGCTGTATCCAACCACAGCAAGAACAGCGGTAGGCACACTCCTCTGCAAATTACAGGTATGTTGCAGGGGAACAAAAGAGCGGCTGACCTGGAAAAAAAAATGTAAACTGCTGGTCCGCAAGTGGTTAAACTGGAACATAGGCAAACATTACAAGACAAGGAAGCTGCATCCTCAGTGATTAAATCAGCTGCTAAATGCACTTGAAAAACTGAAGGTATAAAAATCACTTTAATAATAAGTCCACCTTACATTTTAATTCTCTAAAACCACATTTAAAAGCCATGTCCCTGCCATATACCCCCATGTGACATCTTACAAAGTGCAGAAACACAGTAGTTTCTCTCCATCATCTCTCGTTGGCAAAGACCGCTAGGATGGATGTAAATGGCAGATACTTTGTTTAAACAAAAACAAGTATCAATATGCCAATCCTACTTCCTAATATTTACGACAAATATAAAGGAAAAGACACATTTGCTGAGAAAAAATGGAGGCACATAAGCAGACGCCGATTAAATAAAATGACTACATTTTTGAAGTCACAGTTAATAGACAATGACACTGCTATATATTTAAATTTATAGATTATACATTTTCTTTCATATAAAAGCATGTTGCTCTCATTGTGATTGTGTATTGTAATAAAGAATTCAAGCAGAAAGGTTTTACTAGGCTATATAACTTAGCATTGATCTCAGTTACTTATTAGTTGCTATAGTAACAGTGACATTTTATAGTTATCTTCTAAAAAAAAAAATCTGCAGATTTCCTAAACAAAACATGTTGAATATGTCTGTATTCTAACCAGAAGTGTCGTGATTGCTACAGCTTGTAATTAGTGTTGCTCACGAATATTCGCATTGCGAATATTCGCTACGAATATTGCATATTCGAGTATTCGCGAATAACTCGAATATCGCGGCGAATATTCGCTATGGCGAATATTCGTATTTTTTCAAATTTATTTTTAAAACAGATCACATCCTAGTGATCTCCATCGACGTCTAAAAGCATTGCTGGTATGATTAGAGAGAGACCCTGGGCCGAGTAGCTGATGCGATTCTTTTATGTTGCTGAAAATTCGCATTGCGACTTTTCGGCAACATCAAAGAATCGCATCAGCTACTCGGCCCTTCTTTTGCATCAGAGCCAATCAGAATAACTCAAATATTCGGCAAAAGGAATATCGCGCGTTATTCCTTTTGCCGAATATTCGAGTTATTCTGATTCGCTCTGATGCAAAAGAAGGATGGAGAAGATAATCGCGCAATATTCCTTTTGCCGAATATTCAAGTTATTCTGATTGGCTCTGATGCGCCCTTCTTTTACATCAGAGCCAATCAGAATAACTCGAATATTCGGCAAACGGAATATTGCGCGATTATCTTCTCCGCCCTTCTTTTGCATCAGAGCCAATCAGAATAACTTGAATATTCGGCAAAAGGAATATTGCGCGATATTCCTTTTGCCGAATATTCGAGTTATTCTGATTGGCTCTGATGCAAAAGAAGGGCGGAGAAGATAATCGCGCAATATTCCTTTTGCCGAATATTCGAGTTATTCTGATTGGCTCTGATGCGCCCTTCTTTTGCATTAGAGCCAATCAGAATAACTTGAATATTCGGCAAACGGAATATTGCGCGATTATCTTCTCCGCCCTTCTTTTGCATCAGAGCCAATCAGAATAACTCGAATATTCGGCAAAAGGAATATTGCGCGATATTCCTTTTGCCGAATATTCAAGTTATTCTGATTGGCTCTGATGCAAAAGAAGGGCGGAGAAGATAATCGCGCAATAGGAATATTGTGCGATTATCTTCTCCGCCCTTCTTTTGCCCCCTTATTCTCCTTTCTGTTAAGTAGAGTTAGTGTAGAGTTAGGCATTGTACACACGAGGTAATAAATCCGATGGGAACGGTCCGACGGACCGTTCCCATCGGATCTGTCCGCCGGATTGCTTTGATCCGATGGCTGTACACACCATCGGATCAAATTCCCCGCCGGCGGACATCGCGGTGACGCGGCGGTGACGTTGATGCCGCCACGTCACTGCTACGTCACCGCCACGTGACCGCACCAGGAAGTAAACACAGATATGTCCGCTGGTTTGCCGTACTAACCAGCGGACATATCTGACGGGCACCTATCCGGCGGAAATATTTCAAAGCATGCTTTGAAATTTTTCCGCCGGATGAATCCGGCAAAAAGCGTCCGTTTGCCCCTACAGACGAGGGGATTTTTCGGCTGAAATGGTCCGTCGGACCATGTTCAGCGGAAATATCCCCTTGTGTGTACAAGGCCTTAGTGTTTAGTGCATATTAGTTTAGTAATACAGGAAATGATCTCCGTTTATGAGAATTTCGCAATCATTTTCGCATTAGCGAAATTTCGCAACATTTTTTTTGGATAAAATATCACGAATATTCGATATTAGCGAATATTCGCGAATATTCTTCTATATATTCGCGCAATATCGCGAAATCGAATATGGAGTATTCCGCTCAACACTACTTGTAATGCCACAGAGGGGCAATACCTGGCACTCTAATAATAATGTGTACTTTAATTATACACTTTGAGCAGATAATAAATAAAGGCATTTATGTATTTAAAGCGGAAGTAAACCCATCGATTTAACAGTTTGAAAAAGCAGTTAAATTTCCGGCATGCCGGGATTGCCAACTGTCACATTGGTTGTGCTCTCAACCAAACTGTCAAACCATCCAATGGCTGGTGTCATAACTGATCACATGTGCAGCACCACGGCAGTTGAAGATTAAACATAGGCCAAGATGGCAGCTTCCTTGGCTGAAAATGATAGAAGGGTTTACTTCCACTTTAATAAAAATAATAAAAAGAACAGGCACCAGAACTCATGAGTGTAACTGAATTTGACTTGAGAGGGGAGGAGCTCTTGCAATCTTCTTTACAGACTAGGAGAGGGAGGGGCAGTCTACAGGCCAATGGAGTGTTCTCTAGGGCACATGTTCTTACAGGAATGAGCCTATCAGACTGAGGCTTCTCCTTCACTGTAAAATTACAGGCTAGGGAAGTGACCCGGTTGTATTTTTAACAGCATAGAGAACAGATAGGTAACTAACTATACTTACTGTACTAATATACAATATACTGTATATAGGTATCATCTGTGTGTATTCAATCGAGAGCTTAAGTGTATGGCTCAGCCCTATTTTGAGTAAGCAGAATTAAGGCAGGTGCAATTTACTTTTTCCACTGCAGGTGGCGCTCAATCACAACGGCCCTGCAGCTGGAGAGGAAGTTATGCTGAATATGATTCCTCTCTATGGTTTCTTGGGTCACTGAGGAAGCAAACTGATTGGATAATGTCACCCCCATGAGTCTCTGGCAGCCATCTTGGGTCAGGCAGATTTAAATCTCTGGCTCCCGGGTTTTGCATGCTTTATGGGAGTGAGTAGTGTAGGGAAAGGTACCCTGTCTGTCTTCTCAGGCCTTAATAACCAGGCATTTTTTTTTTTACGATATGGCACTGCGTTATTTTAACTGACTATTGCACGTTCGTGCGACACTGTACCCAAACAAAATTAATGTCCTTTTCCCCCCACAAATAGAGCTTTCTTTTGGTGGTATTTGATCACCCCGTTGGTTTTTATTTTTTGCACTATAAACAAAAAGAGCAACAGTTTTGAAAAATATATATATATATATATATATATATGTTCTACTTTCTGCTAAAAAACATATCCACTAAAAATATTTCAAAAATCGAATTTCTTCATCAATTTAGGCCAATTTGTATTCTGCTACATATTTTTGGTAAAAAAAACAAAAACAATAAGCGTATATTGATTGGTTTGCACACAAGTTATTGTGTCTACAAATTATGTGATAGATTTAGGTATTTTTTATTCTTTACTAGTAATGGTGGCGACCATCGTTCTGTCATTCCCCCGAACGATTGCGAGTGGCCGGTGGCCATTGCAGCTGCCGGACCTGCTGTGTCCTATCAGACCTATCTGAAACAACAGGTATGTTGTTTTGTGCAGCTGGGCTGCCCTGCTCGAGTAAATGTGCAGTGGGCGGTCCGGAAGTAGTTAAAGCCCAATGCTGGGCAAAAACTAGGGTTGCACCAATACCAATACTAGTATCGGTATCAGTGCTGATACCAAGCATTTGCACGAGTGCTTGATCTGATAACTTCCAGCAGGAGGCCAGTGCACCGATCATCCTCAGTGTAGCAGGGGGGTGGGGCAACCTCACAGATGGTTGGTGCAATGGTGTGGGCAGTTATAAGCACCATCTCCTTGTATAGCTTTTCTGACAGCTACTTCTCCTCCTCTCCCTCCCTCAGCTTTCAACTGCTTTATTGAAAGCTATACAGGGAGATCTGTGCTTGTAACTCCCCCACTACCACATCAATCATTTCTGACTGTCCCCTGTGTCCTCCTCGGGCTGCCCCGCTGTTTCTAAAAGTTGGGGTGCATTGTGTTCTATTATCTATGGAAGCTGTGTCATCACCCCCCCCCTCCCCACTCACACACACAATACACTCGTTTTCAGCATGTCTCTTTATGTTAGAGCAAATGACAGCAAACTGAGGAAGTATTTATCAGTAGAGGAACCAGATAGCCCAGCAATGCCTGCTCCCCCATACTGTGTGCTGTAACTAAAATAGATTTACAGATCCATATATAGAGCACAAGACTTGTATGTCTGCAGAATCATGGTCTATGGGTGTTACTACATTATTGCTAATTGCTCCTAAAATCCTCCTAATATAGATTACTATATTTAGAAACTTATAATTCTGAGATTTAATCTCAAAATTCTGAGATTTAATCTCAGAATTCTGACTTTGAAACTCAGAATTCTGACTGTTAATCTCAGAATTCTGACATTTAATCTCAGAATTCTGACTTTGAAACTCAGAATTCTGACTTTTAATCTCAGAATTCTGACTTTGAAACTCAGAATTCTGACTTTTAATCTCAGATTTTTTTTTTTCATGAAGGCCCCAGGGCTCTTCCATATATTTATAACAAAACAAAGAAAATAAAAACGAATTTGGGGAGTAACTAAATGTATTTTTCGTACAAAAACGAAATTCCGAAACAAAATATTTCAGTGTGCACATGTCTACTGTCTGATGGAAAGGAGGATATAGACTGTAGCAGTGGCAATAGGATGCCTCACTTGCTCCCGGAGCAGTCCTTGAAGCTGTGGTCTTGGATCATGGGTTGACAGTTCAGACTAGCACCAGAGCAGCCAACAGTTCAGACTTTGTCTAGCTCAGTCCAGCTGTCTGTCAAGGGATATGGCAGCTCACCACAGACTTGGCCCTCCGGCTACTTTTCCCCCAGCGAATCATGAGCATAAATTCTCACTGCTAAGCAGTTTTTCAGTTGGCAGCAATCTCTAACTCCCCTCCCACTTCCCAGACTTTTCTTTTTATACCCCCCCCCCCCCACTGTCCGCTCCCCCTGCTCCCAAATACACTTGGGTACAGTTGTTCTTTCCCCAGCAAAAGCAATATCTCCACTTTTTCCTAAACCACATTTACCAGTCCAGTCTGCAGGTCAATACCAACAAAAAGGATATCCACTGCTGCCATCTTGTGGAATAAAAAGTCTTTCACAGTCCAGTAACGTACAATTGCGTGCTATTTTTAAGTCTATGATTTACCAGCACAACTAGATCCTTCTTCACCATTGACTCCCCCAGCTGTTTTCCTCCTAAAAAGTAATGCATGCATGTTTTTGACCCCCAAGTGCATAACCTTTTATTTATCAACCTTAAACCTATTTTGCCACATACTGTAGTTGCCCAAATTAAACAGTGCAATAAGGTTCAAGAAGTCAATAATAAAACAGTCACATGGAATAGGCATAACTGTCAATGAAATAACATTAAAACATAGCATGAGGACATAACAATGTCTTGTGTACAGTATTCACAAACAAGGACCACTTTTTAATAATAGAAAGGTTTACAAAAAAATGTATTGGTACTGTATATTGTGAAATGCCAGGAATTTATTCATGCAGACTTGTATAGTTACTTAAAGGTCTGTCCATCACAATATTAGGAAGTGCCTCTCCTGAGAATTTCACACCAAGTAATTATTAAAAATGTTTTACGTTGTCATGTACAGTTATTTTTGAACCTATGAAGTACATTTTTCCACAAATTATAACTAAACAGATGCTTTTTTCCAAATCAGTGACCTAATACAAGATATTTTTCAAGCAGACTGCATTATTATCGGATGTTCATGTTATCAAATGTTCTGCAGACTTAGCAGCAGTTTATCTGATGTTCTGCAGACTTTTCCCATTATCAAATATCATACACGCTGTACAAATTTATAGATGTTCTGCAGACGTCATGTCGCTGGACCTTTGATAGTCTTTACTGTATGTGTTAGAATGTTCTATAGATTGATGGCAAAGATTATTTCTTTTATAAACTCTATATACTGTAAAGTCATGTGATCTAGATCTATGGAGATTACCTGCTTTTTTTTTTAAAAAAAAGGAAGAGTTACTAATATGCAAAGTCAGTGTCTGATGACCTACCAGACTGTGTATGTATGCTTACCCCTCCACAGCATGACAACCCAATTTTGTTTAGACCTATTTTTCTATAATATAATAAGAAACTATGGAACACAAATCACCAAATCCAAAAGATACATATATATACTGACCCGGATTCACAGCCATCGGCGCATTTTTATGCCGCCGTAGCGTATCTTCTTTACGCTACGCCGGCGCAACATTGAGAGGCAAGTATGAAATTCACAAAGAAAATGCGCCCAATGTTGCGCCGGCGTAGCGTATATTCGCCGGCATAAGCCGACGTAAGTCAAAGTAGGTGGAAGTGGGCTAGAAGTGGGCGTGATGCATGGTAATGAAGTGTGACCCCATGCAAATGATGGGCTGAGCGTCATCCAAGTACGGCGCATGCGTCGTAACTTTGACGTATCCCCGTGCGCATGCGTTCAACCACATCAAAATAACTGCCTAAGATACGTCAAATCACTGCCTACGACGTGAACGTAACCTACGCCCAGCCCTATTCATGTAGCACTACGTTAGCGACGTAAAATACGACGGCTGTTCCCTGGTCCATACCTTTGCATGGGTTGCGCCTCCTATATGGGGAATAACTTTACGCCGGACGTAAGCCTTACTCAAACCGTGTATCTTTTCCGCCGGGCGCATCTACATTCGTGAATCGACGTATCTCCCTCATTTGCATATTTGCAATGGGGCGTCCAGCGTAACTATGCGTCTAAGATTCGCCGGCGTAGGCAAGTTACGTCGGTGGACTGAAGCCGGATTTTAGGCGTATCTTAGTTAGGTGAATACGGCGCATAGATACGACGGCGCATCTTGACACTTACGCTGCATATATTGAGATAGGTCGGCGTAAGTGCTACCTGAATCCGGGCCACTGTATATTATGTGAGGCACTGGCTGGGGGGTGATTGTAGCAAATCTGTCACCTAGGCTTTTTACATACACATGCTGAGAGGCTCCAGGGTTTATGACTGATGTGGAAAAAACAAATTAGTTGGGGCCTGCAGCCCAAAGGATTTGTTAAGCTTCCAGTGAGATAAAGCCTCCATTCCTACGTGTAGCCAGGTGCTTGGCTAAGAATGGAGAGTTAGGCCGCGTACACACGAGGAGATATATCCGATGAAAACGGTCCGTCGGACCGTTTTCATCGGACATGTCTCCTGGGATGTTTTGGTTTGATCTGTGTACACACGATCAAACCAAAATTCCCGCGGACAGACAGTGCGGTGACATGGCGGTGACGTTGACACCGCCACGTCACTGAACCAGGAAGTAAAATACTTCCACGCATGCGTCGAATCCAGCAGACATATCCGACAGACGGCTTTCCAGCTGACAAGTTTTAAAGCATGCTTTAAAACTTTTGTCTGCTGGAAACCTGTCAGCTAGCCCGTACACATGATCGAATCTGTCCGCTGAAACTGGTCTGCGGACCAGTTTCAGCAGATATGTTCGATCGTGTGTACGCGGCCTAAGAGAAACACTGGCTGCAGCTGCTCTCTGTAGCTGCTGCCATGCTGCATTGAAATGGTTAACAGCTATATCAGCAAGAGGAAGGAACTGTTCAGCAGGAAGAGTTCAATAGACTGAGCCAGGCAGCACTGCACTATGGGAACCGTAGTTCAGAGGAGAGAGACTCTACTGTAATCAAGAGCTTTTGAACACAGCATTTCCTAGAGGGAAATTGCCAGGAAGAGAGTAAAGAGCTGCATTTTGTCAAGCTGTACAGGGCAGAGCTTCCTCTTGCCATAAGGGAGACCAGAGAGTGCACATCACTGTCCCGTTGACATGGATATGCAGTAATATTTGTCTGTCAGCTTACCTCTCCTCCATGTGTTCACCTTTAGAGGCCAGCCACTCTCACCTGGCTGCTTAAGCTATCTCTCTTCAAAGCATGGCTCCACCCCAACCCCTATCCGAAAACTCTATATTAATCTGTGCACTGCGAGCCAGTCCTGCTGATCAACATTGTGTGTTTAGCTTTCATGTGTGACTTGCTGTGCCTTCTACGTCTGATTCCAGTTACCGATCTTGGCTTGTTCTCAACTATTTCTGCCTGCTTTTGACCCTGACCTTTGGCGTGTTCTATGTTTTATGTTTGTCTGCTAGTTGCCCAAACCTTTGGCTTACCCCCTTCTTTTTCTCTTGTTATCCTGCGCTGTTGCTTCCTCTCTATCCTCTTTTAGCCTACTGTGGACATGAGCTGGGAGACTCTGGGGGCCGCGACCTGGAGCCAGTTGCAGCACCGTCCATCCTCACCACTAGAGGCTCTGGTGAACACCTGCTGGCTCTTAGACTCCACGCCCTGGGGAATCCTATGCTCTGTCTTGGTGCTCCAGTGGACTTGCCTTCCCTAACCACCTAGAGTTCCATCTGCAGCAGTCAGCCATATGGTCCACTACCTTAGCCTCAGGTGACTTAACACCCGTGTGCACCACCATGGCTGCATAATGGCAGCTTGAGGAGGATCCAGAGTGCTGAGTCCTTATGTCCCAACAACCAGAGTAACCTGGGTGCACAGCAGGGAGTGGACTAATTGCTGTGTATGACTTGTTTGCGAGCTGAAAAATCGCTAGGACTTATGAGCTGCTGCAGTGGATAGTTAGGACTAAAGACTGTTACTTTACAGCTTCTACACAGAGACCTTCACCTGTTGCTCATACTAAGAGCAACATCTCAGGGGACATGCACCATTTTCATAGTGCACTCTAGACTAGTTATAGTATTGTTATTCACATTGCAGTTAATGCTTATATTCACTGTTTATTGCTGACTTTGCTGATTCATGAGCTAATCCCAGCCTAGAGGTACAGAACTCTATTCCAAGTTACCTCGGAATAGTGATTGTACTGTCTAGCCAACTCTCTGAACCTACCTTACATGTGTTCATTTATGCTCAAACCACCATTTATTCTAACCTGTACCAATACATTGAGTTATTTTAACACTAAACAGTTTTGTGTCTATATCCTGTTTTTATAAGTGCGTGCAGTAACATTCTTTCAACCAGGATTGTCAGAGGAGCTGAGGTTGTTCTTGAAGTTAAGGCACAAAACAGAGAACACAAATTACCAAGCGGCTTCTTCAGGGGTAGTACTGCACAATTCCACTTCTTACTTGGTAGCCAGACCACATTATTAGTATTAGTAGTCCACAGACATTTATGAATGATGTGCCAAATGTACCTGGGTTCAGCAAATCTGATTTACATTGAAGTCAGTGGGAGGTGAATGTTGAAAACAGCAATGCCCATAAGGCTAATTGTTAAACAAATGACATGGGGGTTGGGCACTCCTCTGGGGAACATATACCAAAGCAAGATATAATTTAAAAAAATTCTGTTTGGCAGAAAGCAAAAAAAACAAATACGCAAAATAGTTTTTTTTTTTTTTTCAAAAACATTTAGTGGTTGAAAATGGTCCTGCGGGCCACTAAAAGTAGAAGGAGGATCCAGTGCTTAGTTCCTTGGGGAAGTATGATGAACTCCTCATCCGATGCTAGGCATTGGGGAGGGCAACCGAATAAAGAAGGCGGGGATCTTTCCTCAGGGGGTGTTCTGTCACGTCCTTTACGTACCGAAGAATCGAGGTCCAGAAAGCTTCAATTGGGGGACAGTTCCAGAGGCGGTGGAGCAAATTGGGCCTATGGGTTAGGCACCAAGGACAGGCGGGACCGATGTCAGGGGATTTTGAGGTGGAGAACGGGTAGTAGGCCCGATGCATAAGCTTGAATTGCGTTTCTCTCCATGTTTCACAGGGGGTGATAGACCTTGTGGTCCTATATCCTCTTATGACATCTTCAACATCGATCTGGTCGGGTAGGTCCCTGGTCCTGGAAGACATGGAAGTGCAGTGTAGGGGTTTGACAAATTCCAAAGATAGTGGTCGGTAGATGTCTGATATAGAGTATTTCTTCTCTGAAATAAGACTGTCTATGAAGGAGGGTTGGAATCTAATGGTTTTGTTGGGGCAAAGTTTGTTGACAAAGTCCACATATTGTAGGATCTGATAGTAGTGGGTAGGGGGTAGAGTGTATTCCCTCGCAAGTTGAGCAAAAGATTTGTAGCTGCCAGCTGAGATCTGGAATAAAGAGCACACTCTGTCTAGGCCCTTGTCCTTCCATTTTGAGAAGGGTTCGTATTGGAGGCTAGGCGTGAACATGGGGTTACCACATATTGGAAGGGGTCTAGAGATGTGGGGGGACAGACCCAATTTTTTCCTCACCTCCCTCCATGCCACAATAGTGTCAAGAAAAAGCAAATTCTGCTTGATGGGATTAGATAATTTTGGGAGCTAGCTGTGAAGAATAGCTGCCAAATCCAAAGGGCGACCATAGCCGATTCTAGGTCAAAGTTAGAATAGCGGGATGATCTTTGTATCCAGTCCACTCCAATTCTCAGAAGGCAGGCGAGGTTGTACACTCTTACATTGGGGAGACCCACCCCCCCTTCGCTCCCCGGGAGATACAACTTTGAAAGGGCAATTCTAGTTCAAAAATCTTGCGATCACCGGTCTGGGGCGGGCACGATCCTCAGCCAGAGCGCCCATACGATGCGCTCGTTCCACTGTGAAGCCGCGTCCTAGGCCCAAGGTCTCGGGCAACGTGTTAGAACAAAAGTCCATCAGGGAGTTGGGTTTGAAGGATTCCGGGAGGCCTATAACCCGCAGATTGTTCCTTCTGGAACGATTCTCGAGGTCCTCCATGCGTTCATGTAGGTGCTGTTGGTCTTGAGTGAACCGTTCCAACATGGCGCTCATGTGGTATTGGTCATCCTCCACCAAAGCAATACGTTGTTTAGCCGTGGAGAGTTGCAGGGAATGGTCTCCCAGCTCCTTGCGTATTTGGTGCATCCCCTCTTCCACCGCCTTTTCAACAGCAGCAGCAATGGAGGGGGAGAGGAGCGCAGCAACAGCCTGTCATAGGAGCTGTCGTGATCCAGGCCTTTAGCGGCCAATGTGTCCATGTCCTCGGAAGACGGGTCGTCTCTCGCCACTGATCCCTGCATCTCCTGGGGCTGCGAGGCCTGTACTGGAGGGGGGCCTTGTGCCGCGGCGGCCATGTTGGACGGGGCCGCGAGCTCCGTAGGAATGTCCGTGGTGGCGGATCCCCGGTGCGTACGCGGCTGAATAAGGTACCGTTCCATGCGCTGAGGTAGCGGTAGTACGGGGAATGCGGTGAGCGGTGCGATCCGGGGCGATGCCAGGGCTTTGTATGCCGATTTCTGAGGGGTCAGAGCGGAGCCTCCGGAGCTAGCTTCCCTCACATGCGGCGCCGGAACCGGAAGTTGCAAAATAGTTTTAACTACTTTACGCCCGCAGTATAGCCGCTGGCAGCATGCTCTGTGATCGCTCCTTCGGAATGAGCTGATTACAGATCAGGGTAAAGTAGGGTGACCAGACATCCCTGGTTTCTGGGGACAGTCCCCGGACTGAGGACACTGTCCCCAGACCAAGTTTGTCCCTGGATTGGATTTGAACAGGGGCTGGGGCAACTTCAAAGACAGTCAGAGCAGAATTAAAAAAAAAATCTGAATTACACACCCCCGCTCTGCCACCGCTACTAGCTTAGGGGATTATTTTTTTCATTATATGTGCCCCTCTCTGATGATCATGTGCTGGTCGGAGCAAAGGGAATATTTCTTCAGTTTCGGGTGCATGCCCATTCAGCTCCGCTCAGATGTTCTTCTGCCTTGGCTCAAGTCCCGGCCAGCCGCTTGCCTGCCTATCTCCCTGCCTTCCCTGGCGGAGTGATCTTCCTCTGCTCCCCACCCAGTAGTAGCCGTGGGCCAGAGAGTAAGACTTGACAGGCTGTGAGGCAGGCGGCGGTGGTGACAAGCAGAGAGTCGCTGATTGGCACCATTACTAGTAAAAAAGAAAATATGTCCCCGGATTTTATTTAAAAAATCTGGTCACCTTAGGGCAGTGTTTTTCAACTCCAGTCCTCAAGGCACACCAACAGGTCATGTTTTCAGGCTTTCCATTATTTTGTACAGGTGATTTGATCAGTTTCACTGCCTTAGTAATCACCACAGCCATTTCATCTGAGGGAAATCCTGAAAACTTGACCTGTTGGTGTGCCTTGAGGACTGGAGTTGAAAAACACTGCCTTAGGGTAAAGGGTCTATGACAGCTGACCATGAATGTAAACACAAGCCGGTTATTAGCATTTCTTTGCTCAAACTAATAGCTAACTGGCTTGTGGTAAAGGGACATTGACACTGATAATCAGTGTCCTCATTATCCTGTACAGTCCCCACCGGTTCTGCCAATCAGTGCCCATCAGTGCTGCCAATCAGCACCCATCAGTGCCTCCTCATCACTGCCACCTACCAGTGCCCATCATTGCCGCCTCATCAGTTCCTATCAGTGCAGCCTATAAGTACCCATCAGTGCAGCCTCATCAATGTAGATCAGTGAAGGAGAAAAATAACATGTTTGCAAAAGTTTATAACAAACTATGAACATTTTTATTTATTTTTTCAAAATGTCTTTTTTTCCACCTGTTTAGCAAAAATATATAAAAAAAAGCCAGTGGTGAATAAATACCAAAAAAGACAGCTATATTTGTGTGACAAAAATATTAAAAATGTTATATAGGTATAGTGTTGCATGACCGCGCAATTGCCATTCAAAGAGTGACAGCGCTGAGAGCTGAAAAGTAGCCTGGGTGGGAAGGGGTTAAAAGTGCCCAGTAGGCAAGTTGTCAAATAATATGCAAGGGTCACACTGATCCTGCCTGTGAGATGTGCAATCAGTGCAATATATGCAACCTACTACATCAAATCTGACATTTACAAAAAGGATAGTGTACAGTGGAACCTCGGATTGTGAGTAACGTGGTTAACGAGCATTTCGCAATACGAGCACTGTATTTAAAAAAATCGTGACTCAGTTTGCGAGTGTTGTCTCGCAAAACAAGTACGATTTAGGCCAAAGTGGTGTGCAGTACCGCTTTTGGCTTGAGGTGGGGGGCGCCGAAGCCGAGCAGAGCCGAACGGCCTGTGATCGCGCCGTTCGGAAATGCACGGAAAGGCCCGAGGACAGCACGGCTGGTAGGAAGTCTTTCCAAGGTTTGCCGAGGTCAGCCGAAGTATCCTCGGGCCTTTCTCGGCTGTACCAAAGCTCTCCGGCTCCCCCCACCTCTGGCCGCATATGGTATTGCATCCCATTGAAGTCAATGCAGAACAAATTATTTTGGTTTCCATTGACTTCAATGGGGAAACTCGCTTTGATATGCAAGTACTTTGGATTATGAGCATTCTCCTGGAACGGATTATGCTCATATTCCAAGGATCCACTGTATTTAAATTGCCATGAAAATGACAACTCCTAGTCGCTTTGTTCCATTTGTAAACTGAGCAGTCAGGAATTCCATTCATCTACACCAGACCCTTATCCTAGATTAGATAAGGGTCTGATATAGATGTTAATGGGGGACACAACAAAAACAGCATAGTGTTCCACCTAATTCATACCAGATCCCTCAAGTATGGCATGAATTTTAAGGGTGACCCAACAAAATAAAGATTTTTTTTGCAAGCAAGTGTGAACAGGTCCTAAGAGTCTGCTGCATAATATCTCCAGCTTTCCTGTCACTAGTTTCTGACCATCTCTAGCAGTGTTTCTGCAGACTCAGACAATCGTTTGTAGCACTGCATTTACTGAAAACAGCTGTATACCTGCACAAAAAACAAACAAAAAAAACCCACACGTATACTAATTCATTATGAAATACTCACCTTAGAACGAGGTCCCCGTATCGCATCCCAGTCCACACCGAGGGAGCTGACATTTTGCCCTTAGCATTTCTTCCGGGTTCATAGCTCTGGCGCTTTGATTGGCCGGAGTCGTGCATGTGCGCAGGAGTATTCTTTCTGGCACCTGGACCTTCAGACTTGCCTTTACAGCACATGTGCCGCTGACGTTTAGAAGATATTAATTTCATCTACAGGTAAGCCTTATTATAGGCTTTCCCTGTAGGTAGAACAAAAGGTATACAACCCGCTTGAATATTATGTGTGGCTTTCTGTGGCAGAATTTGCGGCGATCTAGGCCATCTCCGGCCCTTCCTCCGTTCCCCCCGCTGTCTTCTGGGAGACACACAGGTCCCAGAAGACAGCAGGGACCAGTCAGGACGCACAGCATGACTTGCCCATGCGCAGTAAGGAACCAGGCTGTGAAGCCACAAGGCTTCACTTCCTGATTCCCTTACTGAAGATGACGGTGCCTCCACCCAGGGGCCAAGGGACAGGTTGGCTTTGGGTGAGGACATCGCGGGCATCCTGGACAGGTAAGTGTCCTTTTTTTTAAAGTCAGAAGCTGCAGTGTTTGTAGCTGCTGACTTTAAAAAAAAAAAATCGGTGGAACTCCACTTTAAAAAGTCAACACGGCATGAAAGTGATTATCAGCCCCTGATATTTACTGGCAGATGTAAAAAAGCACAGATTTTTACAAACTGACAGTAAATTTTCTGGCGGTTGGCAACCCTGCTTGCTCACTATAGGTTTACTTTAAAAAGTGGCCTGCCTATTTACTGAAGGTACAAGTGCAATGGCCACAAGATGGCAGTGTCACATAGTTTTCAAGGAATGCATACTTTCATTTCATATATTCCTATTATACACTGCTCAAAAAAATTAAAAGGAACACTTTGAAAACACTAGACATGTGCAGACTGCAGTAAAAGACAAGGGAAGAGGCGCCTCTAAGTGCAGATGTTGTTAAAACAATTTAATAAGTAAAAGAGTACAGGCAACTCACATTTTAGGAGTTAAAAGCTGGCATTGTACATATTCTTTAAAAGTGGTCATCACTTGTGGTCCTTCGGCTGCTCGGCACTGCGCTGTAAAGCTGTCCTTCACCGCTATAGGGTGATGAAGCCGGCGGCGGTGATGAAGATGGCTTGTGAGCCAGGCAGGTGGAGTAGGAGTGTTTCAGCAGCAGGATGGCACTGTTGACGTTGCTATATTGTGCGACGCGTTTCCTAAGTGTTCGAACTTCGATGGTGAGGCAGTCGCGCTCCTTTTTCAAGCTAGTTTGGTGGGAAGTGGAGGCTAGATTTATAGAGGAAGGGGGCGGTGACAATGGGTGTGTACAGACGCAGGAAGGGGGGCGGGGCTGGACGCAGTGTCTTGTGTGCATAAGGCAGAGTGTTAGGGATGATAGAGGAGGGAGAGAATTTATTAGAGGGATTGGCACTGTGGGGCCATTGTAGAAAGGACAAGGCATAACATGATGTGTAGTGGACAAGAAGAGGGGAGAGATGTCTCACATGTGCAGACTGGAATATTTCGTTTAGTTTTTTCGTTTTCGTTTGGAAAATAAACTTATTTAGTTACTCCCGAAAATCGTTTTGATTTATTTCGTTTTTCGTTGGGGAATAGCTTTCGCCTGAAAACCAAAAATACTTGGTTTCTGTCGAATGGTCAAAAGAATATTCGACGGAACGTCGAATCATACATTTCCGTTCGAATACTCCGCCTACAAGAATTCTAATGTTGTATGACTAGTAATAATGTCGAATCTATTCTCTATAATGTCAAATCTATTTACTCATAAATCGAAATCTATTCTCTGTAATGTCGAATCTATTATTTCTATAGTGTCGAATCTTTTCTCTATAATGTTGAATCTTTTCTCTATGATGTCGAATCTTTTCCCTATAATGTAGAATCTCTCTATATCGAATTTTTACCGCAACGAAAATGAAAATAAAGCATTTTTTTATATCGGATATTTCGGTTTTCGTTTCTTGCACTTTTGTTATCGTTTGTTAAAACGATAACGAAAAAACTTGATTTTCGGACGAAAATGCATTCTAACGAAAACTAATGCACATGTCTAGAAAACACATTAGATCTCAACGGGCAAAAATCTCATGCTGGATATCTATACTGATATGGACTGGGTAATGTGTTAGGAATGAAAGGATGGCACATCATTTGATGGAAATTAAATGTATCCACCTACAGAGGGCTGAATTCAAAGAAAAATCAAAGTGAAAAAATTATGCAGCAAGCTAGTCCATTTTGCTGAAATTTCATTGCAACAACTTAAAATGGTCCTCAGTAGTTTGTATGGCCCCCAAGTGCTTGTATGTGCCTGACAACATCAGGGCATGCTCCTAATGAGACGACGGATGGTGTCCTGTGCCATGCTGGAGGAGTTGGACTGCCTGTGCAACCTTTATAGGGTCCAAGTATCGCCTTGTGCTACCAGTAGTGACACTGACCCTAGCCAAATGCAAAACTAGTGAAAAACAGTCCGAAAAGATGAGTAGGGAAAAAAATGTCAGACACTTCCACCTGAAAAAACATTCCTGTTTTGGAGGTCGTCTCTTTGTTGTCCATCTAGTGCACCTGTTGTTAATTTCAATAAATGGCAAAGCGGCTGAAACTGATTAACAACCCTCTCTGTATACACCCCTCCCCCTCTGCTACTTAACTGACCAGAGCAATATCCCAGGAGTTCTGATTCAAAAGGGTTCCTTTAATTTTTTTGAGCAGTGTATATGTCAAGTGATGCAGTCACTATTCAAAATGTACTTAACCAAATCATACATGTAAATAGTGTCAATACCTATCATTTCCTGGTGCCAGTGACATCAAATGCTGCCCGGATCCTGAGATCAGGTTTAATTTGTTTTGCGCTCATAGGTACAGTGCCTTGAAAAAGTATTCATACCCCTTGAAATTTTCCACATTTTGTCATGTTACAACCAAAAATATAAATGGATTTTATTTGGATTATATGTGATAGACCAACACAAAGTGGCACATAATTGTGAAGTGGAAGGAAAATGATAATTGGTTTTCCCAAATATGCATTTGTGCATTTGTATTTAGCACTTTTACTTTGTAAAACAACCTTTCACTGCAATTACAGCTGCAAGTCGTTTTGGGGATGTCTCTACCAGCTTTTCACTCTAGAGAATCACATTTTTGCCCATTCTTCTTTGCAAAATATTGCAAGCTCTGTCAGATTGGATGGAGAATGTCTGTGAACAGCAATTTTCAAGTCTTGCCACAGTTTCTCAATAGGATTTAGGTCTGGACTTTGACTGGGTCATTCTAATACATGAATATGCTTTAAACCATTCCATTGTAGCTCTGGCTGCATGTTTAGGGTCGTTGTCCTGCTGAAAGGTGAACCTCTGCCCGAGTCTCAAGTCTTTTGCAGACTTTAACAGGTTTTCTTCTAAGATTGCCCTGTATTTGGCTCCATACATCATCCCATCCACTCTGACCAGCTTCCCTGTCCCTGCTGAAGAAAAGTATCCCCACAACATGATGCTGTCACCACCATGTTTCACGGTGGGGATAGTGTGTTCGAGGTGATGTGCAGTGTTAGTTTTCCGCCACACATGACATTTTACTTTTAGGCTAAAAAGTTCAACTTTGGTCTCATCTGACCAGAGCACCTTCTTCCACATGTTTGCTGTGTCCCCCACATGGATTCTCGCAAACTGCAAATGGGACTTCTTATGTATTTCTTTCAACAATGGCTTTCTTCTTGCGACTCTTCCATAAAGACCAGATGTGTGGTGTGCACAACTAATACCAGTGGGGATCGAAAGTTTGGGCACCCCAGGTAAAAATTTGTATTAATGTGCATAACGAAGCCAAGGAAAGATGGAAAGATCTCTAAAAGGCATCAAATTACAAATTAGACATTCTTATAATATGTCAAAAAAAAGTTAGATTTTATTTCCATCATATACACTTTCAAAATACAGAAAACAAAAAAATGATGTCTGCAAAAGTTTGGGCACCCTGCAGAGTTAATATCGTGTACTGCCCACCTTTGGCAAGTATCAAAGCTTGTAAACGCTTTTTGTAGCCAGCCAAGAGTCTTTCAATTCTTGTTTGAGGTATCTTTGCCCATTCTTCCTTACAAAAGTCTTCCAGTTCTTTGAGATTTCTGGGCTGTCTGTCACGCACTGCTCTTTTAAGGTCTATCCATAGATTTTCAATTATGTTGAGGTCAGGAGATTGTGAAGGCCATGGCAAAACCTTCAGTTTACACCTCTTGATGTAATCCCCTGTAAATTTTGAGCTGTGTTTAAGATCATTATCCATTTTTAGAAGCCATCCTCTCTTTAACAGCTTTTTCACAGATGGCATCAAGTTACCATCCAAAATTTGCTGAAATTTTATTGAATCCATTTTTCCTTCTACTTGTGAAATGTTCCCTGTGCCACTCACTGGCTGCAATACAACCCCAAAGGATGATTGATCCACCACCATGCTTAACAGTTGGACAGAGGTTCTTTTCATTAAATTCTTTGCCCTTTCTTCTCCAAACGTACCTTTGCTCATTCCGGCCAAAAAGTTCTATTTTAAACTCATCGTTCCACAGAACTTGTTTCCAAAATGCATCAGGCTTGTCTATATGTTCATTTGCAAAGTTCAGACGCTCATTTTTGTCGTGAGGACGTAGGAGAGGTTTTCTTCTGATGACTCTTCCATAAACCCCATATTTGTACAAGTATCTCTTGGTGGAATAGTGTACCACAACTCCAGTGTCTGCCAGATCTTTCTGGAGGGATCGTGCAGTCAAACGTGGGTTTTGAATTGCTTTTCTCACAATTCTGCGAGCTGTTCTGTCTGATATTTTTCTTGGTCTTCCAGATCTTGCTTTAACTTCCACTGTTTCTGATGAATGCCATTTCTTAAATACATTCCAAACAGAGGATATTGACATCTGAAAACGCTTTCCTATCTTCTCATAGCCTTCTCCAGCTTTGTGAGCGTCAACTATTTTCAGTTTCAGTTTTCTAGACAACTGCTTAGAAGAATTCATGGTGCTGATTGTTGGGGCAAGGTCAGATGAGTCTGGGCATTTAAAACCTTTGAGATTGACATCACCTGGTCTTCCCAGACGATGATTGAGAACAATCCATGACACTGGCAGATCACAGCTTTGCAAGGGGGACAGTGCATGCTATAAGTTCTGCAGGGTGCCCAAACTTTTGCAGACGTCATTTTTTTGTTTTCTGTAATTTTGAAAGTGTAAATGATGGAAATACAATCTAACTTTTTTTTTACATATTATAAGGATGTCTAATCTGTAATTTGATGCCTTTTGGAGATGTTTCCATCTTTCCTTGGCTTCGTTATGCACATTAATACACATTTTTACCTGGGGTGCCCAAACTTTTGATCCCCACTGTAGTTGTCCTATGGACAGTTTATCCCACCTGAGCTGTGGATCTCTGCAGCTTCTTCAGAGTTACAATGGGCCTCTTGGCTGCTTCTCTGATTAATGCTCTTCTTGCCCGGCCTGTAAGTCTAGGTGGACGATCATGTCTTGGTATGTTTGCAGTTGTTCCATACTCTTTCTATTTTTGGATGATGGATTGAACAGTGCTCCGTGAGATGTTCAATGCTTTGGATATATTTGTTATAACCTAACCCTGCTTTAAACTTTTCCGCAACTTTTTGACTAGTAGAGGTGGAACAACGGGCTATGTAGACATACATTTGAGTTGCAGCAAAAAATTATAATGGATTCAAAGGTTGAAAAAAATATAATTTATTTAAAAAGGTACATGGTGAAAAAAAGCGTTCTTGTGGGATTTCTACCCTTTTCCAGCTCATCCCCTGTCCCCACCATTTGATGTAATTTTCTAATGTTTATTCCCTTTTTATATACCTTTCTTAGATCCCAATGCAGGCATCATCTACCCTATGCCTATCTTAGAGATCTTTGTAGCACAGATCAATTAACCAGATGCTTCACTATACTAAAAGGATTCATCCCAATCATTTAGATAGCCCAGGTAAATATTCCTTCCCTCCCTCCCCATTTTTTTTCTCCCCCCACATTATCACCACATTCCCACTAGCTCACATTTTCTTCATAACCCACACCCACCAAACTTTTCCACACACCGTCTCACACATGTAAACAAAATATATATATATATATTTTTCTTGCCCCCACCACACTTCTCACATTCATCCCACAACATCTCACATCACTTTACTTGTTTTCCTTTTCCTTTTTTTTTATACTTCTCTTTTTTATGTGTTTGCCATCTTTCAGCTTTTTCTTCACGCACTCCTTACTTAGGACTTTTTCCCCTAGATTTTCACTGCATCACTGCACATTCAATACCAACACTCAAAACATGTTTTCTCCATTCACATCTCGTTGCATCCTTTGCTAGACTGACTCTCCCACACACTCACCAGTACATTTTACTGAACTCCCATTCCCATTTACCCCTTTTCTCCCAGACCTCTCACCTCATACACTTTGCTTCTCCGCACATCCCCTTTTTTCATTTTCTTTCCCCTCTTTCCTCACTTCTCTTCCTTTACCTATTGACTATCTATTTAGTAGTTTTAAGGTTGTAATCCCTTTTTTATTTATATACTTTTTTAGGTTTTGCTGGTCTGCTCGTGCTGGGTCCGTGCTTCCCCTTTTGTCATCTGGTTCTGTTTGGCTCCCCTCTGTCCTCCCCCCATCACCTTTCGCCTCTTGCCCCCCCTCCGCCCAGTGTGGCGTCTTTAAGTGCGACCTCTCGTAGGCATGGAGGATGCCCACCTACTTGCAGCCTGGTCTTTCCCATAGACCTTCCCATTCCATGTGGTTTTCTGGGGGTGCTGTTTCTCGGTGATGGGGTCTGTGGTGGACCTAAGGTTTCAGTTTTTTGCCATTTATTCTTTGATAAATATACTTACCTATGCCAATATGGCAACCAATGATTGTATATAATTTATTATATAAATATTTGTTTGTTTTCTGTTGTAACAGATATTATCTATATTAACTTTTTTCAGAGTTCATGTTTTCAATCATTTCCCCCTGAAGAGACCTCCATTATCAAAGGTCGAAACGTGTCGGGGTTTCTAGCACAAGTTTATTTACTTCATTGTTACATTAACTCATATAGTTGTATTTATTCATATGCATATTCTTCTAAATCGCATTCTGGAACTCATTTCTTGATCCCACTAGAACGCTTTTTTTTACCATGTACCTTTTTAAATAAATTATATTTTTTTCAACCTTTGAATCCATTATAATTTTTTGTTGCAACTCAAAGCCCCTTGGGGTACCTTTCCTTCTACAAAATTGATATCAGGGGTGTGCAGCACCCATAACCCACAGCTAGTATCGTCTTCCCTTTGCTAACATAGACATACATTTATCCTTCCCCTCCTTCTGAGTTTTCTGTATAGGGAGAGAAACTGGTAAACTATTTAAATAGCTGGTTAAAAACATTTAAATCTACTACAACTTTGCAATACACTGAATATAGAGTATATCCATTGAATCCTTGGCAAATATTAGTGCAATAAGATAACATAAATATTAATATAAAAAAGAATAGGACATTTTTTCTATTGTAATTTTAATATAAGTATCCTAAGTGTATTGTGTTTTAATTTCACATTTGTTATGTAAGCCATATATGTCTGCCCACGCTCAGTACTGAGGCTGTTAAAATCACAAAACTACTCTATTTCCCCTCAGTAGTAGGGCTTCTCCACCATATAAGCGTGTGTACACAGTAATCAGGTACGCTTCCTGAAGACGTGATTACGAAACGTACTTCAAGGCGTTACCTGATTATATCAATTCCGGTCCCTCTTGTTGTCCTTCGCTGACGGTGGAACTCCAAGACCAACAGGGCTCCTTCGCTGGCGGTGGAACTCTAAGACTCCAAGACCAACAGGGCTTCTATACTCCATCCTACATGTCGCTCAGCCTCAGTGCCGGGAATAAGCACTTTTAAATGTAAGCAGCCACTTGGCTTTCTTGTTTTTAATATTTTAAAATAAATGGGATTACACTATTCTGGTTCCTTTGTATCCTTTATATGTATCCCATCCGGTATCCACTATTGGTGGGAGGACGGGATCATTATACAGTCTCCATTACTTTGCAGCAAGCAATACCTTGCTAAAGCCCAATTGACCTTTTTTTTAAAGTAATTAGGTCAACACCATCTGGTAAACAGACATCCACTTACAGAGTTTGGGTGTTTATGCAGTCGGTGAAGGTGGTTCACTTCAACAGAGAAAGAAACAGTTGTTTTTGGGTATTCAAATTGGACTTTCTTTTCTTTTCAGCATATATTGGGAAGATATGGTTGTTCATCTCATTGTACACTAGTCACTAAGTTGTATATGTATGACGATTTGCAATTAATTTATATCAAGTCACTCTGGTATTTATGTTCACTACTTATGTATATTATTCACTATTGTATGTATATTTATGATTATTATGCCGCGTACACACCATCACTTTATGCGATGGAAAAAAAACGAAGTTTTCTGTGAAGTAAAAAACAACGTTTTTGAAACTTCAATTTTCAAAGACGATGTTGCCTACACACCATCGTTTTTTCACAGTGCTCTAGCAAAGCAAGGTTATGTTCACTAGTGTTGAGCAGAATATGCCATATTCGATTTCGCGATATATCTCGAATATATAGTCGAATATTCGAGATATATTCGTTAAATGCGAATATTCGCGATATTTTTTGGAAATAAAATGATTGCGAAATTTCGCTATTGCAAATGCGAATGCGAATGCGAATTGCGATTGCGAATGAAATTTCGAGAAATGCGGAAGGAGCACTCTGATTGGCTCAGAATATTCGTGATATTTTATAATACAAAATAATTGCGAAATTTTGAGAAATGCGGAATGGAGCACTCTGATTGGCTCAGAATATTCGTGATATATTACAATACAAAACAATTGCGAATATTCGGCAAATGCGGAAGGAGCACTCTGATTGGCTCAGAATATTCGTGATATATTACAATACAAAATAATTGCGAATATTCGGCAAATGCGGAAGGAGCACTCTGATTGGCTCAGAATATTCTTGATATTTTATCGTAATTTCGCAAAAATGCGAATGAGAAATTGATTGCGGAATTTCGACAGTAACACTCTGAAATCGAATATATGTGTTATTTTAGCTAAAAACAATATTGCGAATTTCTCGAAAATAATCGCGCGATATCGCTATTGCCGAATAGTCGCATTGCGATTTTTCGGCAATATAAAATGATCGCTGCAGCTACTCGGCCCAAGGTCTCTAATCATACCAGCAATGCTTTTAGACGTCGATGGGGATCTCTAGGATGTGATCTGTTCTAAAATTTTTTTTAAAAAATACGAATATTCGAAATAGCGAATATTCACCGCGAAATTCGGAATATATCGCGAATACTCGAATATGCCATATTCAAGCCGAATATTCGCAATACGAATATTCGTGAGCAACACTAATGTTCACCACTCTTTTCCATTGAAGCTCGCTTCATAACTAGCTTCTGGGCATGCGCGGGTTGAAAAACGTTGTTTCAAACAACGTTTTTTGCCACACAGGGTGATTTTTTGTGAAACAAAAAACGACGTTTTGAAAAACGACACAAAAAATTGAAGCATGCTTCAATTTTTTTTGGTAGTTTTTCACAAGACATAAAACAACGTTTTCCCCCACACACGGTCATTTAAATTGACGTTTTTAAAAACGTTGTTTTTTCCATCACATAAAGTGATCGTGTGTACGCGGCATTAGTATATAGCGCTCCCTACAAATACTTTTTTCCAATCAATATCCACCCACTATCCCCTTTCAAATGTAAGAACCCTTATTGACCAAAGAGGTACTTTCTTTGAATTGGAGCATGAGCAAGAGAGTGGGGCTGAGCTTACCCAACTGAGCCAGAAAGTTGGGTAAGTCTAAACCCTAGCGTAGTCAGGATAAAAACGGTGCACGGAAATTGTTTTTTTTTTCTGGCTAATATCAGGCCTCTTAAATATAAAAACATTCAAAGTTTCACTCTAATCTAAAGACATTAACCTCTCAACAGTTTCCCAGCAATATGAAAACAAACGAATGAATTCTATTTCTGGAGATATTTAAAATTCCTTATATACTTGATTTAGAATTGCTGTTTTCAAGCACTCTGTGTTCTCAGGGTTTAATAGCTACCCTTTGGGCATTGACAAACAAAGCACAGTTCCAAACTGCTTAACACAAAGCCACTGCAGAGGACTGACAGGTAATTATGTGCATAGCGCACAGGTGTTTGTGCTTTACGCCCTCAAATATATACAGTCAGAAATGGACCTTGGGTATGAAATGTGTATAAAAGGAAAACAGTTTCTTCCTTTTTATCCACTTAAGACCCGGACCAATACGCTGGTAAATGACCCAAGGTGTTTTTGCGATTCGGCACTGCGTCGCTTTAACAGACAATTGCGCGGTTGTGCGACGTGGCTCCCAAACAAAATGTGCGTCCTTTTCTTCCCACAAATAGAGCTTTCTTTTGGTGGTATTTGATCACCTCTGCGATTTTTATTTTTTGCGCTATATACAAAAATAGAGCGACATTTTTGAAAAAAAAACACTATTTTTTACTTTTTGTTAAAAAAAAATCAAATAAACTAAATTTTAGTCAAACATTTAGGCCAAAATTTATTTAGCCACATGTCTTTAGTAAAAAAAAAATCGCAATAAAAAAAAATAGCTACCTAGCGGGAACAGCGACACTAATACAGCGATCAGAAAAATGATCGCTTAGTGACGCTGGCAATAGGGAGTGAAAGGGTTAACTAGGGCGGTGATCAGGGGGTTAAAACTTTATTAGGGGGGGTGGGGGGGCTATCCTGAACCTAACACTAACTGTTTTTTACACTGCCTGTCACACTGACACTAAATGCAGTGATTAGATCACTGCATTCAGTGACACTGTGACAGGGGGGGGGGGGGGGGGCGATCACAAGGGGTTAATATGCCTATGTGAGTGTGTGTCAGTGTTTTGTTGGTGCACACTTACTTGTGATGTCTTCTCTCATCAGCAGTGCTGGGAAACAGCGCTGCGATGAGAGAATACATCATTTCCTCCTTCCTGTGTAAACACAGGAGGAGGAAGTGACAGGTTGGGAGCGCGCTCCCATTGGCTGGGAGCGATCGCGGGGGGCGGGTATTCGCCGACATCCGCCCCCAGATCCCGGATCGCTCCCGGAGCCAGGGGGACCCCCGCACGCCGCGGAGGGGGTCCCGATGGGACCCCCGAACCGCACTTAGGCGGGGACGTAAATTTACGCCCTTGTGCCTGTACGTGCCATTCTGTGGCCGTATATGTGCGTGCGGGGGTCCTTAAGTGGTTAATATTATTCTTCACAAAAAAAAAGACTTATATAACCAAGTTGACTGCTATGAGAAACATAAGTATTTACCATTCAGTCGCTGTTTGTGCCTGATGCATCATTTATTTACTACTTTTAACTAGAGATGAGCTTGCATTTGTTCCTAACTGGGTTCAAAGTCCACTGTCATTCCTGGTCCAATGAGCTGTGGGTGGGAGCTTACCCGCCCTACAGCTGACGTACACAAAGGGGTGGGGATGCTTGTGACATCATTAACTTAATATAGCCACATGTCCTTTTTGTGTGCATCAGCTGCAGGGTGGGTAATGACAGATGACTTCCAGTTCGGACCAAACCCAGTTCAGAAAAAACACAAGCTCATCCCCACTCCTAGCTTTTTTGAGATGAGAAAGAAGGACACCCTTCTGCACAAAGTACATAGATAAACGACTTGCCCCCACCAGAATCATGGTTACAATGACCATATGGCAGAGATATATTAAAATACAGAAACTTTAACTTTTTTACAACCTCTATTTTTTACAGTGCTTTGAAAAAGTATTCATACACCTCAACATTTTCCACATTTTATCATGTTACAACAAAAACGAAAATGTATTTTATTGGGATTTTACGTGATAGACCAACACAAAGTGACACATAATTGTGAAGTGGATGGAAAATGCCTGGTAAATGTTTTTCAATTTTTTTTTTACAAATAAATATGTGAAAAGTGTGGGGTGCATTTGTATTCAGCCCCCCTGAGTCAATAATTTGTAGAACCGCCTTTCCCTGCAATTACAGATGCACGTGTTTTATGGAGATATCTCTACCAGCTTTTCACATCTAGAGAGTGACATTTTTGCCCTTTCTTCTTTGCAAAATACATAAAGCTCTGTCAGATTGGATGGAGCATCTGGGAACAGCAATTTTCAAGTCTTGTTACAGATTCTCAATTGGATTTAGGTCTGTGCTTTGACTGGTGCATTCTAACATATGAATATGCTTTGTTCTAAATCATTCCATTGTAGCTCTGGCTGTATGTTTAGGGTTGTTGACCTGCTGGAAGATGAACCTCCGCTCCAGTCTCAATTCTTTCGCAAACTTTAACAGGTTTTCTTCTCATCAACCCTGACCAGCTTCCCTGTCCCTGGTGAAGAAAAGCATCCCACAACATCATGCTGTAACCACCGTGTTTCAGTGTGGGGATGGTGTGTTCAGGTTGATGTGCAATCTTAGTTTTTCACCACACATAGCATTTTGCTTTTAGGCCAAAAAGTTACATTTTGGTCTCATCTGACCAGTGCAACTTCTTTCACATGTTTGCGGTGTCCCCCACATGGCTTCTCGCAAACTGCAAAGGGGAATTCTTATGGCTTTCTTTCAACAATGGCTTTCTTCTTGCCACTCTTCCATAAAGGCCAGATTTGTGGCATGCACGAATAACAGTTATCCTTAGGACAGATTCTCCCACCTGAGCTGAAGGTATCTGCAGCTCCACCAGAGTTACCATGGGCCTCTTGGCTGCTTCTCTGATTAATGCACTCCTTGCCTGGTCTGTCAGTTTAGGTGGACGGCCATGTCTTGGTAGGTTTTCAGTTGTGCCTTACTCTTTCCATTTTTGGATGATCCCGTGAGATGTTCAAAGCTTGGGATATTTTTTTTTAACCTAACCCTGCTTTAAACCTCTCCAACTTCATCCCTGACCTGTCTGATGTATTCCTTAGCCTTCATGATGTTGTTTGTTTACTAAGGTTCTCTACAAACCTCTGAGGGCTTCACAGAAGAACTGTATTTATACTGAGATTAATTACACACAAGTGGACTCTTTTACTAATTAGGTGACTTCTGAGGTTTTAGTTAGGGGTATCAGAGTCAAGGGAATCAGAAGAAGAAGTTTGGACAGCCGCACTCAGAAATGGGTAAAATTCAAAAAACGCCCTTTATTGGGGTAAAAATAGATGGATGCACTACAAAGACATCATACAGTGGGAACAAAAAACCCTGACGCGTTTCGCATTGGGCTTCAATGCTTAGTCATAGCTATGCCTAAGAATTAAAGCCCAATGTGAAACGCGTCAGCTGTTTTTTGTTCCCACTGTATGCTGTCTTTGTAGTGCATCCATCTATTTTTACCCCAATAAAGGGCGTTTTTTGAATTTTACCCATTTCTGAGTGCGGCTGTCCAAACTTCTTCTTCTGATTGCCTAGTGCATTGCCGGCACCTACCTGGGTTCTAAACGGACATTAAGTGCCTGGAGCTCACCTGGAGCGGTCGTCTCTCCCATTTGTGTATCAGAGTCCAGGGGGCTGAATACAAATGCACGCCACACTTTTTAGATATTTATTTCTAAAACAAATTGAAAATCATTTATATTTTTCCTTTCACTTCACAATTATATACCACTTTATGTTGGTTTATCACATGATATCATGGGTGTCTGCTCCATAGGGCAACGGGGGTCGTTTGCCCCACCCTAGGATTGTAGGAGAAGACACTTGAAACAGTGAGAGCAGGACGGGCTTTGTAGTGCAGCAGCGATGAGACATGCTGACAGCGAAGGGAGAGCTCAGGTGGACTGACCCATATGCACAATGCTGTGTTAAATTGTAACATCCCAGCGAGTACAACCACCCCCCTTCCACAGAAATGGAAGGGGCTGCATCTGCTCTGCCCCCTCCCTCCCCTCTGTTCCTGTGAACCATCATCCATGCTCTGTGCACAGCCCATGTGCTGCTCTGAAAGGAGTGTGTGGACGGGAACATTTAAACAAGTAGCTGATAGCTAAAGAGCCAACTAAACTACTAGTGTGAGCATCCTGGGAACATCAAGTGAGTTATCAGCATTGTCACTGTGTACTCTGCCCTGTCTTGTCCTCCAGCAGTCTTTCATTAACCCTATGCTATGCCTTTAGCCAGGGTTTTCACTTGTGTGATCATAGACATTGCATGTGGTTTGCACCGCATTGCTGTGCAAATCACATGGGATGTCTGTGCGATGCAAATTCAGCCATAAAAACTGTATGGCTGAAATGGCATTTGCACCATAACTGTGCAGGACCCTTTTTTTGGAGTGGATGGGTGTTTACACCTATGCAATCCAATTCCTGCACAATTTCAAAGTTTTTACTGCAATCTGCAAACCGATATGGGGGTGTCATTAATTTTATATTGACACCCGTATCAGTTTGCAAAGGGCAGAGTGAACGGCCGACAAGCAACATGCAGTGCAGGAATTGCATATAAGTGAACTAGGACTCAAGTGGGTTTACACTGATGCAGTGCCGGTGTATACACAGATTTCCTGCATTTATCTCCATTTTCACCAAAGTCCCACAGACTTCTATTAGATTACACATTTTTTTAACATTTTCTGAAAGTGCAGAGGGGGTACACAGTAGTGACATAGAGATATTAAAAGATGCAGGGGGCACAGTCGGGTGTTTTTAACTGTGTATCGCCGCTTCCGAAGCACCCCCCTCCCCCTGAAAACATTTCAGTGGACGCCCATGCATGATATCCCAATAAAATACGTTTTTGGTTCTAACATGACAAAATGTGGAAAATGTCAAGGCGTATGAATACTTTTTTAAGGCACTGTATATAGTGATCTCTGTCTATACCTCTAATTAATTTTTACTGAATTTTGCTGTGAAGAAAATAAAGAAGTGAAAATTCTACAGAGTAATTGATTACAAAGGAACTGATTATTATGTCGGTCAGTTCACACTTTCATATATTTTAAGTTTATTTAGAAACTTTAATAAAAATGTGCGACAGTCCATATCAACTAATCGCTATTTATTTTTCATTGGCCTGGCTGCTCTAAACTTATAAATGTGAAATGTATTTGTTGCTGTGGAATATTATATTTTGCGATACCTTCACCCAAAGTACTGTGGACAAAACTAAGAGCTTAAATGTGATTGGTTCTTAAGAATTATTATGAATCAATGCCGTTTGCAAAACATAAATAAAAAACAATGGGCCAGATTCAGGTACATCTGCGCATTATTGGACCGGCGTAGCGCACCGCCTTTACGTTAGACTTGCGCAATGTAGCCGTGTAATCACCCTAATCTCGTAGCTTTTGCGCAGAAAATTGCGCATGCGTAACGTTATTTCAGAGGCGTAAGGCGGAGTAATACAAATTGGGAAGGACGTGGGCGTGTTACATTGAAATGAGCCGTGACCCCATGCAAATGAAGGGCCGGCCGGCTCGCGCATGCGCGCTTGAAGCAGACCATGGTCAGCACCTCTGTGCGCATGCTCAAAACTCGGGAACGGCGCAATCAGTGAAATTGGAAATGGACTAAGGACTACGCAGACAGCATAAATAGACAGACACAAACGCACTTCCATTGCAAAAGTACATCCCTTTGTCCCTTCCCATTTAACAAAGTTCTTTTGTCCCGTTGTTCGTTGCGTTGTGTTTTGTATTTGTCAGATTAGTGTACTGTGTGATCAAGTGTTTGTTAGTAGATCGTTGAAAGTGTTTTTTGATAAGTGTTTGAGAGACTGTTTGTTTGATATATTTCTGCTCGTTTGTTTTCTTGCTTAATTGTTGCTGTTTGTTTTTGTGATTTTTTGTGTGATTTTTTGGGTGTTAGTTTTCTCTTTGTGTGTGTTCTTGCTTGATTGGTTGTGCTTGTTTTTGTGACTGATTTTTGTTGACTGGGAGTGAGTTTTTGTATGAGTATGACAGAGAGAAAGAGAAAACGAAATTTCACTTTGGGGGAGAAACGAATTCTTGCCCGGGCCATTAGCGATTATGGGCGTTTCCCCCACGGGCCGGACAGTGCAAACACCACCCCGGCCAGGAGGAGGGAGATTTTGGACATCATCACTGACCAGGTGAATTCAGCGGAGGAGGGGGAGACACGGAACCGGTCTGGGATTGACAAAAAGATTAATGACCTCCGACATCTGGTCAAAAAGAAGCTGGCCAAAATGCTTGTCCATGCCAGGGGCACAGGAGGGGGCACACCATGCCGTGTTAGGCTGACAGCGGAGGAGCGTGCGGTGGCCCTGACCTTTCATCGGCATGAAGTGGAGGGCCTGCCCGGCTTTGACTCAAGTCCGGAGCCCGTGGTGCCAGGTAAGTTTTTTTTTTTTTAAATCAGGTGTGTAGCATGTGTGGGGGAGGGGGTGAAAGGGAATATGTGGCAAGTGTGTGGATCCTCCAACCTGTGAATGTTTTGTGTCATCCACAGATGTGCAGGAGGGTACAGGGCCATCTGGCCTGACCGCACCATCCCCAGGACAGCAGCCTAATGAGGCCCCCCCGACAAGGCCGGAGTCCGCGGAGGAGGTTGAAGAGGAGGAGGAGGAGGTTGAGGAGGAGGAGTTTGAGGAGTCCATGTCAGGCACTGGCCTATTGTTTTTGGATGACTCTTCCCCTCTGGCTGGCAGCAGACAGCCCTCCCTAAGGGGGAGCCCCCCTCCTCCCCCAACATGGCTCCTCTCCCAAGGGCCTCCCCTTCTCCCCGGCCACAAGCATCAGCTGGAGGCAGGAAGGCGACCCAGAAGACAAGGGGGGTGGCCGATCTCCTGCCCGCCACTCTGAGAAGGGACCAGTTCCTCCAGACCCGTCATCTGGGACAGGTCAGCCAGACATTGGTGCGGATGGAGGAGAGCCTGTCCTCCATCAAGGATACGCTGGGGAACCTGGACTGCCACTCCTGGGCTTTCACAAACTGCCTTAACGACCTGCAGACTACATCAGCAAGCGTAGGCCAGGATGTGAGGGCCCTCACCCAGGCTATCCAGGCCAACACGGCAACACTAGGTGGTGCCCTGGACGGAATAGCCGTGGCCTTGGAGGGCAGGCCGCCAGGTGGGCAGAGATCAGGGGCTGCTCCTCGTTCTCTGGTTTTCCCCTTCCACCATGAGTCTCCCCTGAGGAGCCGGGGCCGTGGCCGGGGGCGCCCCAGGCATGGCTCACGTCAAGGGCACTACATTTTTTCTCCCCTTTTTTTTTTTTGCTGAATTTTTTTTGATTTTGCTGGTCATTTTTTTTTTGGGTTGTGAATGCTGTTTGAATGTGGGGGTGACATTCCTGCCGGTAAAAAAGGGCTGTCACCCTCAATTTTGGTGGAGGACCAGGTAGAAGTGATCTCCAGGTCCGTGTGAATGGTGTATGAATGTACAGTGACATAATTGGAGCCTTGGCGTGGCGTTGCTGCTCACAAGTCCTGCATGGTGGACTGGTGCCAATCCAATTTGATGAGGATGTGGGGTGTGTGTGCTAGGGACCAAAGTGGTATGCATGCATGCATTCTCATTGTGCCATGATTAATGTGTGTGTTTAACGTGCAAAGATGCCCAATGTGAGCTGTCTCCTGGCTGCTCTTCCCTCAGAAGACGGGGTATCCTCGGTTAGGGGGGGATTGTCTGGTTCAGGGGTCAGGTCATCACGTAGGTCAATCTGCAGGCCCTTTCTTACTGCGAAGTTGTGCAGCATGCAACATGCACCGATGATATGGCACACGAAGTTTGGGGAATACAAGAGGGTACCCCCAGACTTATCCAGGCATCGGAAACGTGACTTCAGGAGGCCAAAGGTGCGCTCCACCACTGCACGTGTTTGGGCATGTGCTTGATTGTATCTTTCCTCTCCTGGGGTTTGGGGGTTCTGGATAGGAGTCATGAGATGGGGTCCCAGTGGATATGCAGAGTCACCTGTAACGGAGAAGACAGGAGGATGTTAGTCATGCATGTGCCCCTTGTGATGTGTGCATCATGGGGGGGGTCCCAGTCATGCCTGCCACCCATGTCACTCACCAACCAGCCAGGTGTCCCCATACACGTTCTGATCGAATTCCATTCGGATGTGGCTTTGATTCTAGATGTAGCTGTCATGGCTGGACCCTGGGTGTTTGGCACGGACGTGCCATATGAGGCCTTGGGCATCGACTATCACCTGTACGTTGATGGAGTGCCAATGCTTCCGATTGCGGTACATGTGCTCTGTCTCCTGGGGGGGCTGGAGTGCCACATGTGTGCAATCAATGGCCCCGATGGTGCGTGGGAATCTGGCAATTCTGTAGAAATCTGTCATTGCCTTCAGCCGCAGGTCCTCAGTGGTGGGTTTGATGATTTGGTTGGCCATGCGTCTGAGGATTGCAGGGACAACCTGGTGCACACATCTGCTCATGGAGGATTGTGACATCCCAGCCAACACTCCACTTGTACACTGAATAGAGCCACTGGCAAGGACATGGAGTGTTGCCATGACCTTGACCAGTGGCTGCACTGCATGTGAGCATTGTGTTGGGCTGGTGATGTCCTCCTGCAGGGTTGTGGTTAATTCCATGATGGCATGAGGGGTGAATCTGAAGATGCGATACACCTCAGAATCACTCATGCCAAACAGGTCTATGCGGGTGTGGTATATCCTCTCCCGTGCCATCCTCCGTGCCCTCCTCAGTGCCCTCATCCTTCTTTGTTCATCTAAAGTCAGTAGTATAGCTATGCGCGACGATGCCCCTGGCATGTTGGCATACAGATTGTTGTGCAACACGTGTGACTGCTGAGCTCCTCACTAACAGTGTTGCTTTATCTAACATGTAGACTTTTTTTCTCTTTTTAGACCAGCTTTTATATGGTCTAATTTTAGAAAGGACATTTTGCTGTTGCGCACACTGCGTCGCCTGCGCTGCCCCAACGTTCTTTTGTGGATCCCCGTAAGTCCCTCATTAGCATATTTGACTAGAAAATCAATGGTCTGTCTAGTGCAGTTTTGCGCGGATGGATGCGCCTGTCTAACGAAATTACGCTGGACCAAAAAAAGTAGATTTCTTGCGTATCTCGTTTTGGGGATGCCGTGCATCGAAACGCACGCGCACATTTAGACTTACGCACGCGCATCTCCTGTTGCGCAGGCGTAATCGCTCTGTGAATCTGGCCCAATATACGGAACATTTCCTAAACAGTAGTAAATGATCAGAAAAATTGTGTAAATCAAAGAAGCTACCCTGGTTTCAGCTTGTTTTGTTTTTGTAAATGTACCTTAACCGCTTCAGCCCCGGACCATTTTGGTGGTTAAAGACCAGGCCACTTTTTGAGATTCGGCGCTGCGTCGCTTTAACTGACAATTGCGCAGCCGCACAACGTGGCTCCCAAACAAAATTGACGTCCATTTTTCCCACAAATAGAGCTTTCTTTTGGTGGTATTTGATCACCTTTGCGATTTTATTTTTTTGCGCTATAAACAAAAAAAGAGCGTCAATTTTGAAAAAAATGCAATATTTTTTACTTTTTGCTATAATAAATATCCCTAAAAAAATCGTTAAGCGTTTATTGATTGGTTTGCGCAAAAGTTATAGCTTCTACAAAATAGGGGACTGTTTTATGGCATTTTTATTAATATATTTTTTTTACTAGTTATGGTGGCGATCACCGATTTTTATCGTGACTGCGACAATATGGCGGACCCATCGGACACTTTTGACACCATCTTGGGGCCATTGTCATTTTTACCGCGATCAGTGCTATAAAAATGCACTGATTACTGTAAAAATGACACTGGCAGTGAAGGGGTTAACCACTAGGTGGCGCTTCAGGGGTAAAGTGTTCCTAGAAAGTGATTCTTACTGTTAGGGGACGTGGCTACACGTGACACGTCACTGATGACCGTTCCCGATCACAGTGAATGGTCATCAGTGACAGTGTCACTAAGCATAATAGGGGAATGCCTTGTTTACTCCTGCAAGAAAAAGGCATAATGAGCTAGTATGCATAGCGCAGGTGCCGCCACTAACAGCTTGATCACCGATAGTAATGGCACGCTCAGTGCAACTGCGTGCCGTTACTATCCGAGCTGGAAATATCTCCTAAACCGTGTAGGTTTAGGGGATATTTCTTGCACCTACAGGTAAGCCTTAATCTTGGCTTACCTGTAGGTCTAAGTGGTCTGTAAGGGTTTACAACCACTTTAATGCTTGTGCTGGCAGATAAAGTAGTAAACCCGCCGCCTGTAAGCTTTCAGACAGCTCCACTAATGGGGTTGCTACATATTTCAATTAGGACAGCCCGAGGGCTTTCACACTGGAGTGGTGCGCTAGCAGGACCGCTCCAAAAGTCCTGCTAGCAGCATCTTTGGAGCGGTGAGAGTAGCATTGTGTTTGCCGCTCCTCCACCGCTGCTTCCCATTTAAAGCAATGGGAAACTGTGGCTATACCGCCAGCAATACGCCTCTGCCACTTTTTCGGCCACTAGCAGGGGTTAAAACCGCACCGCTAGCGGCCGAATACCACCGCAATTCCAGCGGTATAGCGCCGCTAAAATAGCGGCGCTATACCGCCACGCACCTCCCGCCCAGTGTGAAAAGGGCCTTAGATATACCACTATACCACTTCAGCTTTCAGATTTCAGCACTCTCACATATTGGATGACAACACTGTATACATGTAACATTGTACCCAAATGACATTTTTATTTGGAAAATAAATAAATAAAATAAAACATATTCTTTGCATACTGTCACCAGAGCAGTGCAGCGTCACCATGTGAATGGTGTGGCAATGATCAGAGACACTGAGATGTGACAGTATGTACAAAAAACATTTTTAATAACTTTTTTAAATTTCTTAACATTTCTTTACATTTTTTTTACTTTTTACATTGTGACACTGTACTACTCTGGGGATTTTTTTTTTTTTTTTACACTGTGATTGCTTTTTACAGTGATGATCACTGTATATAAACAATCTTTTTGTTAAAATTGCATCCATTCATGTGCCATTGTGTACTACTGTGATGGCTGTGATTTATTACAGCTATCACATCGTACAAGTCTGCTGTGACTGGCCCCTGTACCATGTGATCACTATGAGCAATCACAGAGATCACAATAGTACATACAATGGCTATGAATGAAAGCCATTGTTGACAACTGACATGTGCTACATGATTGATCACAGGGATCACATGGTCCCAGGCCAGGCACAGTGACCCTGTACAATGATGTAACGATCAGTGTTCCACTGTGTCCAGTCACAGACCATACCACTGCGCCCCCTAGGGCATGCATAAGGTGCAAAAGTGTGAGGATGTCATATGAGGTCTTCCCAGGATAACAGTGCTCCACCGTGCCATTTTATCACAAGTATTTTATCTCATTATTAGACCAGGTGGGAGGTGGTTAAATCTGAAATCCAGCATTGTAGAATTGATGTTTTATCTTTTGCTGCTTTTAGTGCTAGGTCACACTAGACGCAGTTCCGTTCAGTGCGCTTTTTTTTCTGCACAAAATGCATGCACAGTGTTTTCCATGTATTCCAATGGGTCTAGTTCGCACCATGCAATCAGTTTTTGGTCAGTTTCTACACCAGAATCTGACTGGAAACTGACTGCATGGTGTGAACTAGAGCCATTGGAATACATGGAAAACATACTGCATGCATTTTTAGTGCAGAAAAAAAGGGCACGGAACTGAACGGAACTGCGTCTGGTGTGAATTGGCTCCTATGCCTCGTACACACGTACGAAAAGTTCCTGTCGGAAATCCCAAAGGGGAAAGCCAAGAACCTGCTCGGTTCAGTCTTTCCCATACACGCGGCCGGTTTTTCCAACAAAAAAAAAACTGTGAGAGACCGTACACACGGCCGAGGTCCTCGCTGGAATGTGCATTCCAGCGAGGTTCTCGCTGATTTTCAGCGAGAACCTCGGCCGTGTGTACGGTCTCAGCGAGCTTCCCGTCGGGAAGCCCGTCGAGCCGAAATAGAGAGCACGCTCTCTATTTCCTCGACGGCCCGCCTGGAAGAATGGCTGGTTGCCATTCCCGACGGGCGGGTCGCCGAATCCGACGGCCGGGAGAGAACCTCGACGGGCGGAACGATGTGTTCTGCCCGTCGAGGTTCTCTGCCGTGTGTACGGCACCTGATGGAGCTTTGGCCGGGAATCCCGACCGTGTGTATTTTCCATCGCAGTTTTTCCCAACTGACAAAAAAATGCAAAAGTCTGCCACTTTTCCCGGCGGGAAAAAAGAGAACTGGTTCTGGTCTGGCTTTTTTTGGGCAGTTTTCCAATCGGAAAAACTGCGAGGAGCATACACACGGTCGTGATTCCTGGCCAAAAGCTCTCCTCACAGTTTTCCCGTTGGAAAAACTGATCGTGTGTACGAGACATTAAATAACATTTACAGGTCTTGTCCATTCACCAGCTTGTGACTGGACAGGGAAATATCAAGCAGACTGAAGGGCTCATCCTGGAAGGAGGAGAGTGTTAGATGTACTACCAGATTTAGCCCAGGTTCACACTGACAGCGGTAATGAAATTGTGTAAGTTTAGCTGAACTTGCACAATTTAATTCCTGCATGTCAGTCCTGACTTTGGGAGCGATTTCAGAGACATCTATGTGGGTTGCTGCACAGAAGTCAATGGAAATCACACCCCAAATTTGCCAAAAGTAGTACAGAAATTACTCTTGAGAATCGATGCGGCGCCGCAAATGGGGCATCGCACCGATTCAGACGGTGCCATTGCCAGAAATTGCCACTGCTTTGGCATGAGATTTGACATGTCAAATTGCATGCCAAATCGCTCCAATGTGAACCAGGGCCTAGACACACTAAACAAATTGAAGCCGAACACCAGCTAACAATTTATAAACAATTATACCATAAAACAATTCCTTTGGGGTAAAGGGTACCTGTCAGTGGTAAATGGTTTGTCTTAACCCTCCGGTCCATCTGCAGAACAGCTTATTCTTTAAAAAAACAACAAACTTATTATCTAGGTCACCAGGTGAAAAAAGGAACGACAGCCTAAAAAACATAATGCAGCCCTAACATCGAGAATTGGTAAGCTGTAATATAATAAATGTTTGTTTTTTGGGTTTATTACTGGTTTATGATATGTACATTGCTGCTAAGTAAAAAAAAAACGATTTGACCTGGATTTATTTATCTTAATGTGGTTGGTTTTACTTTTGAGCACTTTATCAGACACATACATGCACACATATATATACACTCCTGTATTTTATTTATAGCGTCTTTATCTGAGGAAACATTTAGTGGTCTTTAATGGTTTTTCTGTCATCTCCTGAAATACAACAGTGCTGAACTCAAAATCAGTTTAGAAAAGGTTGGGCCTACATCCAACAAGCTGGAGTGTGGGCAGAATGCACAGTTTAGTGTTATCTTCGATCACTGGAGGAGGAAGAAATACATTCTGAAAGTAGACAAAATCAGTCAAAATATATTTTCAAATAAATATGCTTGTTCCTGTGTAAAATGTCATAGAGGAAAACAGTTGTAGTGTTGTGGAGACACATGCTTGTGGTTACAGAGGCAAAGGCATTTCAATGTCAGGCACACTAAGATAAATTACACCAGAAAGTAATATCCAGTCACAATGGTATAGATGTGACAGAGGTGTGTTGTAGGAATGAATATACATGTGCTTTCATTTTCGTCCGAATGCATTTTCGTCCGAATTTCAGGTATTTTTGTTATCATATTAACAAACGATAACGAAAGCACAGAAAACAAAAATTGAAAGATCCAACATAAACAAATGCTTTATTTTTGTTTTCGTTGAGGGCGAATGTGCCTAACCTTAATGCCCTGTACACAAGATCGGTTCATCTGATGAAAACGGACCGATGGACCGTTTTCATCGGACGAACCGATCGTGTGTGGGCCCCATCAGTTTTTTTCCTATTGGTGAAAAAAATAGAACCTGTTTTAAAATTTTCGTATGGTTAAAAATAGAAAAAAATGATCGTCTGTGGGAAAATACATCGGTCAAAAATCCACGCATGCTCAGAAATCGACGTATGCTCGGAAGCATTGAACTTCATTTTTCTCAGCACGTCGTAGTTTTTTACGTCACCGCGTTGGAAACGATCAGATTTTTAACTGATGGTGTGTAGGCAAGACTGATGAAAGTCAGCTTCATCGGATATCTGATGAAAAAATCCATTGTTTTCGGTTTGTTTTCATCAGATGAACCGATCGTTTGTACAGGGCATAACTCTATTAGTACAATATTATTCTACGTAAAGAGAAAATATTCGACATTGAGAGAAAAGATTCGACATTATAGAGACATGAAGAAGAGTCGACATAGAGAGAAAAGATTCGACATAGAGACATAAGATTCGACATAGAGAGAAAAGATTTGACATAGAGAGACATGAAGATTAGACGAAGTAGCTAAAAACATACGATCGCAGTGAGCGGACATTTATGGTGAAATGCTCTGCCCATAGGCTATAGAAGAGTTCTAATGTTGGTTGACTAGTAATAATAATTATTAAATATAATTATTATTAGTCAAACAACATTAGAATTCTTCTATAGCTTGTATGCGGAACATTCGCCCGGAAATGTACGATTGCGGCATAGTACAGTTTTGTTGCTCCGTCAAATCTTTTTTTTTTTTTTTATAAAGATTCGGTCAAATGTTCTTTTTATTTCTTCGGGTCTGGTATGGATATTAAGGGGAACCCCACACCAAAAAAAAATGACATGGGATTCCCCCCAAAAATCCATAGCAGACACGTGTCCGAGCACGCAAACGGGCAGGCCACAGGAAAAGAGTGGGGGGGGGGGGGGGGGGGTGAGAGAGCGGCCCCCCTCCAGAACTGTACCAGGCCACATGCCCTCAACATGGGGAGGATGTCCCCATGTTGATAAGGACAAGGGCCTCATCCCGACAACTCTTGCCGGTTGTTGTGGGGGTCTGTGGGCTGGGGGCTTATTAGAATCTGGAAGCCCGCTTTAACAAAAACACCTTTTATGACAATAACTTGCATATTAGCCTTTAAAATTAGCACTTTCGATTTTTCATGTTCGTGTCCCATAGACTTTAACAGTGGAAAAAAGGAGGGGGGAAAGAAATGGGATTTTCTAAACGGTGCAATTAGCAAAAAGTAATAATTGTTAGCAAGAGAAAGAAAATATTGTACAGACCAGAGAAGTACAAAAGTAGGAAATATAATTTATTCAGTATACAATAAAGAGATAATTATTCACAGAAAACACAAAAATTCTATGAATATTAAAACAGACAAATGATCGGTCAGAGATAAGTAGAATCAGGTTTCAGCCTACAGTTGATTGTTGTATCCCGACAGTTTCGCTTATAATAAGCTTTCTCAAGGGTAGATGGTAACAATCACGGCTTTTAAATTGATTAGACTACAAAATGTAGAAAAACATCATTGTTAATTTTATACATACATGAAATGTAGGTACAAAATATGCATATACACATTAAATAGATATTACTGGGCTGCAGAGGCACAAACACTTAAGCTCACCCTTTGACCACAGGATATCTCAGGCCATCTCATATCTTGCCACCAGGGGGAGCAAAACCACCCAACCTAAAATACACAGGTTGACATAGACCACAAACGACACCTTGATCGTGTAGATAGACAGGAGATCTAGTACTTGAAAAATAAAAAATGGAATAAATGAAAATTGGATATGATCATTGGAAGGGGAAGGGGAGAAAAAAAAAAAAAAAATTGGGAGAAAAAATTATGTTTAAAGTTGAATCAGGAAAAGACAACTTCACTTACATGGAGCGAGTGATATGCTTGAAAATGGAGGTGGTTACTAGAGGAACACTGGACATGGACTGCAGGTGTGCAAAATATAGCACAAGTAACTCTAAACATGATGAGAACCAAAAGATAGAAATAAAAAAAAGAATATCAAAAAGTGAAAAGTGAAAACGGGTAACGAAGAGGGACTTACAGGAATTTGCATAAGTACTGGAAAGTATTTTATTGCAATACATATTATGGAAAGGACAAAGAGTCTCAGATCCATAGGCTTATAGAGCAGCATCAAACATGGATGTATGGATACTAGGAGAATAAAAAAAAAAAAAAAAAAAAAGACAAAAAAGTACTGTGTAAAGGACTGAGAGACAAAAAGAGAATATATGTATCAGAGTAAGGTCTTACCGTGCAGTGGTGTAAGCAATTACAACCAGTGTCATCTGCGCTGTGTTGTGAAGCAGACGGCTATTTAAGAGACAGACTCGTCTGATGTAGCAAACACGTGATCAACGTGACGAGCAGGTGACGCAAACGACGCTGGCCGTTGAGACAGAAAAAATGCCCATCGAGACTACACATCCCAGAAGGCAACGGGATGGTCACGTGCGGACGTTCATGACGCCTCAGTGTGAGACTCAAGGCTCATACAAAGCATATTAAAGTTAGAACAACCAAAACAAACAGAGGAGGCATGTCAGAGGGATTAAATAATGAAAAAACACATGGATACAAGGGAGGGGTTAGCTGTCATAGGCCGAGTGTGTAGATAAGGAGAGGGGGGGGAGGGGGAGGGGGAGGGGAGGGAAAAAAAAAAAAAAAAAAAAAAAAAAAGGATGTTTATGTTTGCTAGACCGGGCGCCAAAGCAGAGACAAACCAAGCACACAGGGATGGATAGGGGGAGCATAGGAAAGAATCGAAGGGTAGACCGAATTGCCTCCGATACTTCCCTAGTGCCTCTGCAACCCAGAAAAAATATGAAAAAAAAAAAAAAAAAAAAATTTATAATAAAAAAACAAAACAAAAATACATATGAACAATGTCATAACTACTCAAAATATATTTAAATACAAAATGTAACATTGATTCATTAGATAGATATAAATAATTATTAGTCAATTGTGTAGCGCAGCGCTATACAGAAAAGCATCTCTCGGGTTATCATAGACCCGGGGCAGTGGTATGTTGCCAAAAAAGAGGGGGGAAAAACAGTGGCAACGATAAGGGACTGGAAATGGGGAAGGGAAATGGGGAAAAAAAATAAAATAAAAAAAGTTGTTAGAACTGATGGGAGAGGGTACTCAAGGATCTTGGGTATCATATAAAAGGTTTAAAACTAAGACTTTCATTAAACTTTAACAGTGTTTGCGTGTTCGAAGTAATTTTTTGCCTGTTCGCATGTTCTGCTGCGAACCAAACTGAGGGGTGTTCGGCTCACCCCTACTGGTGAGGATGCATCTGATCGGCACTGGTGAGGCTGCATCTGACGGGCACTGGTGAGGTTGCATTTGGTGGACACAGCTGAGGCAGCATTGATCTCTTATATCATGTCTGCAGTCTCTTACCATCTCCTGTATCATGTCTGCTAGAGGTACACTGAATTAAAAATTTGCTAATACTATTAGCAATATATTTAAGTTTAAGAGATTGGTCAGATACAATACATGGTCAGATACTGCAGACTGCACTATTCTTGATCTTTTATTGCACTAAAGGAGCCAATAATGGGCAACAATAAATTCATAATAATTTAAGTTGATCATATTAAGTACAAAGTTGCATATAATACAAGTATATATAAACATATGAATATTTGTTAAAAACTGTAATTTTCGGTTTCAGTTTTGGTTTCTGGCTAAGTGCATCCGGTATTTTCTGTTTTGGTTTCGGCACCAAAATTTCTATTCGGTGCACCCCTAGTTTTAGTGTGAAGTGTGAACCTAGCCTTATGCCGCGTACACACGATCGGTTCATCCCAGTGCCAATCCTGACCTCCCTGGGGCCCTAAGCAAAATGACATGTCACATTAAAGTTGCAGACTGTGACATGTCACATTAAAAATTAAAGTTGAGAAGCGGGGGGAGGGGGTGTTCTACTGTCAGAAATTACATCTTACATTAAAGTAAGAAGCAGGGGGGGTGTTGACTTCTTACCTCTTCTCCCATTCAGCCAGCGAGTTGAGAAGCGGGGTGAGGGGCTGAAAATGACTTTTCACCAGGTCGGGCCTCTACTAATTTAGGGGGCCCTCCGCAGCTTTGCGGAGCCCTAAGCGGCTTGCATATTGAGCCTATAGGGCGGATCGGCCCTGGTTCATCCGATGAAAATGGTCTGATGGATTTTTTTATCAGATATCCTAGGAAGCTGACTTTCATCAGTCTTGCCTACACACCATCAGTTAAAAAAACGATTGTGTCAGAACGCGGTGACGTAAAACACTACGACGTGCTGAGAAAAATTAAGTTTAATGCTTCCGAGCATGCGTAGACTTGATTCTGAGCATGCGTTGATTTTTAACCGATTGATTTCCCCACAGACGATCGTTTTTTTTCTATCAGTTTTTTAACCATCAGATAATTTTAAAACAGGTTCTACGTTTTTTCACCAATTGGAAAAAAACTGATGGGGCCCACACACGATCGATTTGTCTGATGAAAACGGTCTAGTTTTCATCAGAAGAACCGTCCGTGTGTACGCGGTATAAGTTTTCAGATTCTGTGGCAGGTGTAGTAATCACAATCTACCACTTGATGTCAGCATTGATTTGCAGTAACAGTTACATACAGTAGGTCCTTTATAGCCGCAGCTGTTAAAAATAAGATGCTATTCTACATAAGGAACAATAGCATTGCTTGATCATATTTAGTGAGCAGAAATTAATTAGCACAATTAAATGCACAGGTGTTTTAAAGTTTATGTGTATGCAAAATGACAGCCGTATTAAGAAATAAAATTTCTAATAAGTCTCAAATAGAAGCTTAAAATAAACTTCTAACAATCACAAATATATTGTCAGCAGTTTCCAAACCGTGGAAGAAATATCAAAAGATTTTGAGAGATTTAAGAAATTCAGACTAGGCTAGAAATGTCTATACTTTGTGTATAATTTCCAAGGTGTATGTGGGTTTTTTTTTGTACACCCACACAATTTATACTAATGCCTGTTTCTTGTGTTTGGATGTATTTTCTCCTGGGTATTTAGTTTTTTAGATGAGCTGGAATTGCCTTTAAATTCTGATTGGGAAGCCACTGTAAGTAACACAAAAAACCTCCTGCGCTCTGGTGTTCTGCCAAAAAATGAGTACAGCAGCGTAGTCTCACGGCAAAGTCTAAGGTCTTGCAGCCCTCCACAGAATAAATATTCATATGGCTAAAACAAAAAAAGAAAAGAAAGGAGGGCACACCGACCTAGTGCATTACCACTAAAATGTATTATTAAAATAGAATAAAAAGCAATAAAACTACTCACAAAGGAGATCAAGTAAACACTTTTCAGACAGCTGGACTGGACCTTGCGGCACCTGCCAGTAGAACATCAAAAATCTAGATGGCTGACGCGTTTCTGGGGCGTGCCTGCTTCTTCAAAGCCTAAAATGGTCCGTGATGTCTCCCTCATAGGTGTCCTCCTTTATATAAGCATATGTGTGTGTGCACACGTGTAAAGGCAGCTTCAAACACTATTGGCCACCAGACAGCAGGCTCCACCCCCTTTAAAGGAAAATGTATTATATAAAAAAAAAAAATACAATAGGTACATTAAAATGGGTCAAACAGAAGCTCAGGATCACCCAAGCATTAACCGTTGTTACAACCAAATGGAATGGTCTGGGTCTCGACTAGTTTTATAAAACAGACAATACAGTAAAAACAGACATAATGATTCAACAGAAGAAATACAGCATATGAAGAAGTAAGAAAAAAAATCATGCTAATGTCCCCATATACTGTAAATACATGTTTTCAGTGGACATAGCCTTTAACGTGTAATAATGTATTTATAGCCTCTCCTAGCCCTTAGCCACTTGACAACCATTTGCTGTTTGTAAATAATATAACAGCCATATATGGATGACAGAAAATACCATTACTTGTATTTTGAGAACAATGAGAATAATATAATAGAGAGCAGAATGGATACCAAGGACACTGTTGCCTAACAACATTATATATCTCATAAACAGCTCACTTATGCAGCCCAATAGACATGAGATGTCAGTGGCCCTTAGCTGCTATTTTGTACCCAATCAAGCGATGATCTCATGTCTATAGCGGCAGGCAGAAGAACTCCAGTCAAGAGCTTTTTGGGAAACTACAATAAAATGCAAGTGCATGTTAATTTATTTTTCAGAAAAGCGTTGATATTCATATTCTCTAATGCACCCTACAGAAACAGAAAATCATTATTTGGGTCTTAAATGCACACAGCAATCCACAGTATTATATATTATCCAAAGTGATAGAACAGTGGAAAGATGCATCCTAAAATTATGGCTTATTTAAAACTAAAGACAGACTTTACTTTGCAAAGTGAATGTTTACTGAACATAGTAATCAAAGTGAAGTTACAGTATGTCTGCTTAGAATGCCCGATCATGTACAAGAAAAATTAAGAAAAACAGGCCCAGATTCAGGTACATCTGCGCATTATTGGACCGGTGTAGCGCACCGCCTTTACGTTAGACGTGCACAATTTTGCCGCGTAATCACCCTATTCTCGTAGCTTTTGCGCAGAAAATTGCGCATGCGTAACGTTTTTTCAGAGGCGTAAGGCGGAGTAATACAAAATGGGAAGGACGTGGGCGTGTTACATTGAAATGAGCCGTGACCCCATGCAAATGAAGGGCTGGCCGGCTCGCGCATGCGCGCTTGAAGGAGACCATGGTCAGCTCCGCTGTGCGCATGCTCACAACTCGGGAGCGGCGCAATCAGTGAAATTGGAAATGGACTAGGGCAACATTGTGAACTATGCAAACAGCATAAATAGACAGAGACAAACGCACTTCCTTTGCAAAAGTACATCCCTTTGTTTCCCTTCCTATACAGCAAGGTGCTTTTGTTTATTAGCGTTTGTTTATTTGTTTGTGACGTGTCTTTGAGATATTTGGGGACTGTTTTGCAGAGTGATTTTTGTCTTTTATGTGTTTTCTTTGTTGTTATTTTGTTTAAATTATATTTTTGCTGGGGCATTTTTTATTTTTGCTCGTCATTTATTTTATTTTTTTGGTTCTGTTTGTGTATGATTTTGGAATGTGGGGGTGATATTCCTGCGGGAAAAGGGGTGTCACCCTCATTTGTGGTGGAGAAGTGATCCCCAGGTCCGTGTGAATGGTGTATGAATGTACAGTGACATAATTGGAGCCGTGGCATGGCGTTGCAGCTCACAAGTCCTGCATGGTGGACTGGTGCCAATCCAATGTGATGAGGATGTGGGGTGTGTGTGCTAGGGACCACAGTGGTGTGCATGCATGCATTATCATTGTGCCATGATTAATGTGTGTGTTTAACATGCAAAGATGCATAATGTGAGCTGGCATGAGATGGGGTCATGAGATGGGGTACCAGTGCATATGCAGAGTCACCTTGAAGGGAAAAGACAGGAGGATGTTAGTAGTGCATGTGTCCCTTGTGATGTGTGCATCATGGGGGGGACAGTCATGCCTGCCACCCATGTTACTCACCAACCAGCCAGCTGTCCCCATACATGTTCTGTTCGCAATCTGTGGGGATGGGGCTCTGATTGTATATGTAGCTGTCATGGGTGTCATGGGTAGTGTCATGTGTTGGGCTGCTGATGTCCTCCTGCAAGGTTGTGGTAATTTCAGGATGGCATGAGGGGTGAATCTGAAGATGCGAGACACCTCAGAATCACTCATGCCAAAGATGTCTATGCATGTGTGATATATCAAGTGAAGAGTGAGGGGCTTGTATCAGATAAGAATATTGTATTAGATTAGATTAAATTGTAAAGTTTATATAAGCAAATAAAAAAAACTAAAAAAAACATCTCCCGTGCCCTCCTTAGTGCCCTCCTCAGTGCCCTCATCCTTCTTTGTTCATCTAAAGTCAGTAGTATAGCTATGCGCGATGATGCCCCTGGCATGTTGGCATACAGATTGTTGTGCAACACATGTGACTGCTGAGCTCCTCACTAACAGTGTTGCTTTATCTAACAAGTAGACTTTTTTTCTCTTTTTAGACCAGCTTTTATATGGTCTAATTTTAGACAGGACATTTTGCTGTTGCGCACACTGCGTAGCCTGCGCTGCCCTAACGTTCTTTTGTGGATCCCCGTAAGTCCCTCATTAGCATATTTGACTAGCAAATCAATGGTCTGTCTAGCACACTTTTGCGCGGACGGATGCGCCAGTCTAACGAAATTACGCGGGACAAAAAAAAGTAGATTTTTTTGCGTATCTCGTTCTGGGGATGCCGTGCATCGAAACGCACGCGCACATTTCGACTTACGCACGCGCATCTCCTGTTGCGCAGGCGTAATCGCTCTGTGAATCTGGGCCACAGTTTTTAACTTGATGATTGAATTAAGCGAACATTCTCTTTGCTAAACAGTTTTTTTCTTATTTAGTAAATCAACATCTCTGTTATATAAAAAAAAAATGTACATGAAGCTGTACAGAGGGATTGAGGGGTGAGTTACTGTTCTGACTCCTTAAATTGTGTACAGTATATTTCAGCTTCAAAGTTTGAGCCCTGTGCACAACACTACTTTTCAGCAAAGTAGATAAGAGAACCCAGGAAAACATAAAACAAGAGTTTAACATGCTGGCTGTATATGAAATGAATCACATTTCATATTTACCTAACAAAAATACAGTATATATGTTAATTTTCTTTTTCCCCAAACACAATAAAAATAAAAATATTTTAATACAGCTACATTACCTTAATGTTTTATTAAAGTAATTGTTTCTGGGGGGAACCTGGGATCAGGCAAATAAGTGCATTCTTTCCATATGTAGCTGGGTGCCACTGGCTGTGTATTCCACCTGCTCGTCCTCTGCCACTGTTCTGCTCTGCCGGCTAGTGGAGGAGTGGCTTGTGTGCTCCGGATCCATTTGTGCAGCAGGCGGCTCTCACCCTTAACTTCCCTGCTGCAGCGCTGGAATGGCTCTGCATGTGACCTGTACAGACCTGAGCCACAGTTTCTTGTAATGTGGGGACCAGAGAGTGTAGACCCACCACTGGGGTATCTGTGCCTACCCCAGAAAGGACGTTGACTGTGAGGGTTTTCAGCAAGAGAGAACAACGAGGACCAGAGCTGAGAGACTGAGCTTTGTAAAGACTCGCTCATGAGGATTGAGTCACTGAGTTTCGGGTATCTGACAGCAGACCGCCAAGTGATCTGGACCACATTCTTGTGCACCAGAAGGGGTAAGCTGAATCATCTGTGTATTTCAACACTGACACTGTTAATGCAATAGAGACTGCTCCTTACTTAGCCACCCATCAGCCATCCATTGCACACTCTTAAAGGGACAACTTCATGTGCAATACCCAACAGAAGGGCCCCAATGTCAGCCGACTCAATGTTTCACACTAGGTTCCAGATATCACTACAGAGTGAACACCAGGACATATTCTCTGAATTGCTTATTGTCAGACTTCCATTACTGCTATTAAATACTTCACTGTTAATGTGATTCCTTAATAATGCCATGGTATCCATATAAGTTTGGTTTAGTGTTAATGTATTCTAAGCTAATTGGCATATATAATGCTAGTAATTAAATTACTTAGCATAACATATTACATAGTTACTCTGGTTGAGGAACGACACAAGTCCATCTAGTTCCATCTATTTCCGCCAATAAAAGGGAAATAAAAAATGTACACAATCCTATACTCACAGTTGATCCAGAGGAAGACAAAAAAAAAAGAGCAAAGCATAATCCAATTTTCTCCAGCCGCCATTGGTGGCGTTGTCGGTCCCGTGGATCGCAGTACTGGTGTCCACCAGAGGGTGTCCTTTGACACACAGGATCTGTAGTGAGAGAACTCATCCGCTGGTGGCACTGTTGGATCCTCGTGCCGTAGTACCAGTGTTCACCAGCAGTGGAGCAGACAGCACCTCCTGCGGTCATGTGTCACCTAAGCCTAATTACAGGCATACACATAAATATCCGGCAACCTCTCAAATGCTTGCCTTGGTATCGTCCTTGTGCCCTGACTTACTACCCTGCTATCTGAACACGCACCCTAACCCTGAGCCTGTATCTGATCCCGAGCCTATCCTGGACCTGTCCCTTTTGTTACCCTGCACCCCTGCCTTGCCATCTGATCCATCCATTCTGTCCATGTCCTGTGTTCCTTACCCATCTGCTGATCTCCTGTTGATGACCCTGGCCTGGCTTATGTTTGAGATTCTGGAACTGCCCTTTGTTTATCTGCTGACCCTCTTTGCATGACCCTGGTCTGGCTAACGTTAACCCCTTCTATTTTTCTCGTTTGTCTGTTTTTGGATCACTGTCTTATTGTGGGTTTATTATATTCTACTTGTTATTGGTGGTGTATTTATCCATATTCACTTTCCTTAACCACTTAATCCCCGGACCATATTGCTGCCCAATGACCAGAGCACTTTTTGTGATTCGACACTGCGTCGCTTTAACTGACAATTGCGCGGTCGTGCGATGTGGCTCCCAAACAAACTTGGCGTCCCTTTTTCCCCACAAATAGAGCTTTCTTTTGGTGGTATTTGATCATCTCTGCGGTTTTTTTTTTTTGCGCTATAAACAAAAATAGAGCAACTATTTTTAAAAAAAAAACAATATTTTTTACATTTTGCTATAATAAATATCCCCCAAAAATATATAAAAAAAACGTTTTTTTCCTCAGTTTAGGTCGATACGTATTCTTCTACATATTTTTCATTAAAAAAAAACGCAATTAGCGTTTATTGATTGGTTTGCGCAAAATTTATAGCGTTTACAAAAAAGGGGGTAGTTTTATGGCATTTTTATTAATATTTTTTTTTTACTAGTAATGGCGGCGATCAGCATTTTTTTTCAGTACCGAGACATTATGGCGGACACATCGGACAATTTTGAATTTTTTTTGGGACCATTGGCATTTTTATAGCGATCAATGCTATAAAAATGCATTGGATTACTATAAAAATGCCATTGGCAGTGAAGGGGTTAACACTAGGGGGCAGGGAAGGGGTTAAGTGTGTTCCTGGGTGTGTTCTAACTGTATGGGGGGGGTGGACTCACTAGGGGAAATCACTGATCTTCTGCTCATACATTGTATGAACAGAAGATCAGCGTTTCCCCACTGACAGGACCAGAGAGCTTTGTGTTTACACACATAGCTCCCGGTCCCCGCTCTGTAACGAACGAGTTTCAGCAGATAAATTTGATTGTGTGTGCGCGGCCTAAGAGGCAATCGGATATTCCCTTGATCAATTTACCTATAAATGATAGTATTCAGGTATATTGTGTACATTTAGGAAATAACCCAGGCCTTTTTTAAAGCAATCTACTGAGCTGGACTTCACCAGCTCTTCATGGAGTCTATTCCACATTTCCCTAGCTCTTACTGCGAAGAAACATTTCTGTATTTGAAGATTAAATCTCTTTTCGTCCAGATGAAAAGAGTGCCCCCTTGTCCTTTGTGATGATCTTGAATAACTCAACACCAAGTTCATTATATGAACTATTTATGTATTCATACATGTTGATCATATCCCCCCTTAATATCCTCTTTTCAAGAGAGAGTAAATACAGTTTCTCTAATCTTTCCTCATAGCTGAGCTCCTCTATGCCTCTTATTGGTTTGGTTGCTCTTCTCAGCACTTGCTCCAGTTCCCCGATATCCTTTTTGTAAACTGGTGCCCTAAAACTGAACTACATATTCCAGATGAGGTCTTTCTAATGATTTGTACAGGGGCAAGATTCTCTCTCTCTCTCTCTCTCTCTCTCTGGACTCCATACCCCTCATGATACAAGAAAGGATTTTGCTTGCTTTAGAAACTGCAGCTTGGCTTTGCATGCCATTATTGAGCTTATGATCTACCAGAACACCCAGATCCTGGTCCACCATTGATTCCCCCAGTTGTACCCCCCTAGTATGTATGATGCATGCATGTTGTTATACCCCAAGTGCATAATTTTACATTTATCAACATTAAACCTCATGTGCCACATAGTTGAACAATTAAACAGTGCTTTAAGGTTGGCTTGTAAGTTGTATAGCTTGGTGTCATCTGCAAAGCCTGAAATTATACTTTTAATCCCAGACTGTATTTTCTAACATGATCTTTACCCATTGTACAGGACGCCAGGTTTGGGTCCTGGATGGACGCTACATAGCGCCAATTTTTGGAATCTGGTCCCTTTAAACACTGATTCAGGAGGTCACCCAGAGGGGGTGAGAGGTTCTGGAAAGTTAAAATAGATCCAGAGAGGACGAGCTAATGGTCCTCTCTGTTTTTCTCTTAATGTTATTTGGGGGTCCGGAATTTCGGAGGCTCTGAAGCGACAATTGGGAGGGAAGAGAGCCTCCCCTTCTGACCCCTGGCTTCAGGCACACAAGGGGTTAACCACATCCAGGAAGTCAGTTAAAAGGAGAGTGCTGACAGAGGGTGGAGGAGTGTGGAAGTAAAAGTGTCTGCAGAAGTTGTAAGCTGCTGAGAAGGACTTGGATACTCACCAAACAGTATGTGCCTGTATTTTGTTTTGTTTGCTGTGCTGACGGAAAAACAGACTTTTTCATTTGTGCTGAAGACAAACAGGACTGTTGTTTTGATGTTCCCTATGCTGAAGTAAGCGTTGTTTTGTTTGGTTTGCAAATAAAACCCCTTTTTTTCTCATTACCACGGTTTAAGCACTTGTCTCGCTGAGCTAAATAACCCCCAAAGTTCACAACTGGTGTCGAATGCGGGCAAAGTGCATTTGCAGGCGCAAAAAAACGTTTAAAAACTGACATTTAAAGAGACAGTGTACGTATGGCATGTCTTGGGTGAAGTCAGCCCAGACATTACAAACAGCACACAAAGACATAGAAGAGGTCATTAAGGCTTTGGCGCAAGCCACCGTGACCCAGCAGCTAGCGTCAGCAGACGCCAACCGTCGCCATGAGGAAGCGATGGCTCAGCAGAAGCAGGCCCTGGCACAGGCTATAGCTGCGCAGCAGGAAAACACACGGCTGCTAGCCGCCCAGTTCACAGCCCAGCAGGAGTCCACTCAAGCACAGCACAATATTCAAGTTATTCTGATTGGCTCTGATGCTGCATCAGAGCCAATCAGAATAACTCGAATAACTCGAATATTCGGCAAAAGGAATATTGCGCGATTAGCTTCTCCGCCCTTCTTTTGCATCAGAGCCAATCAGAATAACTCGAATATTCGGCAAAAGGAATATTGCGCGATATTCCTTTTGCCGAATATTCGAGTTATTCTGATTGGCTCTGATGCAAAAGAAGGGAGGAGAAGATAATCGCGCAATAGGAATATTGCGCGATTATCTTCTCCGCCCTTCTTTTGCCCCCTTATTCTCCTTTCTTTTAAGTAGAGTTAGTGTAGAGTTAGTGTTTAGTGCATATTAGTTTAGTAATACAGGAAATGATCTCCGTTTATGAGAATTTCGCAATCATTTTCGCATTAGCGAAATTTCGCAACATTTTTTTTGGATAAAATATCACGAATATTCGATATTAGCGAATATTCGCGAATATTCTTCTATATATTCGCGCAATATCGCGAAATCGAATATGGCGTATTCCGCTCAACACTACATAGAACCACGGAGGTCGGTTCCTGTGCCAAAGTTGGGAGACATACAGTGTTGGCGATGTCGGTCCTGGGGGCATACCCGGGCACAGTGCCCGCTCCAGGAGGAGCCTATGGATTGCGGGGCTGCCCGAAGAAGCTCTTTCTTTGCGCAAAGAGCTTGTGCCACGCATTTTGACCTGGTTTCCGGACAGTTCAAGTGTGAAGTGTGGGTAAACCACCTTCCTGCCAGGGCTCTACTGGACTCTGGTAGCATGGTCACACTGGTACATGCCAGGGTACTTGGAAGGATTGATCCAGTAACTAAGACCCTATGGGTAGTGTGTATCCATGGGGACACCAAGGAGTACCCCTTGGTCCCAGTAACTGTGTCCTATGGCCAAACCTCGGTTACCCAGGAGGTTGGGGTGGTAAAAAGCCTGATACATGATATCATAGTGGGGCGGGACTGTCCAATATTTTTGGAACTATGGAACCAGGTACAGATGTGTCTGCCAGGAGAACTAAGGACATTGAGTTTGGAAGGGACAGAGTCTGGGGAATCCGGGCCTGAAACCTCCACAACACACCCCTCCAATGTGGAGAGACTTGTTAGTGATAATGACGTTGCAGAAAATCTTAGTTCTAATAATAATAATCCTGTGTCCGGTCCCAAAACCGAGTTGACCTCTGAGGGGGGGGGGGAAGTCTCCCCGTTACAAATCATGCTGGGGGAGGATGACGAGGAGCTTGCCCCGGTTGAGGAGGGTGAAAACATCCCAGAGGCCAGTGTATCCAGACCTGGACCTTCCCAGGGGTGCGTTTGGCACCGCCCAGTTACAGGACCCTACCTTAGTCAACGCTCGAGAGCAGGTTTCTGTCATTGATGGGGTTTCACAAATACCGGATGCAGATCAGATTGAAGGGGGACCTAGTCTATCGTGTGGTTGAGAGCCGAGGGGAACCCATAGAGCAGTTGCTGGTCCCTCAACCATATAGGCGGATGCTCCTTGATCTAGCCCACAACGACGCACTAGGAGGACACCTGGGGGCGGAGAAAACTGAGGCCAGGATAACTGACCGGTTTTACTGGCCAGGGGTGAAGGCGGAGGTTAAAAGATATTGTGAGTCTTGTCCTGTTTGCCAGTTAACTGCCCCGGTGCCTCGCTATAGAAACCCCCTAGTACCCTTGCCAATTATTGAGGTCCCGTTTGAGCGGATCGCTATGGATCTTGTAGGACCCCTGGTAAAGTCGGCAAGGGGGCACCAATACATATTGGTCATCCTGGACTACGCCACTAGATACTCAGAAGCAGTCCCGTTGAGAAAAACGTCCTCTAAGGCCATTGCCCGGGAGTTATTTCAAATGAACTGGGTTCCCCAAGGAAATATTAACGGATCAGGGCACCCCTTTTATGTCAAAGGTGATGGCGGACTTGTGCAGGCTGTTTCAGATAAAGCAGTTGCGAACGTCCGTCTATCACCCGGAGACCGATGGCCTAGTTGAGAGGTTTAACAAAACTCTAAAGTCTATGTTAAAAAGATTCGTCCAGAAAGACGGGAAAGATTGGGATATGTTGCTCCCTGCCCTATTGTTCGCTATCCGGGAGGTACCACAGGCATCCACGGGTTTCTCACCATTTGAGCTAGCGTACGGATGGAGGCCCTGGGGGTTGCTTGATCTGGTAAAGGAAACGTGGGAAAGTGAGTCCTCCCCGCACAAAACCGTGGTAGAGCATATTTCTCAAATGAAAGAAAGGGTGGCTAAAGTGATGCCGCTGGTAAGAGAGCACATGCAGGAGGCTCAGGATCAGGATGCCCAAAGAAGGGTATATAACCGGTTGGCTAAAGTGAGACAGCTCCAAGGAGGTGACAGGGTAGCTGTCCTAATACGAACGGTAGAAAGCAAGTTCTTGGCTAAGTGGCAAGGTCCATTTGAAATAGTAGAGAAAGTGGGTGAGGTAAACTATAAGGTACACCAACCAGGGAAGAGAAAACCCTACCAAATGTATCACGTAAATTTGTTGAAGCTCTTGAAAGACAGAGAACCGGTGTCCGCAGTGGTGGCGGTACAGTCAGGGGACCAGGTAGGGATCGACCTGGTGCAGGTTGCAGCTACCCTAACTAGGCCCCAAACCCAGCAAGTAAAAGAGTTTCTGCAAAGAAATAGGGACATGTTTTCAGGGTTGCCAGGACTCACCAACGTCATCGAGCATATCATTGTGACCGAGCCCAAGGTGACAGTCCGGCTTAAACCCTACCGTATCCCAGAAGCTCACAGCGTGGCAGTGTCTGGAGAGGTGAAAAGGATGCTTGAACTTGGGGTCATCGAAGAGTCGCAGAGCGAGTGGTCCAGTCCGATCGTATTGGTGCCCAAACCCAATGGTACTCTCCGCTTCTGCCACGACTTTAGAAAACTCAACAAGGTCTCCAAGTTCGATGCATACCCCATGCCACAGGTAGATGAGCTGATTGAGAGGTTGGGTCCTGCCAGGTACATCACCACGCTGGACCTCACAAAAGGTTACTGGCAGATTCCCCTAACCAAAGAGGCCAGAGAGAAAACAGCTTTCTCTACCCCGGAGGGTCATTTCCAGTACAAGAGAATGCCATTTGGTTTACACTCCGCCCCCGCCACATTCCAAAGGGCCATGGACAAAACTTTGCGTCCCCACCAACGGTATGCCTCTGTTTACCTGGATGACATTGTCATTTTCAGTACGGATTGGGATTCCCACCTTCCCCGAGTACAGACAGTGGTAGACTCCTTGAGAAGGGCAGGGTTCACCATCAATCCGGAGAAGTGTGCGTTTGGGGTGGAGGAAGCCAAGTATCTAGGATACATTGTAGGTAGAGGGTTAGTGAAGCCCAAAATGAGCAAAGTAGAGGCCATACAGGGCTGGCCCCGCCCCCTAACAAAGAAACAGGTCAGAGCGTTTTTAGGCCTAGTGGGGTACTATAGGAGGTTTGTCCCCAACTTTGCCACCATTGCGGCACCGCTGACTGACCTCACCAAAGGCCAAAAGTCCGTCATGATCAAATGGAATGCCGAGGCTGAAAAGGCATTTCAAATGCTTAAGACGGCACTATGCCAGGACCCGGTGCTTGTAGCGCCGGACTTTTCTAAGGATTTTATAGTGCAGACAGATGCCTCAAGTGAAGGGCTAGGAGCAGTTCTATCTCAAGAAATCAACGGAGAGGAGCATCCAATAGTTTTTCTTAGTAGGAAACTGACGCCAGCTGAGAAAAACTATGCGGTGGTGGAACGTGAATGTCTTGCTATCAAGTGGGCTTTGGATTCCCTACGGTATTTTCTCCTAGGTAGGAAGTTTCGCCTCATATCAGACCATCGTCCTCTTACGTGGATGAGACAGAACAAGCACACCAGTGCCAGGGTAACTAGGTGGTTTCTGTCTGTGCAGGAGTTTAACTTTGTGGTGGAGCACAGACCCGGGAGACAGCATCAGAATGACGATGCCCTCTCCCGAGTCCACTGTATGATGGCGAGTGGTGCCTCCAACACCTCCGCGTTGAGGCAGAGGGGGGGATATGTACAGGATGCCAGGGTTGGGTCCTGGATGGACGGTACATAGCGCCAATTTTTGGAATCTGGTCCCTTTAAAGACTGGTTCAGGAGGTCACCCAGAGGGGGTGAGAGGTTCCGGAAAGTTAAAATAGATCCAGAGTGGACGAGCTAACGGTCCTCTCTGTTTTTCTCTTAATGTTATTTGGGGGTCCAGAATTTAGGAGGCTCTGAAGTGACAATTGGGAGGGAAGAGAGCCTCCCCTTCTGACCCCTGGCTTTAGGCACACAAGGGGTTAACCACATCCAGGAAGTCAGTTAAAAGGAGAGGAAGTGCTGACAGAGGGTGGAGGAGTGTGGAAGTAAAAGTGTCTGCAGAAGTTGTAAGCTGCTAAGAAGGGCTTGGATACTCACCAAACCGTATGTTCCTGTATTTTGTTTTGTTTGCTGTGCTGATGGAAAAACAGACTTTTTCATTTGTGCTGAAGACAAACAGGACTGTTGTTTTGATGTTCCCTATGCTAAAGTAAGCATTGTTTTGTTTGATTTGCAAATAAAACCCCTTTTTTCTCATTACCACGGTTTAAGCACTTGTCTCGCTGAGCTAAAGAACCCCCAAAGTTCACACCATTTATTGGTTTGTGCTTGGTTTTGCCTTGCCTTAAAGCAGGGGTTCACCCTAAAAAAAAATTTAACATTACAATGAGCAGACTCCTGAGGGGGACATTATGCTGGTGTTTTTTTTTTTGTACATACCGTTTTATCTGTATTTTCCTCCTGGATTCAACGCGGGACTGGGCATTCCTATTCACAGGGTCATTGATTGACGTCCTTTCGACCGGCGCATACAGCGCGTTACAAGTTGCCGAAAGAAGCCCGAAATTCGGGTCGGCTCTATACGGCGCTATACGGCGCCTGCGCACCGAGGTTCGGCTTCTTTTGGCAACTCGTGACGCGCTGTATGCGCCGGTCGGAAGGACGTCAATCAATGACCCTGTGAATAGGAACGCCCAGTCCCACGTTGAATCCAGGAAGAAAATACAGATAAAATGGTATGTACGAAAAAAAAAAAAAACACCAGCATAATGTCCCTCTCAGGAGTGTGCTCATTGTAATGTTAAAAAGTTTTTAATACCCGTATGCTTTAATACACGTATGCTATTTACCACCAAGTTGCATGTGGCACTGGTGTGAGAGACCCTCTACATATAAACAACTGTGTCAGTTGGGTAAGAGCAGCTTAAAAAAATGTGGCAGAACAGAGAGCTCATCATGTCAGTGACTCCTGCAGGGGTAAGCTCTACACATAATTTATGTTCATAATGATTCATTCAGGGAAAAAAAAAACTGTAAAAAGAAACTGTGTCAAACTGGAAAAGGGGTAATTAGCACTTTTCTGTACCAATTATGTCACAGAACTGAGAGTTGTATTATTATTATTATTATTATTGTACAATTCACAGTTGAAGATGTGAAGTTAATTTATACATGTTCAATGACTTACTCATAATTAAAGAGAAGATTGTCAATGGAACACAGCTGAAAGTAGCTGCCTGAAAACCACCCAGGAAACTAGCAAAGAAAGACCAAGAGGGACCGAACTTGACCTTTATTATCTCTAGTACAAGCTGTTAATTCAATTTAACAAAGCCATAATCACATACATAAAGAATATAAGGGCCATTATAAAAAGGAATACAAACTTGCAAATATCTTACATAGGCATTGCTCCTATTTGGGATATAAGTGTAGGCCATTTAAGTGTTTCAAAACAAATGTAAATAAGAGTTAAAGTATATATAAACCCCAACTGGATGATATTTTGGTTGCTAAAGCTTTCCGTATGTCAAGTTATTGCTATTTTTTCTTTAAAAAAAAGGATAATTTGACTAGCCTGTAAATTCCCCATATTGGAGTATATTACAGGCAGAGTATTCATACACCATAGGTTATAGGTGTAAACCTTCTGGTGATTGGAAACTGGCAAAGCTTTAGAGGCTATGCCCCCTGGGCACTTCCCTTTTAACCTTACCCTACTATGCAAGTCCTTATTTTTTGTAGAAAGCAATGCACAGTAAGTATTTGATCAGCAATGCAGACATTGGCTGCATGTGCTGATGGAATGCTGGTTTTCCAGCTGGACTGTTTGATAGAAGCTGGTCTTACAACTGGCTTCTGTTGAACAGACAGAGTTACAGATGTACTGAAATTAAGCCGGCTACTTCTGAACCAGCCAAATTTTCATACGTGTATGCCTAGCTTAAAGTGTAAGTAGACCCCCTTATCATTTTCAGCCAAGGAAGCTGCCATCTTTGCCTCTGTTTAACCTACAACTGCCATAATACTGAAAATGTGATCATTTATGATGCCAGTCATTGGGTGGTTTGACAGTTTGGTTGAGAGCACAACCAATGAGAGTGTTAAATTTACAGTACATGCTGGAAATAAAACTGTTTTATGAGTTTACTTCCGCTTTAAGTCATAACTCTTATCTTAATTATACAGTACATGACACAGGGAGAATAATTATATAGCATGGAATGTCCCCAAGAATAAGGCTGCATTCACACCTGAGCGTTTTGTCGCCTGAAGCGCAAGGCTCAAAAACGCTAGAGGGGAAAAATAACATTATTGTCTATGGAGATGGCTTACATCGCGTATCGGGCATTTTACAATACTGACAATGACCTGTACAAAACCGCAGTGAAAACCCCACGTTTTGTCACGGCAAATGGCGGTAAAAAACGCCGCAATTTGTCACGGCAAATCGCGGTAACAAAACGCAGCAAATCGCCTACGCTTAGGTGTGAATGCAGCCTAAGGCCTCGTACACACGATCGGACATATCCGATGAAAACGGTCCGCGGACCATTTCCATCGGATATGTCCGATCGGGAGTTTGATCCGATGGCGTGTACACACCATCGGATCAAATTCCCCGCCGCCGGACGGCGCGGTGACGTGGCGGTGACGTTGACGCCGCCACGTCACCGCCACGTCACCGCCACGTCACTGCACCAGGAAGTTAAACACTTCCGCGCATGCGCCGAATCCATTCGGCGGCGGCGCGGCGGCGGTGGGGGACGACATGTCTGCTGGTAAGTGTACTAAGCAGCAGACATGTCGGGCGGACAGATTCCACCGGATAGATTTCAAAGCTTGCTTTGAAATCTGTCGGGTGGACAAATCTGTCCGCTAGCCCATACACACGAGCGGAGATGTCTGCTGAAACGGTCCATGGGACCGTTTTCAGCGGACATATCCCCTCGTGTGTACGAGGCCTTAGAGGCAAACTTGAGTGTGTCGGGTCAGAAGAGACAACTTCAGAGTGCTGCTGCAAGAACCTTGCAGTCAAAAGCTGCACCAGCTAAAGACTGAACTGGTAAAACTGAAAAAGTATGAACAGAAGACCAAGTGGTGGCCTCTTATCCCTCACAGGCATGGAGGCTAAGCCTAATGGCAACTGTAGTTCCCATTAGGCCGTGATGTAGCAAGAATGAACATGCATCGCAAACCAGGAAGTCAGTGAGAAAAACGATTCAGGAGTGACAGAGGTGAATAAATCAGCTCGATTTCAACAGGTATTAAACTAGTTATAATGCAAAACATTACTTTTTACTTTATCAGATACTGTCAGACATTAATTTAAGAGGAAAATATTTTTGTCTTTACAACCCCTTTAACTTGGCTGCAGAGGCTTGCTGCTGCAATGCCAAAAAAATGCCCACAGATCTGGTGAAATTAATCTGCAAAAGCGCAGGAAGAATTTTTTTCTGAGGATGTAAGCTCTTGCGATCAAATTTCTTATCTGTCTTGCAATGATCGACTTTGAAGCAGGGTGTCCCTTGCGAGATCCCAAGAACGTGACAAACAGGGAATCTATCTATTTCAGTGTAGTGGTAGCTTTGTGGTATACTCTACTGCTTTTCACTATGTCAAGGCAATGTAGAGAGATTTCTTTTGGGTGCTTATTAGCAAGGCATAAGGTAAGATGATGTCCACATTGTGGTGAAATACTAAAACCTCCTTCGGGAGAAAGAATGGTCTTGGGCATAAGGTAGTGTTAGGACCACAGAATTATGGGGTGCCTTGGCGCGGCTCTGTGGCTCACGCATGCGTTTGCAAATGCGTGCGGACAAAACCCCTGTTTTTAACGCACATTGTTAGACAGGTTAATTGGTTGTTCTGCTAGCTGGTCGGTAAGTAGGCTTGGTTATTCCCTGGGCATTCCCCAGGTTCTTGTTGTTATCTTGGGCATAAGGTAACCTTGTCATTGAAAAGTATGAGAACAGGCCCATTACAGGAAAGGGCCACAAGTTCAGAAACACTTCTGAGAGATAGCAACCAAAAAGACTACTTTGCAAGAGAGATCCTCTAGGGCAGGGGTGCCCAACCAGTGGCCCGGGGGCCACATGTGGCCCGCGGAGCCCTCTGATGTGGCCCGCGACCTCCTGCTCTGGGATGGAATATAATACTGTTATTAAAGGTACGTTTGTTACTAAAATCACAGTGTATATAGGGGCATATATTTTCTGCAGTGGTTAATGGGCTGCTTCCAAACTGATCCGCAGGTGCAAAGCAGTTTACCTGCGGGGTACCTGCACTGAGTGATAGACTTATGTTATTACCCACGAGTTTGGTGAGCTTTCTGAAAGTGCACCAAACCTGCAGAATATAAGAAAAATCTATTGCAAAGTGCAGGAAAGCCAAAGGTACCCTTGGTGCGGGTAAACTGCAGCGCAACAGTGTGAAAGCAGCCTTGAGCTCCTTTCACATGATCAGTTCGACAGTCTGACCAATTGGACCCTCCATTCACCTCTAAGTAGTGGCTAAAAAGTATTGTGGGCTGTGTCTTTGCATATGCAGGGCTGACACGGACATGCCATCCACCTGCTCATTGTGGCCCGTGACCGATTACCAAGTCGCTTAAGTGGCCCTCGCTATTCAAAAGGTTGGGCACCCCTGCTCTAGGGGAATGCTGTGATAGGTTCAAATTGTGGTTTCAACATGACAGAAATAAATAAGTTGAGATCTGTCAGGGAAGGTTCCATCCGCTGGTGCTATTTATGTTCTGTCTTGCAGTGCTGCGTCCCACCAGCAGGGGTCTCCTGGCAGTTCGGAGCTGTCAGGAGAACTTCCCCCTGCTGGTATATCACCTTTGGGACGCAGTACTGGCTTCCACCAGCGGATGGATCCTGGCATTGTGGAGCACATGGCCTTTGCTGCGTTCAGGTGTGACCTAAACGTAATCAATACACCCCTATTTATACCCGGCATGTGTAATCATATCTTGCCCTGGTATCCGTCTACTTACTAGTGTTGCTCAAGAATATTCGCATTGCGAATATTCGTTACGAATATTGCATATTCGAGTATTCGCGAATAACTCGAATATCGCGGTGAATTCGTATTTTTTCTAATTTATTTTTAAAACAGATCACATCCTAGTGATCTCCATCGACGTCTAAAAGCATTGCTGGTATGATTAGAGACCCTGGGCCGAGTAGCTGAGGCGATCCTTTTATGTTGCCGAATATTCGCAATGCAAATATTCGTATTACGAATATTCGCGAATACTTTCTCTGCCCTTCTTTTGCATCAGAGCCAATCAGAGTTCTCCTACCACAGTTGTCAGAGGTTAGCAACCTCCATAGCAACCAATAGGAACCTGCCTGCACGACCATTATACAAGATCACTCCCAGCAGTATTTCAGTGCAGATTCACAAGGTGGCTAGAGAGAGTGGAGTGTTTCTGTGCGTTTTTCCTGTGTATTGCGATCTTAGAGCTTAGCATTGTGTTTCCTATAGTGCTTTCAGTTCTGAGTTTCCTGCTTCTAAAAGCTCAGATTTGTGTTGTTTTGTCCAGGTTAGTGTAGCTTAGTGTTAGATAGATTTCTGTGTAGTTAGTGTAAGTGTACATTTCTTTAAGGTAGCTTAGTTTAGTGTGTGTTTAGTCTCTGTGTTTTGTGTATAAAAAAAAAAAAAATTAGCTTTAGTTTAGTCATATAAGTTTGTGTAAGTAGAGTTAGGGCCAGATTCAGGTAGATGGGCGAATCTTTATTTTAGAGTAACTTTTCTCATTTACGTTACTCCGCCGAAACTTTAGGAGAAAGTACTGTATTCACATAGCACTTGCTCCTAAAGTTGCGGCGGGGTAGCGAAAATGAGCCGGCGGAATTCAAATTGGGCGGGTAGGGGGCGTGTATTATTATAACTAGGCGCGATCCCGCGGCGAACGTACTGCGCATGCGTCGACTGTCAGTGCGCATGCTCCAAATTCTGTCAGGGAATGTCAATGACGTCAATCCCCATTCACGGACGTTTTTACGCAAACAACGCGAACATTTTTAAATTCGACGCGATGACGACGGCCATACTTAACATAGGATACTCCACTAGGGGGCTGGTTTTTCACTGCGTCGGGCCCGAATACGATCGTGAATTGCTGATTCTCGCTGATTAACATATTCTCGGCGTTAATCAGCGGGAACGCCCCGAGCGCAATTTTTAAAATTGCAGTTTCGATACAACGGCGAAATACAATTACGCCGCTCGTATAGTAACTCCAATCCGGCGTTTCTTGTTTTCTGCTTACTGAAAACAGAAATGCCGGCTCAAAGTGAGAGTTAGGCTGGAGTATCACTGATACTCCAGCCTAACTCTACCTGAATCTGGCCCACAGAGTGACCCTGTTTTACCTGTCCACTATGCTGGACTGTATATAAAGTCCGGGCTTCTCCTAAAACAATAGGCATACCTCTGAAGGGGTCTTGAAGAACTGGGTTCCATAATGATGGGCCACGACCCTGGGCCTGACTCAACACATTACACTAAGTGCCAATGTTTACCTGCTTATCATAGAAGTAGCAGCTCATTCAGTAGCCTGTTCGTTTTCAAAAAGGTAATAGTAATAGCTAATAATTAACTCTACAGACTCTCAGCAGGGAAAGGGTTATGTCTCCAAGGAAATTAGGAAAATATCTTTGTTTTACTTGACTAACTTTACTGTTTTCTGATCTCTTCTGCTGTTCGGCAAAAACTTTGAAGGTTTTTTTGTGCCATAAAACAGCCAGAACTATAACATTAATAAAAGGACTTGAAATGGAGGAAGAAAAAAAAAAAGATTTATAGCAGAGCTAAACTGGAATCGGCATGTAATCATTTTCTACAATCTGTCAGCGCTGTAAAAGAGCTCTTTTTACTGTGCTCAAGATTGAACTGTTTATTAAGAATTTGGGGTTTTATTAAAAATAGGAAAGAAAGGGAACAAAGTATTGTAGCCCCTTTTTTAAGGAAAAATATTACGGAAATAAAAATTTAGATTATTCAAATTTATCATGTGTATTGGGAAAGACAGCAAGTTATGCTGTATCCTCCATTTTCTGACTCCCTGAATATTTGATTCTAGTTTCCAGATATAAACAATCAAGAAAGCTGAGAAGGAGAAAAAGAGAGTAAAAGGAGGGGGTTGTAAAAAATTCAACAAATGTAATTGTAAATCAGAATAAAAGATAATCTGTCAGAGGTTATGGAAATGCAATGTCAGATATTTAACAGGCAAATCTACAAGGGGCTAATGTAATTTCCAGATCAGATGCACACGATTTCTGCATTGAAGAATGAACTTTAAAAGGAGCTGTGACAATGTACTTGTGTTTTACAGCCCCATTCCATAAATGTGTAAATTGTACATTTCAGCAATAACCGCAGCCGCAGCAAAAAGGGGTCATTATTTTTAGTGCACCATTGTCACTGCAGTACAATTGTCTTATTTGTTACACAGATACTCTTGCAAACCTTGGACACAGCATCATTTACCAATTGTGGTTATTGGGAACATTCATTTGCAAAAGAGTGGAGCTGAACACACTTTTTTTTATTATTTTTCAGTACTTTTACCTTTTTAACCTTGAAAAATGTTCCATCTTATTTTTTTGCTTTCTTTTTTTGAGATATTTCGGTTAGAGGATGGGAAATTGTCTGTTGTAAAATGCTGTTATTACAAAAACCTGCACTTTCCTATCCACTACAAAAACATGATCTTTTCCTGATATAAGACAGAGGCAAGGTCAAGGTGCTGGTGAGGGTAATTGGTTGTGTTTGTCATGTTGGTACAGATGCTTGCCTGTGCTAACTCAGATTTTCTTGCCAACCAAGTTGGAAAGGCTATAAATTTGGAAATGAATGCCCAAAATCTGAACCGTATTACAGCAGCTATAGAAAACGTAATTGATAATAGTCGCTTAGGTTTGTTGGCAAAGAGGTTCCTGCTCGAGGCAAAGTGAACTTTATCCCAGGTGGTAATGAGGTACTATTGGGAAAGACTCTCACTTTGCCTCCTGTGGAACAGGAAACACTTCCTTCTCCTCAAATATTATTAAATCATTTTATTTGATCCTGAGCAACGAAAAAAAAGTTTAATCATAAATATTGTCATTATTACAATATGTCATACTGGTTTAAATTCCATGTTATATATCAGTAATTTAATCAGAGGCAGAGAGGTTTAGCTGAGCTACCAAGAACTCTTTCAAGTGGATAATCTACAAACCTAAACATTCAATACAATAAAGAAAATATAGAAAAGCATCTGAGAAAACTTGTGTAGGTCTCAAGAAAAACGCTGCAATATTAAAGTGGAAGTTAAAGCGGAGTTCCACCCATAATTGGAACTTCCGCTCAACCCACTCCCCTCCCCCTTACATGCCACATTTGGCATGTATTTTTTTTGTGGGGGGGAGTGGGGGCTTCAGGAGGAGTGGGACTTCCTGTCCCACTTCCTGCTTCCACCGAGGGGCTGGTTAGGCGATTAAGCTTAATCGCCTACAGCAGCCCCTCCCTGTAGGCGATCGCATGGGACACATGACAGGTCCCATGCGATCACCTGTCCAATCAGCGGCGGGCCTCGTCGCTCGCGCATGCGCAGTTCCGCTCGCGCATGCGCAGTGGGTGCCCGGCCGTGAAGCCGAAGGCTGTCACGGCCGGGTGCCCACAGTTGCAATGAGGACGCCGGCCAGGGAGGGGGGGGGAGAAGCGGAGCCCCAGTCGGCGCGTCGCTGGAACGCTGGAGCAGGTAAGTGATTGTTTATTAAAAGCCAGCAGCTACACTTTTTGTAGCTGCTGACTTTTAATAAACAAAAATATTGGCTGGAACACCCCTTTAAGGCAAAACCTAGCTTAATCTAAACCTACTCTCAGGCCACATTATAAATCAAATCAATCTGGCCCTGTAAAGGTACTTTCGTAGGGGCTTCTGGTAGTTGTGGTTCGTCTCTCACCCTACACAGCCAGGTTCTCAGATAAAAAGAAAAAAAAAGGAAGGGCAAGGCGGTATAACTCAGTGGCATAGCGCTCGACTGCAGATCAAGAGGTCTTTGGTTAGAATCTGGGTGGCCCTTTAGCATTTTACCCACAGTCATGCTGAAAGGGAGAGCCAGCAAGCATCATTACCAGTGCCGTCAAGCGTTTTAAATTAAATCTTCAAACCGTGAGGCAATTAGAAGGGGGTATAGCTCAGAGGCAGAGCATTCGACTGCAGATCGAAAGGTCCTCATTTCGAATCCGGGTGCCCCCTCAGTGTTTTGCCCGCAGTTGCGCCGAAAGGGAGAGCCGGCGAGCGTCTTTACTGATGCCGCTGAGCCGTTAAAAAATAAATAAAAGATTCAAAACATGAGAAAAAGGCAAGGGGGGTATAGCTTAGTGGCAGAGCATTCGACTGCAGATTCAGAGGTCCTCGGTTCAAATCCGAGTGCCTCCTCAGCGGTTTGTCCGCAGTCGCACTGAAAGGGAGAGCTGGTGAGCGTCTTTAACGATGCCGTCGAGCCGTTAAAAAAAATATATTCAAAATGTGAGGAAAAGGCAAGGGGGGTATCGCTCAGTGGCAGAGCATTCGACTGCAGATCGAGAGGTTCTTTGTTGGAATCCAGATGTCCCTTTAGCATTTTACCCACAGTCATGCTGAAAGGGAGAGCTGGCAAGCATCTTTACCAATGCCATTGAGCGTTTAAAAAAAAAAATTCAAACCGTGAGAAGGGGTATAGCTCAGAGGCAGAGCATTCGACTGCAGATCGAGAGGTCCTTGTTTCGAATCCGGTTGCCCCCCCAGTATTTTGCCTGCAGTCATGCCGAAGGGGAGAGTCGGCGACCGTCTTTACCGATGCCGCTGAGCCATTAAAAAATAAATAAAATTCAAAACATGAGAAAAAGGCAAGGGGGTATCGCTCAGTGGCAGAGCATTGGACTGCAGATCGAGAGGTTCTCTGTTCAAATCCAGATGCCCCCACAGTATTTTGCCCGCAGTCGTGCAGAAAGTGAGAACCGGCGAGCGTCTTTACCGATGCTTGCAACCCAGAAGCATCTTGTTGTGCTGCCACATCTCCATACAGATAGCTCTACCCCTCTTCCTCCGCCATGCCCTCTCCTGAATTGTCCTATGAACCTCAAGTAGTTCAAGGGGCTATTCAATGAGCCAAGCTAAAAGGTGCCATGCAGTACTTCAGCTGGTGTGTCTAGGGGACAGGAACCACACCGGAGCAGATATTCTTTCAGCTCTGCAGGGGCAGGCCCAGAGGTGGTACACGCCATGCCAGCTGGAGCCAGGAATGTTGGTGTGTTGGATAATGTCACAATCCTCTTGTCCGCCCTTAGACATGGAAGTTGACATATGTGCCATGCCTGGCACATGTCCTTAATTTGGTGGTGCAGTGTTTATTACCCCTTCCCGCCCAGCCTATAGCAGAATGCAGGCCGGGTGGTGGTTCCGTTATCCTGACTGGACATATGACGTTTTTCAGTATAACATGCCGATGCTCGCCAGTGGGGTGCGCAGCGTGGCAATCGGTGGTGCTGTATGTTAGTCTGATGGATGCTCCTTACCATGTCATCAGCTGTGACCAATCACAGTGTGAACCAGGAAGTGCCGGTAAATGTCTTTCCTTGGTTCAAGCTGACAGGGAGAGCTGATCAGTGGCTTTTCTTGTCAGAGGGGGTATGCGCTAATAATTAGCACATTGATTATCAGCACAGCCCATATGAGAGGTGCCCATCAGCTACCAATCAGTGCCCATCAGCTTTCAGTCAGTGCCCCATCAGTAACACCTGTCAGTGCCCATAAAAGTGCCAATCAGTGCCCTATTAGTAACACCAGTGAGTGCCAATCAGTAATGCCTGTCAGTACTCCTCATCAGTGCTGCCTATCCAGTGCCATCTATCAGTGCCAACCTATTAGTGCCCATCAGTGCCCATCAGTGCTGCGTATCAGTACTGCAGATCAGTGCCGCCTATCAATGCCCAATAATTCTACATATTAGTGCCTCCTCATCAGCGCCTATCAGTGTCACCTTATCAATGCCACCTCATCAGTGCCGATCAGTGCCGCATTATCAGTGCCCATTAGTGCAGCCTCATCAGTGCCCGTCAGTGAAGGGGGAAAAAAATTGTATAATACAAATGAAGAAAAAAAATATATATATTTTTTAAATTCAGTCTTTTTTTGTTCAGCAAAAAAATAAAAAACCCAGTGGTGATCAAATACCACCAAAAGAAAGCTCTGTTTGTGGGAAGAAAATGGTAAAAATTTAGTTTGGGTACAATATTATATGACCATGTAATTGTCATTCAAAGGGCGACAGCACTAAAAGCTGAAAATTGTCCTGGCCAGAAAGGGGGGAAAGTGCCTGATATTGAAGTGGTTAAATAGGTACTCAAGGTTGGAAGATCTGCTAAAGCTGGCCAGAAGAGCCTGTAGTTATTTCAGGCAGTCATACACGGCCAGGACGTGGTTGGCTTCCACCTGCCCGTAAACCGCCTGATTTGTGACATGCCCACCAGGTGGAACTTAATTTTGGCAATGCTGCAGTGGCTGCACATGCAGCAGAGGGCCGTTAACAAGTATCTGTGTTAGTATGGCACTACGAAACACTCAGGCCGCGTACACACAATCAGTCCAAACTGATGAAAACGGACTGAAGTTCATTTTCATAGTTTTTCATCATTCACAATGACGTGCTGAAAAAAACAAAGTTCAATGCTTCCAAGCATGCGTCGACTTGATTCTGAGCATGCACGGGTTTTTGAACCGATGCTTTTGCGTACTAACCATCGGTTTTGACCGATGGTCAGGCGTCCATCAGTGCGATTTTAAAGCAAGTTTTAAAACTTTGGACTGAAGGACAAAAGACTGATGGGCCATACACACAGTTGGTTTGGACCGATGAAACTGGACTTTAGTCCGTTTTCATCGGTTTGGACTGATCGTGTGTAAATCTTCAAACCGTGAGGCAATTAGAAGGGGGTATAGCTCAGAGGCAGAGCATTCGACTGCAGATCGAAAGGTCCTCATTTCGAATCCGGGTGCCCCCTCAGTGTTTTGCCCGCAGTTGCGCCGAAAGGGAGAGCCGGCGAGCGTCTTTACTGATGCCGCTGAGCCGTTAAAAAATAAATAAAAGATTCAAAACATGAGAAAAAGGCAAGGGGGGTATAGCTTAGTGGCAGAGCATTCGACTGCAGATTCAGAGGTCCTCGGTTCAAATCCGAGTGCCTCCTCAGCGGTTTGTCCGCAGTCGCACTGAAAGGGAGAGCTGGTGAGCGTCTTTAACGATGCCGTCGAGCCGTTAAAAAAAATATATTCAAAATGTGAGGAAAAGGCAAGGGGGGTATCGCTCAGTGGCAGAGCATTCGACTGCAGATCGAGAGGTTCTTGGTTGGAATCCAGATGTCCCTTTAGCATTTTACCCACAGTCATGCTGAAAGGGAGAGCTGGCAAGCATCTTTACCAATGCCATTGAGCGTTTAAAAAAAAAATTCAAACCGTGAGAAGGGGTATAGCTCAGAGGCAGAGCATTCGACTGCAGATCGAGAGGTCCTTGTTTCGAATCCGGTTGCCCCCCCAGTATTTTGCCTGCAGTCATGCCGAAGGGGAGAGTCGGCGACCGTCTTTACCGATGCCGCTGAGCCATTAAAAAATAAATAAAATTCAAAACATGAGAAAAAGGCAAGGGGGTATCGCTCAGTGGCAGAGCATTGGACTGCAGATCGAGAGGTTCTCTGTTCAAATCCAGATGCCCCCACAGTATTTTGCCCGCAGTCGTGCAGAAAGTGAGAACCGGCGAGCGTCTTTACCGATGCTTGCAACCCAGAAGCATCTTGTTGTGCTGCCACATCTCCATACAGATAGCTCTACCCCTCTTCCTCCGCCATGCCCTCTCCTGAATTGTCCTATGAACCTCAAGTAGTTCAAGGGGCTATTCAATGAGCCAAGCTAAAAGGTGCCATGCAGTACTTCAGCTGGTGTGTCTAGGGGACAGGAACCACACCGGAGCAGATATTCTTTCAGCTCTGCAGGGGCAGGCCCAGAGGTGGTACACGCCATGCCAGCTGGAGCCAGGAATGTTGGTGTGTTGGATAATGTCACAATCCTCTTGTCCGCCCTTAGACATGGAAGTTGACATATGTGCCATGCCTGGCACATGTCCTTAATTTGGTGGTGCAGTGTTTATTACCCCTTCCCGCCCAGCCTATAGCAGAATGCAGGCCGGGTGGTGGTTCCGTTATCCTGACTGGACATATGACGTTTTTCAGTATAACATGCCGATGCTCGCCAGTGGGGTGCGCAGCGTGGCAATCGGTGGTGCTGTATGTTAGTCTGATGGATGCTCCTTACCATGTCATCAGCTGTGACCAATCACAGTGTGAACCAGGAAGTGCCGGTAAATGTCTTTCCTTGGTTCAAGCTGACAGGGAGAGCTGATCAGTGGCTTTTCTTGTCAGAGGGGGTATGCGCTAATAATTAGCACATTGATTATCAGCACAGCCCATATGAGAGGTGCCCATCAGCTACCAATCAGTGCCCATCAGCTTTCAGTCAGTGCCCCATCAGTAACACCTGTCAGTGCCCATAAAAGTGCCAATCAGTGCCCTATTAGTAACACCAGTGAGTGCCAATCAGTAATGCCTGTCAGTACTCCTCATCAGTGCTGCCTATCCAGTGCCATCTATCAGTGCCAACCTATTAGTGCCCATCAGTGCCCATCAGTGCTGCGTATCAGTACTGCAGATCAGTGCCGCCTATCAATGCCCAATAATTCTACATATTAGTGCCTCCTCATCAGCGCCTATCAGTGTCACCTTATCAATGCCACCTCATCAGTGCCGATCAGTGCCGCATTATCAGTGCCCATTAGTGCAGCCTCATCAGTGCCCGTCAGTGAAGGGGGAAAAAAATTGTATAATACAAATGAAGAAAAAAAATATATATATTTTTTAAATTCAGTCTTTTTTTGTTCAGCAAAAAAATAAAAAACCCAGTGGTGATCAAATACCACCAAAAGAAAGCTCTGTTTGTGGGAAGAAAATGGTAAAAATTTAGTTTGGGTACAATATTATATGACCATGTAATTGTCATTCAAAGGGCGACAGCACTAAAAGCTGAAAATTGTCCTGGCCAGAAAGGGGGGAAAGTGCCTGATATTGAAGTGGTTAAATAGGTACTCAAGGTTGGAAGATCTGCTAAAGCTGGCCAGAAGAGCCTGTAGTTATTTCAGGCAGTCATACACGGCCAGGACGTGGTTGGCTTCCACCTGCCCGTAAACCGCCTGATTTGTGACATGCCCACCAGGTGGAACTTAATTTTGGCAATGCTGCAGTGGCTGCACATGCAGCAGAGGGCCGTTAACAAGTATCTGTGTTAGTATGGCACTACGAAACACTCAGGCCGCGTACACACAATCAGTCCAAACTGATGAAAACGGACTGAAGTTCATTTTCATAGTTTTTCATCATTCACAATGACGTGCTGAAAAAAACAAAGTTCAATGCTTCCAAGCATGCGTCGACTTGATTCTGAGCATGCACGGGTTTTTGAACCGATGCTTTTGCGTACTAACCATCGGTTTTGACCGATGGTCAGGCGTCCATCAGTGCGATTTTAAAGCAAGTTTTAAAACTTTGGACTGAAGGACAAAAGACTGATGGGCCATACACACAGTTGGTTTGGACCGATGAAACTGGACTTTAGTCCGTTTTCATCGGTTTGGACTGATCGTGTGTACGCGGCCTCAGACTGGCTCTGCTTTTTTTTCCCCGCCAATGGCTTCTGATAAAGTATGCATGCACTATACTGTACTAGGGGGAGTACAACTGGGTGAAGGATATGTTTTTTTTTTTGTAGATTATAAGCTCAATAATAACATGCAATGTCAAGCTGTGGTTTCCAAAGCAAGCAAAGTCCTTTCTTTTATTAAGAGGTATGGATTCCAGAAAGAGCGATATCATTTTGCCCCTGTACAAATCATTAGTAAGACCTCATATGGAATATGCAGCTCAGTTTTGGGCACCAGTTCTCTAAAAGGATATCGGGGAACTGGAATAAGTACAGAGAAGGGCAACCAAACTGATGGCATGGAGGAACTCAGCTATGAGGAAAGATTAGAGGAACTGAATTTATTCTCTCTTGAGAAGAGGAGATTAAGGGGGGATATGATCAACATGTAAAAATATTTAAGGGGTCCATATAGTCAACTTGGTGTTGAGTTATTCACTTAAGGGCAATTCAAAGGACAAGGGGGGCACTCTTTAAGCCTAGAGGAAAATAGATTTCTCCAAATACGGAATGGTTTCTTCACAGGAAGAGCTGTGAAATGTGGAACAGACTCCCTCCAGAGGTGGTTCTGGCTAACTCAGTAGATTACTTTAACCACTTAACCCCCAGACCATATTGCTGCCCAAAGACCAGAGCACTTTTTTTGCAATTCGGCAGTGCGTCGCTTTAACTGACAATTGCGCGGTTGTGCGACTTGGCTCCCAAACAAAATTGGCGTCCTTTTTTTCCCACAAATAGAGCTTTCTTTTGGTGGTATTTGATCACCTCTGCGGTTTTTATTTTTTGCGCTATAAACAAAAATAGAGCGACAATATTTTTTGGTACTGCGACATTATGGCGGACACTTCAGACACTTTTGACACATTTTTGGGACCATTGGCATTTTTATAGCGATCAGTGCTATAAAAATGCATTGGATTACTATAAAAATGGCACTGTCAGTGAAGGGGTTAACACTAGGGGGCGGGGAAGAGGTTTAGTATGTTCCTGGGTGTGTTCTAACTGTATGGGTTGACTGACTGAGGGAAATCACTGATCTTCCGTTCATACATTGTATGGACGAAAGATCAGCATTTCCCCCCCTGACAGGACCGGGCATGCGCACGGGACTCGGGAGTGAGCAGGGGCACGCGCGCCCCTAGTGACCTGCGAGAGAGCCGACATAGAGCTAAGGGCTCTCGCGCAGGGGAGCCAACCTGCCTCCGTAAAACGACAGTTAAGCAGTTAAGAAAGACTTGGATTCTTTCCTAAATGTACATAATAGAACGAGGTACTGATATTCATAGGTAAAGTTGATCAAGGGAAAATCAGATTACCTTTTGGGGGGATCAGGAAGGAATTTGTTCCCCTGCTGTAGCAAATTGTATTGTCTTTTTCTGGGGTTTTTCACCTTCATCTGGATTAACTGTGGGTAAAGAATTGGGTAAATTGGATTGTATGATATTATTTTTTATTTATTTATTTATTGTTATGGTTGAACTGGATCGACTTGTGTCTTATTTCAACCTGACTAACTATGTACCTCTATAGGGCTACGGTGTAAAGGCACCTCCAACACCCAAAGACCATTTTTTTTTACACCTGTTTGACAGGTAAGTATCATTACAATTTTTGACAGCAATGCAATTCTTGCTTTTATCAAGAGCACCTCTATAGGGTTACGGTGTGAAGGCACCTTTTAAAACCCAAAGACAAATTCTTCCGCACCTGTTAGTTCTATCCAAAATCTTCAGAAGAGACACCAGAGTTTATCCAAAAAATCTCTAATCTTGTTCCAAGTGCACTACATTGTGGCCTCATTATACAGACTGGCTCCCCAAACCATTACTTACAAAATAAAGAGAGCTTGCAGGGAAAATGTCATGTTTTGGCTTTATAAACACAATTATTGCCGCAGAAGCTTTTATACACAGTACAGATGTGCCACTTTACAGGCAGACTCTGGGGACCCCACAGGCACTATATCGAAAGGATTTTTTTTATTTCTTTTGTTATTTCTATTTTTTTTGCTTTCACTTTAAGCATCAGTAAATCACTGCTCATTTAAAAATTATGTTTTTTTTTTTTACAAGACTAATAGGGGTTCGTTATTTGGTTCTGAACTTTCATGATGTTGGATTTCAGCAGATTCCTATTGAAGAGTAGTGTTGAGCGGAATACGCCATATTCGATTTCGCGATATTGCGCGAATATATAGAAGAATATTCGCGAATATTTGCTAATATCGAATATTCGTGATATTTTATCCAAAAAAAAATTCGCGCAATTTCGCTAATGCGAAATTTCGCTAATGCGAAAATGATTGCGAAATTATCATAAACGGAGATCATTTCCTGTATTACTAAACTAATATGCACTAAACACTAACTCTACACTAACTCTACTTAAAAGAAAGGAGAATAATGTGAATATTCGTGAGCAACACTATTGAAGAGATACAATAGCTTTGGGTACATTTTTTTAGTTAGTTTATACTTTTTTAGGCAACATTCTCATGGGCATTTGGGATCCCTGACATCAAAAATCAGGAATCCAAGAAAATGTATCCCTATGCACACTTTGGGATTGATTTAAATAAGGAAAATAGGCTGTTAACATTGCAAGTGAAGCTGCAATTTTCTCCAGAGTTGATTGAAAGTGGTGAGATTTTTTTTTGCAAAAAATACCCAATCATATGCAAAAAAAAAAAGGCAAATTTTTGCTTGCAAATAATTGGATGATGAAAGTTAGTAAAGCTTTCCCTTCACTAAGCTCTGGGAATAATTAGCTTGTAGAGTACACTTGCACTTGCAAAGTGAACAGTCTATTTGCCTTTATTAATTTAACCCCTCTGTGTGAATAGCCACAGCCAGATGTGTCCTTTCAATAGCTGACATCACTGCTATTTGCATGTAACTGCTGCTCAGTGGCAGCTGATGCTATATTTTTTGGGGGGCAGCAAACAATCCGCCCACCATGTCCCACCTGATCGGTTCGATCAGCTGCACCGCACCCCAACCCCCGTGGTGGTCGGATCATCCACTTCCTCCGGGCGGGGTCTTCACCCTGCATCTTCTCCTCGGCTACACGGCAGATTCCCCTGCATCTCCTCCTTGGCAGCCAATAGGATCACTTCTCCTCTCGGCCAATCGGGTCTCAGCACCTTATTCCTGATTGGGCAGGAGAAGAATCAGGTAGACAATAGCGAATATTAATGCAAAATTGTGGGTGGGCTCAGGGTGCAGTGCTCTGTGCTCTGAGTCCACCTGCCCACCGCGATCAGCAGTTACAGAGCCAGGGATGTAGATCTCTGTATGTAAACACAGAGATCCATGTCCTGTCAGGGAAAGGAGATGGATGGTGTGTCCCTTGTACATAGAGACACAGATCGGTCACCTCCCCCAGTCAGTCCCCTTCCCCTACAGTTAGAATCACTCCCTAGGGCACACATTTAACCCCTTGATCGCTCCCTAGTGTTAACCCCTTCCCTGACCGTCACATTTACACAGTAATCAGTGCATATTTATAGCACTGTTCGCTGTAAAAATGTAAATGGTCCCAAAATAGTGTCAAAAGTGTTCGATCTGTCCGTTGCAATATCGCAGTCCTGACAAAAATTGCAGATAACCACCACTACTAGTAAAAAAAAAAAAAAAGAAGAAGAAAAATTGTCATAAATCTATCCCCTATTTTGTAGGCGCTACAACTTTTGTGCAAAACAATCACTATACGCTTATTATGATGTTTTTTACCAAGAATATGTAGAAGAATACATATCGGCCTAAACTTTTTTTTTTTTTTTTTTGGATATTTATTATAGCAAAAAGTAAAAAAATATGTGTTTTTTTTTCAAAAGTGTCAGTCTTTTTTAATTTATAGCGCAAAAAATCAAAACCGCAGAGATTATCAAATCCCGCCAAAAGAAAGCTCTATTTGTGGGGAAAAAAGGACATCAATTTTGTTTGGGAGCCACGCAATTATCATTCAAAGCGTGACAGTGCTGAAAGCTGAAAATTGGCCTGGGCAGGAAGGGGGTGAAAATGCCCAGTATTGAAGTGGTTAAACTGTTTTATTTACAGTCTTGGTTTTACAAATGAACATTTCCCACATGGCAAAATATTCCATCCATTATCCATTTCTGTATGCAAGTTTTTAAATAGATGAGCTAATATGAATCAGTAAATATGTGTAGCAAACCCCCGAAGGAGCTGCTTTTGTTTTTGCCTTTCTGCCTTTCAACCCCAATGAACTGCTGATCCCAGCCCCTCTGGCACACCTAGCAATGTGATTAATGGAGTAACTCAGCAAGAATACACAACACAGTTTTTCTTGTAGTTTACTTGAAGAAAAGTAAAATTCAGGTTAACATTAGTCAGCCAGGACCTGTGTATGTACCCAGGACTTGGTTAAAACAGTTTAAAGAAAACAGTCACTATGCAAACAACAAAAGCAATAAGTAACAATATGTACAGATTAAATAGACTTCCGAATAACTTTTGGTGTGTGTGGGATGCTGTGGCTAAAGGGAAACACCAGGCCAGGCTACAATACCTCTAGTACACACCCAGTGAAATCATATCAAGACCCGTGGTGTGTCCGCTTTAAGAGCAACCTGGAGGCAAAGCTTTGTGTTTTATTATCTTCACCGGCAACATAGGAGCTCTGTGGACAATATTTGGATGTGGTATTCCATGAAAAGCATTAAAGGTTCATGGGCAAAGCCCCCTCACCAAATCCTGTACACAGTCAGCGGTCCTCCCCTGAGCAATCGATCAATCTTAGATGTCGGTGTGTCGCAGTGGCATTCAGTCCTTGAGCTGTTGCAGGGTGTCCTTCTTTAGCATGAACAGTCTGTTCCTCTGGGCTGGAATTGCATGAACAATCTGTTCCTCTGGGCTGAAGTTAAAGCTGTGTGTTCCTTAGTAGGCCGCGATTCCACACACACATAGTTCAGATGCTCTCCTGATGGGGTGCAGGCAAAAAGAGGCTCTGGCCTAGTTCCTATGGCTCTTTCTCTCCTCCCCCACAGTCCTCAGCTGCTGTCTCATGATTGGCTCAGGCTCTCCCAATAGGGAGTTTACAGACAAATGCTGATGAGGGAGGAGGGTGGGAGAAGCTGCTAGCTCCATATGTCCCGCAAAAATCCCCTGTGCAATGAGGGAGCAATGATCGAGCAGTGTCCGTCACGCTGGTGTGCTGCCTGATGGCTGGATGATTCATGTCTGATGCCGGGGTCCTGGGATTCGCCTTTTCCCCCCCGCTCTCCCCTTGTTCTCCCCTTCCGGTGACTCCCCACCAGCAATACCAGCAATACCAGTGACTCCCGGCTGTCTCTCGCAGGAGCTTGAGAGCGGGAGAGCGGAGTTACAAATGGAACAGATGTAACAAAATGTGATGCGAGTAGCGGGAAGTGCAGTGAAAACCACGATCAAGTGTTTTGTGCTACTGTGCTGCTGTGTTAAGGAGCTGGGTGCCCGGTGCCTAGTGTCAGAAAAAAAAACAAAAAAAAATGTATTTCCTTCTTACCCCATCTCACCCCATCGTATACCCTTCATATACCCGCCTCCTGCCTCCTGCTTTACCTCCCGATCTATCTCCCGCTTTACCTGCTTTTCTTTGGCAGGGGGGTGTGGGTAGGTTTCGTATGTGAGGCGGGCAGCTGACGGGCTGCTGATGTGATTGATAGCAATTGATAGCCTGGACAATTAAAGCTGAAGCTGGGGCTGCTCGCACAAGACACTGGAGGAGTGATGAGGAGCAACGATTTGTGAGCGGTGAGAGGGATCAAGCGGCTTAGCTGTCTAGAAGATATACATTTTTAAAAATGAATCCCTGTAGCCTACCAAGAGGGACGGAAGGCTTTAGCACTAGCCACTAGCCATGGTGTATGGAAGGCACTAGCACTGGCATTAGAAATTGCACTGGTCAGTAAGCTCTCATCCCCCCTTTGCTCCCTTCTTTCCCAAGCAAGCAAGAGATTGCTCTAATGGTCTCAGTGCTGGGGACATCTCTGCACTACTTCCCTATGCAATTTTTTTTTCTGTAGGAACAAGGTTAAGTTCTGCTACTTGGCAGCTGATCAAATAAGCGGTTGCATTGATTATTTCAGAGTTGGTCCAATCCCTGCAGTAATTTATTACCTGCTTTACTACCTGCTTTATCCTGCTTCAATACCTGCTTTATTCCAATGTAATGAAGTCTAAGTTCTGCGGTCTAGCATGAAAGAGGAGGAGGAACCATAAGCATAAGCACCAGCGGACCTGGGGAATGGAAACAGGCCTGAAAGGAAGCTGAAATGGGATAATGTTGGAAATCACAGATTGCATACATTTCAGAGACAACTAAAGTGGCCCTAGAGGTAACCGAAGTGTCATTCATACGCTTCAAACAAGTATAAGGGGTGAGTCATATTTAGTCCTTATTAATCCGTGTGTAAAAAGAACTGAGCATTAAATTCTTCAAACTAATTGAGGGGGACAATACTTGGACTGGTAACATCTTTTTTTTAGATATCCCTCCTTGCTTCTCCTCTCTGGTTAGGATACCGATTCAATAGCTAAATCCTATTATTTTCAGCCTGAGGACACTAATTAAATAGAGCTTGTCAAACACGCAACTCACAGTTATATTAAGGCAAAACTAGTGTAATAAAACAGACAGGACATTTATATTTTTTTTTTGGGGGGGGGGGGGATAAGGACCCAGCACAAAATACAGGAGTCGGTGTTTAATTAAAGACTCAACTCAATGTTTTAATATAGATTATTCAAGTCTCTCATGGTTCACGGTTGGGCTCGGTGGTCCTAATACTGGAAACAAATAATTGAACGAACTGTAACCTGAACATTCGCTTGAATGACAGGTAAAAAGAGGTAATTTCCGGTGAGGAAAGAGGCTTATTAAAGATGAGGGGACGGCCTGTAAGCGGGGCTACAGAAAATCTGCCAAAAATAAGTGCTAGCCCGAGTACAATTAAAAAATACATGATAAGAAATACGGCTAAAGATAGCCCGGAAAAATGGCAACAACAAGTAAAAAAGTCAGGGAGAGTATGCAGAAAACTGGGCTCAGAAGACAATCAGAAATCTTAGAAACGGCAAGGCCATCTATAACAGCTGAGGAGGATGAGGAGGACTATGAGGAGAATGGAACAGTAGAAGACCAACTCCCCACTAAAGGGGATTTAGCAAAAATGTTTGCTGGAATGGAAACAGTAATGCATAAGATGGAATCATCTCTAAAAGGGGAAATGGAACTAATACACGAAGATATGAATCACATTCTGAGGTGAGTAGAAGAAACAGAAGAAAAAATAGACGCCCAGGCAGCTGAAGTAATGGAAATAAAAGAACAGATGAAAGAGATACAGAAAGAACAAAGATACTTGAAATATAAGCTGGAAGACCAGGAAAATTGGTGCGGGTGGGTGGGGAGGGGAGGGGATATGGGAGGGGCTAGGAGGGGCTACCTCTAAAAAAAATATATAACAAGGCTTTAGTTATAGAATGTTTTACTAGACAAAGAGATAGAGAAGAGTTTTTTTTATAGAGAACAGTACAGAAGGAATGTCTGAGGCGTTAGTTTGGGAAACCCACAAAGTTTATATCAGGGGGTAACCTGATTAAAGAGGGAGCTGAAAAAAAAGATAAAGAGAAGAAAATAACTACATAAAGATACGGGAGAGAGAGATCTTCTACTGAATCTCTGTATTAAAAGAGAAGAAATGAGAGGATTAATCGAACAGGAATCCCACATAGCCCTAAGTGCAGATGAGAAAGAAAGGTACCAATCGGGTAACAAGACGGGGAAATATTTGGCGAATTTATAAAAAAAACAAAAAAAACTGCCAATTATATAGAGAGAATACAGACAAATACTGGAGAAATAAGATTTAAGACATCAGATATCGCAAATAATTTTCAGGAATTTTATGAGAATCTCTATGCAATTAATAAGAATAGCACAAAAGAAGAGTTAAAACAAAAAGATGAGAAAATCAAAACATATCTGAGTGAATTGGATTTAAATAAAATTCCAGAAGATAAAATTAATAATCTCGAAACTCCTATAACGGAAGAAGAAAAACTTAAAATTATTCAAGAACTACCGAACGGGAAAAGTCCCGGTCCAGACGGACTGACTGTACTGTACTATAAAAAATTCTCAGACATACTAATCCCAAAACGTTGTTCTTATTTTAATGGTATTGGAGAGAAGTGGGAGATGAGGAAAGAGGCGTTAGAAGCTCTAATAACAGTCATTTCTAAAGAGGGCAAAGATAATTCTCTTTGCTCTAGTTATAGACCAATATCGCTCCTTAACATCGATTTAAAACTATTCTCAAAAATCCTTGACAAAAGGATGAAAAAAATAATGAAGGATGTGGTCCACTCGGACCAAGTTGGATTTATCACAGGGAGAGAAGGAAGGGACAATGGAGTTAGATCGCTCCTGATTAAAGAGGAAATTAGAAAAAGCGGAGCCCCAGGACTACTCCTGTCAATTGATGCCGAAAAGGCTTTTGACAGGGTAGACTGGGGCTTCATGCAGTATACATTAGAGGCAATTGAAGTGGGACCCAGAATGAGAGGATGGATAAGATCATTATACAATAGACCTACAGCAAGAATTAAAGTTAATGGGACCATATCAGAACCCTTCGAATTAAAAATGGCACCCGGCAGGGATGCCCCTTGTCACCATTGTTGTTCACCCTTGCTTTAGAACCCCTGTTAAGGTGGATAAGGTGAAATGTGGATATCAAAGGGATTACAATAGGAGGGGAAGAACACAAACTTGCAGCTTATGCGGACAATATATTGTTTTATGTAACAAACGCTAGGAAAACTTTGCCTAAACTAATGAAAATGATTAAAGAATATGGTAGGATATCTAATTTCAAGATAAATCTAGCCAAATCCGAAATATTCAGCATAAACATCCCTAAAAAAGATAGATGCGCTCTGCAGGAAGATTTCCCATTTAGCTGGAAAAAATAATTAAAATACTTGGGAATTAGGCTGGCAACCCCCATTGAGACTTTATATAAAATTAATTATATTTCTTTTTTTTTTAAATATGTTTTTATTAAGGAAGTTACATAACAGAGTAATCACAAAAAACAAGACATATAAGCATTTTCTGAGGACATTCCAGTAGATTAACAGTATATGAAGAGATTCTCAGAGAGACAATTAAGGGGGAGGGCATAGGTTAAGTGGCACATGGGGTAGGTGGAATAGTAGTCCTTGCAAACAAAAAAGAACAACAAGAGGGGGGGGTAGGGGAGGAGGGAGGGAGGGTAGGAGAAATGTCAATCCCGCGGGGGATCCTGGTATAGAAAAGACATTTTCTCAAAGTTCAACCTTTCAGTAGGAGTGAAAGTGTGCAACAGAAAGGGATTCCATAAGTGATAGAAGCGGTTCTTACTCCGTTCGTGGGTCAGGTCCGTGTTGAGCCTGTCCTTGTATAAGAGCTGCAACAGTTCCTTTTTAACTTGAGCAGTGGTTGGGCAGTCCGCAGATATCCACTTCTGGAGGATGGCTCTACGGGCTATCAAAAGGCATATCAGAGTCCAGTCCCTGCCCAGGGGGGTGGTGGGAGAGGACCAGGGGAGCAGTAGGGGGTCCCAGTACCCAAAGATAAGTAGTAACGGGTCCCTGGGTATGCGCAGCAGGGTGACATCGAAAATGTATTGGATGACTTGGTCCCAGAAACTGGCTATGAGGGAGCAAGACCAGAACCTGTGAGCCAAGTTAGGTTTGGGTTGTTTACAGAGGGGGCATTCTGGGGTGGCATGGGCTCGGCTGAAGGGGATGTGGGCTCGGTGAACAATCTTGATCTGCGTCTCTCTCCATATTTCGTTAGGGATAAGTCTGTGGATGGTGGTGAGGCCATGCAGGAGCTTCTCCACCAGGTCAGGGTCAGGGAAGTCTTTCGACCAGTTGGCCGCCGAGGTTGAAGCCAGGGGGGGGATGTTGTGCAGGAGGAGGGGATGATAAATGTCTGAAATTTTGTATGAGGCCCGGGAAATAAGGGTGTCGGTAAGGGAGCTCTGGAACCTTTTTCTGTCATCTCGACAGGCGTTTTTCAGGAAACTAATGCATTGAATATACTGGAATATATGTGACGAAGGGAGAGAAAATTTGTCTGCCAGGGCTCTAAATCCTATGGGGCGGCCTGAAAGGGGGTCACACAAAGAATAAAAGGATTTGATACCCTTATCCTCCCAGTCGAGGTAAGGCTGGTTATCTAAGCCTGGTTGGAAGCTCGGGTTGCCCAGGATAGGGAGGTATCGTGAGATAGAGGATGGGACATTGAGGGCCTTCCTGACCTCTCTCCAGGCGATGACTGTATCCCGGAGAAGGAGATTGTGTTGGAGGGGAGGGGGGGCAGACTTCCAATGACAATGGAGAAGGGCCGTGAGCGAGAAGGGGCGGACCATCGCCGATTCAAGGGGGTAGTTCGAGCACCTGGAGGACTGGGTTATCCAATCCAAGCCTGTTCTCAATAGACATGCCAAGTTATATAGCCTGATGTTGGGAAGGGCAATGCCCCCCTCTCGCCTGGGAAGATGCAGCTTGGCAAATGCTATGCGCGCCCTCTTGCCACGCCAGAGGAACTTGGAAATGGCAGAGTTAATGGATTTAATGTCTTTGTGGCGCAAGAGTAAAGGGATGGTTTGTAGTGGGTACAGTAGGCGTGCAAAACTGACCATCTTGACAAGGTGGCACCTTCCCAGTAGCGAGAGAGGCAGGTCCATCCAGTTGGCCAGTTCTTGGGATATTTTGGTGAGCAGGGGGGGGTAGTTGAGGTGGTATAGGGAGGAGGGTAGTTTACCTATTTTTATTCCCAGGTAAGTGATATGTGACTTCGCAACAGCGAATAAGGAGCTCTGGGACCAAGAGGGGACAGATAGGGAACCTATTGGGAGTATTTCGCTCTTGCTATAGTTGATACGTAACCCAGAACATTGCCTGAATTCGTCAAAAGTGGTCTTGATCGTGGACATGTCAAGTGAGGGGCTGGATGTGAAAATAAGGACGTCGTCTGCAAATAGTGACGTGCGAAGGTCGTGACCTCCGACATGAATGCCATGAAGGGGGGCGATCTGGGTTAGGTGGCGGGAGAGCTGTTCAAGCGCTAGGTTGAAAAGGAACGGGGAGAGTGGACAGCCTTGCCTCGTGCCTTTGTGCAGCCTGAACTCCTCAGAGAGGAGGCCCGCAGCGACCACTCTCGCGGCAGGGGCAGTGTACATTGATTCTATGAGATGCGTGAAGTGGCCCGAGAAGCCCATTTTGGACATGACCATGGAGAGCCATTCGAAACTAACGTTATCGAAAGCCTTCTCCGCGTCTAGGGTGATGATGGCATGGTCTCCTGCCGGATCATTTTTTGCGTGTTCGAGAGCTAGCCTTACCTTCCTAATATTCATGGTGGCCGTCCTACCCTTAACAAAGCCCGATTGTGCGGGGTGGATCAGGGAGGGTATAATGGATGCCAATCTAGTGGCTGCTATCTTGGAGAGGATTTTAACGTCAAGGTTTAAAAGCGAGATGGGCCTATAAGAGCCAGGTTCTAGGGGGTCCTTACCCTTCTTCTCTAAGAGTTTTACTATGGCCTGATTACCCGTTTGTAGATAGGACCCACCCGACCATATGTGTGTGTAGACGTTGTGGAGAGGGGGGGACACAGTCGAGCTAAAGGACTTGTAAAATTCTCCGGTGAAGCCATCTGGGCCTGGAGCTTTAGAGGGGGAAAGCTGTTTGATTACGGATTGGACCTCCAGGATGGAGATAGGGGCATTGAGGGCTTCGAGCTGGGTGGGGGTTACCTGATCCAGGGAGATACGTCGTAGGAAATTGAGGGCTGTCGGCTTATCGATAGGGTCTGAGGCATACAGGGAGGAGTAGAATTGGCGCATAGTATTATTGATACCTTTTGGGGTGTAGTGTACGGAACCCGACGGATCTCTGAGGGACATGATATGCGTCGGGCGGTTGGGTCCTTTACTTAATCTGGAAAGGAGTCTACCTGCTTTGTTACCAAACTTGTGGAGAGAGGCGTCTAGATGTGCCTTTTGGGTACGTTCGAGGGTGGGTACGTTCGAGGGTGGCTGCCCAGCTATCAAAGGCCTGCTTAGCAGCAAACCAGGCGTTACGGTTGCTGGGGGAGTCATCAGTATAGAGGACCCGCTGGGCCTGATGCAGTGTTGCGCTGGCCTGTTTGTAGCGTCTAAGGGTGTGTTTTTTTGAATGTGGCGGCGTAGGCAATTATGCAGCCCCTGAGGAACGCTTTGCCCGCTTCCCAGAAAAGGTTAGGGTTGTCGGCGTGTAACGCATTATCCGATGCGTATCCCAACCAGGCTTTTTCTAGATGTCGGAGTTATTGTGAAGATAGGAGGGAAACCGCCAGATTCTGGGGTTGGAGGCTAAGTCAGGGTCTTCAAGGGTGGTCGAGACCGGGGCATGGTCCGAGATTGCAATGTCGTGTATGTCAGCTTCCGAGATCAGTGGGAGGAGAGAGTCAGAACAGAAAAGATAGTCCAGTCTCGTGAAGACATTGTGAGGGTGGGAGTAAAATGAGAATTCCCTGTCAGCAGGGTGCTTTAGTCGCCATAGATCGTGGAGGTGCAGTGAATCAACAGTCGACGCCAATAAGGTCTGGGTGAGAGGAGTCAGAGGAGGGCGAGATTGTCTGGTAGAGGACCTGTCGTCTGTCGGGTGCATGATGGAGTTGAAATCCCCGCCTATCAGGTGTGGGCAGGCTGGGTCTCTAAGCGCCCAGGAGGTGAGGTCGCTAAAAAAGGCACTTGTGGGGCTGTTAGGAGCATAGACATTGGTGATGATTACAACCCTGGATCCCAGTTGGATACGGGCCGAGGCGAATCGCCCCTCAGAGTCTGAATCTGAGGACAGAATCTTGCAGGGAAGGTTTTTGTTAATAAGGATTATTACCCCAGCTTTCCGACCACTTGAGTCAGAGCCGAGGACTGTGCCTACCCAGAGTTTCCGCAGCCGCGGGAAGTCGGGGGTGGACAGATGGGTTTCCTGAAGGAGGGCAATGTCGGTCTTGAGCCTTTTAAGGTGGCGCAGAACTTTCATCCTCTTATTGGGGGAGCGGAGCCCTTTAACATTCCAGGAGACTATTCTCATGTTGGGAAAACTATCAATGGGGTGTGGGCAGGATGTGGAGGCGAGGAGAATGGGAGCATGGAGCATTGTAGAAGTGGGGTACAAGGACAGCAGGTGTAGTGGTGGTTTGCTGTGAGAGAGAGCGGAGGTGGTAACGGATCCCTAAAAATGGGTGGAGGGTTGAGAAACAGGGAGGGGGAGATGAGGGGAGGATGATGGGGACAAACAAGGTGAACAACAACATTTGGGAGCTTCACTTTTTTCCGCATGGAGCCACTGAATAGGCCAACTCCCAACGCAGGGCTCTCTATGCAGCACTTCACCCGCAGCGACCGATAGGGGGGGGGGGTGTAGGCAGCAGGAGCAATGCGTGAGGGGGGGGGGGGGAAGAGCTAGACAAGTATCCTTGCGGAAGAATGGAAAGGCCTACACATGGCATATAAACGTATGTGACAACACAATATTAAGGCAATATTAAGGCACAAGTAGAGCTAAAACAACTATTACCGATTGTGCAAGAGAACATAAAACAATGTGAAACAAAACAATGTGAAATAAAATAGCATTAAGGAGCATAAGAGAAAAGAAAAGAAGACAAACTGGCATAACATCATAATAGCATTGGGCCTACCGTGGTCCCCCGGGTGAAGGGGGAGGCACGCTGAAGGAGAGGGGCCCAGGAGTGGTCCTGGACGGTTAATGCGCAGCAGAACTGCACCGGGATGGTGTGTCCATCCAGAAGAAAAAAAAAAGAAAGGTTCAAGAAAAAAAAGTTCAAGAGGATGAGGTGTGTTGTCGGTCGGATCCAGATGCCTTGAATCTTTTAGGAGAGTCCTTGCGTGGGCTTCCGTGTTCTAGGGCCCGGTTGGAAGGTGCCGCTCTGGGAGACTGGTTGTGGTGGGGGCTAGAGCGGTGGGACCTCAGGAAGGCCTCAGCTTCGGATGGGTCATGGAAGGAGAGCTGATCTCCGTTAGGTGCTCTGAGTCGAAGCACGGCCGGGAAAGCCAGAGTAAACTTGACTTGCATTCGGGGGAGCTCCGTGCAGTTCTGCTGGAAAGCCTTCCTCCTCTTGGAGACGTCCACGGAGTAGTCCGCAAAGACCAGGATATTCATGCCGTCTATCTGGAGGGTCCTGGACTGTCTGAACTTCTGCAGGATGAGGGATTTATCTGAATAGTTGAGATACTTGGTGATCACAGGACGTGGTGACTTGCGATCAGAGTTGAAAAGGCCCATGCGGTGGGCGCGCTCAACAGTGCAGGGGCCTGGCAGGCCCAGGGCCTCGGGGATGCGTCTTGAGCAGAGATCTGAGAGTGCCTGAGGTTGCAGCGATTCAGGGACGCCAATAAAGCGCAGATTGCTCCTCCTGGATCTGTTCTCAAGGTCGTCCAGTTTGTCAAGTATATACTTGTTCGTCTTGTCTTGCGCATGTTCAAAGGATTGGGCCTGGTAAAGATCCTCTTCTATATGACCGATGCGATTCTCAGCCTCATTCAGCCTGGATGCATGCTCCCCTAGTTGAGCCTGGATTTTCTGTATCCCTGCATTGATGGCTTTTTCCACCGAGGTCGCTATCATGGGGGATAATAGAGCAGCCACGGCCTGGGCCATCAGCTCTATGTTATGCATATCCCCCGCCTGTGGGGGAGATGTGGAGATGTGAACAGTCTGAGGGGTAGTTGGAGGGGCTGGTGTTGCACTCACCTCCATAGCAGGCGCCGGTTCTGCGATCGGATCTACGATCGAATCCGTGTAGGCCGAAGCCGGGGCCTCGATTTGCGGCTGTCCCGTTCGCGCCGCAGCGGCGGCGTACGATCGCGCGCCGCTTTTTTCAAGAAATGTGTCCATCCTCGGGTGGAGTTGGGATGGCGGATGGTTAGCCCAGGGGTCGGTGGCGGGTCTGCAAGCTTTTACAGGCCGATTTTGGAGCCTGTGTGCGGGAGCTGATGGAGTGCACAGCTACTCCATGCGGCGCCGGAACCGGAAGTCAAATTAATTATATTTCATTGTTAAATGAGGTCAAAGCTGAACTAAATAGAATTGCACCAGGGCAACTGTCTTGGAGCGGAAGGATAAATATTTTTAAAATTATAATTTTACCTAAGATAGTTTATAAAATGCAGTTGCTCCCAATCCCAATACCACACGTATCCTACCAACTATGCCTGCACCCATGATGTCCCTCTATGCCTTTTGACGGTCGATGCAGAAAAAGCATTAGATCGGGTCGATTGGCAATTCCTCCAGGTGTCTCTGAAACAGATAGGTCTGGGCCCCAAAGTGCTATCCCGAATTATGTCCCGAATTATTTGCCCAAGTCCTGCGTTCAGATTCTTCTCTGATTCAAGACGTTCCTTTCAGCCCATCTTTCCATACTTGGACTCATTGGCTTCAAAGGCAACAGGTGATATCCTTTATTTGCAACTTTCCATCCCTGCCTGATATACTTGCTGACTTAACAGACTTGGAGAGCATGCTGCTCCAGACTGCCCCCCCTACAAATTTGGTCTCTGAACTATACTCTCTCATACATATGGTCTAAAATCCCGACCTCCCCTCATACACACAGGCCTGGAAGGAAGATTTGGGTCACTCCATTTCACCATTAGACTGGCAAAAGTGCTTCATACTGACTCACAAAATATCCTTAGCCTTCAAGGCTCAAGAAAAAGTATTTAAGTTGTTGACCCGCTGGTACAGATGCCACTGGATAAACCCGGCACTCCTGGATACCTGCTGGCGTTGTTTGTCATCCAAGGGAACCTTACTCCACATTTGGTGGGAATGCCCCCATGTGCGGAGGTTCGGGCAAAAGATCCTCGACTTGTACTGCAGACTCATGACGGCCTTGGTTGCACCCTCTCCTAAGGTCTCCTGGAACAGAGGGGCTGGAGAAGCTATTGGAACGGATGTCCCGTTAAAGTTCTTGACCATGGACTCAGGGCAGATGAAGGTCGGTGAGTGTGACACAGTGGATGTTCTGGAATAGGCATGCCAGGGGAGCTGGATGCGAGGCCAGAGGATAGACTGTGGCAATGGTGTCAAATCGCTGGGCGCAGGATTTACAGGCTGGACTAGCTGGAATCAGTAGTCTTCCAAAGCTGCTAAATTGCTAGACCTCAGGGGAGAGGTACTGCAGGCCTCTTGCCTAGTAACTACGCAGTCAACTACCACCATGTACAACTAATTACATCTGGCAAGCTGGGGATATTCAGTGATCACTTTTTGTCAGTATGAAGATGATGGAACAAGGAGAGACTAACAGTTTATAGTGGAAGTGTGTGCAGGAGAGAGAAATGTCCTTGGAGCAATAGTCTGCATAGGTGATTCAGAAGAAGAGACTATAAATGTTAGGGTGCATCAATTCCTTAATGGCTTAAACTGTTTTGATCTAATTCTTAAATATGATGGCAAAGTATCTTGTTCTATGTGCATCCCATATCCCCTTCCCCCAACCAAGTTATATGCCCCAATAAACAAAAACAAAACAACGCAAATGACTGTTCATTGTCTCTGAGGTGATAGATGAAGGTCTGGCAGTAGGGTGATATGGTGGATGTTAGTAGCAACTATCCTCTACACAGGGTATCTGTCACCATAAAATTTTTGATATACCTTAGCATGCAATCGCCTGAGGTATTTTCATGAGATGGATGTCCATAAAATTACACATTCCTCATCATGTTTAATTGTGTACAACAGGCATTGTAGGCTTGAGGCATCCTTTTGGCTATAAAATGACTATAGTACTGTGTATACTATACACGTTATTACTGTTTACTACACAATACAAAATACTATACTGTACACTATAGACATTACTTGCAGGGGATACCATTTAAAGGATTTGGTTCACTTTGGTTTAACCAGTGAAGGGTAAAAGGTGCTGGAGGAGAGAGGATCCAATTAAAGACCTTTACTGGTGTTGGTCAATCACAGGAGGTGGATGAATGGATTGAATGCATTATAAGACACACAAGAGACTGTGTTTCACACAGAAATGTTTTAACTGTTTTCATTTTCATGGGCTTTGAAAATAACTGATCGGTTATATAGCTACATCCTTTGATTTGTATTATGATACCTAAACTATTATTGTAGTAAAAAGCTACTATAGCTACTATTTCAACAAAACACATCCCTACATTCTCCCATACAAATAATTTTCTGTTGACAGGCTAATAGTCTTGATGTAAAATAATATACTTTTACTGTTATTACTTGAATTTTGTAACTGCTTTGTGCAGAGTATTGCCACACTGGCATCATTCTAGAGACAAAATCGACCCATGCCTTGAAATGGAAAACTTGCATATTCAGAATCCTAAACCCACAGACATATAATGCCCCATTCACATTTGCAAATTGAGTCATTAGAGATTACATATGGGAGACACCAGTGGGGTGGGGGTTCTCTGCAATCAACTGCGGACAGCAGTCCCATTGAAAGCAATCAGAAGCTGACAGCTCACACGGCTAATCATGACCATTCGCATGTACCGTAATCGCTCATGGAGCAGGTACCGGCAAATGACTGGCCCTGGATGTAGACTGATGATAATTATTCTCCTTAAATGCCTCTTCTCAGGGGAGAAAAATTAAGTTTAGATTATCTTTATTCATGTTTTTTAATTTAGTGGTCCTTGTCTGCACTCTCTCCAGTTCAACAAATCCCTTTTTGTGAACTGGTGCTCAAAACTAAACGGCATATTTAAGATAAGGTCCTACTAAGGCTTTGCACAGGGGCAAGATTTTCTCTATCTTTCTCTCTTTCTCTCAGGTCTATAGAACATTAATACAAGAACGTTTCTTACTTGCTTTAGGGCTGCAGCATGGCATTGCATGCTGTCATTAATTCAAGGATCTATCAAAACACTCATCTCCTTTCACATCATTGGTTCCCCCAGTTGTACTGCTCCTAGAATTTAGGATGCAGGCATGTTTTAGCTCCGAAGCTTTCAGGTCTACTTGTAAGCCTAAGGTCCCTTTCACATGGATTGAACTCTGCTCCACTCACCAGGGGATCTGTCAGCAGATCTCCTGCCGATCGGACCTGAGTAGGACAAATGTAACATCTGTGCCTGCCTAGTTTACACGGGCAGTCCCCACTAAGCTCCAAGGGTGGCAGGATGTAAACAGACTATGCTGTCCATTTAGATCAGGCTATTTCCAATCTGCTCTGCAAAAATGGTAAAGGATGCAGTCTTCTTCCATTTAAATTTTTTCATGGATCTGAACGGACCCAGAGGTAGGCGAGTTCAAACAGACACAAGTCTATTTACAACCACCTGTCCATGTCAGGTCCGTCTAAAAAAAAAACAGGCAGACCTGATCGGAACAGCTGTGTAAAAGGGGCCTATGACAAGTTGAGTGATACATTTAAAGTGTCACCAAAACCCACATCATAAAAAAACATAGAAATCAATAAATGCTGTAATACATGCTGTTCATACTCACTATGAGATTTTTTTTCTGTATTGAAAACGTTTACATCTGAGCAGCCCATGCAGGGCTGGTACAAGGGGGGGGGGGCACTGCCCTAGGCGGAGTGTGGGAAGGGGCATCAAAACACTCGTGCATCACAGAAAAACATTCTCCCAGGCACAGGTTGCTGGCAGGCTCACCACCTGGATCGGGACAGTGGGAGCTCTAGTACAGGTGGGAAAAGCAGCCAGACGACACAAGACTGCAGCCCTAATCACTGCTTTCTGCTTAGCAGACATCTGAGCTTTCCTCAGGCAGACTAAAGATAAGAGGTGACAGATAACAGACTGCTGTTTCTCATCCTGTGAGTCCTAACCTGTTTATACAGCTTGTATAACAGCGTAAATTTGCTGTCCCATCAAAAATAACACAACACGCAGCCATTAATATCTAAACCGCTGGCAACACAAGTTAGTACACCCCTAAGTGAAAATGTCCAAATTGGGCCTAAAGTCAGAATTTTGTGTGGCCACCATTATTTTCCAGCACTGCTTTAACCCTCTTGGGCATGGAGTTCACCAGAGCTGGGGGAAATAGCCTTATGTTTATTTGCTCCAGCCAGCTGCACTGCTCTCCCCCTCCACCCAAAGCCTCAGCATCATCAAACTATACAAGAACATTAAAGGAGTTTTAAAGTTAAAAAAAAAAAAAACCTGTACAATCCCTTTAAGGCCCCTTTTACACCTGCGGACCATATGTCTGTTTATCATCCATCCATTTTTGGATGAAATATGGACAAACATGTATCCCTATGGGATTGCGAATGAACATTTGTGGACATCCGATCTCATCGGTGTCCGCTATGCTCCGATTCTGCAGACAAAGGAAAATACCCCATCCAATCCCCCATAGAGGAGAGCGGAGATCATACAGGGCGGTCCCTGCACAGTGAGCAGAGAGTGCCCTGTCATCTGCCGGCTCAGCGGGAATCAACGGAGCGATCCCCGCTGAATTTCCAACAGCATTTGTGTGACTGTGTGTATCCAACACAAGTTTGAGCCAACATTCCGTTGGGGAAAAAACACAGTTTTCTTATCGGAATTTCCGATCGTGTGGCTCCCACTTTCTGAATGAAAAAAAACCTAAGCATGTATGCTAGTTTAAGTGGTTTTACCTTACTCCTCTACTCCTAGAATAAAAGGCCCATACACACAATGGGGTAGATTCATGTAGATCAGCGGATCTTTTGATCCGCGTGATCTATCTTTTTTACGATCCGCCTGCGCCAGTTTTTGAGGCAAGTGCTGTATTCAGAAAGCACTTGCCTCGTAATTAGCCCTGGCGGATCGTAAATCCCCCGGCGGAATGCAAATTCCGCGGCTAGGGGGAGTTTACTATTTAAATCACGCGCGTCCCCGCGCCGATCGTACTGCGCATGCGCCGCCGGCAAAATTTCCCGACGTGCATTGCTTTAAATGACGTCGCAAGGACGTCATTGTTTTCGATGTTAACGCAATTAACGTATGGCCGTATTCCCGGACGACTTACGTAAACGACGTAAAAAATTCAAAACTCGACGCGGGAACGACGGCCATACTTAACATAGGATCCGCCGCACTTACCCCGCATATAGCAGGGGTAATGATCCGCCGGAAAAAGACGAACGCAAACGACGTAAAAAAAAAAAGCGACGGCCGGGCGTTCGGTTCTGAATTGGCGGTTCTCCTCATTTGCATATTCGTTGCGTAGAAAAAAAGAAGCGCCACCTAGCGGACGGCGGGAGAATGCAGCCTAAGAACCGACAGTGTAACTCACTTACACCAGTCGGCTCTAAGGGAGATCTATGCGGAACCTGATTCGAGGAATCAGCCGCATAGATCCGAGCGTCGGATCTGTACATGAATCTACCCCAATGAGAATATCAGATTCCCCCCCCCCCCTATGCTGGTCTCATATGGAAAACAAATAGGTTACGAAAGTTACAAAAATTCTCATTAGACAGAATTCAACTTTAGAAATGATGTATTGTAATGTAGCCTTTAATTTTTTCTTGGTCTTTTGATTCTTTTTGTGTAAAAAACATACTAATTACATGAAAATTGTTTGTTCTGTTATCTTACAAATAATTTTTGGTGCTTATTTTGTGATATTTTCACATGAATACCATGTTGATGCCCAAAAATAATAAAGATTTGATTTCAAATATACAGTATAATTGTATGACAAATTAAAACAGTTTATTTATATTAATTATTTATTTTTACTCTGTATTCTAAAGTGATTTTTTTTGTTTGTTTTTTTTGAACAAGTGACCAGTAGCTGAGGACTAGAAACTCCCCCTGCTTATGTTTCCCTGCAGACACACTGGAAAAGAGCTGGGTCATGTGGCAACAATTAGGAAAAAGGTACCCTTTTTCATGATTACAAATAATTAGTGTCAATGCAAATTAAGCAGTGTGCATTTAGTATAACTTTAAAGTACCATAGTTTAGGTACACACTGCTGCCACATGCTATAAAGCAGGGGTCTCCAAACTTTTCAAACAAAGGGCCAGTTTATTGTCCTTCAGACTTTATGAGGGCCGGATTGTGGCCAGCGGGGGCAGAAAATGTCCCAGGCCCAGCACCAGTGACAATAAATATGGCCTCAGGGTTGGTGGTCAGTAGGAGGAGGAGTAGTGCCCCTATCAGTAGGAGGAATAGTATCCCATCATTAATATCAGTAGAAGAAATTGTGCCCCCTTGTTGGTGTCAGTGGAAGGATTAGTGCCTCATATTAGTTGGAGGAATAGTGCCCCAAGGGCCGCATAAAGGCTAGCAAAGGGCCACATCTGGCCCTCGGGCCACAGTTTGGAGACCCCCCTCCTATTGATAGGAAAAGATTTAAAATTGACCACTGCCTTCGAATGCATCATAAACTAAAACAAATACCAAAAAAAAAAAGTATAATAAAAGAGGGTAGTTTCCCAAAAAGCTAGCAATCAGAATATAAGCACAGATTCCTAGTAGACACTAATTTTTGACTATGAAGTTTGTCAGCTTTCCCAATTATGTCCTTATAGCAGCTTCAAAACACTGTCACTGTGGATGCTCAGCGCCCATGGGCGTCCGCTCCATAGGGCAAGGGAGGGCCCTTGCCCCCCCCTAGAAACAAGTGCCATGATCCTCTCCGGGCAGGAAGCAAGGCGGCGGCACAGTGAAAGAAATTAGAGCCGCTCTCTCCCTCTTCTAGCTCCGCTGACAGAGAGTGGGATGTGGGTGATATACAGCCCAGAACAGGGGCAGACCATCCAGAGAGGGGGGTCCATCAGCACACCTTTCACTGTGAAACCGCAGCAGTGGTGGCATTGTAATGAATACACTGTGTGCCTGCTGTGTGTTCAGGATTCAATGCTCCTTTCTGTCCCCCCACCCCCCCTCCTCCCTCCAGTCTCGTGCTGTGCGGGGTCCCTGTTATCTCTCACTCCCCCCTCCAATCAGCAGTGCGGTGTGCTGTGAGACCTGGGAGGCGGAGCTCACTGTAGCTCCTGTCGGGCGTGCCAGAGGAAGGGAGGAGGTGAGTGAGATGAATGAGTTTCCTAGTGTGGATAGCAGTAGTGCAAACTTTCATGGAGTTTTTTTCTCAGGAGAAGAATCAGAGGAGATAGTGAGTGTGAGTGTGGGGGGAGGGGGGGGGGTGAGGTCTGCAGCAGCCTGATCACATGTGACAGATCACTTCACACTTCATGAACAGTCTGTGCAATCATCATCCAATCCAATTGTTCAGACTGGATAATGTGGGGTCATTTATAGCCATTCATGTAACCTGTGTGTGTATGTGGTGAGTTCACACTTCTGATTGCACAGACTCAGAGCCTGGATACATGTACAATCAGAAGTGTGAACTCACCACATACACACACAGGTTACATGAATGGCTATAAATGACCCCACATTATCCAGTCTGAACAATTGGATTGGATGCAGAGTGCTAGAAGCTGGATTACATAGATCTGTGCATACATCTAGTACTGTTGTGCGATTCATTGTTGTAAATGTTTTTAGTGGATGAGTTTTTTTTTATACATCGCTATCTGACCACTTCTCAGCCCCCAACTCCCCCCAGCTTGCATCACCCCCAGATCACGTCATACAGACATCACTCCGAGCTGCTTCCTAACCCCCCCCCCAGCCGAGGGACATCATTCCATGGTCACTTTCCTTCCCTTATCTTCCCAACATCAAGAAATCCCTCCCCATACTGCCACCGCCATACCCTCTGACCTCCTCTCCTGTACTAACTGCACCAATCTTACCTTCCGCACTCCTCTAACTGCGCCCATCATACCCTCCAAACTCCTCTCCTGTACTAACTGCAGCCATCATACCCTCTACACTCCTCTCCAGTACTAACTGCACCCATCATACCCTCTGCACTCCTCTCCCGTACTAACTGCACCCATCATACCCTCTGCATACCCTCTGCACTCCTCTCCTGTATATACTGTATATACTGCCCCATCATACCCTCTGCACTCCTCCTCTCCTGTACATGCTGCCCCATCATACCCTCTGCACTCCTCTCCTGTATATACTGTATATACTGCCCCATCATACCCTCTGCACTCCTCCTCTCCTGTACATACTGCCCCATCATACCCTCTGCACTCCTCCTTTCCTGTACATGCTGCCCCATCATACCCTCTGCACTCCTCTCCTGTACATACTGCCCCCGTCATACCCTCTGCACTCCTCCTCTCCTGTACATACTGCCCCATCATACCCTCTGCACTCCTCTCCTGTACATACTGCCCCATCATACCCTCTGCACTCCTCCTCTCCTATACATACTACCCCATCATACCCTCTGCACTCCTCTCCTGTACATACTGCCCCATCATACCCTCTGCACTCCTCTCCTGTACATACTGCCCCATCATACCCTCTGCACTCCTCTCCTGTACATACTGCCCCATCATACCCTCTGCACTTCTCCTCTCCTGTATATACTGCCCCCATCATACCCTCTGCTCTCCTCCTCTCCTGTACATACTGCACCCATCATACCCTCTGCACTCCTCTCCTGTACATACTGCCCCATCATACCCTCTGCACTCCTCCTCTCCTGTACATACTACCGAATCATACCCTCTGCACTCCTCCTCTCCTGTACATACTACCCCATCATACCCTCTGCACTCCTCCTCTCCTGTACATACTGCCCCCGTCATACCCTCTGCACTCCTCCTCTCCTGTTCATACTGCCCCCATCATATCCTCTGCACTCCTCCTCTCCTGTACATACTGCCCCATCATACCCTCTGCACTCCTCTCCTGTACATACTGCCCCATCATACCCTCTGCACTTCTCCTCTCCTGTATATACTGCCCCCATCATACCCTCTGCACTCCTCCTCTCCTGTACATACTGCACCCATCATACCCTCTGCACTCCTCTCCTGTACATACTGCCCCATCATACCCTCTGCACTCCTCCTCTCCTGTACATACTACCGAATCATACCCTCTGCACTCCTCCTCTCCTGTACATACTACCCCATCATACCCTCTGCACTCCTCCTCTCCTGTACATACTGCCCCCGTCATACCCTCTGCACTTCTCCTCTCCTGTTCATACTGCCCCCATCATATCCTCTGCACTCCTCCTCTCCTGTACATACTGCCCCCATTATACCCTCTGCACTCCTCCTCTCCTGTACATACTGCCCCCATTATATCCTCTGCTTTCCTCCTCTCCTGTACATACTGCCCCATCATACCCTCTGCACTCCTCCTCTCCTATACATACTGCCCCCATCATACCCTCTGCACTCCTCTCCTGTACATACTGCCCCGTCATACCCTCTGCACTCCTCCTCTCCTGTACATACTGCCCCATCATACCCTCTGCACTCCTCTCCTGTACATACTGCCCCCATCATACCCTCTGCACTCCTCCTCTCCTGTACATACTGCCCCATCATACCCTCTGCACTTCTCTTCTGCAGAACCCTGTGCATTCAAATGTAATTGGGAACTCTGGATTCAGATCTAAAGGAGAACACAGTTGACTCTGATATAAAGGGGGACTTTTGTGATTAACTTCTTATGATTAGAAATTTTATTTAATCACAGTATATACTACATAAAAAAATAAAAAATAGCTGTGCATTGCTTTGTACAGAGGTAATGAATTTAATGTACTACAAAAATAATTATATATATATTGGTGTGCGCTGCTAATGTGTTCGGGTTTGGCTTGACGAAAAGGTGGCAACAATAAGTGCAGACAGCCTGCGGCTCTCCTCTCCCTGTCTCTCGCTCTCACTGATAAATGGAGCCGCGGCGCTGTGACAGGAAGAGGAGAGCCGCTGGCTGTCTGCAATGTATATCTCCCCCGATCGCCCCCCTCCCCCTCTCTGTCAGCTGGACGCTCCCCCCCCCTGAAATCTAACAGGGCATGTTGGGCAGCTGGGTGGGCTGGTGAGGGAGCGGGTGGCTCGGTGGGCAGGTGACATAGGTCCAGTGATGCAGGGTGCTGTGTAATGTAAAGGGGACCAGTGATGCAGGGTGCTGTGTAATGTAAAGGGGTCCAGAGGTGCAGGGTGCTGTGTAATGTAAAGGGGGCCAGAGGTGCAGTTGTGGAGAGGGGTACACAGTAGGGACAAAGAGATATTGAAAGATGCAGGGGGCACAGTGGGGTGTTTTTACATTTTAACTTCTTTATGCGACTGTATCGCCGCAGCCAAAGCGCCCCCCCCCCCTGAAAAAATTTCAGCGGACGCCCATGTCAGCGCCCCCTATTTTATAGTCGGGATAACACAAAAACCCCCTTCTTGGAGCCTGTTGGCTCAGATAGAAATTTGCAGTGATGATCAATTGTAATTCTAAACCTACAGGATTCAAAGCAAACCCACAATAGCTGCAAATCCAAAACGTATCCCTAGCAATGATGGATGAGGCTATAAGAGGCTCTAAGCAAAAAAGCAGCTTTGTACCCCCAATTCTTTTTTATTTATGTAGCACCCTCCTAGGTAGGTGCTTGTAAATGTATAGAGTTTTTGGGTTTCTCTGGTTAACAGGGAGACAGCCAGGCAAATGTATGTGCTGTCTGCTTAACAGAGAGCTGTGTTTGTTTGATAGTCTGCTCAGTGTGCTCTGGTGCTGCTCATGCTGTCCTGAAAGTTTCACACTGGTCCAATAGTAATGAGGCATATTGGACAGTGGGTGGAAACCTGGCAGGTCAGATCATGGATGTTCATACAGCCCTGGCCAGCCCCGGCCATTAGAAGGGGATGTATCCCAGGGAATGCTGGGTACCTGTATTTAAATCTGAAGAGCACATTGGCTGGGGGCAGAGTCTCCCTCTGAGAGAGGTCTAAGTGGGGAGGAGGCTGCTGCCTCCCCCCAGCATAGGCTACCATGCGGCCTTAGGTGGTCGACCTGAGGGACTGAAACACTGAAGCTACAACCCAAGGATCTTTTTAGAAGCAAAGCTGACTGAGGGAAGATTTCCATGGATCCTGTCTGGTAGCATGGAGGAAGGTGACCTGTGGCCAGGGCCTTGTGAGTACAGATCCTCTAGCAGTGGCGGTACATCCATAGTGGGCGCAGGAGTGCTGCCCCCTCTCTCCTGCACCCGTCACTCAACAATACATAGATTCATGCATTGCATGAATCTTTGTAATGTTGCCGATGCCGTTCACTATTCAGGTGGCCGGCCCCCTGTTGAGTGCCGGCCATCTAAATAACAGCGGTGGGTGTGTTTTGAAAGTGTCTATCAGAGCCAGCGGCTCTTGTAGGGTTCCTGATTACAGCCTGTGGGCTCTAATCAGCTTCCAAATGGTTAACATTGACACACGTCTCAGCCAATCAGGTTCACCGGGTCTGGTTACCGGTCACCTCATTGGCTGAAGCGTTATCGAGGGCGGGGGAAGACATCGAGAAAGCGTGGAGGAAGATGGCTGACCTGAGAAAGGTAAGTGCTGGCCCGGGTGGCAAACTGGCGGTATTTTGGGGAAATCTGGCAGTATTTTGGGACAATCTGGCGGCATTTTATGGGGCAAACTGGTGGCATTTTACGGGGCAAACTGGCAGCATTTTATGGATCAAACTGGCGGCATTTTATGGGGCAAACTGGCGCCATTTTACGGGGCAAACTGGTGGTATTTTGATTGCACATCCCTATTGATGGCACAGTGGCGACAATTGATGGCACATTGGCTGCGTTTGGCACAGTGGCAACAATTGATGGCACAGTGGCGACAATTGATGGCACAGTGGCGACACTGGCTGCATTTGATGGCACAGTGGCTGCGTTTGATTGCACAGTGGTGACAATTCATGGGCACAGTGAGGCCGCAATTGATGTTTTTTTTTTGTTTGTTTGCCCCCCCCCCATTTTAAGCACTAGCCACCACTGTCCCCTAAATGGATCCCTGAGACTGTGTGTGTTGCTGAAACCCCCCGTTTGGTCCTAGAAATCAGCATACTGGGTGTGGGAGCTAAATTGGACACTGGCTGGTGTCTTGAGGAGACAAAGTTCACTGAGTTCCTTCTGCTACAAAAGGGATTTGTTTATTCCATACAGGCACTGTATGGTCCTGCAGATAATCGCCTACACAGTTCTATTGAGGAAGTTGTCCTCACTTGTGCATAGTTAAAGGGTCACTAAAGGAAAAAAAAAATGTTTTCTGAAATGACTGTTTACAGGGTATAGAGACATAATAGTTAACTGATTCCTTTTAAAAATGATTAAAAATAGATACAAATCAATCATATAATGTGCCTGCAGTTTAGTTTCATTTTTAAACTGGTTTCATGTTTCTGTGAAGTAAAGAGACACACAGAACAAAAACAAACAAATACAGGGCAGTGTTTTGTTTTTAAAATGAATCTGAGGAGTTTTAGACACACAGTAATGACAGCTTGGACCACAATGAAAAGCTGCCATGAGTTTTTTTTCATAAGGAGCCAGACAAGCAGGAACTGTGGAGATCAGAGCAGAATTACAGCAACTTCAAAGCAAAAAACGAACAATGAGGACATGAAACCAGGACTGCAGTAAGGTAAAGAAAGCTATTTAGCTAAAAAAAAAAATATCCTTTAGTGACCCTTTAAATTGAAGTATCCTACTAATTCCCTTCTCTTATCTAAGTTCTCCAAATAAAACATAAACACACATCCCCTAGACTGGTTATTGGAGAAAACAAGCGGAAGCGTGTGTGCACCTGGCTGTGTGAAAATACCATGTACCTGGCTGTGGATTGATCAGTTGAAGACCCAGGCACAATAATCAAGCAGCTCCTTCAAGGGGTATGCGTTACATTTACAATAATAAGGATTGCAATAAGAACAGCTAAGCTGCTGCATTTGCACTGTCTACACTGGCATAGCCCTATTAGACACCAACTGCCCACAAGTGCATACTACCTTACGTAGTGACTTGCAGCTTTAAACAATTGAACTATTCCCCCTGTTATGATGCAATAGAAGCGTCCGCTCTGCCAGACTGTATAAACTGTGCTTTCTATTAGCATAAGGTGGAGGGAATAGGTACAAAACATATTTCAGGATGTCAGGACTAGAAATGCTTACTTACAGCTGCTCACAAAGTAGATAAAAGTATGAATTGGTTATATTCACTTATTTCAACAGCTTTTCATATTAAAATAATATTCAGATTTTTCATTAGTTTTGATTTCTTCTCTAAATGATAACACTGAAGCGTTGCAAAAATTGTGTAAAATCAACTTTGTTTATGTAATTATTGAATTTTTATTGCCTGCTCAGTAAAGTAATTAGTAATAGAGACATTGAAGCAATAAAAAAAGATAAAACAAGCATTTATTACTTCACATAAGACCAAATGTGATTAGAAAATGGGAAAATGGATTTATTTTAATTGTCAATTCATAGCAAAAGCACAAATAAGAATTACATTAAATAACTGGAAACATGAGCCCGACACTTGCCTGCCAGTCTGTCCGGAAGCACTATCAACTACAATAATAAAAGCTGAAATTTGAGATGCATAATTGAGCAAATATAGGGGTATTTTTCATAGAGCTTTGGTTAATACAGGAGCCCTTACACTACTCACACTAGTCAGCTAAAAAGGCTTTGACTAAAAGAATTACAGGGTTGGCTAGATTTATTTATATTTGCCTGCAGTTGTTTTAAGATTACATATTTCAATATTTCCTGGTAATAAACCCAAAACTATACATGTAATATATTGCAGCTTAACAATCATTAAATGTAGTGGCTGTATTAATTTCATTTTTTTACTCTGTTTTCACAAGGTAATCCGGCCAGTAACACACCTGCTATATTATACAGCAGCCTCAAAATGCCTGCTAGCATTTGGCGAGTGAAAATTAGCTGAGGGCGAGCGTGGAGCCACATCAGAGGCGAGGGGGGTTGGCGGGCCAATTCTCTTCCCAGCGATTGGCCAGGAAACCATGGGAAAGGTAGAGGAGAGGAAGAGGAGAGCTGGCAGGATTACACAGAGAGGGGAAACTCTGCTGTTAAAAGACATTTCCAGCCTCCTGGACAGGCTCTCCTATGATAGACAGCATACTTGTCCAATACCAGGAAACTGAAGTAGTGTGACGTCTACCATAAGAGCTGGTCCAGGAGGCGGGACTTTGACAGCGGAATTCTCATCTTTGTGTGATCTGGCTGGATTTCCTCTTCCTCTCCCTTCCCCAAAGTTTCCTGGCCGATTGCTGGGGGGAGAATCGGCTCCTATGAGGCTGCATTGATGGACACTGATGAGAGGGCATTGATGGACACTGATGAGGCTGCATTGATAGGCAGAATAGGTGTTGGGTGGGGCAACTGGTGGGAGCAACTCTTAAGGCCTGCCTAGTAGCTTAGGACTTGAAACTTTGAGCCCTGTTATACAGGCACCAATCTGGATGAATGAGCACAGGGGGCAGGTTTGGTTAGCAGCATTGTCAGTCTGGGGGGAGGGGAGTGCAGGGGTGCACTGACCATTAGGGCTTTCGGGCCTGCGCGAATGGCCTGGGGTCAGTAGGGGACCCCCTGAGAAGCTCCTGGTACCTCTGTCCAGACGAATCTTTGCTGATCCCAGAGCTCAGTGAAGGAACAAGTTCCAGCACTGAGCATCCAAAACACCTTCAATGTATCTCTTGTGGGGTGCACAAGCTCACTCTGTGGCAGCCTACACTAGCATCTCTCCCCGCTAACAGCCACACATCACATTGGATCCTCCTCCTTGTGGTCCACGACCAGTTACCAAGTCGCTAAAGTGGCCCTCGCTCCCTTAAAGGTTGGACACCCCTGAGTCACACCAATAATTTTTTTTTATCCTTTTGCGATAGTTGTAAAGCCATCTGTCAGTGTTAAATTGTTTCTCTCATCCCTGTAACTGCAAGATCGCAATTAACCACTTTAGCCCCGGATTTGCCCCTTTATTGATCAGACCATTTTTTGCGATATGACACTGCATCGTTATAACTGACAATTGCGCTGTTGTGCGAGGTTGTACCCAAACAAACACTATAAACAGAAAAAGAGCGACAATTAAAAAAAAATTGATATATTTTGTACTTTTTGCTATAATAAATATCCCAAATTAAAAAGAAAATAACAAATGTCTTCATCAGTTTAGGCCGATATGTATTCTTCTACATATTTTTGGTAAAAAAAAACAAAAAAACGCAATAAGCGTATATAGATTGGTTTGCGCAAAAGTTATAGCGTCTGCGTCATAGGGGATATATATATTTTTTACTAGTAATGGTGGTGATTTATCGGGACTGCGACATTGCGGCAGACAGATCGGAAACTTTGACACTTTTTTGGGACTAGTGACATTTATACAGCGATCAGAAATAAATATAGCCACTGATTACTGTATAAATGTCACTGGCAGGGAAGGGGTTAACACTAGGGGGCGATCAAGAGGTTAAATGTGTTCCCTCACTGTGTGTTCTAACTGTTGGGGGGATAAAAAAAGGAAATAAATACGGCCAACCCATCTAAGAATTTGTTACACTACTAAGTATAATACATGTTTGCTTTTGAGTTTAATTCTGATTTTCCTGTTTAAAAACTACTAGCACATCAATATAAGAGAACAGCTCCTATAGAGTTCCCCTTGATCCTGTAATTTAATCTAAATATTATTTGATTAATGTAACTACCATACTTCATTATGATAGTCCTGGATCTTATCATTGCTGTAGCCCATCGTTCAGTAAAATGATTCTTGTATGCAATTATTTTGTTGCACATTTGCTAATTTGTTTTGCTTTTACTGAAGAAAGTAGAGGTTGAAAATATAAGAACTACAAAAGGAAATAACATTGAGCTTTGATAATTCCATCCAAGGCCGGCAAGGACATGCTTCAGAGTTCAGACCATCCTTGAATTTATTCTAAGAAAAGACACTAATATATACAGTATTCAAGATTGACTGGACAGAATTTGCTAATGATCCTCGATGTAGCAGATATTCAATTAGACTCATGTCATCAGTTCTCCTTATGCTTTAATTGAGTAAAAATATGAACTCCATGGGCTCTGTGGAAAACAAGTTTAGCGGGCTGCTAAGTGATATGGCCCACCTGTCACACTGCCCAGCCTGGCATTCACTTCCCAGTCACTTTTGAGACAATAAACAGTCCATCTGCTTGTTGTGTATTTTTATTGGGGATTTGAACTTGGATATGGGGTGTCCAGTAGAACAAGCAATTGATTGATTGTATATATCAATCAGTTGGGACAACAATATACACCTGGCTTACTCCAGTCTCCTCCAGCACATCTCTTGCTCTCTCTCTCTCTCTCTCTCTCTCCCCTAGCATATGGTTAGGCCGAATTTTGACTCCTTTGAGTCCTCAGCAAGCACCTTTTGCAGGGAGGGACCACACGTCCCTTTAACCTCCCTGGCGGTATGATTCTGTCTGGAATTACGTACCAAAAGCGGTACAATTATTTGCATGGAAATTTGGCGTTTTATACTGTAGGCCTGCAATTTTTAGGAATAACTTGCTTAAATCTGTCCAAACAAGACATCCCGGGTATGATAAAGTTTGAAAAACAAAATCATAATTTTTTATATAATAAAAAACTATAAATAATTATAACAAATTATAATGTAATTATAATAAAAAATATTCAATAATGTAATCAACTCAAAAACACTGAAATTTGCTCAGTTGCAGAATTGTCGCTGTCATTATTTTTTTTTTTTATGACGAATTTCCCCACAAATCGCTATCACTCAATTCTGCAAGTGATTAAAATTTATTATCGCTGTTTTCTAGCTGATCTAAAACCATTTTTGACATAAAGGGACACTTTTGGTTGTTATGGACAATCTACAGTTTCCAGGCAGAAAGAACACTTTTTATTTTATAAAAGAACATGTAGGGCACTGGACAGACCACTAGGGACAAGGGGGGTGTGTATTTTTTACATACAGTACTGTAATCTATAAGATTACAGTATACTGTATGTAAAGTGTTTGTTTACTTTTTTGAATTTGGCGCCGTTCTCCGCTTCCGTGCGTCGTAACGTCGCAGGAAACGGAGATCGGCGGCACACGGGGACGCTGTGTGAATCGAGCGAGCACTCGCTCGCTCACACAGCGGGGATGCATCGCTGGATCCAGGAAGAAGGTAAGCCAGCGCGCGCTGCAGGCTCTGCATGGCTACCCCGAGCGTGACTCGGGGATACCGTTCTTAGCAGAAAAAACCCACCCCGAGTCACGCTCGGGGATACCGCCAGGGAGGTTAATGTAGCAAGAACTTGAAATATGAAGTCTTTAGTGCTAGCTGTCCTCTGGTGGACTACTGCTCCCAGTAAGTCCTCTTCATGCCCTGCCTAACTTCACAGCCTGTGACATTGCAATCCCCACTGGCTCCACTTCCAGCTCCCAGCTCTGACTGTTTCCTCTCAGTCCTCTCTGGCATGCCTCTCCAGTCCTCCCGACTGCCCATGGGACTCACCAGCCCTCCTGGCTGCAAACCGGTGGTTCCCTCCTGAAAACTTGCCCAGCAGTACTATCTGTCCTGAAAAACTTGTATACTACAGTAGGTATACAAAAATAAACTCGCTGCTAAATAGATAGAAGTCAGCAGCCAACACCACAAAAATAGATACATTTTGTAAAATAATAGCAATAAAAGTTAAAGTGTGGCGCTGAAGATAAATGAACCCAGTAAATAAGTCCATTAGTGAATAATCACCAGATGGGAGGGAAAAAAACATCAATAATTGATAGATGATCTGTCACCAAAAAAATTGTAATTGAGCTTACCAGAAGTTGAGACCTGGTTGAGTGTACACTCGTCAGGTCATACAGGCTTAAAAAAATCCAAAGGGGGGGCGTGGCCTGGACATGGCTGAGTAAAGCTGCTTTCCATCTGAGCTCCCGGCCTGATCCCCCAATTTCGGCCAAATAACGCCTTTAAACCGGCATGAACCCTAACAAAAGATACGGGACCAGAGCAGCAACGAAAGGTACCCCATCCGGGAAGACCTCGGGAGAAATACAGAAATATTTTAAGACCTTACAGGAGACCCCCCCTGACCTGGGCCTACCGGAGACACGAGGCCCCGCACGTGAGGTTGCAGAGGACCCACAATTGCAGGAGACGAGTCCCAGCAGATCGGAGGACTGGTTTCCATCTCCCCAGGAGCCCCTGGAGGACCCCCACCGGGAGGGAATGTCTGCCCTTCAGGCATCAGAGCCGGCTGGCATGGACCCAGACATTAAGGCCCTGCTTCAGGCCTTGCCCACCAGAACGGACATCGAGGCCCTGATACTGAAGCTGGAGGAGACACATAGAAGGGACATACAGGAGGTGAGAGGAGAGGTCTCCACACTTACCGACCGGGTGGCCTCGGGTGAGGAGTCCGTGTCTTCCCTGGCGGATCGGGTGGCAGCGCTGGAGCAGTCCTGAGACCAGCATCGTGAAGCGGCCATTACTTTACAGCTCCACCTAGAGGATGTGGAGGACAGGAGCCGCCGCTGTAATCTGAGGCTCCGCGGTGTACCCGAATCGGTGGATGCAGAAGATGTCGGGGCCAAAGTGACCGGGATCTTCCACGACGTCCTGGAGGACCCGGAGGCGGTGATCCTGCTAGACAGGGCGCATAGAGCGCTTGGGCCTAAGCCTACAGACCAGGACAGGCCGCGCGATATACAGTAGGTGACTGGGATATTGTGTCAATCTCGCTCCCTTTCTCGGCGAGATTGAGCACTTGCGAGCCCCATCGCGAGAGCCAGCGCCGAGCTGGCTTGCCGCGATGGAGACAAAGCCGTCATAGAAGCGACGGGGATCCGACGCAGATTCCCACCAATTCTACACGTGGGCGGAGTTTGTTATGAATCCTGAAGGAGAAATCCCCGCCTGATTAAAAAAAAAATCCGGCATGGGTTCCCCCCTCAGGAGCATAACGGGCCCTTAGGTCTGTTATGGGTTGTAAGGAGACCCCCCCCTACGCCGAAAAAACGGCGTGGGGGTCCCCCACAATCCATAACAGACCCGTATCCAAAGCACGCCGGCCGGCCGGTCAGGAAGGGAGTGGGGGCGAGCGAGCGCCCCCCCCCCTCCTGAGCCGTACCGGGCAGCATGCCCTCAACATGGGGGGGTTAGGTGCTCTGGGGCAGGGGGCGCACTGCGGCCCCCCACCCCAGAGCACCCTGTCCCCATGTTGATGAGGACAGGGCCCCTTCCCGACAACGCTGGCCGTTGGTTGTCGGGGTATGCGGGCGGGAGACTTATCGGAATCTGGAAGCCCCCTTTATGCCGGGCACGCGGCTCGCAGCGATATATATAGGCCTGTCTTGTGACGTCGCAGTCCCATCATGCTCCGGTAGGTATCACGTGGGTAGGTAGCACGTGGTACCTACCGGAGCACTCATTCACTTAGGGTGGGGGGCCGGTATCTGGGGGCCCCCTTATTAAAGGGGGCTTCCAGATTCCGATAAGTCTCCCGCCCGCATACCCCGACAACCAACGGCCAGGGTTGTCGGGAACTGGCCCTGTCCTCATCAACATGGGGACAGGGTGCTCTGAGGTGGGGGGCCGCAGTGCGCCCCCTGCCCCAGAGCACCTAACCCCCCCATGTTGAGGGCATGCTGCCCGGTACGGCTCAGGAGGGGGGGGGGGCGCTCGCTCGCCCCCACTCCCTTCCTGACCGGCCGGGGGGCTTTGGATACGGGTCTGTTATGGATTGTGGGGGACCCCTAAGCCGTTTTTTCGGCGTAGGGGGGGTCTCCTTACAACCCATAACAGACCTAAGGGCCCGTTATGCTCCTGAGGGGGGAACCCATGCCGGATTTTTTTTTAAATCCGGCGGGGATTTCTCCTTCAGGATTCATAACAAACTCCGCCCACGTGTAGAATTGGCGGGAATCCGCGTCGGATCCCCGTCGCTTCTATGACGCGCTCGCTGGAATGTGCTTTTACTATTCCAGCGAGTGCGAGATATCGGCAGCCTGTCGCCGAGATTCAGCGCGATGCTGGCGTGCTAAAAACACATTGGGCCAGATTCAGGTAGATGAGAGCATCTTTGCTCCAGAGTAACGCTTCTCATTTACGTTACTCTGACGACCCTTTCAGCGCAAGTACTGTTATTCACATAGCAGTTGCGCGTAAACTTGCGCCAGAGTAACGATAATGCGCTGGCGTAACCCGACGCAAGGGGAAGTGGGTGTGATCATATGTAAATGATGGGCGGAGCATGCGCAGTGAGTGAGGCTCCACTCGCCCCCTTTGTGCGCATGCTCACAACTTCCGTCGGCACCACTTCACGGGAAACGTCAGCGCAATGCCTTCCGTTGGGCGTTTAAATGCGCCCGTAGAAGCGCCATTCCGGCACTAAAGTATATCCTGCTCCCCCTCCCCGCAGTGATGTTACTTTTGTTTTGAGATGGCTGCTCCCGTTCCCCGCAAACACACAGGAGAAAGCTGAACTCTAAAGGCCAGGAGCTGTCAGCCGTCATCTCGGCTATGGAGACCTATGATGTCTTCCTCCATGGCTGTAAAATTTGACAGACAAGCATGGACAGAGGTGTTGTCCTGCAAGTGGGGGTGCTCAGCTAGCTCTTATCGTCTGTAACGCTGCTGCAGCTGCTCTCCTGCTGACCTGTGGCCATCTGGAGTAAAGATAAAGCAGCCTTTTGTAGAAATAACTTTGCGCCGGACGGACGAGATACGCGCGGCGCATGTAGCCAGCGTATGGTGCTAATCCGTTCGTGAATTGGGAAAAATCCCTCATTTGCATATTTGCAGGGGAAATCAATAGGCGCGACTGATGCGCCCAGCGAAATTAAGCGCTGACGATACTCTGGCGTCGGAACGTTCCGCCGGTCGCAAATGACCCGTTATTGGGCGCATCTAGTTTGGTGGGTACGGGCACATAGAAACGACGGCGCATCATCACAGTTACGCGGCGCATATCGAAATACTCCAGCGCAAGTGTTCCTGAATCTGGCCCATTCTCGGCGGCAGGCACTGTAGTGTGCCGCCTACACCGCTACACCCAGAAAGAGGCCATCCTCCGTAGAGCTTGGGACCTGGAGGACATTGAGCCAGAAGGAGCGCAGATCAGGATCCTGCCTGATCTCTCCAGAGCGCCGTAGGGCACTGCTGCGACCTCTCTTGGAACTAGCCAGGCAAACAGGACACACGTACCGCTGGGGATACCCACTGGCAGTCACCTTCCGGAAAGATGCAGGAGCCTTCACCCTTCAGACCGCGTCGGACCTGCCAGCCCTCTTTCGTTTCCTGGGCTCAGACCCAATTCAAGTACCGGATTGGCTCCAGTTTTTTCCCCGCCAGACCGGTCGTTCGGGAGCTCCAGCCTACAGAGGGCCCTTTGTGCCACGACCACAGCGGGGCAGGCGACGACGGAACTCAGCCCGAGGTGAAGCGGCACGTGAGTAGGCCATAGGCCACACATTTATGTCTCCTGCCCCAAGTTACTCGCCATCCCTACCACACAACACCCCCATCGGACACTTGCCCTATCCCCTCACCGGAACACCTGGAGACTGCCATACGCCAGATGTGACCCCTGCGGAGGGGCTGCCCCCCCCTCTATCTCATGCCCGCACCGTTCGTGGCCGCCCCGCTACCGGGTCATTGCCTGTTAAATTGTTCCTGGAGGCCCCCCCCCCTTTTATTTTTTTTATTTTTTTTCCCCCCCCCGGATGATTTGGGGGTTCGCCCCCCCCATCCCTGGCTCTGAGACCGCTCGGCGGAGCGTGCCTCCCTGGCTGGACAGGGGATGTGAGCTGACCCCCCCCCCTTACTCCCTACTGGAAGGACACCCTGATGCTCCGGCCCAGCCACTGCTTCGGCCCTGCAGACACTGAGGCTGTGAATTCTACTGTTTCCCTACAAGCTGAGGCTATGATCGGGACACACGGAACTAAGACTATAGAGCTCAGGTTTGGCACTTCCTTGCATGGAGGGGGACACGTGATCCGGTGTTGTGGGGGGGGTGGGGGGGTTCCTGGTTGGGGGCTATGTTTACACGCGGGGGGTCACCCTTATTGATTGCACCCGCTTTGGTCGGGGCGGCTGTGACGGCTGTCTAGGGGAGTGGGTTACTTGCCAGGTGGCGGTGGTGGAGGGCTTGGGGCCTAGAGGGTGGACCAGCTCTTGACCTCAGGAAGATTACGCTTGGGGCCCTGGGCTGGTGACACCCCGGGATACTTTGTTTGCACTTTCTGCACCATGTTGCCTCACTTAAGTACTTGTATTTAAACTGTTCCTATGGTTACCGGTTCTACTGTTGTTGATGTCTGTGATGTATAATGCCGGTTTATGTTAAAGTTAATATGTGATATTTTACGCTATACAGTGTTTGGCCGGGGCTGGGTGGAGAGGGTCGGGGGCTCGTCGCCCTCCCCTGTCTAGCCCATATCCCCCAATTAGGGTTGCGCTCGATTCCTGGGAATATCCCAGAGAGTGCTTATAGCTGATTTAGCTATCTTAGTAGAAGCTTCTTGGAGGCCCCACCTGGAGCCTACCCTTTGAGCTCTTTCTCTATCTCTACCAAATACCTCCCCTTCTCTTCCTACTCCATTAACCCCCCCCCCCCCCCACCTCTCCCCCCCACACCTCACCCTCCCTCCCTTCTCCGGCCCGCCACCCTGCGCTACTGTGGGGAGGCGAACGCCACCCCCCACTCTGACACACCCGCTCACCCCCCCCTCCTCCCCACTACTGCACGAGCATGGACCTGCTTACGGTAGTATCTTTTAACGTCAAGGGCCTTAACACCCCCGAAAAAAGGCGCATGCTACTGCAAGACATGCGTCGCATGAGAGCTGATGTGGTATTCCTTCAGGAGACACATTTTAAGAAGTCTAACCTACCGTTCCTGAAAAACAGGTTTTACCCCACGACACATCACTCCCAATATACAGAGGCTAAGTCTAGGGGAGTCTCTATCCTTATCTCTGCGGGGGTGCCCTGGACTCCCCTGGACACCCTGGCAGACAATGAGGGACGTTTCCTCTTTTTGAAGGGCAGGGTGGGAGATAGGACGGTGACATTTGCCAACCTCTATGCCCCCAATGCCCAACAGGACGTTTTCCTTAAGAAAACCCTGACACAGCTCCGACGTTTTATGGAGGGCCATCTGATACTAGGAGGAGACCTAAATATATCCCTGATCCCGACTGAAGACACGTCCACCGGGAAGACTTCCCTAACCCGAGACATGCGGAAACAAATTGACACTACCCTAAATTCAATGCAACTGATAGATGCCTGGCGCCTCTTGCACCCTGGAGATAGAGACTACACTTTCTTCTCCAAACCACACCAAACGTATTCAAGACTTGACTACTTCCTTATCCCACACGGACAACTAGATGCGATCCGGGACATTGCCATTGGCTCAATTACGTAGTCAGACCATGCCCCAGTTACCTTGAAGTACTCTATCTCCGATCTTAACGGCGGTCAGAGACCAGTATGGCGCTTGAACGAAGGTCTTTTGCAAAATACCGACGTCATGACAGAGATCACCACAGAATTAGGACATTACTTCACCACTAATAGCTCCCCTGACAGTGACACGGGGGTGATATGGGAGGCCCATAAAGCGGTGATCCGGGGGGTGCTTATAAAGCACGGCGCGCGGCTGAAGAAGGAGCGTTCAGCACAACTGAACTCACTCCTTACTAGACTGCAGGGCCTAGAATCCACACACAAAATAAGCCCAAACAGACAGACTGGAGCGGAACTGGATGTAATCCGCTCACAGGTCACGGACCTCTTGCACTTTAAAGCCAAAGCGGCACTTCAGACCTGTCGACGCTACACTTACGAATCGGGCAACAAATGCGGCAAGTTGTTGGCTAACGCACTGCGTTCGCGTCGCCTGGCCTCATATATCCCGCACGTACAATCCTCAAGAGGGCAGAAACAGTCCACTCCACAGCAGATTTCACGTGAATTTAGACCATGGGTCCTCAAACTACGGCCCTCCAGCTGTTCAGGAACTACAATTCCCATCATGCCCTAGTCATGTCTGTGAATGTCAGAGTTTTACAATGCCTCATGGGACTTGTAGTTCCGCAACAGCTGGAGGGCCGTAGTTTGAGGATCCCTGATTTAGACAATTTTACAGCTCCCTATATAATTTGGCCAAGCCCCCCACCCCCCGAGACTCGTTACGGGACTACATCGCCGCATCCCTTATGCCCTCCCTGTCCACTGAAGACCGGGATAGTTTAGAGGCTCCCATTACACTATCAGAAATCCAGCTCGCACTAAAAGGCGCCAAACCGGGCAAGGCCCCAGGCCCTGATGGCCTCACCATAGCATACTACAAAGCGGTGCTGCCATCTGTGGGACAGCATATGGTGAAGCTGTTCAACGAACTAGGCTCAGGGACATCCTTCCACACCACCACATTACAAGCTCAAATATCTGTGATTTTGAAACCCGACAAAGACCCAGCTCTCTGCGGTAGCTACCGTCCTATTTCCCTCCTTAACACAGACCTCAAACTGTTCACTAAAATTCTGGCATCCAGACTCCAGAGACATATCCCGTCTCTGATACACCTAGACCAGGTAGGCTTCGTGCCCACCAGAGAGGCCCGGGACAACACTATTAAAGTGCTCAACCTCCTACACATAGTCTCCTCCAGTAAAACCCCTAGCCTGTTTGTAGGGACGGATGCCGAAAAGGCATTTGACCGGGTAGACTGGCAGTTTATGATGTCTACTTTGGAATACATAGGCCTGGGTGACAGGATGAGGAAGTGGGTAACAGCAGTCTACGACGGACCGACGGCAAGGGTAAGGGCCAATGCGGTACTGTCAGATTCATTCCCAATAACCAACGGGACGAGACAGGGTTGCCCCCTGTCGCCTCTCCTGTTCGCACTGTCGACATTAAAGGTATTCTCACTACAAAGGCTCACTACAAAGTCTCTGCATACGCAGATGACCTGCTTTTCACCCTTACGGAACCTGATACCTCCCTCTCGGCCCTGTTCCAGGAATTTGAGACTTACGGTAGGCTCTCCAATTTAAAAATTAACTTCACGTAGTCAGAGGCCATGGGCATAGGGATCCCACAGCGACAGCTAGCCCAGCTTAAAGCCGGGTTCAACCTAAAATTGACGGCAGTAGCTCTGAAATACTTAGGGACATACATCCCCCCTACACTTACACGCCTATTCCAGTTGAATTTTCCCCCCCTCTTGACAGAAGTTCGGAGACTATTGACTCAGTGGACTGGAGGACTACATTCCTGGGTGGGCAGGTGCAACATCTTAAAGATGACAATACTGCCCAAATTCCTGTACCTTCTGCAGGCCCTCCCGATCTCCATCCCGGGAAGCTACTTTAGACAGGTTCACTCCGCGTTCAATCACTTCCTCTGGGCGGGGAAAAAGTCGCGGATATGCAGAAAAGTCCTCTCCCTCCCCAAACTACAAGGGGGCCTAGCCCTACCGGACATCCAGACATATTATCGCTCAACACACCTGGTTAGACTAATTGACTGGTGCCGACATGGACACAATAAGTTGTGGACACAGGTCGAACAGGGCCAGACGGAGATTCCCTTACATCGCGCCCCGTGGTGTTCAGCCTCGCTCCCTCTCTTAATTAAACGCCACCCTCTCGTGGGGACCACGATTAGGGTATGCTCTGATCTTTTTGACCGACTCTCCCTGACCTCCAGAGACTCCCCCCTTAGACCCATCATTGGACACCCACTATTTGACCCGGGCTTACAAGATAGGAAGTTCTTGGACCTCGGGAAGGCGGGCCTCTTTCAGGCATCACACTTTAGCTCAGGGGGACAGTGGAAATCAGCATCGGAATTGACAAACCCGGAAGGCGACTACCGCCTTGACTTTCTAAGGGCAAACCAGTTGACCCATTTCTTGAGCTCCATCCCGCTCCCCCCGACCGGACAGGTACCATTGACAGAGTTGGAGGAGCTGTGCGGAGGGACGGGCGTGGTCCCACACGCCCTGTCCCTTCTATATGCTATGCTGATCGCCCCCCCTGGGGACTATCAGATACCGGCTCTGACAAAATGGGAAAGAGACTTAAACACACAGTTCTCGCCCATTGAAAGACAGACCATACTGCGATTCGCACATAGGTCATCTCTATGCGCGAAAACTCAGGAGACGAACTACAAGGTTCTCACTCGCTGGTACAGAACACCGGATCTCCTGAATAAACTATTCCCCAACACTACCGACACTTGCTGGAGATGCCAACAAGACAAGGGTACTCTGCTTCATGTGTTTTGGTCCTGCCCAAGGGTCAGGGGCTTCTGGGGAGAAGTACGCAGGATTACCCAAAAGTTTACGGGGTACGTAGTACCAGACGACCCGGCTTACTTTCTCCTACAGGCAACTAATATACCACCTGGAACTTACAAAAAATCGGTGGTGCGCCACCTTTTGGACGCAGCCAGGGCCTGCATGCCTCTCCGCTGGAAGTCCCCTCACCCTCCGACTATTGCTCTCTGGTTGAATAGGGTAGACGAGATCAGTCGTATGGAAGACTTGATCCTCTCCAGCCAACAGCGCCAGGAGACATACTCTGAGACATGGCAGTTATACAACTTTTTTAAATACTCGGATGAAGGACAGAAGCTCAGAGAGACCGACTGCCATACGCCCACCCAGCCACAGGTCTAATGCCTGCTCTTCCTGGCAAGCTGTCTATCTGTGATCAGAATAGGAACACCCTACGCCCTTTTAAGGCGCTTTGTATTAACCTTGCTCGTGCAGCCCCCCCCCCTCCCCACCTACCTTCTACTATGCCTTTCCCTGCTCCATTCTATATTGCTCTTTAACCTCTATTCTATTTCTTCTTGCTCTGAAAATGGAAAACGGATCTGGAGGCCGGACCGATCGGAACCTGCCACTGTGTCACGAATTGTTACCCTCTGCCTTGAAAGTCATGCCCTCTTCGGGTCCTAGTTACATTCTTCTGCTACGAGGATATACGGTGTATGTGATTATAGTTTTACATGTATTATTGTACCTTCATACGAGAGCTGTTATCTCGACTGTTATATGTATATGTTGCGGGTCCGCGAGGACTGGCCTTTTTGGTGATAAATAAAAAATTTAAAAAAATAAATAAATCCAAAGGCTCCCCGTTTTCTCCAATGATGGGCAAACGATATATTTCCTGGAATATCTTGGAGTTGTCTTCATACAGAGCCAGTTGAGTGGTACTAATAGAAATCTCACGCAATGATGATGAAAATCAGAAATTGCGCAGAGTATAAAAAGAAGGAATAAAAGTACACATAGCGTGATACTGTGATGTAAAAAAGTACTATTTAATGAAAAAAGTTTTACACTCACATTGATGAAAGGTTAAAACAAGCGCTTATTGTAAATCTGGCAGTGGGGTCAGTATATTCTCCCGACGCATTTCGTTCAATAGAACATTGTCTGGGGCACTGACCCACTGCTTAATAACACCCATTATATAGGTAAAGTGTCCCCTACCTTCATTGGTATTTCGGTTATGGGGACAGAGCGGTGCTTGATCGTTACTTCCGGGATCCACAAGTATGGAGTCGTCAGCGTGAGCTCCAAGCCTCGCATTGAAAGAGAGGCTGGAGCGCATCGCCGCGAGACGTACACAGCGTGCGTTCCAAATGGTTAAGTCAGCGCAGGGTCAACAGCTCACGCTGACCACTCCATACTTGTGGAACCCGGAAGTAACGATCGGGCACCGCTCTGTCCGCATAACAGAAATACCAATGAAGGTAGGGGACACTTTACCTATATAATGGGTGTTATTAGGCAGTGGGTCAGTGCCCCAGACAATGTTCTATTGAACGAAATGCGTCGGGAGAATATACTGACCCCACTGCCAGATTTACAATAAGCGCTCGTTTTTTTTAGTTTCAATCGATTTTTATTAAATTTAAAGCATAAAAGAAAAAAAAGATAACAGTAAATGACAGTAATTATACAGAGCGTGTTACAGTAAACGACTGTCCGCGGTATAAGCTAGTCAGTAAGTAATAAACGATTGCCGTATTAAAGTCTTGCAATAAATAAGCGCTCGTTTTTTAACCTTTCATCAATGTGAGTGTAAATCTTTTTTCATTAAATAGTACTTTTTTACATCACAGTATCACGCTATGTGTAGTTTTTTTATACTCTGCGCAATTTCTGATGTTCATCATCATTCCGTGAGATTTCTATTTGTACCACTCAACTGGCCCTGTATGAAGACAACTCCAAGATATTCCAGGAAATATATTGTTTGCCCATCATTGGAGAAAAACTGGGAGCCTTGGGATTTTTTTAAGCCTGTATGACCTGAGGAGTGTACACTCAACCAGGTCTCAACTTCTGGTAAGCTCAATTACAATTTTTTTGGTGACGGATCATCTATCAATTAGTGATGTTTTTTTCCCTCTTATGTGGTGAACTGAAGTGTGTCATGGACTTGAGTTTATCTAATTAATTGACATTGCTGATTATTCACTAATGGACTTATTTACGTGCAGGGTTTTTTTTCTGGGGGAACTTGGGGGAACTCAGTTCCACCACCTTTGGCTCAGACCCTTTGGTGCCTGCTCACCACAATCACTTGTAAACACAGAAGTCTGGTTTCTGTGTTTACAAGTGCCAGCTCTTCACTCTGTGTGTAACCCCCCTGAACTCTGCACTCTGTATTAGTGCAATTCTGGTATTTAATGCCCCTTTAAGACCCTTCTACTGTTTGTGAAATCTGAACGGGGTCGTGGTTGAGCTCCTGCACCTATTTTCTGAGAAAAAAAGCTCTGTTTACGTGTGTACGCAGCCTCAGAATTCTATCCCCTATTTTGTAGCCGCTATAACTAATAGTTGTCCTGTGGACAGATTCTCCCACCTAAGCTGTGGATCTCTGCAGCTCCTCCAGAGTTACCATGGGCCTCTTGGCTGCTTCTCTGCGTAAAACTGTCCTTGCCTGACCTGTCGATTTAGGTAGGTGTCGTGGTAGGTTTGCTGTTGTGCCATACTCTTTCCATTTTTGGATGATGGCTTGAACAGTGCTCTGTGAGATGTACAAAGCTTGGGATATTTTTTTTATAACCTAACCCTGCTTTCATCTTCTCCACAACTTTATCCCTGGCTTGTCTGTTGTGTTTGTTGGCCTTCATGATGCTTTGTTCACTAAGGTTCTCTAACAAACCTCTTACGGCTTCACAGAACAGCTGTATTAATACTGAGAATAAATTACGCACAGGTGGACTCTATTTACTAATCAGGTGACTTCTGAAGGCAATTTGTTCCACTAGATTTTAGTTAGGGGTATCAGAGTAAAGGGGGTGAATACAAATGCACGCCACACTTTTCACATATTTATTTGTAAAAAAAAAATTGAAAACCATTTATAATTTTCCTTCCACTTCACAATTATGTGCCACTTTATGTTGGTCTATCACATTAAATCCACATTTACGTTTTTGGATGTAACGTGACAAAATGTGGAAAATGTCAAGGGGTATGAATACTTTTTCAATGCACTGTATGTCCTATTTTGGCTTTGGGACAGAAAGTGAAGAAAAATCTTCCTAGTGGGATATGACAAAAAAAAACAAAAAAAAACTGACAGGGGTTTTAACCCCCCCCCCCCTTACTCAATCCAAAATGAAATAAATAAATAAAATAACTGCCCTTGGTTCTACTTTAAAACTATATAAGAGATGGGATATGAAAATAGTAAGGATGGCTGTGTGTATTGGATGGGCCATATCCCTGCATACATAGATACTGAAAATTAGGGGTTGTCTGGTGGGTAGGGTGTAGAGGAAGAACAATAGGCGTGCTTTTTTATACTATACATATACAGTAGGATGGGATAAACTGGTAAAAATATATATATATATATACTGCATTAGGCAATGAAAATACAATTAGTATTGAGTAATTCATGATAAATTTCACTTCTACACTTCTACTGAACTTCTCCTCTAAATCTCCAACCACCAACAACCTTTAACTATTCTCCAACCTCCCTGATTGCAGCCTGCCATGTTAAATGCTTGGCATCCTCCTCATTCCAGCACTCTTCATCCCTGTGTGGTGCCAAACAGCCTTTCCAACAAAAATGTCCCTATCACCTCCTCCTCCTCTTAGTGCAGCCCAATTGGTGAGACGTATTCCACTATACACACCCTTTAATATGAATCACCTCAGTAGAGACGAAAAACATTGCGTCTGATCATCTCTCAAACTTTCTCATTATAAATCTCGGAGCTTAGTCATTAAATGTTTGTGAACGGTTTTGCTTAAAGGATATGTAAACCGAATTATTAAAATCTCATCAAAAGCTTTAGAAAGATTAGGTAATTTCAAAATAGATTCCTATTTAAATCCAAAGCATTTATTAAAGTAATGCCTGGTGCATGCATGTAGTGGTTGCTAAGAATCTACAGGAGAATAGCTACAAAAAAGCATGAAAAAAATTTGAATTGTATTATTATAATTATTATGGTGCACATAGGGTTTACATCTATTTTAACTACTTCAGACCCAGGCCATTGTAAAAAGACAGCCACAAGGTGGCTCTACAATGCCGGGAGGCCATATTTTTACGGCCTCGGGTCCTCCGGCCACTGCGGCCGATGTACCTGGCGCATCGCTGAGATGCCAATGCGCGTGTCTGGTGGCCGCGATGTCCGCCAGGTACCCGCGATCGGCAGTGACAGAGCAGGGACGTTGATCTGTGTGTGTAAACACAGAGATCCATGCCCTGTCAGGGAGAGTACATAGGGACAACCATCGGTCACCTCCCCCAGTCAGTCCCCTTCCCCCACAGTAAGAATCACCTAGCAGGGAACACATTTAACCCCTTGCACGCCCATAGTGTTAACCCCTTCCCTGCCAGTCACATGTATACAGTAATCAGTGCATATTTATAGCAGTGTTCGCTGTATAAATGTGAATGGTCCCAAAAATGGGTCAAAAGTGTCCAATGTGTCCGCCGCAATATCGCAGTCCTGACAAAAATCGCAGATATCCGTCATTACTAGTAAAAAAATAAATAATAATAATAATAAAAAAAATGTCAGGCTGCGTACACACGGCAGAGATTCTCGGCAGAAACCAGCGAGAAGCTCGCTGGGATCCTCATTCTGCCGAGAACCTCGGCCGTGTGTACGGTTTCGGCGAGCATCCCGCCGGGAAAGCCGCCGAGCCAAAATAGAGAGCAGGTTCTCTATTTGCTCGATGGCCTATTGAGAACCATGGCTCGACGCCTTTCCCGACGGCTTGGTCGACGATTTCGACGGCCGGGCGAGAACCTCGACGGGCGGAACGATGTGTTTGGTCCGTCGAGGTTCTCGTACGTGTGTACGCGGCCTCAGAATTCTATCCCCTATTTTGTAGCCGCTATATCTTTTGAGCAAACCAATCACTATACGCTTATTGCGATTTTTTTTTTTTTATCCAAAAATATGTAGAAGAATACATATCGGCCTAAACTGAGAAAATTTTTTTTTTTTTAAATTGGGATATTTTTTATAGCAAAAAGTAAAAAATATTGTTTTTTTTTTAAATTGACGCTCTTTTTTTGTTTATAGCGCAAAAAATAAAAACCTTAGAGGTGATTAAATGCCACCAAAAGAAAGCTCTATTTGTAAGGGAAAAAAGGACGTCATTTTTGTTGGGAGCCACGTCGCACGCAATTTTCATTTGTAGGCCAAAGTGTTTTGTACCTACTGGACTAAGTCACATTGGAGTGCCTGTAATAACTACTACAGTATATGCATTTGTAACAAACTCACAGAGCATTTTCACTTATTAAAACACCACCTTTAAGCTCAGCAAAATTGGCCGGCTTAGGCCACTGTCACACTGAGGCTCTTTTCAGGCGCTTTCATGCTAAAAAAAGCGACTGAAAAGCTTACGAAATGCATGCTTTCACACTGGGGCAGTGCGCTGAAAAAACACCCCTCTCCATTGAAATGAATTGAAAGTACTTCAAAAGCTCCTGAAAAGCGCTTCAAAAGCTCTCAGTGTTTTACTGGCAGTTTTTAAAGTGCCTCAGTGTGAAAGAGGCCTTATACCAATAATTTGACCAAACAATCCAGAATTATTTGCGATATTAAAATCATTTGGGATATTAAAATAGTCATTTTGATTTTGCTGTTTATACTGAGTATTTATACAGAAGTGAAAAATTCAGCGCTGGGATATAAACAAATAGATTACAGAATATTACCAAAATTATTAATTGCAAGCCAGCACTAAGAATAAATTCATAGAAAATTTCTCAAAACAAATTAAAATAGAAGAGTGCAGCGCAAAAATTACAAAATTCTAAAAGAAAGGAACACTACACAATATATAAAGAATACATAATATATAAAGAAAAAATGCAAGCCAGTGAAATTAAATGTCCATGTGTCCACAAAAAATAGTCCATACACAAATAAATCCAGCAGTGACGGTGAAGAGAAAACACCAGGAAGGAAAATCCACCACCGCAAGCAAGATGGACTCTCACCTTATTGCTTCGACCCGTGAGAGTCACAAAGCATGTCAGAATATGTCAATCCGATCCAACCTCCAAACAGATTCACCATATCAGACCGATATCAGCAGGCAGCCATATAAGAGGAAACACAGAAATCTAGTGCTCTCTGCATATAACAGTTTATTCAGGACAAGAATACAAAAAATGGGCACTCACATTTAAAACCACTCGTTAGCCGAGTGTATGCTGTAACAGTGGATTCGATACAACAACGGCGATGATCGGGGTGACGTCATGCGTAGCTCCTCCCCTCACGTACGTTACGTCCTATGGGCGGGACTTCATCAGCGTTAGGCGGAGGGAGCATACCAGACGTCCCCGATGGCAAATTATAAATAGTGTGCATGTGACTCGGCGGCCAATCGAAAATGCTCAAGGATGCGGCCAAATCGAACGGCGCCACCAGCCAACAACATCCGGAGCACGGCCATACACGTCACAGCCACACGGAAGTAAATGGCTGTATGGCAATAATAAACAGACAAATTGGACCCTATAGAATTTAAAGGTAAAAAAGGGAAAAAAAATAAAAAAATCATAATAGTAAGGTCCAATTCAGCCCAATATCGCCCGCACATTCAAATAACTATAAATTCACATTTACAATTTAGAAATAAAGCAGACGTCATCCACGATCATCGCCATCTTCCAATAAATATTGCAAGCAACAAATAGCATATTAGTAATCAATAAAATTTCCATACAAATAATCTTAACAATATTAAAAAAATAAAAAAATTAAAAAAATAAAGATAAAAAATATATATATAATATATAACAATATATATATATATATAAGGCACCCCTATAGTTACTAACGATTAGAAATAAAACAGTTTAAATCAAACTCAACGTTGAGTCCCCTAGGGGAAGCCACCTTGAGTTAAAAAATCCAATAGGATTCACGACGACTCAATTGTCTGATAAAGTGTCCACCCCTCCAATGTCTAGACACCTTCTCGATTCCCCAAAATTTCAAACCCTTGGGGTTACGATCATGGTGCTGTCTGAAATGTTTTGACACGCTATGTGTCTTGACCCCTCGTCTGATGCAACTGATGTGCTCACCTACACGTACATGCAGAGCACGTGAAGTGCGACCAACATATTGTAGCCCACATTCACACTCCAGCATGTAAATGACACCTTCAGTGTCACAAGTGACTAGCTCTTTGATAGCGTATTCAGTACGGGTAACATTTGAGCAAAAAGTTTTCCTTTTCTTGGTGTTATTTTTAACATGCTTACATGTAGCACATCTGCCACAGGCATAAAAGCCAGATAGAAAATTAAATAACCTAGGTCTAGGCATCAATGGTGGGTCAATGACCCCTGGTGCAATAACATCCCGCAGAGCTGGTGCTTTCCTATAGACAAATTGAGGTCGGTCTGGTAGAGCAGGTCCCAGAACAGCATCACCTTTTAAAACTGCCCAATGTCTAACGATTATTTTTTATGTTGGATGTTGTAATCCAATAAGATTTTATGGTTCATGTTTGAATCACTAACTACTACGTCAGATGGTTTATCAGTAATAATAACATCCCTATTCATTGAGCGTACTCTTTCAATTTCACAATCTATATCAGAGGCAGAATATCCTTTCTGAACAAATCGTTCAGCAAGAATCTGTGATTGTGATAAAAAATCTGCCTCAGTGGTACAATTCCGACGCAATCGCACGAACTGGCCCCTAGGGATGTTACATAACCAGAGCTTATGATGGCAACTGAGTATTATTGAATAAGAGACAACTTATAGATACCAGACACGCTTTCCATTCTTTTTTTCCCCCTTTCACACAGGGAGGACTTTGGCAGTGGACCTGCCTGCTCAGCAAGGGATCTGTCTGTTGATCCCTGCTGAGCAGGTGGATGGCAGGTCCGTGTCTGCTCCACTGATGCAGAGCGGACACAGACACAGCCCACTGTTCTCTATGGGGCATTCGGATGGAAACGGACCACCTGTCCATTTACATCCAACTATCATCTGATCTTATCTGCCCAGATGGATTGGGAACAGATCACCATCTGTCGGTTTTTAGCAGACAGGATCGAATGTTGGTCTAAACAGACACATGGTCACTGAAATCTGCCGCTCCGTGGAGAGCCTTGTAGGGTCTGATTGGGTCTGCCTGAAAAACTGACTGGTGGCCCTGATCGGTCTGTCAGTGTAAAAGGACCAGGATGTTTGCCTCCCTAACCTGGCATAATTCATTTTTTCTGTGTATCTTGCAGTTTTTGCACTGCATTTACTTTTCACAATTTATCACGCTATACATAGACTTCACAACTTTGCAACAGAAATGATTTTAGAACTTGCAGAAACACCAGGTAATATCTGAATGTAAAATAAAGTTCAGAAAACAAATTGATACATTTTGATTCTTTGCAGCTTTCTTATTCTTTACTTTTGCCAGTAGATGTCACTCTTGTTCAACTATGCAGTACAGCTACACACTCTTATATATTGTATGTATGTAATGTATTGTGCATGGGTAGACATATGGAATAAAGACAGAGAGATGAAGGTAACAATGACATTCACAGACACACACATGGGCGCACCTGATACAAGTGCAACTAAAAGTAATTGAATTGTTAAAATAGAGCATTTTCCACTCAACTCAGTGCAGCTGTATTAACTTCAATCATCCAATGGAAAAAATAAAAAAAACATTTTTGCACATGATTAGGAATCCAAAGTGAACACAGGTTCTTCTGTTTATGTGAAATATTCTTCTTTTAGTGAATAACCTCCTAAGCATCATCTAAAGAGTCTAATATTTGGTGAACGGTGATGTGCTTTTGGAAAGTACAATGTGAAAATAAAATTTATATTTGGACAAATGTTTTGTTAAAGCAGAATTCCACCCAAAAGTGGAACTTCCCTTTAAGGCCTCCTACCTGGCTCCTGTTTGTGAAACTAAACTTTTGGGGAGGAGGAGGGGGGGAGCAGGTACTCAAATTTGACAGGTACCTGCTCCCACTTCCATTCTGATTGCCTACGTGTCCGGAAGCACAAGCTCTCCCTCCCGATGTCTTCTGGGAGAGTGTAACTTCATCTCTCTACCCCCTTTTTTTTTTTACTTTCAAACAAACTTATACATTCAGCATGTTGAATGGAAGTAGAGAAGAGAAAACTGCAAATAAACAGGCACAACTTACATAGGAGAATTTGTTTAATCTCTATGTATTACCTGAGGATAGTCACTTCAATGGGTATATGTAACATTTTACAACGAATTTAAAGAGAATCTGAATATTTTGTTTTTAAATGTGCAGCTTTACATTCACATTCTACAGTTCTGTGCAAAAAGTTTTAGGCAGGTGTGAATACATGCTGTAAAATAAGAATGTTTTCAAAATTATATATATATATATATATATATATATATATATATATATATATATATATATATATATTTTGTTTGTTTTTATCAATTTACAAAATCTTAATCAAATCAATATTTGGTATGACTTCAAAACAGCATTAATTATTTTAGGTACACTTACATACAGTTTTTTTTAAAGGGGTAATTCCCCCCCAAATTTTTTTTTAACATTGATTGAGGCTCGTTATGTCAAGAGGAATCGGGTGGTTTTTTATTAGAAACGAAGCAGTACTTACCGTTTTACAGATGCATCGTCTCCGTCGCTTCCGGGTATGATCGTCTGGTCTGGGCGTGCTTATTTGATTGACAGGCTTCCGATGGTCGCATACATTGCGTCACGAGTAGCCGAAAGAAGCCGAGCGCCGGTGCGGCTCTATACTGCGCCTGCGCACCGTCGTTCGGCTACTTTCGGAAAATCGTGACACGATGTATCCGAACGTCGGAAGCCTGTCAATCAAATAGGAACGCCTAGACCCGAAGACCATACCCGGAAGCGTCGGAGACGATGCATCTCTAAAACGGTAAGTACTGCTTCGTTTCTAAAAAAAAACACCCGATTCCCCTTGACAAAACGAGCCTCAATCAATGTTAAAAAAAAGGTTTTTGGGGGAACTACCCCTTTAAGGAACTCGACAGGTAGGTTGTTCCAAACATCCTGGCGAAGTATCCACAGAAAGTCTGTGGATATAGGCTGCCTCAACTTCTTGAGATTACATCTCTTGAGATTACATGTCTTCATGTATCCCGGACAGGATCCATGATGTTGAGATCAGGTCTCGGTGGGTGCCAACCAGAACTCCTCGTTCTTCTTTTCACTGATGATAGTTCCTAATGACATTGGCTGTATGTTTGGGGTTGTTTTCCTGCTACAGAATCATTTTGAGGCCAATCACACATCTCCCTGACGGTATGGCATGATGGATAAGTATCTGCCTGCCCGTAAAAAATCAAAACAAATGTCAAATATATCAATAGTAAAAAGGTCCTGGTCTAAGCATGTAGGCCCTTTCTAAAATAATCTAGAATGGGTGACTGGGGACAAAGGGAAGGCAAATGTATTAAATACTTTCTTCAGCTCTGTGTATACAGAGGAGCATGGGGGAGCATTGAGGAGTTCATGTCCATAGTGGGGGTGGCATTGACACAGCTCCAAATGATTCACAATGGCTCAAAGGGAATATGGTCCAGATATATTTAGACAGAATAAAGGTGGATAAAGCACCTGGACCAGGTGGCATACACCCATGGCACTTAGAAGAATTGAGCTCTGTCATTTCAAGGCTTTTGTTTCAAGTTTTTAGGGACTCATTAATGACAGGAATAGTACCACTGGATTGGCGCAGGGCCAACGTGGTGCCCATATTTAAAAAGGGATCAAAGTCTTTACCAAGTAACTATAGACCTGTTCGTTTAACTTCTATAGTCGGGAAGATACTGGAGAGTTTAATAAAAGACCACATAGATAAGTTCTTGTTGGGAAATAAATATTTTAAGAAACAGACAACATAGATTCATGAAAGACAGAAGTTGTCAAAAAAAAGGATTTCTTTTTATGAGGAGGTAAGTAAAACCTTGGACAGAGGGGTGGTTGTGGACTTGGTATACCTGGACTTTGCAAAAGCTTTAGACACAGTTCCCCACTTATGGCTTATGTGTAAGGTAAAGTCTGCAGGCTTGGAAAGATCAATTTGTAATTGGATAGAAAATTGGCTAAAAGACAGAATTCAGAGAGTAGTGGCTAATGACTCTTATGCCGCGTACAGACAATCGGACCTTTCCGACAACCAAACCGTGGATTTTCTTTCGACGGATGTTGGCTCAAACTTGTCTTGCATACACACGGTCGCACAAATGTTGTCGGAAATTCCGATCTCCAAGAACGCGGTCACGTACAACATGTAGGACGGCACTATTAAAGGGAAGTTCAATACCAAACTTAGTAGAAGTTTGGTTCGAGACGATTCACGCTTTTCAGCCTTGAGCTTTTCACTCCATTACAGTGTGACAAATGTGCTATCTTCATTATGAATGCTAGTTTTACCAGACCGAGCGATTCTGTCTCGTTGTCGGAAAATTTGAGAACCAGCCCTCAAATTTTTGTTGTTGGAAATTCTAACAGAAATTGTCCGATGGGGCCTAAACACGGTTGGAATTTCCGCCCAAATGCTCCCATCGAACATTTGTTGTCGGAAATTCTGAGCATGTGTATGCTGCATTACTCTGACTGGTCTAAGGTTACCAGTGGTGTACTCCAAGGTTCAGTGCTAAGACCCCTACTTTTTTATTATCTTTATAAATGATATAGGGTCTGGCATTAAAAGTAACTTTTCTGTCTTTGCAGATGACATCAAGCTATGCAGAGGAATAACATCCATACAGGATGTCTCCAACTTACAAGTCAACCTTAATGCTCTGTCTAATTGGGCAACTAAGTGTAAAATTAGGTTTAATGTTGATAAATGTAAAGTAATGCAATTGGAGGCTAAGAATATGCATGCATCATACATACTACGGGAAGTGCATCTGGGGGAGTCGATGGTGGAGAAGGATCTGTGGGTTTTGGTAGATCATAAGCTCAATAATAGCATGCAATGCCAAGCTGTAGGGATGAGCTTCGTGTTCGAGTCGAACGTGTGTTCGAGTCGAACATATGTTCGAGTCAAACATTGTATGTTCGATCGTTCGTCGAAATACGAACAAAACGGGTCGTTCGCGCCACATTCGAGTGACACGCCACGGCCCATAATTCACTGCGGCATTGCGCGCTGATGATTGGCCAAGCATGCACTATGACCCGCATGCTTGGCCAATCACAGCGCCGTCAGTACAGAGAGCCGTAATTGGCCAAAGCCAGGGTGGCTTTGGCCAATTATGCCTCAGGGCTTAAGTACACACCCCACACTATAAAAGGCCGCCTGCAGGGCGGCCTCGGGTAGTGTGTTGCGGCGCTGGTTAGATATCAGTCACAGAGAGAGAGAGAGTGTCTTTTTTTCTAGCTAGATAGAGCAGGCAGGCTAGTCAGTTAAATTTACAGTGTGTAGAGGATATATATGCATCCCAGGTGTTGTACATATATCTATACACTGTATCGTTTAGCTAGATCAGTTCTTCCTAATTTACTGGCAGGTAGTTGATTGTGCTAGCTGCAGTATTCTCACATGGTGTATTGCCTGTGTCCTCTGCATTTTGCACCATAAAGCTAAACAGGCATACTATAAACACCCAGCGGGTACAATATTTAAAGGATTTTTTCATTTTTTTCTTGGCCGCCGGGCACACGCGATTGCCTACAATTGAGCTGGGACGTGGAGCTGTGTGGGCTAGCGGACATGTCTGACCGGCGGACAAATTTTAAAGCATGACATGTTAGGTATCAAATTACTCGGCGTAACATTATCTTTCACAATACTAACTTTAGTGTTGTCTTATTTTTTAATTCCAAAAAGTGTTTTTTTTTTTCTAAAATACGGTGTGACAAAAAGTATTGCAATGACCACCGTTTCATTCTTTATGGTGTTAGAAAAAAAATGTATAATGTTTGGGGGTTCTAAGTAATCTAGCAAAAAAAAAAAAAGTTTTTAACGTGTAAACACTAAGTCTGAAAAAACAGGCTCGGGCTTAAAGGGTAAATAAAGGAAAAAATTGTTTTCCTTTAAAATAATAAACATGTTATACTTACCTCCACTGTGCAGTTCGTTTTGCACAAAGTGTCCCCGATCCACGTCTTCTGGGGTCCCTCGGCGGCTGTCTCTAGTCCTCCCCACAAGAACTCACCACATTCATGCGGGAGAGCTCGCATGGCGGTGAGTCCTTGCGGAGCGCTCCCATGATACAGCGAGCGGCCATAGCCACTTAGTGTATCACTCGGTCTCGCCCCTCGGCGCGCTGCGTCACTGGATGTGATTGACAATCCATCCGCTCTAGCCAATCAGCGGCCAGGCTGAGCGGCGAAGAGGATCTCGAGACCAAGCGCGGGACTTTCGAGGAGTCAGGTAAGTGAAACGGGGGCTGGGGGGGGGGGGGGGCAACATCAGATGTTTTTTCACCTCAATGCATAGATTGCATTAAGGTTAAAAAATGTTTTCCTTTACAATTGCTTTAAGTGGATAATATAAGGCCGCGTACACATGATCGAACATGTCCGCTGAAACATGTTCGCCGACCAGTTTTAGCGGACATATCCGATCATGTGTACGACCTAGCGGACAGGTTTTTTCAGTGGACAAATTTCAAAGCATGCTTTGAAATTTGTCCGCTGTAAACCTGCCCCTCGGACATGTCCGCTGGTTAGTACGCCTAACCAGCGGACATAAATCTCCCGCATGCGTCGAATGGATTCAACGCATGCGTGGAAGTATTTTACTTCCTGGAGTGGTGACGTGGCGGTGTCAACGTCACCGCCACGTCACCGCGTCCTCAGTCCGAGGGGATTTTCGTCCGATGGTGTGTACACGCCATCGGACCAAAATCCGAGGAGACATGTCCGCTGGAAACGGTCCGTCGGACATGTTTCAGCGGACATGTCTCCCCGTGTGTACGCGGCCTTAGAAAAAAATGTTGACACCTGACAGTCACATCATAATGTTCACTTGTAGACTGCAAAGACCCTTAGAAAAAATCAAACACCGATAGTTTTCCATATGATTGCTGTGCTGGGGCTGCAGATTCCCCATAAATACTCTGATCATTGACTGGAAAGTCATCTATTTATGAGCATATAAAGGTATAATAACAATACATTACATTAACATGAAAGGACCTGGGTGTTGATGCTCACTGCTGGGGATCTATTTTTGCGGGGGGGGTCTATTGTTGCTGTTGGGGGACCTATTGTTGCTGGGGGGGTCTTATGTTGTTGATGGGGGTCAGTTGTTGCTGAAAGAGATCTACTGTTGGGGGAGGGGTCTATTGTTGATGGCAGGCAGAGAGTCTATTAATGCTGGCTGTGAGGAGATCTGTTGTTGCTGGGGGGGGGGGGGTTTGTTGTGGGTGGTTCATTGTTGTTAGGGGGATCTATTGTTGCTGGCTGCAGGGGGTCTATTTTACAGTTTTTCTTGATATCATTACCAAATTCCATACAAATTACTTAGCATCACAAAATCATACTTGGTTCGATATTGTCTAAAAGGGGCGGTACTGGGAGGTGGGTAGGGGCGGAGAAAAGGGGTGACGTGGAAAGGGGAAGTTCCTGCACCTATTGTCTGAGAAAAAAAGCCCTGTTTAGAACCAATAAAATGTTGTAAATATTAAGGAGCTTTTTTTGTTCTGACGAGAAGTAGAGAACCCATACACTGATCTGTATTGTCCTAGGTCAGTAATAGCTTACTATATCTGTGTCGTTTTTGGCCATAGTCATGTGTTATGCAAAGATGTAGCCGTTTTTGCTGCCATTACTTAGCATTTGATTGAGATCAGCTGTACAAGACAGAGAAACTGATGCATTGTCATTAATTAGCATATACAGAATTGGCTCAGTATGAGTATGATATGATTGCAATAACATTGCATGGAGTTCACTAAAAGGGCACAGTGAGCAGCAATATAGTAATAATATTTTGTTCAAGGTCTCAGCAAGCCTATAGAGACGAAATCTTTTGCAACTAAACGCATTGATTAAATTACATATTTTAGAAAATGTCATTCTCAGGATGAAGCAAATGTAATACTTATGTTCCTGATATTAGCAATAGTTTTAGTTATATACTCCATATGCAGTTATTAACCACTTCCTTACCAAGTCATTGTAAAATGACTTCTGCAGGAACCCTTTCTCCCTCCGGGTGGACGTCATATGACATCCTGGGCTTCTCGGGCGGCTGGGGGCGCGGCGGCCGCGATGTCCACCGGCACCAGTGATTTCCTGCAATTACGGCAGGGCCATGGACCTGTGTGTGTAAACCATGTCCTGTCAGAGGTGAGGAGACGGATGTGTGTTCCCATTACAGAGGAACACAGATCGGTCTCCTCCCCTTGTGAATCCCCCCCCCCCATTTGTTAGAATCACTCACTAGGGAACATATTTAACCCCTTGATCGCCCACTAGTGTTAACCCCTTCCCTGACAGTCACATTTATACAGTAATCAGTGCAGTTTTATAGCACAAATCGCTGTATAAATGTGAATGATCCCAAAAACGTGTCAAAGGTGTCCGATCTGTCCGTCGCAATGTCACGGTCACAATAAAAATTGCAGATCGCTGACATTACTAGTAAAAAATAAAAATAAATAAAAATGCCATAAATCTATCCCCTATTTTGTAGATGCTATAACTTTTGTGCAAATCAATAAACGCTTATTGCGATTTTTTTTTCCAAAAATATGTACAGTAGAAGAATATTGTGTATTTTTCAAAATTTACGCTATTCTTTTGTTTATAGCGCAAAAAATTAAAACCAAAGAGGTGATCAAATACCACCAAACAAAAGCTCTATTTGTGGGGAAAAAAACATAAAGATTTCATTTGGGTACAGTGTTGCATGTTGTCATTCAAAGTGCGACAGCGCTGAAAACTAAAAATTGATCTGGGCAGGAAGGGGGTGAAAATGCCCTATTAAGGCTGTTAAAGGTGTTGTAAAGGTGAAAAAAAATTCCCTAAATAGCTTCCTTTACCTTAGTGCAGTCCTCCTTCACTTACCTCATCCTTCGATTTTGCTTTTAAATGTCCTTATTTCTTCTGAGAAATGCTCACTTCCTGTTCTTCTGTCTGTAACTACACGCAGTAATGCAAGGCTTTCTCCCTGGTGTGGAGAAAGCCTCCTGAGGGGTCAAGCAGGAGTGTCAGGATGCTCACTAACACACAGCTCCTTTCTCTATCTGCAAAGTAGAGAGTGTCCTGCTCGCCCCTTCCCCCCTCAAGAGGCTTTCTCCACACCAGGGAGAAAGCCTCGCATTACGGTGTGAAGTTACAGACAGAAGAACAAGAAGTGAGGATTTCTCAGAAGAAATAAGGACATTTAAAAGCAAAATCGAAGGATGAGATGAGTGAAGGAGGACTGCACTTAGGTAAAGGAAGCTATTTAGGGGGGGGGGGGGAAATCTAACTTGTAGCTCTGCAACACAGCCATAGACATAGTTTGAAGATAAATCCAGGCAAATACACACTAGAAATCCATATATATTGAAGTTGTTCAACTTACCAGAGTTTTTTTTTTTTTGTCTATCCACTCCTAACATTTATACATCACCCTCACAAAACACGTAAAACGAACCAGCCAGTGAAAACACTGGCACAGGCAATAAAAACATGACAGAGGTTCTACCCGTCAGTACTCTATTCAAAAGAAAAAAAAAAGTTGTTATAAATGAAACTTCATTTAATGAGTCCACAACCCAAAAGAGGTGTAATTGGCTGTGAAATGTGACACATTTTTAAAGGGGTTGTAAAGGTACATATTATTGTTAGGCAATCCACAATCAGGACATACTGTTTGTACCATTGAGTAAGGTAGAATAGGTATACAAATACATCCAGGTGTCAGCATAGTCACACTCTCACACTCCTGTGAGTTTGAATTGAACGCACACAATGTGGATGTGACATGCTGTAAGCTACCGGCATTGTTCAGCACATTCATACTGGTTTGCAGGAGGTAAGTACACTCCTACATCAGGTCCTTACTGGATTAGTTTGCATAGCAAATATCCTTGATTATTATGTTTGCAAAGAAAGTTGTGCAAGATATATGACAGGATAAGGTTTGCCTTCATGGCTCCACGCTACTGAGGAACTAACTGAGAAACAGAGCACCATTATGTCTAAATGTGAGTTATAGCTTTTTTTTGGCCATAACACAAAGATATGCCTGCTTTTTATATTAATTCAAATGCCACACAAAGAACATTTTGCAGACAATCCTGTCACGTCTCGCTGGTTTTTACAGTTTTTAGAGTTGTGTTGACAGGTGTTCATCTCTTTTCATTTTTAGTATCTATTAATTCCTTTACCTTACTTTATCTCCTAAAAACCTTTTTTTCCTAAATAAATATTTCAATGCATACGTGAGAATGGCTGCAGTTGTTTTCTGCATATGTAAAATAATTGTCACTTATAATAAACTTTATATCATTTACAGCCTGTTCTGCAAAACACATTTACAATACACATGAACAAAACATGTCACATTGAAATACATAAAATGAAAATGAACATTTGCTAAAAAAGGGATGTATGGTTAGTTTTTGTATTTTTTCTTTCTTGTGGTTTGGACAAAAACAGTATTTGAAATCACCTAAATCGAAGATATTTTATATGAATATTTTTGGATTTCATTTCAAACTAGCAAGTGGAGCTGTTGGCTCTTTTTAAATTTGTTTTACTTCCTTTGCTCAAACATATTTTTTTTTGAGAGTTCAATAGCTCAAGCTTCGGTATAATACAGAAAACAGTGACTCATCCACCTTTCCCCCCCTCCCTGTGAGGATGCTCCTCCACCTAGAGTTTTATATTATAGATTAAAAATTCTGCAATTCTACAGTCCATGGAGAGACCATTACCCAGCTTCTCAGACCTGTAAACAAAGGCATGACACATATTCTAAATTTGCGCTCCTTTAATAATTAAAAAAAAAACACCTTGTTCACAGTCTTTAACCACCATTACTTGAAGTTCCCTGTCAGCATTGTTGGAAGTAGTACTTGTCACATGGGTGAGGTTTCATGGGCGAGGTTCAGATAGAATGAACACACAGAGAGCAAAAGGTTTTGTTTTTTCATTCAGAGGAACTGTGGAAGGCATGCTTAATCCACTTGTACTGTAAGAGTCCATGGCAAAATTGTCTAAAGTATAAAGTAAGGTAATTTGAGTGAAACGTCTTAAAGTGTTACTAAACCCACAGCAGTGAAATCAATCTGTACAGTATATGCAGTAAAGCATGCTTGATATACTGACTGAGGAACCGAAGGGATTAATCCTCTGCATTGTGTAAAAAGGCTGTTTGATCCTGTCTCCTCTGATCCTCCCCTTTTTCCGGAGTCCCCAAACCATCTCTGGATTGTACAGAGGCTAGAGGACAAGCTGCACATGCTCAGTTTGGTGTGTATTGCTAGATTTTTTATTTTTCTTAGGAGATTGCATGTGATCAGCACAGAGCCAATCAGCACTGTCCAGACAGAAGGTCAGGGGTATGCAATCCTTATAGGACAATGATGGGAGAATGAACTCTCCTCCTATAAGCTTTAACCAGATAAAAGTCACAAGACTGCTCTAACTGCTGATGAGAAAAGGCATTTAGCAGTTTATTTTTACTAAAACGTTTGCATTACCATGTTTTGTGTACTTTGGGAGGGGAGACCAGATATAGTGAATGCAGGGTCCTGGGTTTAGTAACACTTTAATGCAGCATAATGGCAATGCTTGCATAGATAATAATAACAAATGGTTTTAAAAAGGAAACTAATTTGTGTTGTGTCTGGCACTACTGGATCACTTACAGAGGAGATGGCCTAGATTCACGTAGTGCGGCGTATCTTTAGGCGGGCGTAGCGTATCTTCTTTACGCTACGCCGCCGCAAATTAAAGAGGCAAGTGCTGTATTCACAAAGCACTTGCGTCCTAAGTTACGGCGGCGTAGCGTAAATGGGCCGGCGTAAGCCCGCGTTATTCAAAGTAGGTGGAAGATGGGCGTGATACATGTTAATGAACCGTGACTCCATGCAAATGATGGGCCGAAAGAACGGTGCAGGCGCCGTCCGTGGACGTATCCCAGTGCGCATGCTCAGAATCACGTCGAATAGAACACTGCCTATGACGTGAACGTAACTTACGCCCAGCCCCATTCACGTACGACTTACGTAAACGACGTAAAAACGACGGCTGTTCTGACGTCCATACCTTAACATGGGCTACGCCATCTTTTTGGTGGTTTATCTTTACGCCGGAAAAACGCCTTACGTAAACGGCGTAGATTACTGCGTCGGGCGTATGTACGTTCGTGAATAGGCTTATCTTGCTAATTTACATATTCTACGCGTAAATCAACGGAAGAGCCCCTAGCGGCCAGCGTAAATATGCACCCAAGATATGACGGCGTAAGAGACTTACATCTGGCGTATCTTGCAAAAATTCAGGCATATCTGGTTTCCAGAATAAGCGCAAAGATATGACGGCGCACATTTGGACTTACACCGGCGTATCTGGATGGAGTCTCTGTGAATCTGGCTAGATGTTGTTAGGTCTGTTTTGGGCTATATTAACTGAATAGGTGGTTAGTGGAATGATCGGACAGGGAGTAAATGTAACTTGTATTTATTAAACACGCGCAAACTTAGAATCAATGATAAAAAAAAAAAAGTAGGATGGCAAAGAGAAGCAAGCACTACAAAATAATACAAAGCAGATTATGAAAGCTGCTCAAACATGGACTTTTCATAGCTTTGTCCCTGTGACTCATAAACAGCATCCCTTTCAGTGAAGTTCAGGGTAGTTCTGCAAACATTTGAGGGGATACCAGGCCCAAGGACACAAGGAGGCCACCCCACTGGAACTGGAGTGTTATTAGGCTCTAGCCTGGATTAGTGTTGCCACTTTTTCTTCAAGCCAAACCTGAACACTTTAGCGGTCCCAAGCAAAAAAAATTGGTTGCTCCCAAAAGAATAATAATGGCCTTCTGTCAGGCCCTGTTCCGGGCCACATTCCTGTCTGAATAATGTGTCCGGGTTTCAGGCTGACTGAAACCCGGACACACGATTCAAAACCCAGATTGTCTGGGTGAATCCCAGACAGGTGGCAACCCTAGCCTGGATGCCAACACACTGGGTCTGACAGTGGAAGGCCTCCCACTTGGCTGCATATCACTTGCCAAGCTAATTCTGCCTCTTCAGGTGTGGCCTCTCTAAACTGCAGGAAGGATGCATAAAAAAACATATTTTCTCTGGGCATGTAGAGCAAATCATGGTATTGTAGGAAAAGGAGTTAGAGGGGACTGCATCTGTATTTGAGCATGGAGAGTAAGTCTAGTGCACACAGGCCTTTAAAAAATTTTTTTTACAGGCATTTGGCCTTTTTTTTAGCCTGTAAATCACCTCCAAGTTAGCCTATGTGTTTTGTTTATGGAGTTGAGAAGGTATTTATAGAATTTACCACTAAAGCAGGTCATAGATGGATTGAAATTTGGCTGGTCCAGCAGGGACTTGTTAAACACAATGGTCCAGGGATCTGGTGAGTGCTCCGAAAATCGGGTAAGGATTTACAGGTTGGTTCAAACCTGCACAAGAGAAGCAGCACATATACAGTTTACATACCCTGGCAGAATTTATGATTTATTGACTATTTTTCAGAGAATATGAATGATAATACAAAAACATTTCTTTCACTCATGGTTGGTGTTTGGTTGAAGCCATTTATTATCATTCAACTGTGTTTAGTCTTTTTAAATCGTAATGACAACAGAAACTACCCAAATGACCTTGATCAAAAGTTTACATACCCCAGTTCTTAATACCGTGTATTTCCCCCTTTAACATCAATGACAGCTTGAAGTCTTTTGTGGTATTTGTGGATGAGACTCTTTATCTTCTCAGATGGTAAAGCTGCCCATTCCTCTTGGCAAAAAAACTCCAGTTCCTGTAAATTCTTAGGTTGTTTTGCATGAATTGCAGGTTTGAGATCTCCCCAGAGAGGCTCAATATTAATGAGGTCAGGAGACTGAGATGGCCACTCCAGAACCTTCACTTCAATCTGCTGTAGCCAATAACAGGTTGACTTGGCATTGTGTTTTGGATCATTGTCATGTTGGAATGTCCAAGTACGTCCCATGCGCAGCTTTCTGGCTGATGGATGCAAATGGTCTTCCAGAATTTTTTGATAACATACTGCATTCATCTTGCCAACAATTTTTACCAAATTTCCTGTGCCTTTGTAGCTCACACATCCCCAAAACATCAGTGATCCACCTCAGTGTTTTGCAGTAGGAATGATGTATCATTCATGACTGCTCTCCAAATGAAGCGTTTATGGTTGTGGCCAAAATGCTTGATTTTGGTCTCATCACTCCAAATGACTGTGCCAGAAGGTTTGAGGCTTGTCTCTGCGCTGTTTTGCATATTGTAAATGGAATACTTTGTGGAATTTGTGCAGTAATGGCTTTTGTTTGGCGACTCGACCATGCAGCCCAACTTTCTTAAAGTATCTTCCTTTTGTGCATCTCGAAACAGCCACACCACTTGTTTTCAGAGAGTCCTCTATTTCACCTGAAGTTATTTGTGGGTTTTTCTTTGCATCCCGAACAATTGTCCTGGCAGTTGTGGCTAAATTCTCAGATGGTCTACCTGACCGTGGTTTGGTTTAAACAGAACCCCTAATTTTTCACTTCTTGATTAGAGTTTGAACACTGCTGATTGACATTCTCAATTCCTTGGATATATTTTTATATGGATGAACAGCAAACAATAAAAGAACCAAAATTAAGTCCAAATAAGAGTTGCAGCAGCGCTTAAAATTCTCACAGCAGAGAAGACTTCCTTATAAAATGATTGCGATACCCGGAAGTGTCAAGTGCATGTCGGTGAGGCTTACCCGAGAGTGTGTTCTATGGATGGACGGCTGGCGGTAACGAATCCCTCATCATAACTTGTGAATCGCACTTTGGGCTTGTATTGATTTTTATTATGTACGTGCATATGAATAAGGTTTTTTTTTGGGATCATTGCATTGAATAAATCAATCAGTATTATGCTATGGAGCGTATTTTGCTGTTGTTGTTTGCATGAACCGGAGTTGAACCCAGATTCATAGTCTGCATAAGGAGATTCTAAGAAGGAGAAAGAGATACCTGATGGTGTTAAAGGTCTGCTGTACTTATCCCTGTGGTAAGCACATCCCCATGAGAGGCTGTTTGATGTCACGTGGTGTTATATGGGTGGTTTGATAAGAAGATCTATCTCAATCTGTTCATCTACAGTGCACAATCTTCTCCCCTCCATGAATACTCTTTCTCATCATATTGGCCTATTTCTTTCCTTTGGAACCATCATTTTATAAGGAGGTCTTCTCTGCTGTGAGAATTTTAAGCGCTGCTGCAACTCGTATTTGGACTTTAATTTGTTTCTTTTATTGTTTGCTGTTCATCCATGTAATTTTTTAATTTAGGCGGCTGTAATCTGTTCTTTGTAACTTTGGGATCGCTCTCCAATTACTGCATAGAATTTAACAACTGTCGATTGTTTACCTGTCAGTGATACCTTAACCTAAGCGCTGGGTGGTGCTTGTAAGGCAGGGTTAATTTAGCACATTTTTTTCTATAAATATTTTTATATATCTTTCCTGTTTTATACAGTTCAACTACCTTTTCCTGCAGATCCTTTGACAATTCTTTTGCTTTCCCCATGACTCCAAATCCAGAAACATCAGTGCAGCACTGGATGAAAGATGTAAGGGTCTGTCAGGAGTCCAGAAACTCATTGACCTTTTATACACACACACTAATTACAAGCAAACAGATCAAAAGTGAGGATGGTTACCTTTAATAGCCATTCAAACCCATCTGTGTCAACTTGTGTGAATGTTATCAGGCCAAAATCACCAGGGTATGTAAACTTTTAACCAGGGTCATTGGGCTCATTTCTGTTGCCATTATAATTTAAAAAGTGTAAACACATGATAAAAATGGCTTCAGCCAAACACTAACCATGAGTGAAAGAAAAGTTTTAGTGTTATCATTCATATTCATAAATTCTGCCACAGTATGTAAACTTATGAACACAACTGTATTGTGGTTTTATTGCACAATGGGCCTTTAACTGAACTAAGGTCGAACAGATACTGTATGCATTTTTGCACACATTTTGTATTTTTTTTTCTTATACATTGGTGAATCACATTATGATGAGTGCAACCTGAACTGAAGCTGATAACTGCTGCGGAACTTCCTTTGTTGTTCCTGTATTACCCTACTGCAGTGTTGGCAGGGTTAAATTGCACATTCATTAATGCAGAAGTGCAGCAACTATCTTTAAAGCGACCACCTTTGCAATGTCCAGTTATACGGTGTCTTGAGAGCTCGAAGCATCCATATTGGCTGGGTCTGGATGGAGTGATTGGCTGATGCAACAGGGCAAGGGAACAGTGAACTGCGCTGCTCGAAAAAGGAGCTGTGTTGTGCAACCAAGCTGGAGAATGCAGAGAGAAAAACACTGTGGGGACCATGTGCTGTTGCAACCACGTTACTGTGCTAAACAATTGACTTGTTCAATTAATTTCAGTCCGAATACAAATATGGACACATTTTTGGTTATTTAGAGGTTCGGATGTATTCGAATCTCCAAATGAAATAGTAACGTATGGTAACAAATTTAGTTGAAATTCTGTAAAATTTGTTTTGTTTATGTGCCTGAAGACCAGGATATCTGGGTTATGGCAGCTAGCTGCTGCCATAAAAGAGATATCCCTCTTCAAAGAAAGGACGTATATAGTCGCGCGGCGGTCCGGAAGTGGTTAAGCAGCGAGCCGGCTACCGCAACCCGTGAGTCATCAACTGTCTTCTCCACTGACAGCTGAAATGTAAACAAAACAGTGCTGGCAATAGAAAATTCCGGGGGGAAAAAACAGTGTGGGGTCCCCAGTGCATGTACTAATACTGCACAATTTATCTATATCTTATGGGAACTCTTGTACTTTTTTCAAGGGCCCCAACTTTGCTGGCTAACATTTTTTTTCATCATTTACTGGCCAGTGGGATAAAAGGGGATTTTTATAACAAGTTAGGACTGTCTTTATATACTGTTGCTAGATAAATGCAATTATGTTCTGTTAATTACTGAAAGATATTGTGTAGGCATGGAGAAATCAATCAAGGACACCACATCCCATATGAAATGTACGACAAATGAGGAGAGGGGAAAAGATGAGGCAACAAGCCCCGGGACTTTAAACGGTGTCCAAACAAACAATACACTGGGGTAGAAAAATAGAAAATGTATTTAATTTATACATACAGTATTAAAATAACATAATCAATAATTGATCCGAAACGAACCAACGTGGCTACAGTGAAGGCCACTGGGATCCCTATAACCGACAGTTGCCCAACATGTTTCGCCCAGGGCAGGGCTTCATCAGGGGCTTTAGTACACGGAAAAACTATGAATAAAGAGACACAAATTAATAATAAAGTATGAAAATTAATCATTGAGATAATGAATACTCAATGTGCACAGTTGTATATTACATAGCATACGTTTTAACATATGATGATAAACGTTTTAACAAAAAACGATAAATATGGGGGACAATACATAATGTTCACAGCAGTATAGCATGCATATATTTTGCATAACAGCAGTGAAGACTGTGGATGTTGAAGTTTTTGCATCTAATCACACACCAATACTTCCGTGACCCTACCAGCCCATACTTACTAGGTATTTAGTTTATTTCACTGGAGGCTCTTCATAGACCTGGGGGGATTTCTTTCCATCCTCATGACTTATGTATTTGCTCCCTTGTTATTTGTTCCCTAAATACCTAGCTATTTCAGATGATTTCTTTAAAAAAAAAATGTATCTCTTTTTCTTACTGCAGCCTCTTCATCAGTTGGCATTGGACTGATTTTGAGGGTTGTTTCTTTTCCCCCCTTTTTCCAAACTGCGAATCATTGCTCTGGAATCATGTTGATCATTTTTCCTTTCTCCAACTTTCCTTGATTTTAAATATAATCTGTGCTACACATTTGGATTGAAACTCTGTGGTGCTCGCTTGGTTTTATGCTGTTATGCAAAATATATGCATGCTATACTGCTGTGAACATTATGTATTGTCCCCATATTTATCTTTTTTGTTAAAACGTTTATCATCATATGTTAAAACGTATACTATGTGCACAACTGTGCATATTGAGTATTCATTATCTCAATGATTAATTTTCATATTTTATTATTAATTTGTGTCTCTTTATTCATAGTTTTTCCCTGTACTAAAGCCCCTGATGAAGCCCTGCCCTGGGCGAAACATGTTGGGCAACTGTAAGTTATAGGGATCCCAGTGGCCTTCACTGTAGCCACGTTGGTTTGTTTCGGATCAATTATTGATTATGTTATTTTAATACTCTATGTATAAATTAAATACATTTTCTATTTTTCTACCCAGTGTATTGTTTGTTTGGACACCGTTTAAAGTCCCGGGGCTTGTTGCCTCATTTTTTCCCCTCTCCTCATTTGTTGTTCTGTTAATTACTGTTAGAATACTACAGGTGTTTAACATTTTTTTTGCAGAATAATGTTATTGTATTATTGATTATTTGTATAAGTACACATGCTAATCCTCTCTTTATTTAGGCTATGCTTGGTCCTAATAAATTCTTTGAAATATATCAAGGTGTGTCGGTAAGTGCTAGGTGAGCGAGATATGTCATATTCAGATATGCAGAGAAATCACAAGACAATTTAGTGGCTCCTCCGGGGGTAGCGATGCATGAATATTACCATAATTCGAGCACTGAAGATTGTTTTATGCCCCGCTCAAAGAGAATCTTTTGTGTATGGAGCTTTTGAATGACTGTAATCCTTTTTTGATATTTAACACACAGAGCAGTGTCACACAGCTTGTGACAAAATGTCTACTGAAACTACTTTGTGGTGGGCTGTCATGACACACTATAATCACTAATACCACATGTTCTGAGGCAGCGACCTTTAAAGTAAAAGCAATAGGATCAGTATGACAGCCAGGACACTAGTGATTTTAAGAAACAAAAGAGAAGAGGATTTATCACAACCGGACAATCTGAGATTGGCCGCATCCCTGATATATATATAGACAATTATGAAGGAAACCCCCAAAGGATTGGGACTTTAGAGGCCAAGTTCAGATAAAAATGGACTTTAATGCATAGATGATAATATGGACCCAGTCATAAACATATTGGTATCTGTGGAAAAGGTGACCTGTATGGTCCGTTGCCTCTCTGTGGGTATCACAAAGTGGGCAGGGAGCATCAGGGGTAAGGAAAGAGCACCCAGTGAAAAAAGATAGAGAAAAGATTTTTTCACTGGGTGCTCTTTCCTTACCCCTGATGCTCCCTGCCCACTTTGTGATACCCACAGAGAGGCAACGGACCATACAGGTCACCTTTTCCACAGATACCAATATGTTTATGACTGGGTCCATATTATCATCTATGCATTAAAGTCCATTTTTATCTGAACTTGGCCTCTAAAGTCCCAATCCTTTGGGGGTTTCCTTCATAATTGTCTAGTGATTTTAAGAGAGGTAAACAGTGGTTGCCTCTGTACCACATTGCTGCATGCTTGCTTTAAAGATCTGATCTTTATGTCTGGATTGGAATAGCTTTTGCCGCACATATGTTACACACATACTTGTGAAAGTCTGGATAACATTATGTATCAAAGACACAGTGTTTTTAATAAAGATGAAGACACCCAAGTTGATGTTATTGAACTAAACTCAATATATCTTCCTTTCTTTTTCTTCCTTTATTGTATTTGCATATTTGATTGGAACCTCAGTATTTCTTAGGGGGGGTGATGGACTGGAAGGGAAGATGTAGGAGAGGGGTCGGTGTCGGTGTCGCTGGGGCGGTGGGTGAGTGCTTGGAGGGAGTCTGTACTGAAATTAGTTTCTAGCTTGCATTTTCAAAGCTTAATTGAACAAGCTGAGGATAGAAGCTGATTGTTTCCATGCACAGCTACACCAAATTCTGTCTGCTCTAGTTCAGATAAATTCCCCTCACTGTGTTTTATATTTACTAGTCCTGACAACTTCACTCCTGAAATTCTTCTTTAAGAAGGCTGTTTGTAGAAAAGCATATTTATGTAATATATTAACATTATTAAAATAAGTGTGCTGAAGTATGAAACTTTGTTAAATAGGTTTCGAGACAAGGGAAAAAAACAGGAAGCCCCACCTAAGTGTAATATGCAAGATAATATTTATTTGTTCAGCAAGTAATGCACTTACAAGAAGTAGTTTAAAAAAGGGCTCATCTGTGTCTTTAACACACGGTGCGGTCCGGTCTCTGTACATCTCGTCCACGGGTAGGCATGTATTCAGAAGACAGCAGCAGTCTATCCTGTGGCCACCAGGAAGTCAGCCAGGGCTGAAGTGGAACGCAGGGGATGATGTCATCGGAAGAGGAAACAGGGGAAGCACCGAGAAGCAAAAGAACTGGGAAGAACTGGCTATGAGCCATCAGCTCCTTCTACAGGCCTACAGAATTCCCTCGGACAAAACTCCAAAGTACAAACACACATGCTCAGAAGCGATGCTAACTTTAACACAACATCAGCAGAAGTTGCCCAAAGGGTGGTGCTAAAAATCTGAAAAACACATAGTTTTGTGTTTGTTGGCCAACAATTGTGTGCAGTTTGTATGCAAGACAAATTCCTGGTGAACGCCCTTCGGACAAAAGTCCTACTCTTTGTATGGAAAATCTGATCATGTGTATGAGCTGTACAGTCATTAAAGCATATAATTTGTAGGTAAAAAACAAAGGCATATGTGTACCGAGTATAGGGGAGGCTTTATTCAATCATGCCCTAAAGCTCCTCTTACTGCAAGCAAAACTTGACCACACCCACAATTTGGCGCAGTGTGCTTTGTACGCTGTTTTATTTATTCAGACCATTTTTTGGAAGGTTGTAAAAAGAATGTTTTGGTTGCTGGTTCATTTCTGGAATCATTAAAATCTCTGGGCCACTGGCCTGCTAAGATTGTAAACAAGTACAGCACACACACAACATTATTCTTTTGAGTCATGTACACTGAGCTGCCTGCCTGACATTGCAGTCAAGCTAATGGAGGAGGTGTTGTGTGGCAAGGGAGAATCACAACCCAGGTTGAGGGATCCAGGATATGGTGTCTGCTGGGACTGGGTACTGAGATTCCCAGATATATGCTGTTTTAGCACACAGGGGTACAAGGTGCAATGGTTATAGTCAGAGGAGAGCTGTAGCAAGTAGTGTCATAGCAATGTATACTGTGGCCTGTATTACTGCTCTACACCTCATGCAGCAATTACAGTGTACATACTGATATGTCTGAAACTCTTCTGATGTCTTTCAATCTATGCACTATTTTATACCAGCGGATTGGAAGACCCATCAGTAGGTATCATGTATATGCTGCATGACACAAAAGGAGTGTCAGACCCATCAGTTTGTATGCTGTATACATACTGGTGGGTCTGACACTCCTCTGGTGTCATGCAGCATGTACAGGGGCAACAATACAGTGCAAAACACTACATATGTGTGAGTATAGTCTAACAAAGCTTGGTGGCAAAGATATTTTTTTGCTGAGGAGCATGTAGGCAGGTGCAGTCCACTTCAGATGGCTCGCTCTGCAGCACCACTGTTGTTGGAGAGGTAGTCAAGAGGAACAGAGTTCCTCTATGGTTTCCTGGGTCACTGGGGAAGCTATCCTATTGAATGCTGTCAACTCTGGCAGCCATCTTGGATTAGGAAGAACCCATTGAGGGCCTTGGCTCCTGGATTTGGCATTTTTCGTTTGGCCCATTTTGTGTATGGGCAACGTAGAGAAAGCTACCCCACCTGTTAGTGACAGTGTTAGTGATAGAGTAAGGTTTCTCATGAGGAGGGAAAGCATAGTGTCTGCGACTTCTCTGGACACCTTCCCATTTGGACACTTGCTGAGTGCGCAGTTCATCCCCAGGTTCTGTCATGAACTGTTTCTGCATACTTCAATACATGTTCCTTATTGCACCTGCCTGTGTGAATTATTGCCACCACACCACTCTGTACACCACCTACAAGCTAAGCAACTTGCCTGGTGGCAGAGAGTGTGGAAAGCTACTGTATTGGCTCCTGCAGGGGTCAGGTAGTAGTGTGGATTTGAGGCTGAAGAGAACAGTAATGCCTGCAAATGAGTTGGGGAGCAGAGCACCATTACATGCATCTTACAGCACAGAAGGAGCACAAGCAGGCTTTTCTAAGAAAGGTACATTGCAGCATACAGCATAAACCAGTACTGTGTTTTTATGCTGATTTTTATTTTACTGTAGACTCTCTCGTACTTTTAGCGCAATATGGCCACTTGCACCAATTAGCTCTGCTTCCTATTATGCCCCCATTCTAATTAGGATTTTCAAGTTATGGAGATGAGAAAGATTTTTTTTAGAACAAAATACTGTATATAGACAAATGACACACCCCACACTTAAAATTAAGCATGAGTTCCACTTTTAAAAGGCTTTTCGTAATAACAAATACAACCATTTAGGTGTTGAATAAAAAGTTTAGTGCGGTATAACCATTTTAATAGGAAAATATTACTTTTTTTTAGAGAGCCACCCACCAGATTAACAAGAGAGACATCTGAGAAGCAAAGAGGGACATTGGTTTTAAAAGAGGAAAAGTCACTTCAAATGAGGGATAGTTGAGATGTACGCATTTACAGTACTCATACAGGAAAATATAGAAATATCTGCAGGGAGAACCCAGACATCAAAAATAATAAGAAAAGTCAAAGGCTCCAGACTTTCCCAGTCTGTCCAAAACTTCAAAAAATAAAGACATACTTTATGATCTGACAACCACCATAAACATCATTTTTTTTTTTTAATGGTTTGCATCTTCAGGGCACAGAAAATAACTGTTCCAAATATCAACCTACTGTATATATTACGACCTCCAGTTCTACATGCTTAATCTAAAAGGTGATCTTACCGGGTACATATCGAACAAGCAATACTGGGCCATCCATTAAAAAGGCTGTAAGGCACACTGTGATTGGGACTTCCTGCCACAACATCCAACTACCTCACCATGAAAGCCAATACAAAATCCTGGAATTTTAGTGGATCTTCACAACCTCGACAAACTTTGTCAAACTACAGCCCTCTTCCTCTCTGCTCTCTTGAACTCTTCACTAAAGACCTCTCTCTCAGCAACTGGGCGGATTCAGGAATCTATACCATTGGTCACATATATGAAGGAGCAAAACTAATGTCATACTCAGGCCTACAATCACATTTCAATCTTCCTACTACAAATACCTATGTACCAGACACGTTATTGACTCTATCCGTAAGGAAGAGATTAAAATTCCATCAGATCTTCTCTCCTTTATCCAAGACTACTCCACTAACCAAAAAGGAATACCATACTTCTGCCATTGGTTTTTGTCTCCCTCTTCCAATGAAAATTCTCATTCTATGATGTTGTGGGAAAAAGAAGTCCGCCAAACCTTCCACACTCTACAATGGTACAAGGCACCCACAATGTATTTAAACTCTCAAGATGTACTACACACTGGAAATCCCAATTAAAACGTGTTCATCGATGGTACTAAACTACCTACTACCCACTTTGCTGGAGACAGTGTGGAGAACAGGGATCCCTGCTGCACACGTAGTGGCAGCCTCTTAAATTATTTCCGTTCTGGGTCAGTGTTTTTCAATTCATCTCCTCAGTAATCGGTTTTAAACTGGATCCAGATTCCGCATCAATACTCCTTCTAATAAAATATGAACGCTGGCCAAAATGTCACCTTTCTTTTATCATACACTGCATGATCGCAGCCAGGAGATCTATCAATTCTAACTGGAAGCAAGCAGAACCTCCCAATCTCACTTCATTCACAGTTAATCTCAACACTCAGATTAAATTTGAATTTAAGTTCTCCATGAAGAATGACAATGGTCAATCCTTCTAGTCTCAATGGTCACCTTGGTTACAACATCTGTCCTGCACAGATCGTCCATATTGATGACACAATAACACCTAATGTTTCAGTGGAAAGCCATACTTCATGTTTCCAAAGCCTATCTTTTGTGTTTTCCCCTCTTTTAGAAGTACCCAGCTGGGTTTTTCTCCCTGGAGTTGTTTAAACCAGTTAATGCATTTATATATCTATCCTCTTGTGTATTTGCTACTATTTGACACTTAAACAGCCTTAAAGGGTCACTAAAGGAAAAAAATGTTTTTGCTGAAATAACTGTTTACAGCAGGGGTGGCCAACCAGTGGCCCAGGGGCCACATGTGGCCCGCGGAGCACTCTGATGTGGCCCACGATCTCCTGCTCTGGAATGGCAGGTTGGCAAGCCCAGATCGCAGGTTGCCGACCCGCCATACCGCAGCACCAGTGTTGTGAATAAAGCTGGTGGTAGAGGAAGAAAATGACTGCGGAGCAGAGCCCCATAAGCCGATGCTTCCTCTACAGCACAGGCGGAGTCTATGGCAAAGTTCAGCTAACCCGCAGGATAGACACAGATGCACTACGTTGCACCCGTAGTGTGGATAAACTGCAGCACATCAGTGTGACAGCAGCCTTAGGCCCTTTTCACACGATTAGCCCACCCAAACGGGACCCTCAATTCACCTCTATAGTGTGACAGATGTCCGTTTATGCCTGCCTACTTCCAATCCGAAAAACAGAAGGCAATACGTCCCCTTCCATCTGGGCCAATAGAGTACCTGTGACCTGTAATCCGCCCGCTCGCTTCATTGTGGCCCGCGACTGGTTACCAAGTTGCTTAAGTGGCCCTCGCTCTTCAAAAGGTTGGGCACCCCTGGTTTACAGGGTATAGAGACATAAAAGTTAACTGATTCCTTTTCAAAATGATTAAAAATAGATAAAAATCAATCATATAATGTGCCTGCAGGTTAGTTTCACTTTTGAACTGGCTTCATGTTTCTGTGAAGTAGAAATAGACACACAGAACAAAAACAAGCAAATCCAGGGCAGTGTTTTGTTTTTAAAATTAATCTGATTGGTTCTGGGAAGTTTTAGACACACAGTAATGACAGCTTAGACCACCGTGAGAAAGCTCCCAGCACTGTGGAATACAGGAAGGAAACAGACAAGCAGGTGTGGAGATCTGAGCAGGATTACAGCAACATCAAAGCAAAAACGAACAATAAGGACATGAAACCAGTACTGCAGTAAGGTAAAGAAAGCTATTTAGCTAAAAAAAAAATAATTTCTTTAGTGATCCTTTAAAGAACTTGCCATAATATACTACACCCTACAGAATGTCTGAGTCATTATCTACATTTTTTATGTTGCAATGTTAAAATATAACCTGTCTATATAAAATGTATAAAATGTCTAAGGCCTCATACACACGAGGGGATATGTCCGCTGAAAACGGTCCGATGGACCGTTTCAGCAGACATCTCCGCTCGTGTGTATGGGCTAGCGGACAGATTTCTCCACCCGACAGATTTCAAAGCATGCTTTGAAATCTATCCGGTGGGAATCTGTCCGCCCGACATGTCTGCTGGTTAGTACACTTACCAGCAGACATGTCGTCCCCCACCGCCGCCGCGCCGCCGCCGAATGGATTCGGCGCATGCGCGGAAGTGTTTAACTTCCTGGTGCGGTGACGTGGCGGTGACGTGGCGGCGTCAACGTCACCGCCGCGTCACCGCCACGTCACCGCGCCGTCCGGCGGCGGGGAATTTGATCCGATGGTGTGTACACGCCATCGGATCAAACTGCCGATCGGACATATCCGATGGAAATGGTCCGCGGACCGTTTTCATTGGATATGTCCGATCGTGTGTACGAGGCCTAAGATTAGATACCATTTATTGGACTGTTTGAAATCTATGGGCCAGATTCAGATACACTTAATATTGCGCTGCGTAATCGAAATACTCTACGCTGCCGTATTTTACCAGGCTCTACACCGAATTCTGGTAGATTTTTGTCCATACGCTACGGTGGCGTAGTCTATTTCTCGCCGCGTAATCGAAATACGCGATTAGGGGGCGTGAAGCATTTAAATTAAGCGCGTCCTCGCGGCGATCGAACTGCGCATGCTCCGTTCAGAAATTTCCCGCCGTGCATTGCGCGAAATCACGTCGTTACGTCATTCGTTGTTTGAGTAGCGTCGTTTACAAACATTCCTATTCCCGGACGACTTACGTAAAAAATAATAAAAGACGTCCTAAAACGTAGAAATTTGACACGGAAACGACGGCCATACTTAACATGGGCTGTCTAATATTAGAGCAGCAAAAACCTGGTATAGTGTTACGCAAAAAAAAGATGACTAAAGGTGCCGTAAGAGATTGCGAATGAAGATCGTAATTTCGGGGATCGCCGGCAAAAGCTCATTTGCATAACCCGACGCGGAAAACGACGGGAAGTCCACCCAGTGGCCGCAATTTTATTGCAGCGTAGATCCGAAGGCGTACGAACACGTAATCCAGTCGAATTGAAGCCCGCAGCTGTCTATTCATGGTTTAAGGTTTCCGATTAGCTAAACAACGAGCGTAATTTGAAATTACTCCAGTCTAACACCAGTTAGACAGGAGTTACGGCTCTCTGAATCTGGCCCTATGTTCTTTGCATATCTGTAGCGAAATTGTATTGACAATACTTGTTTATGCACCTTCAAAATGTTATAAAATATGACTGAAATAAAAAAAAGTTATCTCACTACAGACTATATCATTCTAAAATACTCATCATTACCACTGCAGTATTTCAAGCATTTGGCAGTAGCTCCTGAGCCCTGTATGCATTCATCCCATCCTATATGTTTTCCAAATATTGTCTTGGTAAATTATTATGAAGTTCAGACAGCTGGGGGTCTTTGAATTATGTTGTTTTCAGTATTCAAAGTCCCCGGTGCTAGTGGACCCCACAACAATAGCATGATCTTCTATGCCTATAGCTAAATTCTTGGGTGCAAGATGTCTTATACTGGAAACGGCTTTGAGCTTTTTTTCTACATTTAACTTTAGGCTCCATTCACACCTAGGCGTTTTGTCGCCTGAAGCGCGACGCTACAATACGCCATACCGTCGAATTTGCATTATTGTCTATGGAGACCGTTCACATCTCCTAACGCCGTACGCCGTACCCGAATAGAACGTCGAACGCCGATTTTGAAAAAAGTCCCGGACCCTTTTCCGACGCGCGTATAGGGCGGCTTTGGCGTTCCGCATAGCCGACAATGGCTATACAAAAAGCAGGATTTTTAAACGCCGCGTTTTGTCGCCGCAAATCGCGGGTACAAAACGCCTACACTTTGTCGCCCAAATACGCCCAAAATCGCTAACGCCTAGGTGTGAATCCAGCCTAATGCTTGTTTGTCAACTCCTTTCTATTATTATTCAAACCTTAATACAGCGTAAACAAAAAACAATAATTTAAAATATGAATGTAAAAAATATTATATGCATGTATATTTAAACAAAACCACTCTGCAGTAACTAACGCCATAATACTTTTCCCAAGTGTATTTTACATGTATTTAAAGAGGATCTTTAGGCTATATGAAAAAAAGTGAAAATTCAGCAGCTACAAATATTGTCGAAAGATCCAGTGCCATCCTCAACTGGGCCAGTTCTTCACCAATCTCCTGTCTTGTTTACTATAGGAAGCCAGCTGTGCAAGGAGTCCCACTGCACAAACATGAGCTATGTTGCACCTTGTGAATGGTGCCACAGACTTCTGGGACCTATGACGTAAACCAGAAGGCTGAGCACAAAGTGAGAGAGGTGGGGGTGGGCGAACTGTCAAAACTAGGTACCCACTCCCTATCCCAAAACAAATGTCCAAAAGTGATAGGGGAGGGAGGAGGCGGAAAAGAAGAACTTACCCTTTTGGATGATGATCTGCTTTTAAGAAAAACTTCAGCTTTTCCTCCCTAAAACAACAGATGCATTCTGCATGTAAATGAATCACAACCCCATTGTCAGTTTTTATGTAACATACCTCCTTTAGCTGTGTATATAGCAGATTTCTGTGTCTGTGATATCACGCCTCCTCCTCCGGGCTGAATTTCTAAGTTCTCTGACTTCCTGTTTCCTTCCTATTTTAGATCTGAGACTACATGTTCCATGATCCCTTTAGCCTCTGTAGCTTTAGGAAGGGCTATAGGAGTCACCTGTACCAGTTCTGGCAGTTGATGTGGGTGGGTCCAAGGGATACTGTGGGTGTTTCTGGGCCTTCATGTGGGTGGTAAAATATGTAAATAATGTTGAAAGAACAACACCATGTAATGTAAAGTTGTTAGTAAACTATACTGTATGCATTATGCCTATCTATGCAGCAGGTGGGGCTATGGTATTATAGTCTATATTTCTTATATTCTATGATATAACAGGATGTATTGTCTATCTATGCTCAATGAACTTTTTGTGTTACCTTACTGATCTGTCCCCGTGATGATAATAGCTTATGGACCCCAGGCACCCAGAAATTGTAGAGGATATCCCAGGCACCCAGCAGCACCCAGCGTCTCTGGAAAGAATACTCGGTGAGTTCAGCAACTCAGTGAATACTGTATAAAAGCTACTAAAACATGGCAAGTGGTTCAGATGTGAAGTTTGCTATTGCAAAGCTGAACAATGTCAACTACCAGCTATGGAAGTTTCAACTGGAAGTGGTTCTCACCAAGGATGACTTGTGGCAAGTGCTGAATACAGCCAGACCCACAGATGGAGAGATGGAGGACTGGAATAGGAAGGACAGACAGGCAAAAGCAATTACAAGCTTACTAGTGGAAGATGACCTGCTTATACACATAAGAACAGAGAAAACGGCCAAAAATATGTGGATTTAATTACAGAAGCTGTATGAGCGTTCAAACCTCAACATCAAGCTCTTTCTACTACAAAGCTGTATAAGATGAGACTAGAAGAAGGCCAGCATATGTGTGACCACGTGAAAGTAATGCTAGAAATAATAGAGCAGTTACACACCTTCGGAGAGGACATCAAAGATAATCATATTGTTGCCCTTTTCCTCTGCAGCCTTCCAGAGACATATACTGCTCCTATAAATGCTTTAAAAAACAGATCCGAGCAGGAGCTGACACTAGCATATGCCGAAGGGAAATTAATTGATGAATATGACAGATGGAAAGAAAATACGCACCATGATGACAAAGCCCTTAAGATGTATAAAGGCACAAAGCATAATAAAGAAAGCATAGCCTGTTTTTGCTGTAAAAAGACTGGTGACTTAAAAAAGGACTGTTCTATCTGGAAGACAAAGAGGTGCAGGCACTAGAAAAGAGTAGACGAGTGAGAGTCAGGGAGGGTAGAGGGGAGGCTGATCCTGGGCTGGACCATGCAAATAAGTACGCTCCACTGAGTGAAATTGTTGAAACCAGACAGAGACCAGCACTGCTTGGGGACTTCCCTAGCTGGCAGGGGAAGAACACCTCCAGTGAGAGTGGGGGGGGGGGGGGTTGAAGGGAAAGACAGATTCTGGTAGCTAGGGGACATTTTATCTTAGAAGGACAGAGAGGACAATCTGCGCCAAAGACCTAAACTGCCAAACGGTATGCTGTCTACCGGGCTCCATGTTGGCACCAATGACAAAGTCATAGGCAGATGGAGTGTCTTAAAGAACAATTTTAGGGACTTAGGGGCTAAATTGAGGAAATGGACCTCCAAGGTAGTATACTCAGAAATACTACCGGTACCTCAAGCCACATCAGAAAGGCAGAGGGAGATTAGGGAAATAAACAAGTGACCGAGGAGCTGGTGTAGTAAGGAGGGGATAGGTTCCTGGAGAACTGGGCTGACTTCTCAGTTGGTCACCAGCTCTATAGAAGGGACAAACTGCACTTAAATGAGGAAGATGGCTTAAAAGTTAGAGGGGCTCTTAAACTAGGCGATGGGGGGGGGGGGGTACAGAGGTAGAGATAGTCAGGGCAGAACATATTCCAGAGGGTGGTATTGGGGCATTAGTGGTAGGTTGACTAAAACACATAAACCCAAGGTAAGTATTGTAACAAGTCCTATTTTGCAATTTCGGAACACCCAATAAGAGGACAGAATGCGAACGGTCTAAACTACGTGGCATGTTCACCAATGCCAGGAGCCTGGCAGACAAGATGGGAGAACTAGAGATACTGTTGTATGAGGAGGATTTCGATTTTGTGGGAATTTCAGAGACTTGGTTCAACAGCTCTCATAATTGGCAACCATTCAAGGGTATTCCCTTTATATGCCTGTATATCAAGAATAATGTACAAGTAAATGTGAGAAATTACATCACTAAAGGAGCTTGGGAGGAGGTGGAATCCTTATGATTAGAGCTTCAAAGGGATGAAACTAAGGGGAAAATAATACTGGGAGTATGCTATAGGCCCCTAACCTGAGGGAGGAGGGTGAGATGGACCTCCTATTACAATTTGGATTAGCATCAAGGACGGTAAGGCCTCGTACACACGATCGAATTTGTCCGCTGAAAACGGTCCGATGGACCGTTTCAGCAGACATCTCCGATCGTGTGTATGGGCTAGCGGACAGATTTGTCCACCCGACAGATTTCAAAGCATGCTTTGAAATCTATCCGGTGGGAATCTGTCCGCCCGACATGTCTGCTGGTTAGTACACTTACCAGCAGACATGTCGTCCCTCTCCGCCGCCGAATGGATTCGGCGCATGCGCGGAAGTGTTTTACTTCCTGGTGCGGTGACGTGGCGGCGTCAACGTCACCGACACGTCAGCGCGCTCTCTGCTGGCAGGGATTTTGGTTTGCTCGTGTGTACACGCGAGCAAACCAAAATCCCAGCAGACAGATTTGTTCAAATCTGTCGGACGGACAGATTTGAACAAATCTGTCCGCTCGTGTGTATGGGGCCTTAGTGTCATCATAATGGGGGATTTTAATTATTCAGACTGGGCGGAAGGAAACGCACATTTGTCTAGCTCCTAAATGTCTTGCAGGACAAATTGGGTCAGATGGTAGACGCACCAACTAGAAACAAAGCGTTACTGGACCTTCTGAATACCAACAATCACGACCTGATCACAGATGTGGAAATAAGGGACAATTTAGGAAACAACAGCGATCACCGGTCAATTAGCTATCAATATTAGTATAAATGACACAAATAGGAAACGTAAGGGGAATACAGATATTAAATTTCAAAAGAGCCAACGTCCTTAAACTACAAACCTTGCTAGAAAATATAAATTGGGATAAAATCTTAGGAACAAAGAACACAGAGGAGAGATAGGTTTTCTTTGAGAGCATATTAAATAAGGGCATTAGCCAGTGCATCCCATTGGGAAATAAATTTAACCACTTGCCTACTGTGCACCTACACCCCCTTCCTGCCCAGACGAAATTTAAGCTTCCGGCACTGCGTCGCTTTAACTGACAATTGGGCGGTCGTACGACGTGGTTCCCCCACAAATAGAGCTTTATTTTGGTGGTATTTGATCACCTCTGCGGTTTTTATTTTTTGCGCTATAAACAAAAATAGAGCGTCAATTTTGAAAAAAAATGCAATATTTTTTACTTTTTGCTATAATAAATATCCCCAAAATATATAAAAAAAATATTTTTTTTCCTTAGTTTAGGCCGATACGTATTCTTCTACATATTTTTGGTAAAAAAAAAAATGCAATAAGCGTTTATCGATTGGTTTGCGCAAAATTTATAGTGTTTACAAAATAGGGGATAGTTTATGGCATTTTTATTATTTCATTTTTTTTACTATTAATGGCGGCGATCTGCGATTTTTTTATTGGGACTGCGACGTTATGGCGGACACTTCGGACACTTTTGTGACATTTTTGGGACCATTTACATTTATACAGTGAACAATGCTATAAATATGCATTGATTTCTGTATAAATGTGACTGGCAGTGAATGGGTTAACCACTAGGGGGCGGGGAAGGGGTTAAATGTGTGTCCTATGAGTGTTCTAACTGTAGGGGGAGGGGGGGTGACTGGGGGAGGTGACCGATTGTGTCCCTATGTACAAGGGACACAGCACCGGTCTCCTCTCTCCCTGACAGGACGTGGAGCTCTGTGTTTACACACAGAGCTCCACGTCCCCGCTCAGTTACTGGGCAATCGCGTGTGCCCATCGGCGATCGTTGTCGCCGGGCACTCACACCGGGATCCCAGCAGAGCGGCGCGCGTGCCCGTCCGCGGCTTTAAAGAGACAGCACGTCATATGACGTGCTGTCAGAACAATGGAGTCCTCCGCCCACTGTCATTTGATGGTGGGCGGTGGACAAGTGGTTAAAAGAGCAAACAAAAGTCCTTGATGGCCTAACTTCAATGTAAAAAATGCATATAAAAGCAAAGGAAAAGGCCTTCAAAAAATACAAGGCTGAGGGATCATCATCAGCATTCAGACTTTACAAAGAATGCAACAAGAAATTTAAGGGTGCAATTAGGGTGGCTATGTCAGAACAGGAAAGACACATAGCAGAGTATATAAACAGTAAAAAAGGGAGGACAGACCATATTGGCCCCAAAAAGAATGAGGAAGGAAATCTGGTTACAAAGGATGTGGAAATGGCAAATGTATTGAATTTATTCTTATTCTTAGTCTTCACATGAAGAATCGTTCTTGCCAAACCAATCTATTAACCTTCTATGAGGAGGTGAGCTGCCATCTAGATAAGGGAAGGCCCTTAGACTTGGTGTATCTTATTTTGCAAAAGCATTTGACACAGTTCCCCACAAATGTTTACTGTACAAAGTAAGATCCGTTGGCATGGACCATAGGTTGGGTAAATGGATTTAAAGCTGGCTACAAGGGGGAGTTCAGAGGGTGTTTTTTTTAAATGGGAAGTACTCTGAATGGTCAGGGGTGGAAAGTTCTGTGCAGGGACTAATCCTATTTAATTTGTTCATAAACGACCTGGAGTATGGGGTAAACAGTTCAATTACTGTATATAAGGACGATACTAAGCTAAGCAGGGCAATAACAACTCCTTGGGATGTAGAAACCTTGTGTCACGTACCTGGTAGGAGTCTGATGTGAAGAGGTCGCCCTCCCTTGTATCTCCAACCCAGAACCCCTCTGAGGGTGAAACAGATGGCGTTCAGGTAGGAGGAACACGAGTGCCAGATGATATTTGCTTGAAGTACCACTGGATGCAGGAAGGGTAGCAGACCCAAGATGAGAAGCAGGCACATGGCTAGGTGGTGTAGAGCGAAGAGCCCGAATAAAGGGGAACTCCAACCCCTAGCAAGTCAGGGTGACCCGTGGCAGGAGCCTTGGATGCAGAGGTCTAGGATGGCCGGGTTGGCAGCAGGCAGGCAGCGAAGTATAGAAGGTTTGAGCAGAGGCAAGGTCAAAGGTCACAGGCCGGGTCGTTAGCAGGCAGGCAGCGGAGTACACGAGGGTTAAGCAGAAGCAAGGTCAAGGTCACAAGCCGGGTGGTTAAACAGGAATCTTGGTGATGGACACGGGCGTCAGGAATTCAGGAACCACTGAAGACCGGTCAGCACCGCCCGGTCATCAGAGCACATTTTAAATAGGAAGGAAGGGTCAGGAACGCCCCCTGCGTGTGCGCGCCGTCCGCCGCACCCGTGCATGCGTGGAAGTGCACCGTTGAGGTTGGTGGATGCGCGCATGTGCACGCAATTGCGCGCCATTGGTCAACAACGTATTCTGCGTTCCAGGTATGTGCGCATGCGCGCGTGTGCGTGCCAACCGCGTCTCTGTCCTTTCCTTACATTGCCCCCCCCCCTTACGGGCAGCCTCTGGATGCCCCTCAGGGCTTTCTTTTCCGGGTGGCGTTGAAAAAAGGCTTGTACCAACCTCGTGGCATGTACGTTAGAAGCCGGTTCCCAAGAATTTTCTTCCGGGCCACAACCCTTCCATTTGACAAGGAATTGAGTAAGGTAATTCCTGCGTCTACAGTCCAATACAGACTCCACTTCAAATTCCTCATTACCTTCGATTAGAACGGAAGGGGGAACTTCAGAGACCCGGTTGGGAAAGGGGTTTGGCATGGTTGGTTTCAATAGGGAGGAGTGAAATACCGGGTGCATCTTTAGGTTCTTGGGTAACACCAATTCGAAGGCCACTGTATTGATCTTCCGTTTCACGGGGAAAGGGCCCAAAAACTTGAGACCAAGTTTCTTTGAGGGGCAACTCAATTTTAGATTGGTCGTAGACAGCCAGACTTTATCCCCAGGCTCCAGGTTCAGGTTGCCTCGTCTCTTTTTGTCGAAGAACTTTTTATTGCTTGTCTGGGCTTTGGAAATTGCATCCTGTAGCACTTGGTTGTTGGTGGAAAAGAAGTTTAGACGGTCTTGAACAGCAGGTACGGGACTCTCAACAGGTAGTTCTGGTAAAAAAGACGGATGATAGCCAAGATTAGCGAAGAACGGAGACTGATTGGTTGCTGAGTGTATTGTATTATTATACGAGAACTCTGCCAGCGGAAGGAGAGAAAGCCAAACGTCTTGTGCAAAAGAAGAGAAACACCATAGGTATTGTTCGAGGGTTTGATTCGTCCTCTCCGTCTGACCATTGGTTTGTGGGTGGTATGCAGAAGAGAGGCGAAGTTTAATATTTAGAGCTTCACATAAAGCCCTCCAAAATCTGGAGGTGAATTGTACCCCTTGGTCGGAAATGATGCTGTCGGGAATACCATGACGATCTCCTTGATGAAGGCCGTGGCCGTTTTTGTAGCCGAAGGAGTACCTTGCAGGGGTACAAAGTGGGCCATCTTAGTGAGGCGATCCACCACAACAAAAATGGTATTGAAGTCCTCAGATGGGGGAAGTTCTACAATAAAATCCATGGAGATCATGCTCCATGGTTTCTTAGGCACAGGAAGGGGCTCCAGAAGACCCCAAGTCTTGGCTCTGTCCATTTTGTTTCGGAGGCATGTAGTACAGGATTTGACATATTTCCTACAGTCCTGCAGTAACTCTGGCCACCAGAAAGAGCGGGCGACCAAATCGGCCGTCTTACGGATACCATAGTGGCCGTCTAGAGGGTGGTCATGGCAATTGTTCCAGGATAAAAACTTGTCCCCCATGAAGGTAAAGGCCATCCTTTAGTTGAAGCGCTAAGTCCTGTGGAGGTGGTTGGTTGACCACGCTTGCTCTTATCTGAGACATCAGATCTGCTTGGAGGATCAAAAAATTTTTGGCCGGGAGAATGGTATCAGGCTCTGCGGGACTCACAGGATCTTTAAACATTCGAGATAAGGCATCTGGCTTACCATTCTTAGAACCAGGGCGAAATGTGATGTGAAACACAAAACGAGAGAAAAACAATGCCCATCTTGCTTGTCGAGGTCTTAATCGTTTGGCCGTCCTCAGATATTCTAAATTCTTGTGATCAGTGAAGATGAGAATTGGATGAGAGGCTCCTTCCAGCAGATAGCGCCACTCCTCAAGCGCAGCTTTAATAGCAAGCAACTCTCGGTCCCCAACGTCATAGTTCCTCTCAGACGGGTTTAGTTTCTTGGAGAAGAAGGCTACAGGGTGAAGCAAAGACTTAGGACCCTTACGTTGAGATAATATAGCCCCGACCGCATTTTCGGAAGCATCTACCTCCAACACAAAGGCCAAGGCAGGATCGGGGTGCTTTAGGATGGGTGCTGAGGTAAACAATACTTTTAATTGTTCAAAAGCCCCTTGTGCTTCGGGGTATGCTGTTTGGTTAACTAAGTGATGGGGGAAATAATGCCAGAAAAGTTCTTAATAAATTTCCTGTAGAAATTGGCGAATCCTACGAACCGTTGAATGGCTTTTCTGTCCGTAGGAGCAGGCCATTCCAGAACAGATGCAACTTTCTGAGGATCCATTGAGATCCCATCCGCGGAGATAACAAGTCCAAGGAAATGTATCGTTTGTTTTTCAAAATCGCATCTTTCAGCTTTTGCGTAAAGACAGTGTTTTCTGAGTCGGTCCAGGACTTTCTTCACATGGATCTGATGAGATTCGAGGGATTCAGAGAAGACCAAAATGTCATCCAAGTAAACTATGACGAAAAGGTCAAGATAAAAAAATCAATTGGTAAGGCCTGATTCACACCTATGAATTTTCAGTGCTTTTTGCTTTTTGCAGATCTGCACTACAGTTCATTTAACATGGTTTCCTATGGAACACGTTCTGTAGTGAAAATCTGCAAAATGCATAGGTGTGAATCAGGCACAAGAGAGGAAGGGGGAAGAGGCAGGGAGTCAAACATCACCTTTAGGTTGAAAGTCCATTTTTAAGCAAGCCATTTTAGGAATTGAAGTCTGTAATTGTGCATGGAGGGGCCTCTGACCCTTTAAAGAGCTGCAAATATCATCACATTCTAATAGTAACAGCAGACTCACTGCACCAGCCATCTGGCTACTTTTGGTACGAGACAATTAATAGAAGGGAATAAATGCATTATGATGGAGAACAAGTTATATGTTGGCAGCAATACTGGATTATGGAAAGAAAGATTATTATAGCTAGCTGCAATGGCTTCCTTAGGGACAGCCATGGCTTTAATTGAAAAATTGTAATGACATCTGTCAAATGATTAATAAAAGCCAGTGACATTGATTGAATTTGCTAATGAAATTAATTTTACAGTGACCATGCAAAGTTATGTTGAATAAGAACATCAAGAAAGAATCCTACTTGTAGGCAGGCAGGGGTAGGAGTCGTGTGGTGGTCGTCACGTCATGTCCTCCATCTTCCCCTACTTATTGGGTGCCAAGCAGAGGTGACATGAGAGACCTATCCTGGGGTGGGTTCTGCAGGACTATGTTAGGCACCTTGTAAAGGGTCACGGCCTTACACATGGGGTACCTTTACTGGAACAGACACCTTAAGGCCACGTACACACGATCGAACATGTCTGCTGAAACTGGTCCATCCAGTTTCAGCGGACATATCCGATCGTATGTACGACCTAGCGGACAGGTTTTTCCAGCGGACAAATTTCAAAGCATGTCCAGCAGTATGGCAGTGAATTGGCAGTGGAAAATCTGGAGATTGCCATTCCCAAAGCTGAAGTACTGACCGCAGGGCCGAGCTCTGCTAACCTCTGCTCAGTACCTATAGCATCTTCTGGGTTTCATGGACAGGAGATGGTGAACTTCTATCCCCAGACCCCAGTTGCAGAGATAGGGGACTTAATAGATTTTTCTGCTGAGGAAGAACAACCTGATGAGCCTCCAGCAGAAGAGCTGGGATCAGGGCCAAACTTCACTGTGTTCTGCCCAGCACCAAGGGCAGTATTTGTGGAGTTACAAGGAACTTCCCCAGCTGAAGCGCTGGTCACCAGACAGAGGGTTCAAGACCTCTGCCCCACCCCTGTGGCAGTTCCGGAGGCTCAGGGTGAGAAGATGGTGTTCACTCCCCAGCCGCAGATTACAGAATGTATGGACTGGTCAGAGGATGTTATGGATTGTGCACCCCCACCAGAAGTGCTGGCAACAGGGCAGAGTGCTAGCCATCTCTGCCCAGCATCGGGACCAACTGTGGAGTTCCAGGGAGCCGGGGCGGTTGGCCCTCCTCCCCAGCAATCAGCTGAGGTGGTAAAGCTCTTACTCCCAGCTGAATCACTGGCAGCAGGATAGGATGCTACCGGCGGCTGCACCCCACTACAGCTTGAGCGGATATCGGTGGATGGGACTGTGGTCTCCACTCACAGCAACCCAGCGGAAGAGCTGGCAACTGAGCAGAGTGCCCCGGGCCTCTGCTCGCAACTAACAGAACAGGGCGTTCCTGTGGTAGTGGATGGGACTTCGATCTCCACTGACACAACCCCAGAAAATGGTGCGGCTCTAAGACAGGAAGATGTCGGCTTTGCTTTGCAAGCACGGGGGATTTTCACCTAGCACCAGTGGATGGGACTTCAGTCTCCACTGGTATAGCCCAGAAATGGTGGCCAGTTGGCCCAGGTCCCCAACAGCATGATGAACTGAGCCCAGTCACCCTGTCTTCTCTCCAGCGGCTGAAAGGACTCCAGGGAGAAGGGCCAGTCCAGGCCTCTCCCCAGCGGCAGGCGTGTTCTCTGAGAAAGAACTGGGTGAGTAATGCTCTGTTTGGGACAAGTTGTTTGGGGTACTGTATGGATACTGGCATTGGGGGACTGGAACTACTGACTAAATTCAGAGTCAACCCGTCTGGTGTCTCCTACTGTGTTAGTCTCCTGCCAAAAGGGGAGATGTGTGACAGGCCTAGCCGGGACAGGGGCTTTTGGAGAGGACTGAATGCGAGCCTCTTGCCGTCCGATTATGGGCCAGGGCCTCAAAGCAGGAAGGCGGATGGGTTATCCCAGCAGACGGTCCTGGAACCTTAAGACTACTTGTCCAACATCCTCGAGTTGACCCGTTTGGGTCCCACTGTGGCTGTTGGACTATTTCCCAGGGGGACTAATGTCATGAACCAAAGACTGATATCTTGGGCTATCCAAGATAGGATTATTATGTATGGATTATCCACATTATATTCTGAGATATCTGTAGGGATATTTTAAAGTTGTTAATTCTGAACTCCAAGGGTTAATTGCAGAGTGACTCTTTCATACTGCTAAATGCTAAATGTCCTATTCTCCAGCTAATTGACCCTATTGTGTGTATGAGAGACAGTGGGGTAGATTCACATAGATCAGCGGATCTTTTGATCCGCGTGATCTATCTTTTTTACGATCCGCCTGCGCCAGTTTTTGAGGCACGTGCTGTATTCAGAAAGCACTTGCCTCGTAAGTTGCCCTGGCGGATCGTAAATCCCCCGGCGGAATGCAAATTCCGCGGCTAGGGGGAGTTTACTATTTAAATAAGGCGCGTCCCCGCGCCGATCGTACTGCGCATGCGCCGCTGGCTAAATTTCCCAGCGTGCATTGCTTCAAATGACGTCGCAAGGACGTCATTGTTTTCGTCGTTAACGCAATTAACGTATGGCCGTATTCCCGAACGACTTACGTAAACGACGTAAAAAATTCAAAACTCGACGCGGGAACGACGGCCATACTAAACATAGGATACGCCGCACTTACCCCGCATATAGCAGGGGTAACGATCCGCCGGAAAAAGCCGAACGCAAACGACGTTAAAAAAAAGCGACGGCAGGGCGTTCGGTTCTGAATTGGCGGTTCTCCTCATTTGCATATTCGTTGCGTATAATAACGGAAGCGCCACCTAGCGGACAGCGGGAGATTGCAGCCTAAGATCCGACAGTGTAACTCACTTACACCAGTCGGCTCTAAGGGAGATCTATGCGGAACCTGATTTGAGGAATCAGCCGCATAGATCCGAGCGTCGTATCTCTATGTGAATCTACCCCTGTGTATTGTACTACAAGTTAGCAGTCTCCATTCAGGTGTATTGAATTAGCATGTCAATTATGTTTAGGAATGTATTGATGCTCAGGTGTAAGAACCTTCCCTTTAGAGACAGCCCATCTGTCTAAAGATATGGTTTGAAGGGAAATCATTGTGTGACAGTATTTTGTTTTGATGACATTATTTACAGGAATGTCATTCTCTCTGAGGTAGTAGTTAAGTCATGCTAAATACATCGGTGCCGAAATGTCTATCTGTATGGAAGCCCAGTGTGTGAAAAGGGGGTGGAGATTTCATTGTTCTTCGATTGCTGAAAGCTTGTAACCTGTATATAACCAGGAGAATGTTTCAATAAAGTGTGTCCTGTTTGAACATACATACAACTTGCTTGGTGTGTGTTCATAATGGATCCAAACGACACATAGCTGTAGTTTGGATCCCGGAACTTTGGATGACTGGACCATTAGATGTTGCAATCTGCAATCTGATCCGATAGAAGCAGAGGAGTGTCGGGAGAGCAGGACCTGGGCGAGAAAGGGTCTCGTCACAGTGTGTACACGCCATCAGACCAAATATCCGAGAAGACATGTCCACTGGATAACGGTTAATCGGACATGTTTCAGCGGACATGTCTCCTCGTCTGTACGCGGCCTCACACTAATACATTCTCTCAATGTTACATACACCACCACATTCCCTGTGCATTTAGGAGGGGCACAGCCCTGGACCTTTCCACCTGTCCAGCGTATCACCACTACTTTACTCCCAGTAATGATATGGAGCCCCACCGTACACCTAGCACTGACTCCATGTGTGCACTGCACCTAACTTTTCCTCTTCCGTACCGGTGTACAGGTTGGGGACCTCTGCAGTGCTGATCTGCTCCCATGGAATGGAGAGAAGGACATGTTTACAGCGAAAGTGCCAACAACAACTCCTCCTGCAAGAATCTATCCAACCTGCTATATGTGTATGCTTACAACAGGCTGCTAGAGAAACCTTTGTTACCCTTGGCAACCACTTGTTCGTAATTCACACTGCATTAACTCTTTATACCCCAATGTGTGTGGTGGCTTGAGTTGTATATTCTATGTGCCAGTTATTGTACTTTCATTACACCCCTTCAGTCACTTCAGACCAGGCAAAGGCAAGGTTTCAAAAGTTTTATTTGAATAATTTAGCATGATGAGAGATTCACAGGTAACAGTTCAGCATAAAGTGCAGTCTTTTCCATACCCTCCCTTGCCCCTAACTTCAGGCTTGTGGCTGCCTCAGCATACCTGCATAGGATGAAAGTCTATATTTGGTCCATAGGAGGTTTCTTCAAGGAGAACTGCATGTCCCAGAAGTCTCCCCTAATTGCAGGAATTACAATCCCGGCATGGCACTGGCGATCCAGACACTGGCAACAGCGACAAGCTTTGTGTCTTTCTAGCTCCAGGCCCTCCCGAGACTCATGGATTTGGACCCCCTGTTTCTTTTATATCACATAGAACCAGTGAGTCATATTCAGCAAAGCCCACCAAAAGAAAACCCTAGAAAAAGAATTGAGCTCTGAAATTTCAAAGCCACTGTATCTAATATTTAGGGACTCATTAATGACAGGAATAGTACCACTGGATTGGCATAAAGCCAATGTGGTGCCCATATTTAAAAAGGGAACAAAGTCTTTACCTAGTAACTATAGACCTGTTAGTTTAACTTCTATAGTTGGAAAGATACTGGAACGTTTAATAAAAGACCACATGGATGAGTTCTTGCTGGAAACAAACTATTTAAGCAGCAGACAGCATGGATTCATGAAGGACAGAAGTTGTCAGACAAACCTGATTTCCTTTTATGAAGAGGTAAGTAAAACCCTGGACAGAGGCGTGGCAGTGGACGTGGTATACTTGGATTTTGCAAAAGCGTTCGATACAGTTCCCCACACACGGCTCATGTGTAAGGTAAGGTCTACAGGATTAGATATATCAGTTTGTAAATGGATAGAAAACTGGCTGAAAGACAGAATTCAGAGAGTTGTGGTTAATGATTCTTACTCTGAATGGTCCAAGGTTATCAGCGGTGTACCCCAAGGTTCAGTGTTGGGTCCCTTACTTTTCAATATATTTATAAATGATATTGGGTCTGAGATCAAAAGTAACATTTCTGTTTTTGCAGATGACACCAAGCTATGCAGTGGAATAATGTCCTTGCAGGATGTCTCCAATTTACAAGCCGACCTCAATGCTCTGTCTAATTGGGCGACTAAGTGGCAGATGAGGTTTAATGTTGATAAATGTAAAGTTATGCACTTGGGGGCTAAGAATATTCATGCATCATACATGCTAGGGGGAGTACAACTGGGGGGATCTGTAGTGGAGAAGGATCTGGGGGTTTTAGTTGATCATAAGCTCAATAATGGCATGCAATGCCAAGCTGCGGTTTCCAAAGCGAGCAAAGTCCTTTCTTGTATTAAGAGAGGTATGGACTCCAGAGATAGAGATATCATTTTGCCCCTGTACAAATCATTAGTAAGACCTCATCTGGAATATGCAGTCCAGTTTTGGGCACCAGTTCTCAAAAAGGATATCGGAGAACTGGAGAAAGTGCAGAGAAGGGCAACCAAACTGATAAGAGGCATGGAGGAGCTCAGCTATGAGGAAAGATTAGAGGAACTGAATTTATTCACTCTTGAGAAGAGGAGAATAAGGGGGGATATGATCAACATGTACAAATACATAAGAGGTCCATATAGTGAACTTGGTGTTGAGTTATTCACTTTAAGGTCAACACTGAGGACAAGGGGGCACTCTTTACGTCTGGAGGAAAAGAGATTTCACCTCCAAATACGGAAAGGTTTCTTCACAGTAAGAGCTGTGAAAATGTGGAACAGACTCCCTCCAGAGGTGGTTCTGGCCAGCTCAGTAGATTGCTTTAAGAGAGGCCTGGATTCTTTCCTAAATGCACATAATATAACTGAGTACTAAGTTTTGTAGGTAAAGTTGATCCGGGGTAAATCCGATTGCCTTTCGGGGGATCAGGAAGGAATTTTTTCCCCTCCGGTAGCAAATTGGATCATCGCTCTGCTGGGGTTTTTTGCCTTCCTCTGGATCAACTGTGGGTATGGAGTTGGGTGTATGGGAGGATGTATTGTGTTTTACTTTGTTTTATTTTTATTTATTTTTTTATGGTTGAACTGGATGGACTTGTGTCTTTTTTCAACCTGACTAACTATGTAACTATGTAACTGTGTTTTTCAACTCCAGTCCTCAAGGCACACCAACAGGTCAAGTTTTCAGGATTTCCCTCAGGATTTCGACACTGTAGACCACAAACTGTTACTGACTCGGCTTGCTGAAGTAGCCAGAGTCGCAGAAGGCGATTTATCTTGGTTCTCCTCTTTTCTGGAAAACCGATCGCAAACAGTAAAGTTGGGACCTTTTACGTCAGAAAAACGCACAGTAACATGCGGAGTCCCTCAAGGATCGCCTCTGTCACCAGTGCTGTTTAACATCTACCTTCGTCCTCTTTTTGAGATTATCAGCAGCCAAAAACTGCTCTACCACTCATATGCAGATGATACGCAACTGTATTTCCGCATCTGCAACAGACAGGATCACCACCTCAATCTAGAGACATGCCTCTCTTTGATAGAGGACTGGATGACAAAGAGTTATCTTAAACTCAATGGAGCGAAAACAGAACTTCTTCTGTTTCACGCCAAGCGTAGGAATCAACCTTCAACAGTATGGACCCCCCCGCCTATTCTGGGCAAGCTCATCACCCCTAGCGCCAAAGTCAAAAGCCTAGGGGTCATTTTTGACTCCTTTATGACAATGGACGCACAAATAGGGTCAGTAGTCAGCGGATCTCACCATCTGCTGCGCCTACTACGCAGACTCACTCCGTTCATCCCTAAAGAAGATTTAGCGGTCGTGGTGGGAGCAATTGTAAACTCCAGGCTGGATTATGCAAATGCCCTTTACCTCGGCCTCCCCAAGTACCAAATCGCTCGCCTGCAAGTCGTTCAGAATACGGCCGCCAGACTTGTGACTGGGAAAAAACCCTGGGAATCCATCTCACCTTCACTGAGAGCCCTTCATTGGCTACCAGTTAAAGACAGAATTGCTTTTAAAGCTCTCTGTCTTACGCATAGATGTGTCCATGGGAATGCCCCCCTTTACTTATGCAAATTAATAAAAGCGCATAATCCCAATCGCGTTTTGCGATCCACAAATCAGAACCTACTCCAGGTTCCGAAAGCCAACTTCAAGTCCAAAGGAGAAAGAAGATTCGCGGTCCAAGGTCCCAGACTATGGAACGCTTTACCAACCAGCATTCGGTTGGAGGAGAACCACCTAGCATTTAGGAAAAAGGTCAAGACTTTTCTCTTTTGATATCAAAGGAGACAGGAACAACAAGCGCCCAGAGGCGATTCAGTTCGCATGTGCCGCGCTATATAAGTTTTCATTCATTCATTCATTCAAATGGCTGTGGTGATTACTAAGGCAGTGAAACTGATCAAATCACCTGTGCAAAATAATAGAAAGCCTGAAAACATGACCTGTTGGTGTGCCTTGAGGACTGGAGTTGAAAAACACTGCCCTAGAACACAATTAACTATATGATATAAACAAACAAAAACTCACCCAAGCTTTACCGCATGTTTGTGGAATAATGAGCTGAATAATGGTGTTCAGGTCATTGTGTCCCATACATAAAAATTGCAAAAAGAATGCCGGCAACTCGATTGCCTCTTCTTAAATCTTTATTGAGCACAAACAGCAAGGCGACCTCAAAACGCTGACATGATTCGGCAAAACGCCTTCCTCATAGCAAACAGATTTACAATAAAATCAAGTTTATATAGTGAAAATATCCGTTCCTCCCAAAAAGGGGGTGGTACAATCCAATCTAAAATCGATTAACAATTAAAATCATGTGAGGTTGGTAGAGAGAAGAGGGGGAGGGAAGATTGAAAACTCTAGGTCAAATTATTTTTTAACCCCTTGTGGAAACAAATATATTATTTTAAAAACAAGTTCACATCTATTCTACTGTTCATTCCACTAGGAAATCGAGTATTCAATCTGTTGTTGTGTAAAATGTTATATATGTGGACATTTTATTCTAGGATGTGTGTTTTATAGATTATTATCTGTCTCCCTGTGTCTGATATTTAATCGAGGAGCGCACTAGCAGAGCGCACTCGAGAACAGTGGTAAAAACGGTCAGTATGAAAACCTTCTTATGGGATTGAAACGTGTTCTCTCTGTGTGTGTGGGCATGTATTGGTTTGTAGATATCAAGCGCAATGCGCTGGACTGCTTGCTTTCCAATTACTATACACATTAGAGAAGCGAAGTCTGCATAACGAGAGAAACCTATTATATCTCTCTTGCAGACTTCGTTATCCCCTTATGGATACATATCTGTGTGAGAGGACATTGATATCTTCCTTGTCGGTGTACTTGTACCGTATATTGACAACAGCAGTAGCAATGTCCCCGCAGATTGTTTCAAGCCTATAAGAACAAGTAGAATGGTCTTAATTCAGATATTGTTTTACTTTAAACAGTATCTGAATGGGATCCATGCTGGCTAAGATGGGGTATGTGCCTTTCTTTGAGTGCCCTCCCCTTTTCTGTTTGTCATTTCCTGTCATGTGATTTTGCATTAAGGGAAGTGATTGCCTGTTGGGGCCATCACTCCTTGCTTTGTTATTCTTTTGTTTTCAATGAATAAAAGAACCTGAGTTTCCTGTGCTCTGGGCAGAAGCTTGAGATTCCAGCAAGAAGCAGCATTGTTTTCTGACTCTACCTGGTGCCATGAAGTACTTCACATTCCTTGTACAAAGAGCTTGATACAAACATGCTTTTAAGCACAAAGGAATTGTTTTGGTGCTTTGTGTGCATTGAGACGCTGGAAGTGCACATTTTGGAGTGGTGTGGATTTGCGTACAAAGCCCAAGGGAATTCTTCCACCACACTGTGTATCCACCACACCTCCCGCTGAAGTAGGGTGTGGTGTGTATCCCACTCTAACAGATCTTCTCACCTGTTCCAGACCTCAAAAATAATAAGACTACCACCATGAACTGTTCTAAAATGCTTAGACACATTTGAAATATTTTTTGCATTGCTATTTAGAGTGTCATTATAGTGTGCTGATATTCTAATACATAGATTGTGGATAGTGCATCCCACATACTGTACTCTACAGGTACTGCAATCAATTAGGTAGACAATCAACTTTGAATTACAGTTTATAAAACTTTTAACTGAATATGTTCTGCCTGTTGAGAAATTACAGACTTGCTTTTTCTGTGCCTTTTACATTGTTTACAGGTGTTGTAAACACGGATAGGAGCCCACTGTACCCAACCATGAAATGGAAGTGGAATGAAATAGGAAAGGGGATAGCATAATACCCAAAGTAGGAGCTTTCCTACAAGAAAAACGGCATCCTGTTTCAGGCCCCGTACACATGAGCAAATAGATTTGTTCAAATCGGTCGGACAGACCGATTTGAACAAATCTGTCTGCTGGGATGTATTGTTTGATCGTGTACACACGATCAAACCAAAATCCCCGCCGGCAGACAGCGCGCTGACGTGTCGGTGACGTTAACGCCGCCACGTCACCGCACCAGGAAGTAAAACACTTCCGCGCATGCGTCGAATCCATTCGACGCATGTGCGAGAAGATATGTCTGCTGGTTAGCGTACTAACCAGCAGACATGTCGGGCGGACGGATTCCCAGCCTACAGATTTTAAAGCATGCTTTAAACTCTGTCGGCTGGCCAAATCCGTCTGCTCGCCCGTACACACGATCTAATCTGTCTGCTGGGACGGTCGGGTAGATAGTTTCCAGCAGATAGATTTGATCGTGTGTACGCGGCCTTAAAATAACATGCAAAGTTTTGTCTGCATACGAAGAAAGGGAGGCAGTGTTTTATGATAGAGACAATCTGGTTGTATTGTTGTGAATAGGTGGTCACAAAGTGAAACTTTCTGCCTCTATTAGATCTATTAGATGTTCACTATAACCTCATGCTCTCAACTAGGGTTGTCCCGATACCGATACTAGTATCGGTATCGGGACCGATGCCGAGTATTTGCTGGAGTACTTGTACTCCCGCAAATACCCCCGATACCAAAATAGAATACTTCCCCCATACCTGTAGAGGTGATGATGATGCCGCCGCCGCAGCCGCATACCGCCGTTAATCCCCGTGTATTACAGCGTAGCGGGCATTACGAGCTTTCTTTCTGAATACTTTTGTAATGGCCGCTCCGCCATGTATAGACACTCCCCTACTCGGGATTGGAGGGATCCGTCCAATGACGAGCAAGGGGGAGTGTCTATACGCGTATCCGTGAATAGACACTCCCCCTTGTAATGCCCGCTACGCTGTAATGCGCGGGGATTAACGACGGTATGCGGCGGCGGCATCATCACCTCTACAGGTATGGGGGACATACATGGCTGCAATATGGGGGACCATACATGGCTGCAATATGTGGGGGGACCATACATGGCTGCAATATTTGGGGGGACCATACATGGCTGCAATATGTGGGGGACCATACATGGCTGCAATATGTGGGGGGCCATACATGGCTGCAATATGGGGGACCATATATGGCTGCAATATGTGGGGGACCATACATGGCTGCAATATGGGGGACATACATGGCTGCAATATGTGGGGGGCATACATGGCTGCAATATGTGGGGGACCATACATGGCTGCAATATGTGGGGGACCATACATGGCTGCAATATGTGGGGGGACATACATGGCTGCAATATGTGGGGGGACCATACATGGCTGCAATATGTGGGGGACCATACATGGCTGCAATATGTGGGGGACCATACATGGCTGCAATATGTGGGGGACCATACATGGCTGCAATATGTGGGGGACATACATGGCTGCAATATGTGGGGACATACATGTGGGGAGTACTTGTACTCCCGCAAATACCCCCGATACCAAAATAGAATACTTCCCCCATACCTGTAGAGGTGATGATGATGCCGCCGCCGCAGCCGCCGCAGCCGCCGCAGCCGCATACCGCCGTTAATCCCTGTGTATTACAGCGTAGCGGGCATTACGAGCTTTCTTTCTGAATACTTTTGTAATGGCCGCTCCGCCATGTATAGACACTCCCCTACTCGGGATTGGAGGGATCCGTCCAATGCCGAGCAAGGGGGAGTGTCTATACGCGTATCCGTGAATAGACACTCCCCCTTGTAATGCCCGCTACGCTGTAATGCGCGGGGATTAACGGCGGTATGCGGCGGCGGAATCATCACCTCTACAGGTATGGGGGACATACATGGCTGCAATATGGGGGACCATACATGGCTGCAATATGGGGGACCATACATGGCTGCAATATGGGGGACCATACATGGCTGCAATATGTGGGGGACCATACATGGCTGCAATATGTGGGGGGACCATACATGGCTGCAATATGTGGGGGGACCATACATGGCTGCAATATTTGGGGGGACCATACATGGCTGCAATATGTGGGGGACCATACATGGCTGCAATATGTGGGGGGACCATACATGGCTGCAATATGTGGGGGACCATACATGGCTGCAATATGTGGGGGACCATACATGGCTGCAATATGTGGGGGGCATACATGGCTGCAATATGTGGGGGACCATACATGGCTGCAATATGTGGGGGACCATACATGGCTGCAATATGTGGGGGGACATACATGGCTGCAATATGTGGGGGGACCATACATGGCTGCAATATGTGGGGGACCATACATGGCTGCAATATGTGGGGGACCATACATGGCTGCAATATGTGGGGGACCATACATGGCTGCAATATGTGGGGGACATACATGGCTGCAATATGTGGGGACATACATGTGGGGAGTACTTGTACTCCCGCAAATACCCCCGATACCAAAATAGAATACTTTCCCCATACCTGTAGAGGTGATGATGATGCCGCCGCCGCAGCCGCATACTGCCGTTAATCCCCGTGTATTACAGCGTAGCGGGCATTACGAGCTTTCTTTCTGAATACTTTTGTAATGGCCGCTCCGCCATGTATAGACAATCCCCTACTCGGGATTGGAGGGATCCGTCCAATGCCGAGCAAGGGGGAGTGTCTATATGCGTATCCGTGAATAGACACTCCCCCTTGTAATGCCTGCTATGCTGTAATGCGCGGGGATTAACGGCGGTATGCGGCGGCGGCATCATCACCTCTACAGGTATGGGGGACATACATGGCTGCAATATGGGGGACCATACATGGCTGCAATATGGGGGACCATACATGGCTGCAATATGGGGGACCATACATGGCTGCAATATGTGGGGGACCATACATGGCTGCAATATGTGGGGGGACCATACATGGCTGCAATATGTGGGGGGACCATACATGGCTGCAATATTTGGGGGGACCATACATGGCTGCAATATGTGGGGGACCATACATGGCTGCAATATGTGGGGGGACCATACATGGCTGCAATATGTGGGGGACCATACATGGCTGCAATATGTGGGGGACCATACATGGCTGCAATATGTGGGGGGCATACATGGCTGCAATATGTGGGGGACCATACATGGCTGTAATATGTGGGGGACCATACATGGCTGCAATATGTGGGGGGACATACATGGCTGCAATATATGGGGGGACCATACATGGCTGCAATATGTGGGGGACCATACATGGCTGCAATATGTGGGGGACCATACATGGCTGCAATATGTGGGGGACCATACATGGCTGCAATATGTGGGGGACATACATGGCTGCAATATGTGGGGACATACATGTGGGGAGTACTTGTACTCCCGCAAATACCCCCGATACCAAAATAGAATACTTTCCCCATACCTGTAGAGGTGATGATGATGCCGCCGCCGCCGCAGCCGCATACCGCCGTTAATCCCCGTGTATTACAGCGTAGCGGGCATTACGAGCTTTCTTTCTGAATACTTTTGTAATGGCCGCTCCGCCATGTATAGACACTCCCCTACTCGGGATTGGAGGGATCCGTCCAATGCCGAGCAAGGGGGAGTGTATAGACACTCCCCCTTGTAATGCCCGCTACGCTGTAATGCGCGGGGATTAACGGCGGTATGCGGCGGCGGCATCATCACCTCTACAGGTATGGGGGACATACATGGCTGCAATATGGGGGACCATACATGGCTGCAATATGGGGGGGACCATACATGGCTGCAATATGTGGGGGACCATACATGGCTGCAATATGTGGGGGACCATACATGGCTGCAATATGTGGGGGGACCATACATGGCTGCAATATGTGGGGGACCATACATGGCTGCAATATGTGGGGGACCATACATGGCTGCAATATGGGGGACCATATATGGCTGCAATATGTGGGGGACCATATATGGCTGCAATATGGGGGACATACATGACTGCAATATGTGGGGGGCATACATGGCTGCAATATGTGGGGGACCATACATGGCTGCAATATGTGGGGGACCATACATGGCTGCAATATGTGGGGGACCATACATGGCTGCAATATGTGGGGGGACATACATGGCTGCAATATGTGGGGGGACCATACATGGCTGCAATATGTGGGGGACCATACATGGCTGCAATATGTGGGGGACCATACATGGCTGCAATATGTGGGGGACCATACATGGCTGCAATATGTGGGGGACATACATGGCTGCAATATGTGGGGACATGCATGGCTGCAATATGTGGGGGACCATACCTGGCTGCATTTGGGGACACATGTAAAAAAAAAGTATCGGTATTCGGTATCGGCGACTACTTGAAAAAAAGTATCGGTACTTGTACTCGGTCCTAAAAAAGTGGTATCGGGACAACCCTACTCTCAACCTACCAGAAACAGGAAAAAATAACTGGTGATTCAGCCATGAAGTTTCTTCTTTTGGTGCAGGGTAACACTGCTCTGTTTATTTCTCCCAATAGTGCTCCTGCATTGCCCCCTGTCACATGGAAGAAAGAGGCTACAAGTAGTCATTTAGCACAGTTTATGTGAGTATGGTTCATGGTTGTCACCATCAGGAAACCTGCCCTGAGAAATGTCATGCTGCCATCGCTGGAGTTCAAGCATGTGGTGAGAAAGTGACTTCAAAGACTGCAAGTGACCCGCAGCACTAAAAAAAGGGAGTTGCTTATGATACACACTAAGGGGTCTATTTAATAAAAAAATGCTGTCCGTGAGGAATTTAAGAAACTACCGCATTATAGCGATTATAATGAATCACACCTATTACAAACATTAGGGTGGTTACAGATGTGCAAATAGATGCTTGAAACATTTTTACAGCATTTTTTTTATAAATATACTCCTTTATGTTAAGGAGGCCCTGCCACATTATTAAATTGTATGAGCAAAGCACATACCTGTAAAGAAGAGACTGGATGCTAACCTGTCCTGTCACCCACACCACTGACCACTGCTTAGTTTTTGAGAAATGTTATTTCCCAAAGTATACTGGGAAATCCACACATTTGGCAATGCCAATTTCTGTGGCCCACCTGAAGTTCTCACTGGCTCCACCTTCTGACCTCCATCCATAACATGATTCTGTAGTGATTTGGAGGTCAACAGGAAGAACCAGTGGAGCTGTGGGGATCAACACTCCCTCAAATGTCTGTTTCAAAGCGGATTAAAAAAAATGTATGTCTCAGCAATAGAGCAGAGTTTAGGAGTGAGGACAGCAGGAGTGGTAAGTATTCAGTCTCTTATTTACAGGTATGTGCTTTGCTCAACAGTTTAATGATGTGAAAGTGTTTCTTTAATTACAGAAACAAGAGTGGACCAGGAGAGGCAATATCCCACTGTCTACCCTTACTAGCCCCCAACAAGCTGACATTTAGTACTGTTTCACTGCAATACTATTGCAGCTTCTTTTTAGGTAATCAAGAATTCTGTTCTCTAAAAACAACAAGTTGCCAAGTTTAAATTGCTCATCAGTGGAAGGCAATATTTGTAAAAAATTTGAATGCGCTATAACCGAAAAAAACAACACAAGTATACGGTTTACTTTGTATTCCTTAAGTGTTCTTTTTAATGGCAGTTAAGCTGTTATTATAAGCAGCATTAGTAATCAAAAAGATTTGAATTAGACAAAGGCAGATCTCCAAATTAATCACCACGCTTTCTTTTCATGAGCAACAATGACAGATAAATAAGACTCACTTAATTAGACGTGTTACAGTTTGCAAAGACCGCTTGCAAAGTTTACCTTTATTTTCTCTGGCTTTCAACAGTTGCATAATAATTGCAATTTGCATTTTTATGGTACCTCCTATTTAAACAGGATCACAGGCTGTTGTGAAGCTGAGGTATACAAATCACCCAAAGTAGCATTTTATGAGGTTTTTTTTTCTTGGCCAGCTGTTAATGAACATGATGTACTCACAACGATACTATGCTGGGAACAATTGTGTTAATGCTAACCTGATTAAGTGCATTATTAAAGTATAATTTAGTGCGGTGAAAGGAAATAAAAAACACCCATTTAATGAAAAAGGTATAAATCATATTATGAGCTGATGATGACCCTGATATGGTACACCACATGTATGTCTAATAGCAAATAAATAAGGGAAAAAAGGGGAAAATACTTTTAAACCACTACAGGGCTTTTATAGTAAAGTAGAGTGCACAACTTTGGTGCTGAGCAGTATCTTTGACTGGTTAAGAGATTAACAAGATATCACTGTTTTTTATATGGCCCCTTTTAGAATAAGTCCATGTCTACTTCTCATTTTTGTGTAATGCATAAGCTTTTGCTTCTTTGACTTGATGTCTCTTATATTCCTTTAAATCGGTTTTCTATGTTATTTGTTGTATAGCTCTTGGAGAACCTCTACTAACCTCTACCTCTAGTTCACCTCTACTCTAAAATTATGTAGTCATAAACTTCTGATAAATGGTGTGCCTGGAAGACTGGCCATAGAGACTAGCTCGAATTTCAGCAAATTTTCCAGAAATGGGCCAAAATTTTTGCCACATACAGTATAGTCCTGTCGGTACCATTTGGCTTGACAATCTTTGCACCCTATCAAATGCTGGAAATATTCAGGTATTCCAGCTGCTGTGGGTGGCATGGCTGCTTATTTACAATAGCCAACAGCGAAGATTTCACCCGATTTCACTTGGATGTAGTAATCACTTATATTTCCCTCATTTTGTCAACAGACTGAACATGAGAAATGTATGTTTGTATGGCTAGACTTATTCACAGTGGACCCATATAGTGAGGGTTCAACTCCTTCCCAACTATTGTTGCATCACATGGAGCTAGAGCTACTAGAGCTGCCACATAGAAGCAATTTGAAGAGGAACATGAGTCAGAAAATGAGTCCCTGCTAGATCACTTTAAAGGTTAATTTTCAAGTTATTGTCCTAAAAAGTGTTTGAAAACTGCCTTTTTTCGGGAGCAGTGATTTTAATAAGGTTTAAAACAATAAAAGTGAAATATTCCTTTAAATTTCGTTCCTGGGTGACGAGAGAGCACCTCCCCCTCCTGAATCCTACCAGGCCTTATGCCCTCAACATGGTGACCCCACCCCCATCTGATGCAAGAGGAAACGCCGGGCTTTCCCATTGACGTTGATGGGTGGTTTCCGTTGCATTAGAGAGTGGTGGGGTCACCCATCCACGTCACTGAGAAAGCCCGGCATTTCCCCTTGCGTCAGAGGGGGACGTTAAGCTATGTTAAAGTCTGTGCTGGAACAAACAATAGACTTCAGCTTTAAGGTAGTAGTTAACTTTGAACTCCTTTTCCTAGAGCCACCAGAGCAGAGTCCCTTTAAATAGAAGAATGAATGAACAAAGCTCTTTAGGACACCAACCAGTTTCCCTTTTAACTAGACCCACAGCTGACTCTCCAGCACTAGAGGGGTGGCAAAAGGTTCCTAGTTATCTTTCAGGAGTGTTTGTACTTACACAGCTGGTTGCCTGCTTCCAACTTCCAAGTCACACCTTATTCTGGAGATACCAGACTAGATCTTCAGCAGACAGGCCCCCTCAATCAGCTTTCTCTAGCTCCAGGATCACAGCATCCATTGCTTACCTGAGGCCTCACAACAGCAGACATAACAGCACTGCCTTTAAGGGCAGTGTGCCCTCCAGGCTGGACTTTACGCTCCAGGAAAAGATCCTGAGCTTAGTGATGTGCTCACAGTAAATACAATCTCCCAGCATGCCTTAAGAGCCTTCCTCTCTGGGATAGGTCAGGGCTGTATCAATAACCATGCTGCCGTCTGCATAGCTCCACACCTATCATCCAGAAGCCTCTCAAGCTCTCTAGATGCAGAGGGAGCCATCAGACTGGCAGCAGCTGAACACACAGGCCCGGGTTTTCAGAAAGGACTTACGCCAACGTATATCCTGATACTCCACGTAAGTCCACGGATGCACCGTCGTATCTATGCGCCTTATTCTTGAAATTAGATACGCCTGAATTTTGGCTTAATCCGACCGATGTAAGTCTCCTACACCATCGAATCTTGGGCGCATATTTACGCTGGCCGCAAGGGGCGATTCCATAGATTTACGCGTTGAATATGTAAATGAGCAAGATACACCGATTCACAAACGTACTTGAGCCCGTCGCTGTAATCTACGCCATTTACGCAAGGCTTACGTCCGGCGTAAAGTTACCCCTGCTATATGAGGTGCAGGTAATGCAAAGGTATGGGCCAGGGAACGACGCCGTCAAATTTTACGTCGCGTACGCCGTTTACGTAGTACTACGTGAATAGGGCTGTGGGTAGGTTATGTTCACGTCGTAGGTGTGGGCAGTAGGTGTAGGCTTAGGCAGATATTTTGACGTAACTGTGAGCATGCGCACTGGGATGCGTCCAAGAGCCGACACATGCGCAGTTAGTTTTTTGAAGCTTAGCCCATCATTTGCATGGGGTCACGCTTCATTATAATATATCACGCCCACTTCCAGCCCACTTCCACCTACTTTGACTTACGTCGGCTTACGCCGACAACTATACGCTACGCCGGCGCAACGTTGAGCACATATTCTTTGAGAATAGCATGCTTGCCTCTTAACGTTGTGCTGGCGTAGCGTAAAGATGATGCGCTACGCCGGCATAAATATACGCCGCTCTACGTGAACCTACCCCACACTACGCAGACCTAACTAGCAAAATGCAGCTGCACAGTGTGTATGGAGCAAACTTTGCTTTTCCCTAACAAACAATCACAGCCACACTGACTACAGTCTAGCAACTACATATACCTACCAAAACACATACTAATCTATCTAAACCTAGCACCTATCTAGGAGGTTGCTACATCTATTAAAGTTAAATGTATGTTCCTGGCTAAAGTACAGTATTTGTTATCAAGCTGCTATGGGTACAGTTCTGCTGTAAAGGTATAAAAAAGGTATTCTTGGGTTTCTCTAGTTAAAACATAAAGTTATGTCTTGAATTATAAACTTTGAGCTCAGCCTACTGGTTCAGAAGTTATTTATTCACACATAGTTACAGTGCACCCATCCACTCTATTCCTTTTCTTTGCAGTCTGGTTATCTGGGAATTTCCTTTTCTTACCTGTTAATAATACAAGTGAGTAATTTCTAAGCACAACTATCGCAGGCTCCTTGTTGCCTCACATACAGAATGCTTAAAGCAGATTTTCACTAACTTTTTCTGGTTTCTGTAATATTGCCCCCCTCCCCCCTTGCTTCACACAATTTCCTACTTTTTTTTTTTTTTTTACGAAGAAGCCTAGGGAGAATGACATAGGCCCAGCTTCCAGCAGCCTCTTGGGATGTCACACATCACAAGAGGCGTTGTGGAAATCTAGAACAGAGGTACATGAGTGAGGCACATCATCTGGGGCTAGGCACAATAACAATAAGAAGAGACAGCTAGCCCCTTGATGATGTTGATGTATTGAGAGAAGGGAAAAGGGAGTAGCCGATCCAAGTGGGAACCCAGATGAATATCCTCCGCTGCAGACAACTCAGGTGCAGGCAATGCACTTAGCAAAGCAAGAACAAAAATTGTCTCTGGACAGCTGCACTCTGAACAAATTGTAGCTTTTATTAAAAGAAGGACAGCACTACAAGTCACAGCAAAATAAAATAAACCCAACTGCTGACGTGTTTCGCACTGAAACTAGTGCTTAGTCATAGCATACTGTATATGCTTATTCAGCTATGACTAAGCACTAGTTTCAGTGCAAAACACGTCAGTGGTTGGGTTTATTTAATTTTGCTGTGACTTGTAGTGCTGTCCTTCTTTTAATAAAGGCGACAATTTGTTCAGAGTTCAGCTGTCCATAGACAATGGATTGGGAGAAGATGGCAGTATTGAAAGGAATTTGTAGGAGGAAAGCAGTATGAAAAGGAGACAACATCAAAATAAAAGGTAAGTGACACATTAACTGATTTTTTAACCACTTCACGACCGCCGCATGTACATATACGTCGGCAGAATGGCACGTACAGGCAGATGGACTTACCTGTATGTCCCTGCCTAGACGTGGGACATGCGGCGGTCGGTAATTCTGTGGGAGCGATCCAGGATGAGGGGGCGGCTATTCGTTTTTGTCCGCCCCCTCGCGATCGCTCCCAGCGAATCCGCTCCCTCCCTGCTCTGCATATCCTCTGCCTGTGTTATGTAAACACTGGCAGAGGAAGTGATGTCAGCTCTCCTCTCGGCGGTATTTTCAATTCGGCGAGAGGAGAGAAGACATCACAAGTAAGTCGCACCAACACTACACAGACACCACACACATAGGCACACTTAACCCTTTCAGATCACCCCCCCCCCAGCCCCCTATCACAGTGTCACTAATAGCAGTGATCATATATTTACTGATCACTGCATTTAGTGTCAGTATGAGGAATCATGTTTGATATAACAAAGTGTCGGAGCTACCATTTTTTCACAGACACCTTTGAGATCAACACCTGCCTTGAAATTATGAATAAAGACCAGGCAAAAGGGAGAGGAAATTACATGACACAACCTTTGGACCCCCCACTGACCAATTGGGTGCCTATCTGGATTTTTGCTGCTGTATATTATGAAGAATTGATATGTAGGTAAATTGAGTGGATTTTTTGACATTAGAACAGCGGCAGCACTTGCTAGACAGCATTAGCCATTCACCAACTGGTTTCACTTGGTGCCTGGAATTGAAATAATTGTAAGGTCTCTTTTTTTGTCAGATAACCCAACCCCTCCTTGTTACTTAACATGTACAATTCCTACATAGAGCTCACACGCCATAGCTCTGACTTTTTCACAGCAGCTATCACTTCCAATACTTCTATCTTCATGCATGGTATCTTAATAAATTTTGTCCACACACGTCTTATGATTATTAACATCAAAATAAATCACGACTTTGCTATTGGGAGCAAGCCATTGTCTTTAACCACTTAGGGCCAGATTCAGAAAGACTTGCGCTGGAGTATATCGATATGCGCCGCGTAACTGTCAAGATGCGCCGTAGTATCTATGCGGCCGTACCCACAAAACTAGATGCGACAGAAAACGGGCTTTCTCCGATCGGCTTAACTTTCCCTCGCCAGAGTATCGTAAGCGCATATTTTCGCTTGTCGCATCCGTCGCGCCTATTGATTTCCCATTCAAATATGCAAATGAGGGAGATTTCCCGATTTGCGAACGGATTAGCACCAGACGCTGGCTACATGCGCCGCGCGTATGTCGTCCGTCTGTCGCAAAGTTATTCCTATAAATAGCTGCTTTATCTTTACTCCTGACGGCCACAGGTCAGCAGGAGAGCAGCTACAGCAGCAGCGTTACAGACGAAAATAGCTAGGTGAACAACCACACTTGCAAGGACAACACCTCTGTGTGCCAACATGCCAGGGGCAGCCGTGGTCCTAGCACTACTAATGGGTCCCCCGGTACGGAGGAGGCGGACACGTGAGAGGATATACCGCACGCGCATGAGCCTCTTTGGCATGGGTGATGAGGAGGTGTATCGCCTCTTCAGATTCAGCCCAGATGCAATCCTTGAACTAACCACAACCCTGCAGGATGACATCACCAGCCCAACACACCGCTCACAAGCAGTGCAGCCTCTGGTGAAGGTACTGGCAACACTTCATTTCCTTGCAAGTGGATCATTCCAGCGTACAAGTGGAGTGGTGGCTGGGATGTCACAGTCCACCATGAGCAGATGTGTGCACCAGGTTGTCCCCGCAATCCTCAGACGCATGTCCCACCACTTCATCAGACCAACCACTGAGGAGCTGCGGCTGAAGGCAATGACAGATTTCTACAGCATTTGCAGATTCCCACGCACCGTGGGGGCCATTGATTGCACACATGTGGCACTCCAGCCCCCCAGTGCCACAGAGCACATATACCGCAATCGGAAGCATTGGCATTCCATCAACGTACAGGTGATAGCCGATGCCCAATGCCTCATATGGCACGTCCGTGCCAAACACCCCGGATCCAGCCATGACAGCTACATCTACAATCAGAGCCCCATCCCAATGGAATTCGAACAGAACATGTATGGGGACAGCTGGCTGGTGAGTGACATGGGTGGCAGGCATGACTGTCCCCCCCATGATGCTGACATCACATGGGGCACATGCATGACTAACATCCTCATGTCTTTTCCCTTACAGGTGACTCTGCATATGCACTGGGACCCCATCTAATGACTCCTTTCCGGAACCCCCAAACCAGAGGAGAGAGAAGATACAATGTGGCACATATCAAAACTCGTGCAGTGGTGGAGCAAACATTTGGGCTCCTGAAGTCCCGTTTCCGCTGCCTGGATAAGTCTGGGGGGGCCCTATTGTATTCCCCTACCTTCGTGTGTTAGATCATCGGTGTATGTTGCATTCTGCACAACTTTGCCATGAGAAAAAGCCTGCAGATTGACATACGTGATGACCTGACCCCCCAACCAGACAGCCCCCCCCTGCCAGAGGAGACCCATTCAGCTGATGGAAGAGCAGTCAGGAGGGTCCTCGCCGTAGGCATCTTTGGACACTAAACAAAAACATTGATAACACAATGCACCCATGCACGCCACTGAGGTCCCTAGATCACACACACCACATCCACATCACATTGGATTAGCCCAAGTCCAACATGCAGGACTTGGGAGCAGCAACGCCGGCGTCAAGGCCCCAATGATGTCGCTGTCCATTCATACACCATTCACACGTCATTCACACAGCCGTGGGGATAACTTCTCCCCAACGGCCAAGGGTGACACCCCTTACTGGCAGGAGTGCCACCCCCTCACATTCACACACCATTCACACTGTCCCCTGCACTCCTGACCGTGTGCAGTTAAACTCAAAATAAAAAGCTCATAACCTGAGCAACATTAAAATAAGAAAAAACTCATAACCTGAGCCAAAACAAAAAATAAAAAAATAAAAAAAGCCCTCATCTGGGCTGACGGGGGCTCCTCCTGGTGGGCCCTCTCTGGCTCCTCAGCTGCCTGGAGGGAGTGGGGGGGCATATGGAGGTGGCTGATCCCCGGGTGGGCCACTCCTGGCAGGTGTGGCCTGCATGCCCTCCAAGGCCATGGCTATCCGGCCGAGGTATGATTTTGTGTGGGCCTGCATCCTGAGCTGCCGGGTCACTTCATAATGTTGGGCCCGCTGCCTCTGCCTCCCCTGGTCCCGGATGGCAGCTGTGTTGGCCTGGACGGCTGCAGTGAGGTGCCGAAGATCAGCCTGCACCTCCCCCAGGCTGGTCACCACTGCAGCGGAGTTGCAGCTGACGTCCTGCACTGCCTCTGTCATGTGTCCCACGGAGACCAGGCTGCCAGCTACACGGTCCAGGTGCCCAGCTATCTCCCCCATCTGCTGGGTCTGCCTGGCCTGGTCCCTCGCCATTTGGTCATGGACCACGTCAGACACCCCCCTGGTCTTCCGGGTGGCCTTCCTGGGGCCAGGAGATGGTAGTCCCCAGGGGGATGGAGTCGCCCTTGAGGGGCTTCCTAGGATGGGGGAGGGGATTAGAGAAGGCCCTGCTGAAGGGGAGGACTCCTCCAAAAATAAAACAAAGTCCTGCTCGGGAACAACAGGCTCCTCCTCAACCACCTCAGCAGGTAAGGTGTGGGCACTCCCCTCCATCTCAGTGTCTTCACCACCCAGGGGGTCGGCTCAGGATGCCGTTGGGGGGATGGGGTGAACTGGCCGCCGACAGATGATGGCCCAGCTCTGTCATCTGTGGATGACACAAAGCAGACACATGTTGGTGGTCCCACACACTTGGCACATGTACCCCCCCCCCACATGCAACACACCAAATAGGGGATAAAAAACACTTACCTGTCCTGGAGCCTTCCTCCACGGAATCATATCCCAGTACCCCCTCCAACTGCTCCCTCTCCAGGCAGCGGGCGACCACCTCCTCCTCCGTGGTCAGGCTGACCGCACATGGGGGTCCACCACCCGTGCCCCTCTCATGCCTCCTGGTGGTGGCCACCTTGCCCCGGACTTTGCGCCTCAAATCATTGATTTTTTTCCCGATATCGGCAGCAGTCCGGGTGGAGTAGCCCAAAACATTGACCCTGCCAGCAATGCTCTCCAGGATGCCCTGCTTCCTGTCCTGGCTGCTCTTCCTACTTTTCCTGCCATGGAGGAAGTCATTGTAGGTCTCCATAGCGGAGATCACTACAGACAGCTCTTGGGCGTTAAAGTTGAGGTTTCTCCTCTCTTTGCGGGGAACGGGAGCAGCCATCACACAGCAAAAATTACTACCCTGGGGTGGGGGGAACCGGATATACTTTTGCGCCGGAAAGGCGCATCTGCGGCCGCCTTTATACGCGCAACGGAACACATTGCGCTGCCGTTTCCCATGAAGTGGTGCTGACGGAAGTTGTGAGCATGCGCACAGGGGAGCGAGTGGAGCCCTCCCTCACTGTGCATGCTCCGTGGATGATGCGATGAACGTAAGTCACTGCGCTGGGCTCCGCCCATCATTTACATATGATCACACCCACTTCCACTTGCGTCGGGTTGCGCCAGCGCTTTTTCGTTACTCCGCCGCAAAGTAACGAACATGCGCTTGGTGAATACTGTACTTGACTCACTAGTTCGCGTCAGCGTAACGTATATGCGCTGCGCTACGCCGGATAAAATATGCACGCATCTACCTGAATCTGGCCCTTAATCACCAGGCCTATTTTGACACTTCTCTCCTTCATGTAAAAATCACAATTTTTTGGCTAGAAAATTAATCAGAACCTCCAAACATTATATATATATATTTTTTTTAGCAGACACCCTAGGGAATAAAATGGCGGTCATTGCAACTTTTTTCTTGCACGGTATTTACGCAATAATTATTCAAATGCCTTTTTTTAGGGAAAAAAACGGTTTCATGAATTAAAAAACAACAAAACAGTAAAGTTAGCCCAATTTTTTTGTATAATGTGAAAGACGATGTTACGCCGAGTAAATAGATACCTAAAATGTCACGCTTTAAAATTGCGCACAGTCATGAAATGGCGCCAAACTTCAGTACTTAAAAATCTCCATAGGTGACGCTTAATTTTTTTTACAGGTTACTATTTTTGCATTACAGAAGAGGTCTAGTGCTAGAATTGTTGCAGACGCTCTACCGCACACAATGATACCTCACATGTGGGGTTCGAACGGTGTTTACCTATGTAGGTGGGCTTCTGCACGCAAGCGACCGGGACAGGGGCGTTTTATTTTTTTATTATTATTATTATTATTATTATTATTATTATTTTTTACTTAATTTTTTTACTTTTACACTTTTTTTAAAAATAAAAATTTAAATTTTGATCACTTTTATTCCTATTACAAGGAATGTAAATATCCCTTGTAATAGGAATCACTGTGACAGGTCCTCTTTATGGAGAGATGTGGGGTCAATAAGACCCCACATCTCTCCTCCAGGCTGGAAAGCATTAGACCGTGAAAAAAAAATCACAGATCTAATGCTTTCAGCCGCCATTGCGGCTGTGTTTACATTCCAGGTACTGGGCGTGACGTCATAACATCGCGCCCGGTCCTCCGACGGTCATAGAGATGACTGTGACCATCTGGTCACCAGTCATCTCTATGGTTCTGCAGGGAACGCCGGCCGATTTGCTCTTCGGGTCCCCGATGGCACGGGAGAGCCCGGAGAAGCACCGGAACCGCCACTTTGATAATTCTTATGGTGCACAGAATCGCCGGCTGAAGACGGTGATATCTGAATGATGCCTGTGGCTGCAGGCATCATCCAGATATCACCGCGCAAAGTCGAGGACGTCCATGGACGTCCTAAGGTGAGCAAGTGGTTAAAGTAATGTTGTCTGAACCTGACTACTGTAATTGGCAGTTTTCAGAACTTTCTGTATGTGTCAATTGCTAACTCTATCTACACTCCGGTTTCTTGTATGTTCCTGTTGGTCAGCCCATGATAGTGTAATCTATATATATAAAACTCAACGTGTGTGTGTGTGTGTATGTATGTATGTTCCAGCATCAAGTCCAAACGGCTAAAGATATTAACATGAAACTTGGCACACATGTTACTTATATGTCAGCAACAAACATAGGATAGGTGGTTTAACCCTTACCCACCCCCCATTTGCCATGGTCAGGGTTTTTCTTTAAAGTTCCATTCAACTCTATGGGAAAGGGTTTTTCTTTAAAGTCCCATTCAACTCTATGGGAAATACATGTTACTTCATAACTTCCAAACGGCGGTTTTTGTTTGTCAGCAACAAACATAGGATGGGTGGTTTAACCCTTACCCACCCCCATTTGCCATGGCCGGGGTTTTTCTTTACAGTCCCATTCAACTCTATGTGAAAGGGTTTTTCTTTAAAGTCCCATTCAACTCTATGGGAAATACATGTTACTTCATAACTTCCAAACGGCGGTTTTTTAACCACAGTTTTTTTTATCACAGCTCAGCTACACCTTACTCCACAAGCTCTGCACTGCAATCTAAACTGGTTGTGTGAGAGGGCTATTCTTGCTGCTAAAAATGAGGATGTCCGTGAAATTAACAATCAAATACTTTCTATGATACCAGGAGCAGTTACTGAGTACAAATCTTTTGATACCGTAGTAGATGCCGATGAGGCTGTGAATTTCCCACCAGAATTCCTGAATTCCCTTGATCCAGCTGGATTGCCACAACATCGCCTATCACTTAAAGTTGGATGTCCTATTTTATTACGAAACCTTGACCCACCAAAACTGTGCAATGGAACAAGGCTGTGTGTGAAAAACATGTTGCCTAATGTGTTGGAAGCTACTATTTTGACAGGAAAGGGAAAGGGAGAAACAGTTTTTATTCCACGAATACCTCTTATTCCAACAGATCTGCCTTTTAGTTTCAAGAGACTACAACTCCCAGTGACGCTTGCATTTTCCATCACGATCAACAAGTCACAAGGGCAGTCCATTTGGTTCTGCGGAGTTGATTTAAGATCACCATGTTTTTCACATGGGCAACTTTATGTAGCGTGCTCCAGGGTGGGTTCCCCAAATAATTTGTTCATTTTAGCAAATGCGGGAGAAACTAAGAATATAGTATACATACAAGTATTGCAATAATATGTCAGTTGAGTTAACCGCACTTTTTAAAGGTCTGTGAGTTGGTACTAATCTGCTTCATTGTACCATATTTTGCTCTGTTTCAACATTCACAAACTGAAAAGGAAAATGTTATAAAAGTTATGAAATACAATACTCTTTAATCAAATAGTTTTATCTGTCAAATTTCTAAAATTAAACATTGTGTTATTTATTATTTATTTATATTTATATAACTATGATTTTCCTCCCCAAAAGGTTAAGATAGGAAGACCGGGCAATGCCGGGTATTCAGCTAGTATATAATGTTTTCAAGAAACCACAATGGTTCCCCCTGACGCCCCCTTTCAATGCAACCCCCGGGCTTCCAATTTTGGGAGGGTGACCATGGATATCCTCCTAGAACTCTGCCTCCCGTATGCCCCCTGGCGCAATCAAGATGGCCCTTTACCATGTAATTAACTGATCACATTTAAACAGACTTGCTGGGTATCAGCAGCCCTTTTCTCTCACACTGTGTCTCTGTAAGGAAAGAAGAGACGTTAACTGCCAAGAATGTCAGTAAATTGTTTACACTTATAATCAGTGTTGCCTATCAGTGCCAACTATCAGTGCTCATAAATGCCACCTATTAGTGTACATCAATGCTACCTATCAGTGCCGTCGATCAGTGCTGCATTTCAGTGCCGCCTACCATTGCTCATCAATGCAACTTATCAGTACCACCTATCAGTGCCCATCAGTGCTGCCTATCAATGCTCATCAATACCGCGTATCAGTGCTGAATTTCAGTGCCACCTATCAGTGCTCATCAATACTGTCTATCAGCGCCACCTATCAGTGCCCTTCAGGGCCCCCTGAAGACGTAATCTACTAAACGGACGTCGGCGGCGGTACCTGGTCACTCTAATCCATGTCACTTCCTGTCCCTCTGGTTGCTGCCTACGGCTGGTGGAACGCACAATATCCATGGAGGTGGAGGTAGGGTTTTTTCAGATAAGCCAGCACCCCCAGTTCCGGCATAGGCACTTTTTAATGTAAGGAGCTATTAGGCTATTGTTGTATATGCTTTTTATTAATAAATCAGTATAACACTATGGATGTCTTCCATTCCTTTTACATATCCTAACTGTGAGAAAGAGGTTTTCTACACTATTCCTGTCCATTATCCTGCTAAAGCGATATCTGACTCTCTTTTTAATTAAAGAAGCCAGATACATCTGGTAAGCAGATTATTTATCCTCAGTAGAGATGAGCCGAACATACCCGGGTTCGGTTCGCACCAGAACGTTCGAACAGACCGTCCGTTCGCACAAACATTTAGAACCCCATTGAAGTCTATGGGACTGGAATGTTTGAATTCAAAAGTGCTCATTTTAAAGTCCAATATGCAAGTTATTGATGGAAAACATCTTTGAGAACCCGGGTCTTGTCCCAGGGAACATGTATCAATGGAAAAAAAGTTTTAAAAACTGTCGTTTTTTTCCATTGATGTTCCCTCAGACAAGAACCGGGTTCTTAAAGACATTTTCACAGGCATACTATAGACACCCAGCACTGCAGGTACAATATTGACACCAACAGTGACACCAACTGCGCTCAGGTGGTATGTAACAGCACACGTGCATTGACACCAAATGCGCTCAGGTGGTATGTAACAGCACACGTGCGGTGACACCAAATGCGCTCAGGTGGTATGTAACAGCAAACGTGCAGTGACACTGTCAGGAGGGGTGATAGATCAGAACCGTGTGACTGCACAGAGGAGACCAAACAACATAATAGTGAAGTAAAAGGTGTTTATTTACAAGTAAGTGAGGACAACCAGTGCAAACAGCAAACAGTATATACAATCAAAAGGGAGTACCGTATACATAAGTCAAGCCAAGCCGAGGTCATACACATGGGATATCAGCAGATGGGACAGGACAGAGCAGGGAACGGATGGATGGACTAGCTGCGGGATAAGGACTCAGGGGAGACAGGGACCAGGAAACAGGGCAGACAAGTCCAGGCGGGATCAGGATCAGGGATCAGGATCTCAGAACGGGATCGAGGCACAGAATCTGGATCAAGGCACAGAATCAGAATCAGAAGACGGGTTCAGGGTACAGGCTCAGGTCTGGAAGGTATGACGATACCAGGGCGAGGAGTGATTACACACGCCGGGTATTATAGAGGCGTGCTGATTGCATTCAGGTCACACCTGAACGCAGGAAAGGCTGTGTGCTTCAAATGACCAAGAACCCCCCGCTGGTGGAGGCCAGTACTGCAGCCAAAATAACAGGCAGATTTACCAGCAGGGGGAATAATTCCTGACAGTACCCCCCCTCAAAGGAGCGGCCTCCGGACGCTCCAACCAGTTGTTGCTGGGGAAGGCTCATGGTGTCAAGCCGGGCAGTGGATAAAAGCTCCGGGTCATCGAGCTGGGCAGAGGGCATAGGCTCCGGGTCATCAAGCTGGGCAGCAGACGAAGGCTCCGGGTCATCAAGCTGGGCAGCAGACCAAGGCTCCGGGTCATCGAGCTGGACAGCAGACGAAGGCTCCGGGTCATCGAGCTGGGCAGCAGACGAAGGGTCCAGGTCATCGAGCTGGGCAGCAGACGAAGGCTCCGGGTCATCGAGCTGGGCAGCGGACGAAGGCTCCGGGTCATCGAGCTGGGCAGCAGATGAAGGCTCCGGGTCATCGAGCTGGGCAGCGGACAAAGGCTCCAGGTCATCGAGCTGGGCAGCGGACAAAGGCTCCGGGTCATCAAGCTGGGTAGCGGACAAAGGCTCCGGGTCATCAAGCTGGGCAGCGGACAAAGGCTCCGGGTCGTCGAGCTGGGCTGCGGACAAAGGCTCCGGGTCATCGAGCTGGGCAGCGGACAAAGGCTCCGGGTCATCGAGCTGGGCAGCGGACAAAGGCTCCAGGTCATCGAGCTGGGCAGTGGACAAAGGCTCCGGGTCATCGAGCTGGGCAGCGGACAAAGGCTCCGGGTCATCGAGCTGGGCAGCAGGCTCTGGGTCGTTGAGCTGGGCAGCAGGCTCTGGGTCGTCGAGCTGGGCCGCAGGCTCCGGGTCGTCGAGCTGGGCAGCAGGCTCCGGAACAAGCGGCCGGCAGACTGGCACAGGAACAGCAGGCTGGCAGACTGGCACAGAAACAGCAGGCTGGCAGACTGGCACATGAACAGCAGGCTGGCAGACTGGCACAGGAACAGCAGGCTGGCAGACTGGCACAGAAACATAGGGCTGGCAGGCTGGCACAGAAACATCGGGCTGGCAGGCTGGCACAGAAACATCGGGCTGGCAGGCTGGAACAGAAACATCGGGCTGGCAGGCTGGCACAGAAACATCGGCTGGCAGGCTGGCAGGCTGGCACAGGAACATCAGGCTGGCAGGCTGGCACAGGAACATCGGACTGGCAGGCTGGCACAGGAACTTCAGACTGGCAGGCTGGCACAGGAACTTCAGACTGGCAGGCTGGCACAGGAACATCAGACTGGCAGGCTGGCACAGGAACATCAGACTGGCAGGCTGGCACAGGAACATCGGGCTGGCACAGGAACATCAGGCTGGCACAGGAACAAGCTGGGAGGCTGGCACTGGAACAGGCTGGTTGGCTGGCACAGGCTGGGCAGCTGGCACTGGAACAGGCTGGTCAGATAGCACAAGCTGGGTGGCTGGCACTGGAACAGGTAGAGCAGCTGGCACTTGAACAGATAGAGCAGCTGGCACAGGAAAAAGCTGGGAGGCTGGCACTGGAACAGGCTGGTTGGCTGGCCCAAGCTGGGCAGCTGGCACTGAAACAGATGGCACTGGGACGGGTGGCACTGGGACGGGCTGAACAGGTGGCACTGGGACAGGTTGAGCAGAGGGCACTGGGACAGGCTCGGTAACTGGCACAATGGTATGGGTTGGGAAGTACTTCCGTTTCTTTTTAGACTTAGACACTGCGGGTTTGTTAACAGAGGCGATGTATGAAGAAGATGGAATTAAGTAGGAGGAGGGGTTGGAATATGGCAGAGACACAGGGATGGTGACTGGAGGAGGTTTTTGTGGAGTTGTTACAGGTGGATTATAGGCAGGGTAGGTACAATTATTAGAAATTGGGTAGTAATATTTGGTAGGGTGCGGAATTAACTGGGCGAAAGCTGAGGATGTCATTGGCGATGGGCGGATAGATCCTTGGGAAGGTAGGGGGTTATTAGCAGGGCTGGAACAGACTGGTTTGGCTGGAATCAGGAAATCTGACCATGCCTGCGGCACAGGTCGAACAAAAGCAGGTTCACACACACCTTGTCTAATCAGAGACTGCACAGAACTAATACACTCCGATAACTTTTGCTGGGGACAAGAAAAATAATACTCATCAAAAGACGCCGGATCATCCTCTAATAACCACACCAGGGATTCAACTTGGTCATGACTGAAGGGGGGAGAGAAATCGTCCCTACCGACAGGAATAGATGACAGGGCTGGCTTTACACACAACCGAATTAATGGCTGAACATCATTAAAAGTCATGTAACCCTGATCCACACAGAAATGAGCTAATCGGATAGTTTCCATTAGCTGGTCACTATTCCAACCCTCCAAAACCTGGCGACAATACCCCTCATCCTCTTCAGCCAGCAGAGAATAATAAAGGATGTCATCGCAATCTATGTTTAGAGCAATGCACTACACCAGGATGGTTCCTTAATGCAGTCACGTCTGATCAAGAGAGGCCCTGGTATACTGTCAGGAGGGGTGATAGATCAGAACCGTGTGGCTGCACAGAGGAGACCAAACAACATAATAGTGAAGTAAAAGGTGTTTATTTACAAGTAAGTGAGGACAACCAGTGCAAACAGCAAACAGTATATACAATCAAAAGGGAGTACCGTATACATAAGTCAAGCCAAGCCGAGGTCATACACATGGGATATCAGCAGATGGGACAGGACAGAGCAGGGAACGGATGGATGGACTAGCTGCGGGATAAGGACTCAGGGGAGACAGGGATCAGGAAACAGGGCAGACAAGTCCAGGCGGGATCAGGATCAGGGATCAGGATCTCAGAACAGGATCGAGGCACAGAATCAGGATCAAGGCACATAATCAGAATCAGAAGACGGGTTCAGGGTACAGGCTCAGGTCCGGAAGGTATGACGATACCAGGGCAAGGAGTGATTACACACGCCGGGTATTATAGAGGCGTGCTGATTGCATTCAGGTCACACCTGAACGCAGGAAAGGCTGTGTGCTCCAAATGACCAAGAACCCCCCGCTGGTGGAGGCCAGTACTGCAGCCAAAATAACAGGCAGATTTACCAGCAGGGGGAACCATTTCTGAGGCGGCGTACACACGACCGAGGTTCTCGCTAGAAACCAGCGAGAACCTCGCGGGGAGCTGCATTCCAGCGAGAACCTCGGCCGTGTGTACGCTCTCGGCGAGCATCCCGTCGGGAATGCCGTCGAGCCGAAATAGAGAGCATGTTCTCTATTTGCTCGACGGCCCGTGGGGATGAATGGCTGGTTGCCATTCCCGACAGGCGGGTCGCCGAATCTGACGGCCGGCAGAGAACCTCGACGGGCGGAACGATGTGTTCAGCCCGTCAAGGTTCTCTGCCGTGTGTACGCCGCCTGTCAGACACTAACTGCGCTCAGGTGGTATGTAACAGCAAACGTGCAGTGACACCAACTGCGCTCAGGTGGTATGTAACAGCACACGTGTGGTGACACCAAATGCGCTCAGGTGATATGTAACAGCACACGTGCGGTGACACCAAATGCGCTCAGGTGGTATGTAACAGCACACGTGCGGTGACACCAAATGCGCTCAGGTGGTATGTAACAGCACACGTGCGGTGACACCAAATGCGCTCAGGTGGTACGTAACAGCACACGTGCGGTGACACCAAATGCGCTCAGGTGGTAAGTAACAGCACACGTGCGGTGACACCAAATGCGCTCAGGTGGTATGTAACAGCACACGTGCGGTGACACCAAATGCACTCAGGTAGTATGTAACAGCACACGTGCGGTGACACCAAATGCGCTCAGGTGGTATGTAACAGCAAACGTGCGGTGACACTAACTGCGCTCAGGTGGTATGTAACAGCAAACGTGCGGTGACACCAACTGCGCTCAGGTGGTATGTAACAGCACACGTGCGGTGACACCAAATGCGCTCAGGTGGTATGTAACAGCACACGTGCGGTGACACTAACTGCGCTCAGGTGGTATGTAACAGCAAACGTGCGGTGACACCAACTGCGCTCAGGTGGTATGTAACAGCACACGTGTGGTGACACCAAATGCGCTCAGGTGGTATGTAACAGCACACGTGCAGTGACACCAAATGTGCTCAGGTGGTATGTAACAGCACACGTGCAGTGACACCAAATGCGCTCAGGTGATATGTAACAGCACACGTGCGGTGACACCAAATGTGCTCAGGTGGTATGTAACAGCACACGTGCGGTGACACCAAATGCGCTCAGGTGGTATGTAACAGCACACGTGCGGTGACACCAAATGCGCTCAGGTGGTATGTAACAGCACACGTGCAGTGACACCAAATGCGCTCAGGTGGTATTAAACAGCACACGCACAGTCAGAGCGACTGCGTTTCTGTGCAATTCAATAGCCCACTTGCATTAACAGCAACTGCCTTTCTGTGCAAATAAATAGCACACTTGCACTAACAGGTAATGCGTCTATGTGCAATTAACAACTTGACCACTGGGCACTTAAACCCCCTTCCTAACCAGACCAATTTTCAGCTTTCGGTGCTCTCACAATTTGAATGACAATTACTCAGTCATACAACATTGTACCCATTTGAAATTTTTGTCCTTTTTTTCACACAAATAAAGCTTTCTTTTGGTGGTATTTGATCACCTCTGGGTTTTTTATTTTTTGCGCTATAAAAGAAAAACGACTGAAAATTCTGTAAAAAAAATAACTTGTTTCTGTCATATTAGCAGGTTATTTCTCACACACAGCATATGCATACCACAAATTACACCCCAAAACACATTCTGCTATTCCTCCCGAGTATGGCGATACCCCATGTGTGGGACTTTTACACAGCGTGGCCACATACAGAGGCCCAACATGCAGGGAACGCCATCAGGCGTTCTGGAACACCCAGACCAATTCTGACATTCCTCTCCTACATGTAAAAATCATCATTTATTTGATGGAAAATTACATAGAACCCCAAAACATTATATATGCCTTTTTAGCAAAGACCCTAGATAATACAATGGCGGTCTTTGCAACTTTATATCGCGCATGGTATTTGCAAAGCAATTTTGTGCTTTTTAAAAAAAACACATTAAAGTTAGCCCAATGTTTTTGCATAATATGAAAGATGAAGTTACGCCGAGTAAATAGATACCCAACATGTCACCCTTCAAAATTGCGCACACTTGTGAAATGGCGCCAAACTTTGCTACTTAAAAATCCCAATAGGCGACGCTTTAAATATTTTTTACTGGTTACATCTTTTTAGTTGGAGAAGAGCTCTAGGGCCAAAATGATTGCTCTCGCTCTAACGTTCACAGCGATACCTCATATGTGGGGTTTGAATACTGTTTTCATATGTGGGCGGGACTTACGTGTGCGGTCGCTTCTGTATATGAGCACGCGGGAACAGGGGCGCTTTAAATTTTAAAAAAATTTTATTGCTCATTTCACTTTATTTATTTTAGTTTGACACGTTTTTCCCCAAAAATAAATGTTTTGATAACTTTTATTCCTATTACAAGGAATGTAAACATCCCATGTAATAGGAATATAGCATGACAGGTCCTCTTTACAGTGTGATATGGGGTCAATAAGACCCCACATCTCACCTCTAGGCTGAGAAGCCTGACAAAAAAAAAAAAGATCCTGGATTTGATCGTAGCGGTGAGTCGGAAGAAGCACCGGATGGCGAAGGGAGGGGGGACGTCCCCTTTCGCCTCCCGTAAGAACGATCAAGAGGTGGAACAGCCGCCATGATCATTCTGATGGTGTAGGGAATGGCTGGCTGAAAAAGATGATATCTGAATGATGCCTGTAGCTGCAGGCATCATTCAGATATCCCTGCACAAATTCAAGGACGTCATGACGGCCGGCGGGCGGGAAGTGGTTAAAACGCATTTTTTTCCCCAGAGTATTTTCTGGGTATTGCAGAGTATTAGCTGGGGTATTGCAGAGTATTGGTGCAGGGGTATTGCAGAGTGGGTATTGCAGAGTATTGGTGCGGGGGTATTACAGAGTATTGGTGCGGGGGTATTGCAGAGTATTGGTGCGGGGGTATTGCAGAGTATTGTGGGGGGTATTGCAGAGTATTTGCGCAGGAGTATTGCGCAGGGGGGGTATGCAGAGTATTGCAGGGGGTTGCAGGGATGGCTGAGCAGGGATGGATCTGTGTCTGCAATAGTCACAGATCCAGCCACAGCGCTGCTGACACCCGCGCTCCCCACTCTCACACTGTACCGATCGGTACAGAGAGAGGAGGGAGGAACCGGCGTCATCAAATGACGCCAGTTTGTTTACATGTGATTGCTCTGTCATTGGACTGAGCGATCACGTGGTAAATGGGCGCTATCAGCGGCAATTTACCGCGATTTGTGATCCCATTCCTGTGTGCGCGCCCTAGGGGGCGCGCGGGAGCGCGATTCTGGGAGGACGTCCATTGTTGCTTAAAAGCCACCGTAGCTTCCCATAATTCTTGGGGACTATACCATGAGGCCTGAGAGACAGCCCCAGTAGCCATCTTCCTTCTTCATACATGCACCTTCTCCAGAGAACTCCACATCTATTCAGCTACAATTCTAATGTCAGCTTTATGGAAACATCACCGGTATGATTATAAGTATAATTATTTTCCCTAGTTAGACTAGTGTGTTAGGACTGTATATTTGTATATTTTGTATACTTATGAGTTGTTAAGAGAGGAAAGTTAGCTGTCTGTCTAATTATACCTCAACCACGTATAGTGAGGGCAGAACACTCATATTACATTAAACTCAGTCAGTGAAACAGGGAGAAGAGGAGGGGGTGAAAAAGCCCATGCAGACACTGACAGGTTCTCTCTCCCTAACTGAAGCTGGAAAGCCTGTGTACATTGTTTCGGCCAGCTTGGCGGTCACAGGAATTGCAGACATCCGCTACACAAACTTTTGTTTTACACATGCTTTGTGGTTTAAAGGTAGGGCTGTGATGTCATCTATAGAGTTGAGTGGACACCTGGATGTTCGGGTTCGGCCGAACTTCGGGAAAAAAGTCCAGGTTCGGGACCCGAACTTGACCCGAACCCGAACCCCATTGAAGTCAATGGGGACCCACATTTTTGACTACTAAAATGTCTCTAAAAAACTAAGGGAAAGGGCTAGAGAGCTGCAAATGGCAGCAAAATGATGGTAAGAGCATGACAAGTACTTTGCAATCAAATGTGGATAGGAAAATAAAACTTAAAATAACATAAAATACATAAAAAAATCTTGACAAGCAGGAACCTTCCCCAATGATGGGACACTATTCCTCCCACTGATACCAATGATGAGACACTATTTCTCCCACGGACACAAATGATGGGGCACTATTCCTCTCAATGATACCAATGATGGGGCACCATTTCTCCCACTGACACAAATGCTGGGAAACTATTCCTCACAATGATACCAATGATGGGAGACTATTCCTCCCACTGATACCAATGATGCGGCACTATTTCTCCCACTGACACAAATGATGGGAAACTATTCCTCCCAATGATACCAATGATGGGGCACTATTTCTCCCACTGACACAAATGATGGGACACAATTCCTCCCAATGATACCAATTATGGGGCACTATTTCTCCCACTGACACAAATGATGGGACACAATTCCTCCCAATGATACCAATGATGGGGCACTATATATCCCACTGACACAAATACTATTCCTCCCAATGACACCAATGATGGAAGACTATTCCTCCCACTGATACCAATGATGCGGCGCTGTTTCTCCCACTGACACAAATGATGGGACACTATTCCTCCCAATGATACCAATGATGGGGCACTATTTCTCCCACTGACACAAATGATGGGACACTATTCCTCCCAATGATACCAATGATGGGGCACTATTTCTCCCACTGACACAAATGATGGGACACTATTCCTCCCAATGATACCAATGATGGGGCACTATTTCTTCCACTGACACACATGATGGGACACTATTCCTCCCACTGATACCAATGATGGGGCACTATTTCTCCCACTGACACAAATGATGGGACACTATTCCTGCCAATGATACCAATGATGGGACACTATTCCTCCCAATGATACCAATGATGGGGCACTATTTCTCCCACTGACACAAATGATGGGACACTATTCCTCCCAATGATACCAATGATGGGAGACTATTCCTCCCACTGATACCAATGACGCGGCACTATTTCTCCCATTGACACAAATGATGGGACACTATTCCTGTAGGCATGGCTGTGATGGCTTCTAGGTCACACAAGTAAAACAAATGGCAGATTGACAGATTGGCTGCCGTGCAGCGTGCCGTTACATAGCCAAACTCCGAACCTGAACTTTCAGCAAATAATTCGGGTTCGGGTCCAAAAAAACACAAAGTTCGGTAAGAACCCGAACTTTACAGTTCAGGTTCGCTCAACCCTAGTCATCTAGGGTAAGAGAGTCCCTTGACAGAGTACAATATTGGGAATACAATGTTGGCCAGAATTACAGGGGAAATATATTCAGGGGTGATTACTGTATTTATCGGGGTATAGCGTGCTCCCGCGTATAGCACGCACCCCTAAAGTTGCCGCCATTCCTGTGGAAAAAACGTTTTTTGTACTTACAGTTTTGGTGTCTTGCGCGGCGTCCATCGGCGGCTTCGGGTGTCCTCTTCGTCTGGTCCGGCATCCGTCTGCGGCTTCGGGTGTCCTCTTCGTCTGGTCCGGCATCCGTCTGCGGCTTCGGGTGTCCTCTTCGACGGGTCCGGTGTCCTGTTCGGCGGGTCCGGTGTCCTCTTCGGCGGGTCCAGCGTCCTCGCAGCGTCCTCCTCGCTTTCCCGCGCCGAGTTTCAAATACTCCGCCGGCATATACCGAGCGCAGTACACTCGGGTATAGTCGGGCAGACTCGGCTCCTCTCGCGCTGACGTCCTGGACGTACAGGACGTGAGCGCGAAAGGAGCCGAGCCTGCCCGACTATACGCGAGTGTACTGCACTCGGTATATGCAGGCGCAGTACACTCGTGAATAGTCGGGCAGGCTCGGCTACTCTCACGCTCACATCCTGTACGTCCAGGACGTCAGCGCGAGAGGAGCCGAGTCTGCCCGACTATACCCGAGTGTACTGCGCTCGGTATTTGCCGGCGCAGTATTTGAAACTCGGCGCGGGAAAGCGGCTATCGGCGTATACCGCGCACCCATGATTTTGCCCTGATTTTCAGGGCAAAAAAGTGCGCGGTATACGCCGATAAATACGGTATTTCAGATGATTGCAAAATGAATAAAAAGTGTGGCCATACAGTGGGAAAAGTGAATAGAATTCTGGAATGCATCACTAGAGGGGTCACCAGCAGTAGGAAGGACATTCTGGTTCCTCTATGTGGATTTTTAGCTAGACCTCATTAAAGCTGGTTATACATTATAATTTTTTTTTCATTCAACCACCGAGTCGAAAAAAAAAAAAATACAACTTCCAGGCGGCGGTCTGGCACTTACACAATCTATGAAGCTGGGCTGTGGTGTCCTTCAGAGGGCAGTCCTTGTGGGCAGGGCCGTCTTTACCATAGGGCAAACAGGGGCAGCTGCCCAGGGCCCTGTCACTGTTGGGGGCCCAAAGCAACCCCCTTTGGGCCCCAGGGCCCCAGATGGCAACCCCCCCTTTTTTTATAAAAAAAAAATTGTTTCATAAAAAAAAACTGTTTTTATATATTTCTTATATATATATATATATATATATATAATATATATAATATAAATGTTATTATTATCAAAGGACCCAGAGGTCCCCACGGCCCCGGATGGCAACCCCCCCTTTTTTTTATAAAAATGTTTTTTGAATATTTTTATTTTATTTCATATATATATGTGTATATATATCTATCTATCTATCTATATATATATATATATATATATATATATATACAAATTATTAAAAGGGCTCAGAGGGCCCCATGTGGCAAACACCCTTTTTTATTTTTTTTTATAAATGTTTATTTTTTAATTTTTGTTTATATTTTTTTTTTATTAAAGGGCCCAGAGGTCCCCAGGGCCCCAGATGGCTACACCCCTTTTTTTATATATATTTTTCTTTATTTCTTCTTTTTTTATAAAGGCCCCCCCGCTTCTAAATTTGCGGCAGCCCCCCCCCCACTTCTCAATTTCAGGCGGCAGCACCCCCCCCCCCGGTTCTCTGCTCCAGGGGGCCCATGCCTGAAGCTGTGTAAGGGGTCCCATAATTGCTGATGGCAGCCCTGCTGCCCGTTTAAGCCCCTGTGCTGCCCACAAATCAGGCTGAAAATCATCAGCGGCACGCAGCCAGTGACAGTACTGCTTCCCTTCCCAGTGTTTTAAAATGTACAGTACCCCTGGCTTCCCTTTAGACATGCACTTCTCCCTTCCTGCTACTGGGTGCTGCTTGTATATGAAAGTGAATTATAATGTGATTTTATAACATCTCCAGTTTGCTCTTCCCGAGGCTGACTTCTTCATGTCCTGCGCCTCAAGGTATGTTACTGTTTGCTAATCTATATTGTAAATAGAAGTTTTCTGTATGCAAATCAAATCAATGGGCTGCTGTGCTTGCACAAATGAGGGCCGCCAAAACACATACATGTGAACCAGCCAGGCCCAAAATAATCTGGAGGGGGGCCCAAAAAAAATGTTTGCCCAGGGCCCAAACCATATTAAAGACGGCCCTGCTTGTGGGCAGTGGGGTGCAGGCAGTGGCTCCAGTTTCCATACGCCATGTGTCTCTCTTCCACCTAAACGCGAGGCATCCAATAGGATCGCCTGACACTTTGGTCAATCAAGAAACAGGTCTCATGACCTGCCTCCTGATTGGCAGGAGGAACTTTAGTGTGAAAATAGCAAAAATTCATTGGCTATCATCACACAACTGGGTGGGCTCAGAGTGCAATGCTCTGCGTTCCCAAGGCCACCTTTTGTGAAGCATATTACAGCCTCTGGCTCTAATCAGGTGCTTAAAAAAAACACCCCGCATTGGAATCCATGGTCCGGTGCCCTGATATGTAGATCAGGGGTAGGGATGAGCTTCGTGTTCGAGTCGAACCCATGTGCGACTCGAACATCGTATGTTCGATCGTTCGCTGAAAAACGAACATTACGGCCGTTCGTGACAAATTCGAGTGGCGCATCACGGCCCATAATTCACTGCGGCATTGCGCGCTGATGATTGGCCAAGCATGCACTATGACCCGCATGCTTGGCCAATCACAGCGCGCAAAAAACGAAGAGCCATAATTGGCCAAAGCCAGGGTGGCTTTGGCCAATTATGGCTCAGGGCTTTAATACACGCCCCACACTATAAAAGGCCACCTGCAGTGCGGCCTTGTGTAGTGTGTTACGGTGGTGGTTACAGTACAGATCAGTCCTAGAGAGAGAGAGAGAGTGTCTTTTTTTCTAGATATATAGATAGAGCAGGCAGGCTAGTCAGTTAAAGTTACAGTGTGTAGAGGATACATATACATCCCAGGTGTTGTACATATATTTATACACTGTATAGTTTAGCTAGATGAGTTCTTCCTATCCTAATTTACTGTCAGGCAGTTGATTGTGCTAGCTGCAGTATTCTCACGTGGTGTATTGCCTGTGTGCTCTGTAGTTTGCACCTAAATCTACTTGGTGTGTACTGCACTTGTGCTCTGTAGTTTGCACCTAAAGTTACTTTGTGTGTATCAGTACTGCACTTGTGCTCTGTAGTTTGCATATAAAGCTACTTTGTGTGTACCAGTACTGCACTTGTGCTCTGTAGTTTGCACATAAAGCTACTTTGTGTGTACTGAACTTGTGCTCTGTAGTTTGCACCTAAAGTTACTTGGTGTGTACTGCACTTGTGCTCTGTAGTTTGCACCTAAAGTTACTTTGTGTGTACCAGTACTGCACTTGTGCTCTGTAGTTTGCACATAAAGCTACTTTGTGTGTACTGCACTTGTGCTCTGTAATTTGCACCTAAAGTTGCTTGGTGTGTACTGCACTTGTGCTCTCTAGTTTGCACCTAAAGTTACTTTGTGTGTACCGGTACTGCACTTATGCTCTGTAGTTTGCACCTAAATCTACTTGGTGTGTACTGCACTTGTGCTCTGTAGTTTGCACCTAAAATTACTTTGTGTGTACCAGTACTGCACTTGTGCTCTGTAGTTTGCACATAAAGCTACTTTGTGTGTACTGCACTTGTGCTCTGTAATTTGCACCTAAAGTTACTTGGTGTGTACTGCACTTGTGCTCTCTAGTTTGCACCTAAAGTTACTTTGTGTGTACCGGTACTGCACTTATGCTCTGTAGTTTGCACCTAATCTACTTGGTGTGTACTGCACTTATGCTCTGTAGTTTGCACCTAAAATTACTTTGTGTGTACCAGTACTGCACGTTAGCTCTGTAGTTTGCACATAAAGCTACTTTGTGTGTACTGCACTTGTGCTCTGTAGTTTGCACCTAAAGTTACTTGGTGTATGGAAGAGGATGGACTGAGCGTGTGACGTGTGTGGGCGGGCTCTGCTGCTATTGCGATGCTCCATGTGTGAATCTGCAACCTCTCCTCCACCTGACTAGCAACTCCTTACCGTCTGCATTGGATGCGGTGTGGGATCGGTGATCAAGGGCTGGGTTCTGGTGTCTGGTGTTCTGGTATCTTTCAGCCCCTCTTCTACCCCCTTCCCGGTGGCAGCCCGCATATTTACAGTCCGGCACATCTATAGCCGCGGAGGTGAGCTGACTACACGCTCCGGAGGACTGCTGGAGAGAGGCAGGACTTTGGGGCTGGGTCTGGGAGCGAGGTCTCGGCACCCCCAACGCTCCTACGGCTGTGATTGTTCTCCTCACCTCCCTTGTGAATCTTCTGGACAATCTAACGGAGCCTCGGCACCCCCAGAGCTCCTGCGGCTGTGATCGCCCCACCCCCACACCTCACCTCACCTGTGGATTTAGTGCTCCTGCGGCTGTGATTGTTTTCCTCGGCATCTCCAACGCTCCTGCGGCTGTGATTGTTTTCCTCGGCACCCCCAGCGCTCCTGTGGCTGTGATTGTTCTCCTCGGCACCCCCAGCGCTCCTGCGGCTGTGACTGTTCTCCTCGGCACCCCCAGTGATCCTATGGCTGTGATTGTTCTCCTCGACACCCCCAGCGTCCCTAGTAGGTGTGACCTCTACTCCTACTGATAGACTGTCTGTAGATCTCCGGGGCACTTTTCCAGCAAGACTGAATCATTGAACCATCGAATCATTCTAAAGCCGCCTTCCATAACTCCCAGCTGGGACTCGCCGACAACATTGCTAGAGGTCACCAGAAAACGGTAGGCTGCGAATCTTTTTTTTTCCTCCCTATATGTATATGGACTTTCTCTTTTTCTCTTATTACTTGGGGAAAAAATTTGAAATCTTGATCCCTAAGTGAGGTTTTGGAAGTGTGGAACTGGTGTGGAAAGTGCTGCATAAAGGACACTTTAGGGAGGGGAAAAAAAAACTACTGGAAACTTAACATTTACCACAAGTGAACTGACATGAGGTTAAATGGCACCAAGTAAATCGCGAGCAAAAACGCAGATACCAGTAGTGACCCCTTGTTCTTCCCCCCAAGCTATGGCAGCAAAAACAGTTAAAGTGACAGGGGCTATAGGAAAATCTATACAGCCCGTGCAATCCCCCCAGAACTCCCCGCAAAGAGGATATCAGAGGGGACTCAAACCGGGAGAGAGGGGAGAGAGGGGGAGATGGACTGTAGTTCCTCTGGGAAGGAGATACTGGAGGCTATCAAGGCAAGCAGTGATGTGCTGTTAAATAAAATTGATTTCCTGGCTGTGGATGTATGCTCAATAAAACAAGAGTTTGATAAAATACAAAAAAAAACGGCAGAAATAGAAACCCGCATTTCCAAAGTGGAAGAGGAAATAAAAAAGGATAGCAAAGGCTGGCATACACTGAGAAAACAAATAAAAGAACTGCAGGACAGAGCTATAGATACGGAGAGCCGCCTGAGGAGGAACAATATATGCATCTTGGGTTTACCAGAACGAGCGGAGGGAGACAATCCAGTCAAATTTGCAGAAAAACTATTGGCTGAAATATTGAAATTAACAGAAGCAACTGTAATGTTTGTGGTAGAGCGAGCACATAGAATCTCGTTTCGTCTCCCCAAACCGGGAGCACCCCCCCGCCCTTTTTTGGTGCGTCTATTGAACTACAGAGACCGAGACCAAATCCTTTCAACGGCAAGAGTAAGGGTAGACATCCAATATGAGAACACAAAGCTACTTTTTTTTCCTGACTACCCGATGGAAATCCAGCAGCAAAGAAGAGAGTATACAGAGATCCGTAGAAGATTGAGAGAGAAAGGGTTAAAATACAGTCTACTATACCCCAGTAAACTACGAGTAATGGATGGGACACAAGTCCTTTTCTTTGAGACCCCAATTCAAGCAGGGGAGTGGTTAGATACCAAATAGAAAGACTGGAGGAGTGTGTGTTTTTTTTTTCCTTTTTTTTTGGTTTAAGACATTATTTCTATTTTTCTTCTTGGATTTTTTTTTTTTTTTGGGGGGGGGGGGGTGGGGAGGGGGGAGGGTAAAGGTATTAAGTGAGCTATGTGGAGAAATCGTACAGTATGTAACATATTTTATCCAGGGAAAGAGGAAATATGTAATATCTTTGTTGAATGAATGAGTAAGCACAAGTATGAATTGGAATATAAGTTATGATAGAATGATAGTAGTTGATAACAGTCAATTAATAATGAGCACTCAAACACTTGGGTATTAAAGAATATGTGAGCGCACCACATCTAAATAGGGAAATAAGAAATATATATTTATCTGTTGAATGAGGGATTAATTATGAATATGAACTGGAATATAAATTAAGGTAGATCAACAATAATTAATAATAGTTTATACACCTAAACACCCGAGTAATCATGAGTAAGAATTGGAATATAAGTTATGGTGGATCAGTAATAATTAATAATAGTTAATTAATAATCAATAATGAGCACTTAAGCACTTGGATATTTAAAGATAATATGAGAGAGGGTTGCCTTTTTTTTTCTTTTTTTTTCTTTTAGGAGTGAACTATGAATATGAATTGGAGTATTGGCTATACTTAGGTAATAATAATTAATGGAAAGCACATAAGCACTTGGCCACATTTTTTTTGTTTTTTTTGGGGGAGGGGAGGTCTTAAGATATGAAGAAATATAGATGTGTAGGGAGGATACGCAGTGAGTAGAGGCGCCCACCATAAAGTGAATGAGAGTTTTGAGAGTTAGGTGCTTCCCTTTCTTAAGTAGTAAGAAGGGAGGGTGGGGTATGTTAGATACTAGACCTATAAAAGAGATTTGGGTCAGTAAAAAAGGGGATAGAAGAAATTCCTCTCCACTCCCATCTGGGAATGGATGGAGGAAGATACAAGAGAAGGGAGTGGGGAGGGGTAGGGTGGGGAGGGTGGGGGGAGGGGGAATGAATGTGGAAGTGAAGAGGGAATGGGAAAGTCAATGGTGTGATTTAGGTACCCAAGAGGTATCTCCTAAAGGAATAATGTGGCATAATGAACAATGGAAGCATAAATCCTGCATTTATACTAGATACCATGCCTGGGAAGGATAACTGTTTTTCGATACTATCCTGGAATGTTCGAGGACTGAATTCAAAGTATAAACGTGCATTAATGTTTCAGTATATAAAAAAAAATTCTCCCCAGTTGGTCGTACTACAGGAGACGCACCTATTGGGGAAAAAATTAATTACGTTAAAAAAACCTTGGATACAGAAAACATACCACTCCACGTATTCTTCGTATGCTAGAGGGGTGTCGATCCTAGTGAATAAATCTTTTATAGGAGAAATAGAGAAGGCCCATATAGATGTAAACGGAAAGTATGTCATTCTAGTCTATAAGATAGGTAAGCAGAGATATGTAACAGCTGCCATATATATTCCACCTCCATTCTCGGTGGCAGTATTGAATGAAATAATGGAAAACACCATTCAGTATATGCCAGCGAGACTGATATTAATAGGAGATTTCAATGCTATCCTATCACCAGAGTTGGACAGACCAAAACCCCCTAAACAACATTCAACAGAACTATATAACTGGGCACAAGAAATGGGGGTAACAGAAGTTTGGCGATGGAAGAATCCAGGAGAAAGGGGATACTCATGCTTTTCCACCTCTTACAAGACGGCCTCTAGAATAGACTTGGCATTTACGGATTCCTTGATGTTAGCAGATATCGAGGAGGCCAAATACCTACCAAGTGGTTTGTCAGATCATTCTCCCCTATTTCTGTCAGTACGCATTCCAACTTCTAAAAATGCATCATTGTGGAGGCTAACCCCACACTGGGTAGAACACCCAGAAATAGGAGAGAAAATGGAATCAATAATGGGGGAATACTGGGAAAACAACGCAGGATCAGCCTCGGTAGGGATGGTATGGGATGCGTTTAAAGCCTACTTAAGAGGGCAATATATATCAAATATTTCAACAGTTAATAAAAAACAGAGGAAGAAGGAACAGGAATTAAAAACACAGATTGACATACAAAGGGAGAGATATGGGCAGGATCCCAGTAGCATCAACTTTGATGAAATGATGGCAGCATGCAGAAACCTTCATCTTCATATAGAAGAAATAACAAGATTGGAAATGCATAATAATAGACAGAATATTTTTGAACAGGGAGATAGGGGGGGTAGATTCCTGGCTAGACTAGCACAACAAGAACACCAAGCCACAATTATAGCAGAGATTGAAGATTTAAATGGACAGATAGTAAAAGAACCCAAAAAGATACTGGAGACCTTTAGAGAGTATTATAGTGAGCTCTATACCTCCTCTCTCCCATCTGGCTCCTGCCCGGAGGATATGGCGGACCTTCTGGACTGGATTGCCTTGGGGTGGTTGTCAGATGGGGAGAGGAGAGAACTGGTCAGGCCTATAGGGGTGGAGGAGATTATAGAGGTTATACGAACATTTTCAGGAGGAAAGGCACCAGGCCCAGATGGAATTCCTGTGGAATTCTATAAGAGATATGGAGTATTAATAGCCCCCAAACTAGTAGAAGTATTCACAAGCGGGCTAATGCAGGGAGCCCTGCCGGATTCTATGAGAGAGGCCCACATAACATTAATATATAAGGAAACAAAAGATCCAAAGATATGCTCATCATATAGGCCAATTGCATTATTAAATACAGATTTAAAAATACTGACAAAAATACTGACATCTAGAATACAGCCACTGCTTAGGAACATAATAGACTCGGACCAAACAGGATTTATGCCACAAAGGACACCAGATACCAACCTACGGAGGCTTTATACAAATATACATACACACCATATGCATGAGGGATCAAGGACAGTTGCCTCTTTAGATATTGAGAAAGCCTTTGATACGGTTGAATGGCCGTTTCTCTAAGAAAAAACTTAGAAGGATGGGATTCCCTTTAATATTTATCAAATGGATACAAACAATATATGAAAGGCCAATGTCCGCAGTGAAATTAGGGGGGAAACTGTCATCCTTTTTTCAATTATATAGAGGCACGAGGCAGGGCTGCCCTCTCTCTCCGACGCTCTTTGCAATCGCAATAGAGCCAGTGGCAGAGGCTCTCAGGACCACACCCAATATTCAGGGACTCCGGGTAGGGGGGCTGGAGGAGAGGGTAGCCCTGTATGCCGATGACATGTTGCTTTTTTTGAGAGATGCAGGTCCATCATTGGAAGGGGCTTTAGAAGTATTAAATACATATTCGATATATACAGGGCTCAAAGTAAATTGGAGTAAATCAATACTATTTCTGATAGATCAAGGAGCACCAAAAACCGCTGCTCCAAATACGGTATTAAAATGGGTATCGGAATTTAAATACTTAGGCATTAAAATATCTAGACAGATTGAAGATTTTCGAAAATTAAATTTAGACCCGGAGGTACAGGAGCTCGGGAAAAGAATAAAGATCTGGGCAACACTGCCGTTGTCACTACTGGGACGCATAAACTTGGTGAAAATGAAGGTGTTGCCAAAGTTTTTATACGCCTTCAGAAACTCTCCACAGTGGCTCCCAAAAAACTTTTTTACACAGCTACATGGAATGCTCTCTGCATTCATATGGGCTAATAAACCAGCTAGAATTAAATTAAATACACTTATGAGACCGGAAGGGCAGGGGGGATTAGCTTTCCCAGACTTCCATAAATACTATACAGCGGCACAGTTAGTGACAGCAGGGAGATGGTTAAACCTGGTTGGGTATGATTCAGCTACGATGCTGGAAGCAACAGTGGTCCAATCGGTGGAAGCATTGCAGGGGTTATTGTATAGGGGTATTAAAACCAGGAGAGATTTAACGCCAGCAATGAGAACAACAGTTAAAATATGGAAAATGGTCATAGGAAGAGAGAGGGGAAATAATAATCTATCTCCAAATACCCCCCTGTGGAGGAACCCGGAATTACCACATTTGGACTTGGTTCAGGATCCGGGAGCCTGGGCTAAATATGGGGTAAAGAAACTCTCACAGTTGATACAGGAGGGAAAGTTTCTATCATATGTAAAGATGAGACAATTATGGTATATTCCCGAGAGCTACGAGTTTAGATACAGGCAGCTTAATCATGCCTTGGTGGCTCAGTTCCCAGAGGGGACTCCACAACTGATGGAATCAGATATAGAACAAATGATAAAAGGCGGGAAGAGGACAATGTCAAATTTCTATGGTTACCTGATAAATACTACACCTTATGATATGAGCAAATTAAGGGAGAATTGGAAGAGAGATGCCCCGGGTTTAGGGAACTGGGAGGAAGTATGGAAATTCCCACTGAAGATTCTGGTATCCCTCCGGGATAAATTAATACAATACAAAATTGCACATAGAAGTCATTATACACCATACAGGCTGCATAAGATTTCACCAACTAACTCTCAGAATTGCTGGAGGTGTGTGGTTGCTCCAGGAGACTTCATGCATATATTTTGGCTCTGTCCTAAAATAGCAGTATTTTGGAGTAAGATTCTGAGAATGATAGAAAGAGTAACATCTGTAAGGCTGGAACAAGAAGTGGAGATCTGTCTCTTGGGATTAATAGGGGGTAATGCTATCTCAAAAGAAAGAAAAACACAGATAGGCCTGCTGCTGTTTTATGCCAGGAAAGCAATAGTGCTAAACTGGAAAAAAACAGAAGCCCCCTCAATAGCACAGTGGAAGAACTTAGTAAACAGTAATCTGATATTATACAGAGAGACATATTGCAATAGAGGATATGGGGAGAAATATAGGAGAGTATGGGCGAATTAGATAGAGAACTCTACAACAGCATCAGGATAAAGGGGGAACCGGGGTAATAATCACACCATTGGGAGAGTGGGGAAGGGTGAAAGCAGAACGTGTTGTGTTGTATGGGATGGAAGGATGGTATCGATGTTTTGGAGATATAAAAAGTTAATGTTAATATTATTGAAGTAAAGGTAGTCAAATATAATGTATATGTATGATTTATTTTTGTATGGAAAATGAGAAAATTTAAATAAAGAGATTTATAAAAAATAAAAAAAAGTTAATTTGTGTATACCAGTACTGCACTTGTGCTCTGTAGTTTGCACATAAAGTGACACTGTGTGTATGGCACTTGTGCTCTGTAGTTTGCACCTAAAGTTACTTGGGGTGTACTGCACTTGTGCTCTGTAGTTTGCATATAAAGCTACTTGATGTGTACTGCATGTGTGCTCTGCAGTTTGCACCTAAAGCTACGAGGTGTGTGTACTGCCTTTGTCCTCTGCAGGCCATTAATATGTCTGAAGAACAACAAGGAGAAGCAGAGAGCCACGAGGGCAAGCAGGCTCTGCGTCTAGAGGCAACAGTGCTGGTCATGGACACGATACACCCTCATCAGCACATGGCCGTTGGACACGCTCGTCCTTGTTTTCGGCAGCTGGCCGCGTTGAGCCGCAACATGCCGAAGACTTGGTAGAGTGGATGACCAAGCCGTCCTCATCCTCCTCATCCTCTCTCACCCAGGCTCAGGGTACTTTGTCGGGCAAAGTAGCTGCCAAGGCATATTCTTCCCTCTGCTCAATGGCATCACTCACTCCTTCCCTAGCCCCACCATGTCCTCCTGAGGAGTCCTCCGAACTGTTTGAACACAGTGTTGGGTACATGCTGCATGAGGATGTTCAGATAGAGAGGGGGTGCCCAAGGACAGCAATCGGGCAGTCATGTTCCCCCAGCTGCAGCATACTGCCAGGTTTTCTACAGTGATGAGGAGAGAGGGGATGATGAGGTTTACTGACTCTACGTGGGGACCTGATAGGAGAGAGGAGGAGGAGGAGGCACAGGCACATCTCCAATGAGGCAGGATGCTCTCCAGGGTCCAGTTTAAGGGCAGCACACCGACTGCAACACAACGCAGAGCTACGCATGTGCAGGGCGCTGCTGTGTCTCAGCGTTATTCCAAAAGTTCTTTGGTGTGGGCCTTTTTTGAGACGAGTGCACCAGATCGCACCGCTGCTATTTGCAACATATCTCTCAAGTGTATCTCACGTGGCCAAAACATCAGCCACTTGGGCACCACATGCTTGACCAGACATATGTCGACCTGCCATGCAGTTTGTTGGCAAGCGTACCTCAAAGACCCACACCAAAGAACAAAGCGGACCTTCCCTTGCCCCTCATCAGCTGGGATCTCCAACCCCACTATACACTCAGTCCTCTCTGAAGCCTGCACTGATAGGACTGAAGGTGAAGAGTTAGGTGTGTCACAGCCTAGTACATGCGGGCAATCTACTATCGGTACACCGATGGCAGATTGTACTAGACAAATTTCCCTGCCCCAGCTGCTGCAGCGCCAGAAGAAGTTCTCTCCCAGCCATCCACATGCCCAGCGGTTGAATGCTAGCTTGGGTAAATTGCTAGCACTTCAACTGCTGCCTTTTCATTTGGTAGATTCTGTCCCCTTCCGTGAGTTTGTGGAATATGCGGTACTTCAGTGGCAAGTTCCCAAAACGCTCTCTACCACCATGTGGAAGGCAATGTCCATGCCTCGCTGGACAGGGCATGCAGTGGTAAGGTGCATATTACCGCTGACTCATGGTCCAGCAGGACAGGGACGTTACCTATCTTTCACGGCGCATTGGGTGACTCTCCTGGCAGCTGGGAAGAACGCAGGACAAGGTACAGTAGTGTTGGAGGTTGTTCCGCCACCACGCCTCCAAAATGCTACTACCGGTTGTGACACACCTCTCTCCTCCACCCCCTCCTCTTCTTCTTCCTCTGTGGCCTTTTCCTGTGCTGATGTGTCCTCGGAACCAGGGGTGTTCAGGCAAAGAGATGCCATGCGGTGCTTAAGCTTGTGTGCTTGGGGGACAGGAGCCACACTGGGGCAGAGGTTATGTCAGCTCTGCAGGGGCAGGCTCAGAGGTGGTTGACGTCAGGCCAGCTTATGCCAGGAATGGTGTTTTGTGACAATATCACCAACCTCCTCTCTGCCCTGTGATAGGGACAACTGACCCATGTGCCCTGTTTTGCTCATGTCCTTAATTTGGTGGTGCAGCAGTTCTTGGGCAGGTACCTCGGCTTTCAGGATGTCCTGAAGCAGGCCAGGAAAGTCTGTGTGCATTTCCGATGGTCATATAATGCCAGTGCTCAGCTGGCATACCTCCAAAGGGAATACAACCTGCCCAAGAACCGCCTAATCTGTAAAATGGCCACCAGGTGGAACTCTATGTTGGCCATGCTGCAGTGGCTGCACACACAGCAGAGGGCCATCAATGAGTATCTGTGCCAATATGGCAGCAAAACTGGGTCAGGGGAGCTTGGATTTTTTTCCCCACGCCAGTGGGCCTTGATCAGGGATGCATGCACTGTCCTGTCACCATTTGAGGAGGCCACAAGGATGGTGAGCAGTGAGAGTGCATGCATCAGTGAGACTGTCCCTCTAATTCACATGTTGGAGCACACGCTGCGTGGAATAATGGACAGGGCCCTTGAGGCAGAACAGAGGGAGGAAGAGGAGGACTTCCTTACCTCTCAAGGCCCTCTTTATCCAGACAGTGGTCCTGCTTGCCCGCCTATCACACAGGAAGAGGACGAGGATGAGGAGGATTGTGTCAGCATGGAGGTGGAGCCTAGCACTCAGCATCAGCAGCAACAGTCTTCAAGGGATCAATTACAGTCCCAAGGAACCCATGGACTTGTACATGGCTGGGATGAGGTGGCTGCGGGTCATGTCGTCCTCAGTGACCCAGAGTACTTCACACCGAATGCCTCAGCAAACCTACGCTGCATGGCCTCCCTGATCCCGCAAAGCCTGCATAAGGATCCTCGTATTTGTGCTATCAAGTAGAGGGATCATTACTGGCTGGCAACTCTCCTTGATCCACGGTACAAGAATAAGGTTGCGGACCTTATCTTTCCAGCGCAGAGGGAGCAGAAGATGAAACCTCTTCGGGAGGCCTTGCAGAAAGGTCTGGGGGGGTTACAAAATACAGTTCCTGGACAACGTGTTGCTGAGGCTTCGGTGAGTCACAGAAGGTGCGGTGGAGAAGGTGGCCGTCTGACCGATGTTTTTCAGACAATTTTTTAGTCCGCAGCCCTAAGGTATGACCGGTTCCAGCAACCATCGCCAGTGTCTGTTTTACATGGTTCGGGAATACCTAGGGGCAAGATCAGACTTGGACACCTTTCCCACCGAAAATCCTCTGGCTTACTGGGTCTTGAGGATGGATCACTGGCCAGAGCTTGCACAGTACGCAATTGAGCTACTGGCTCTTTCAGAACGCACATTCAGTGCTGCTGGAGGCTTTGTAACTGAACACAGGGTGTGCCTGTCCACCAACTCGGTCGATCGACTGACCTTCATAAAAATGAATCAGGCTAGGATCACCACCAGCTACCAAGCACCTGATGCTGATGTAACTGAGTAATTTTTTTGAAATGTCAGATGATCCCTTCAAGACTGCCTATGCTGATGCTGAGTGACTATCCTGTTATGCTGAGTGAATATCCTTTTCCTCCTCAATGATCTTGCTGATAGCTTGTAAGAACACTGTTAGTTCTGGGCACCACCACCAGTGGCTAAGGCCCAACTTTTCTGCCCCTGTTTAACAGGGGTGTGTAATTACAATTTTTGATGCAATATTTTGCAGCGGGCTCGATGCTGTGCTCCAACTAGAGTATCTGTGAGGAGTTGCAGTGTTGTGGCACCAGCGCACTGCCTAAGGCCCAATTTTTCTGCCCTTGTTCAACAGGGGCGTGTAATTACAATTCTTGATCTAATATTTCACAGCAGGGCGTTCCAGTGCCCACCAAGACTAACTGTGAGGGCTTACAGTGTTGTGGCAACACCAAAACCTAGGCCCCAAATTTATGCAGAGTATATATGGCAGGCCCCTCCTTTCAAACATCCAACTTACCAACGACTCCTACTTGCAAACGTAAGGAGACAACAGGAAGTGAGAGGAAATCTACCCCTAGGAAGGGAAATTCTATTCTTACAAAAAAAAAATCAAAAAAATTCAAAAAATCTTTTGTCATTGGGACAGAAAGTGAATTGCAATCTTCTGAACAGATACACACAGACAGCAAAACAAATGTTACAGTGGTGATAACTAGGGTTGTCCGGATACCGATACTAGTATCGGTATCGGGACCGATACCGAGTATTTGCGCTAGTACTTGTACTCGCGCAAATACTCCCGATACCTAAATAGAATACTTAGGTGGAGTGCGGAGCACTCAGAGGGACCATGGCTGAACTCAGAGGGACCATGGCTGAACTCAGAGGGACCATGGCTGAACTCAGAGGGACCATGGCTGAGCTCAGAGGGACCATGGCTGAACTCAGAGGGACCATGGCTGAACTCAGAGGGACATGGCTGCATTTGGGGACACGTGGCTGCATTTAAAAAGTATCGGTATTCGGTATCGGCGAGTACATGAAAAAAAGTATCGGTACTTGTACTCGGTCCTAAAAAAGTGGTATCGGGACAACCCTAGTGATAACCCTTCTCTATGTTTTCAGAAAAGTTTAAAAAAAGATTTTATGGCTGAAGCTACACTTTAAAGAAGTACCAGTTTAAAATTATCAACAGATTCTACTTAACAACATTTTCATCCAAATTGCAGGGACCAGACATTACATTAAAGCCGCAAGCAGTCTTAAATTATTTTTCTTATAGTAATCTCACTTTGTGCAGGGACAGTTCTAAACACAAAATCGCTGCTCCAGAAAAAAAAATGTTTCCATCATTGATACATGTTCCCTGGGGCAAGACCCGGGTCCCCAAACCCGTTTTACGACAATAATTTGCATATTGGGCTTTAAAATGAGCACTTCAAATTCGAATGTTCGAGTCTCATTAACGTCAATGGGGTTCTAAATGTTCGTGCGAACGTTCGGTCCGTTCGAACCTAACGGGGGGGGGGGGGGGGTGTTCGGCTCATCCCTAATCAGGGGATCAGATGCATGGATAGAGGAGGAGACACCTGTGCATCCTCTATGGATGGCCCGCCACTGCACCATTCAATCTAGCCTATACATGGATAGAAATTTAGCCAGTCCCTGCTAACTTGGCCAAATTTTGATCCATATAAATCCGGCATTAAAATACTGTGTCCACTTCTGGAGGCCTCACTAAGACTGTCAATACACAGAGCGAATTTCATTCCTGCAACCACAGACAGTGTTGATGCGAGAGTCACTGGCCTAGATTCACGTATTTAAAAAAAAAGGGGGGTCCAACTCGGTACTAGCAAGGTGTACCTAATAAAGTGGCCAGTGAATATATATATATATATATATATATATATATATATATATACAGTATATACTTGATGTAGCACTTGGTCTTTTCTCTGCTGTCACTACAGGCAACCACCGTTTAGTTACACCATATAAATACTGCAAGAAGTGTACTTCAACCGCTTGCCGACGGCTGCACGACGATATACATTGGCAGAATGGCACGGCTGCACAAAGCAAAGTACCTGTACGTCGCCTTTAAACCACTGCATTGTGGGCGCGCCGTGTGCTCTATGACCAGTGCCATCTTAAGAGCATTATAGGCCCCCGGGCAATACAGTGCACTGGGGCCCTGTCTACACAACCACGCACAAGAATTTACTGCCGAAAATCATGAAATTTACTGGCAGAACCACAATTTTTTATTGGCACTGCAAAAAAGTACCTAAAATTACAGTTTTACAAATTTCTTCATTGGCATGAAGGTTAGGTTACTGTAACCCAGCCTGATCAGAGTTTCCTCTTGCATCAGAGTCTGCAGGATTCCCCCTTACAGCGAAAGGGAACTCTTATGTAAAGGGGAACACTGCAGATCATGATGTAAGGGGGAACTCTGATGTGGAGGGGGGCTCTGGTGACCAGAGACCACCTTATATCAGAATCCACTGCTTTCTCTTTACATCAGAGTTCCCACTTACATCACGGTCCTCAGACTGAGTTCCCCCTAGCACTGTAAGGGGGAATCCTGCAGACTCTGATGTAAAGGGGAACCACCTTCCGTAGAGTAAATACACTAAGGTAAGGGGGGCACTAATATTTTTTATTCACTCCCCCCTTTCATCAGCAACCACCCGCCCTTAGACTGGCCTGGTGGTGCTATCACTGACCTCCTCTCAGGTGCACCATGCAAGGCTCAGTCAGATGGCTCCAGCTTGGCTGCTCTGGTTTTATCCTATAGTCTCTTCATGTCCGACTACTCCTGTGACCCCCATCCCAGCGGCGCTCCCACTCTTAACTCCTCTCCAGACTCTTCCTCAGAGACTGTAGACACGATACAGTTCTACAGTTCTGACCCGCCGTTCTCCACCATTTTTTACTGGGGTTGCTGGGCAGCCGATAGGGGGCCCCCCAGGCAAGTGGGGCCCCCGGGCAACTTCCCAGAGTGCCCAATGTAAAAGACAGCCCTGTCTGTGACTGTGCCTGCAGGTCCCGTGGACTCAATATTCACCGGGTACCCGGGATCGTTTCACGGAGTGAAAGAACGGGGAGATGTAAACAAGACATTTCCCTGTTCTGCCTAGTAATAGGAAAGAGATCTACTGCTCCCTGTGATCGGGAGCAGTGATCTCTGTCATGTCACTTGTAAGTTCACCCTCCTTACAGTTAGAATCACTCGCTAGGACACACTGAACCCCTTCATCGCCCCCTAGTGTTTAACCCCTACCCTGCCAGTGTCATTTAAACAGAAGGGGCCAGATCCATGAAGCCCGGCTTAAGTTTCTGGCAGGCGTAGCGTATATCATTTACGCTATGCCGCCGTAAGTTAGAATGGCAAGTGCCGTATTCACAAAGCACTTGCGTCCTAACTTACGGCGGCATATCGTAAATGGGCCGGCGTACGCGCATCTAATTCAAATTGGGAAGAGGTGGGCGTGTTTTATTTAAATTAACTGTGACCCAACGTAAATGATGTTTTTTTTAACTGCGCATGCGCCGGGCGTGGACGTATACCAGTGCGCATTCTTGAAATCACGTCACAAATAGTCAATGAAAGCGACGTGAACGCAACTTACGCAAATCCCTATTCGCAAACGGTTTACGCAAACGACGTGAACGACGGAAAATTTGACGCTGGCCCGACGTCCATACTTAACATGGTGTACGCCTCTATATAGCAGGGGTAACTTTACGCTGGACATACGCTTACGCAAACGACGTAAAAGGAATGCGCCGGCTGCTCGTATGTTCGTGAATTGCCGTAACTCGCTCATTTGCATATTCAACGTCGAAAAACGACGGAAGCGCCCCTAGCGTCCAGCGTAAGTATGCAACTAAAATACGACGGTGTAATAACGTTACACCAGTCGTATCTTAGCGTAATTCCGGCGTATCTTGTTTTGTGGATACAAAACAAAGATACGCCGGTGGGAATTTAAAATATGCTGCCGTAATTCTTTGTGGATCTGGCCCAAACAGTGCATTTTTATAGAACTGATCGCTGTATAAATGACAATGGTCCCAAAATATGGTCAAAGGTGTCCAATGTGTCCACTGCAGTCACGATAAAAATCGCAGATCGCCGCCATTACTAATAAAAAAAAGAATAAGAAAAATGCCATAAAACTATCCCCTATTTTGTAGATGGTATAACTTTTTCGCAAACCAATCAATATACACTTATTGCAATTTTTTTTTTAACAAAAATATGTAGAAGAATACGTGTCAGCCTAAACTGAGAAAGAAATATATATTTTTTATATGTTTTTGGGGATAGTTATTATAGCAAAAAGTTAAAAATATAGCTTTTTTTTTTAATTCTCGCATTATTTTTGTTTATAAAAAAACGCAGAGGTAATCAAATACCACCAAAAGAAATCCCTATTTGTGGGGAAATAGAGGACATCAATTTTGTTTTGGGGCCACGTCGCACGACCAGGCAATTGTCAGTTAAAGCAACACAGTGCTGAATGGCAAAAAGTGCTCTGGGCTGAAGTGGTTAAATCTGCATTATTTGAGCATTTGTTGTAACATGCAAAACATAATTTATGTTTATAAAGCAATCTGCTCTATTCCCAGCTATATGTCTGGCAGCGATGGCTCTGTAAAAAGACAAACACCACTTCAAGACATGACTACAGGATTGATAAATAAAACATAACCAAGTCACGTTACATTTGTTTTTTACATTACAAAGTACAATTATTCAAAGTGTTACTGATGGGTTTCATCTATTTTAACACGTCTGTAATGTTTACTAACTTAAGAAATGTTATTATTGCTTGGATACCTTATTACCTATTGTGCTTAGTCTACATGTCTTCATTCCTTCCATTTTCCACTTCCCCACACCCTCCACAGTACAGACTAAATAAATGAAATATAAGCTTCATGGCTTTAAACAAAGCACACCATAGTTCTGTTTTTACTGTGAAATCCATTTTCTCCCCCCCCCCCTTGTTTTTTATTCACTGTAAATTTGTTCTTTGGCTGGACTCCTGTTCCGTCCCAGACCGAGGCAAGAACTGAGATCTCCTGGGAGATTAACACCAGGTCACCGACCAATAGCAAAACTGCATTTTTAATGTACCAATCTTACTTGGTTTATGATGCAACTTGCAGTTCATAAATCTTGGTGGAATAATGTTGTGTTTAGGATGCCACAATCTGGATGCCAATTTGGGCTGGTACAAGTAAAGCCAAAAATGTCTAGAACTTGGTGAAAGTTATAGAGAGAGTAAGAAAGAGATTGAAAGAGAACTTGTGAGGGAGAGCTTTGGAAAGGAGAGAGAGGGAGACGGGTGTGTTTTTTTTTAGTATTGAGTAAATCCAAACAGTGGAGAACTCAGAAGACCTGCTGTGCAACTGCAGCCCTGAAAGTGAATGAAAGGAAGCTTCTTGTCATGTTTCTGGGAGGATAATCACAACACATATTTCAGAAAGTTTCAGAAAGTTATTATAGTTATAGTCTTCCAGGTTCAGTGTGCAGCGTTTATTCTGCAAGCTTGCAAAAAAAATACACCTATACATTTTATGAGGTGCCATAGGTATAATGCAGACATATATAATACATACAATATGTGAGACAGAAGCCTAAGGCCGGGTTCACACCTATGCGAATTGAGTGTGGCTTAAACCGTATCTAATATGCAGAACATTTCTAAATACATTGGCCCAGATTCACAGAGCGATTACGCCTGCGCAACAGGAGATGCGCGTGCGTAAGTCTAAATGTGCGCGTGCGTTTCGATGCACGGCATCCCCAAAACGAGATACGCAAGAAATCTACATTTTTTTGTCCAGCGTAATTTCGTTAGACAGGCGCATCCGTCCGCGCAAAACTGCGCTAGACAGACCATTGATTTGCTAGTCAAATATGCTAATGAGGGACTTACGGGGATCCACAAAAGAACGTTGGGGCAGCGCAGGCTACGCAGTGTGCGCAACAGCAAAATGTCCTGTCTAAAATTAGACCATATAAAAGCTGGTCTAAAAAGAGAAAAAAAGTCTGCCTTTTAGATAAAGCAACACTGTTAGTGAGGAGCTCAGCAGTCACACGTGTTGCACAACAATCTGTATGCCAACATGCCAGGGGCATCGTCGCGCATAGCTATACTACTGACTTTAGATGAACAAAGAATAATGAGGGCACTGAGGAGGGCACTAAGGAGGGCACGGGAGATGTTTTTTTATTTTTTTATTTGCTTATATAAACTTTACAATTTAATCGAATCTAATACAATATTCTTATCTGATACAAGCCCCTCACTCTTCACTTGATATATCACACATGCATAGACATCTTTGGCATGAGTGATTCTGAGATGTCTCGCATCTTCAGATTCACCCCTCATGCCATCCAGGGCCGTCTTTAATATGGTTTGGGCCCTGGGCAAACATTTTTTTTGGGCCCCCCTTCAGCTTATTTTGGGCCTGGCTGGTTCACATGTATGTGTTTTGGCGGCCCTCATTTGTGCAGGCACAGCAGCCCATTGATTTTAATGGGCTGCCATGCCTTTGTTTCCTGCAGAAAAAAGGTGCATTCAGCATTTTAAAAATCAGTTGCCTTGAAATCCATTCTGCTTTTGCACCATGCTACTTACCTGCAGTTCTTGCACACACAAACGCACTGTGTTTTTAAAAGCTTGACCTAAACGTCTAAAAATGCAGCAAGTTTGACAGTGCAGGAACTGCAGATAAGTCACAGCAGACAGCAGAATGGACAGACAGTGCTGTATTTCATTGCTTGATGGGCATAGGTGTGCCGTGTGCGCAGCCTATTACATGAGGCATCAAATGAATGGGCTGCTGTGCCTGCACAAATGTGGGCCGCCAAAACACATACATGTGAACCAGTCAGGCCCAAAATAAGCCCATCAAGCAGTTAAATACAGACAGTAATGCCATGTGCTCTGAGGCCTTACTCAGCCTGGACTGCTGGTCTGGTCTGTGATTTAAAGAGTTCCTCTATTTTACACATGGCATGGCATGGGTTCCCATGGTGCTAAAGCAGAATGGACAGACGATGCTGTGACCCCATGCCATGCCATGTGTAAAATAGAGGAACTTTTTAAAACACTGACCAGACCTGCAGTGAATCATCAAATATTATAAAGACTTTGGGCACACTCTACAGAAAACTTCTATTTACAATATAGCAAACAGTGACATACATTGAGGAGCAGGACATGAAGAAGTCAGCCTCGGGAAGAGCAAACTGGGGATGTTATAAAATCACATTCTAATTCACTTTTATATACAAGCAGCACCCAGTGGCAGGAAGGGAGAAGTGCACGTCTAAAGGGAAGCCAGGGGTGCTGTACATTTTAAAACACTGGGAAGGGAAGCAGTACTGTCACCTGGCTGCGTGCCGCTGATGATTTTCAGCCTGATTTGTGGGCAGCACAGGGGCTTAACGGGTGGCAGGGCCGCCATCAGGAATTATGGGGCCCCTTACACAGCTTCAGGCATGGGCCCCCTGGAGCAGAGAACGGGGGGGTGCTGCCCCCTTAAATTGAGATGCGGGGGGGCAGGGCTGCCGCGAATTTAGAAGCGGGAGGCCCTTTACAAAAAAGATTTAATAAAGAAAAATATATATAAAAAAAGGGGTGTAGCCATCCAGGGCCCTGGGGACCTCTGGGCCCTTTAATAAAAAGAAAAAAATAAATAAAAAATATATATAAAAAATATATATATTTTTTTTAAAAAGGGGGTTGCCATCCGGGACCTCTGGACCCTTTAATAAAAAAAATAAAAAAAAATATATTAAAAATAAACACTTATAAAAAAAAAAGTGGGGGTTGCCATCCAGGGCCCTGGGGACCTCTGGGCCCTTTAATAAAAAAATATATAAACAAAAATAAAAAAATAAACATTTATAAAAAAAATAAAAAAGGGTGTTTGCCACATGGGGCCCTGGGGACCTCTGAGCCCTTTAATAATTATATATATATATATATATATATATATATATATATATATATATATATATATATATATATATATATATATATATATAAAAAGAAATAAAAAGAAAAAGAAAATAAATAAAATATAAAAAAAATTATAAAAAAAGGGGGGTTGTCATCTGGGGCCCTGGGGAACAACGGGCCCCTGGGGACCTCCGGACCTCTAAAAAAAAATTGGCCCTTTAATAAAAAATAAAATAAAAATATATAAAATAACTATATATTTTTATTTAAAAATAAATAAAAAAAGGGGGTTGTCATCTGGGGCCCTGGGGGCCTCCGGGTCCCTGGGGACCCCTAAAAAGAATTGTCCCTTTAATAAAAAATAAAAATATATTTAAAAAAATTGGCCCTTTAATAAAAAATAAAAATATATAAAATAAATATATTTTTTTTATTTAAAAATAAATAAAAAAAAGGAGGGGTTGCCATCTTGGGCCCTGGGGACCTCCGGACCCCTAAAAAAAAAAAAAATGTTTTTTTTTCAAAGGGGGTTGCTTTGGGCCCCCAACAGTGACAGGGCCCTTGGCAGCTGCCCCTGTTTGCCCTATGGTAAAGACGGCCCTGATGCCATCATGGAATTAACCACAACCTTGCAGGAGGACATCAGCAGCCCAACACATGGCACAACCCATGACACCCATGACAGCTACATATACAATCTTAGCCCCATCCCCACAGATTTCGAACAGAACATGTATGGGGACAGCTGGCTGGTTGGTGAGTGACATGGGTGGCAGGCATGACTGCCCCCCCATGATGCACACATCACAAGGGGCACATTCACTACTAACATCCTCCTGTCTTTTCCCTTCAAGGTGACTCTGTATATGCACTGGGACCCCATCTCATGACCCCATTTCATGCCAGCTCACATATGCATCTTTGCACGTTAAACACACACATTAATCATGGCACAATGAGAATGCATGCATGCACACCACTGTGGTCCCTAGCACAGACACATCACATCCTCATCACATTTGATTGGCACAAGCCCACCATGCAGGACTTGTGAGCAGCAACGCCATGCCACGGCTCCAATTATGTCACTGTACATTCATACACCATTCACACAGACCTGGGGATCACTTCTCCACCACAAATGAGGGTGACACCCCTTTTCCCGCAGGAATATCACCCCCACATTCCAAAATCATACACAAACAGAACCAAAAAAATAAAATAAATGACGAGCAAAAATAAAAAATGCCCAGCAAAAATATAATTTAAACAAAATAACAACAAAGAAAACACATAAAAGACAAAAATCACTCTGCAAAACAGTCCCCAAATATCTCAAAGACACGTCACAAACAAACAAACAAACAAACAAACAAACAAACAAACGCTGATAAACAAAAGCACCTTGCTGTATAGGAAGGGATACAAAGGGATGTACTTTTGCAAAGGAAGTGCATTTGTGTCTGTCTATTTATGCTGTTTGTGTAATTCACTAAGTTGCCCTAGTCCACTTCCAATTTCACTGATTGCGCCGTTCCCGAGTTGTGAGCATGCGCACAGAGGTGCTGACCATGGTCTGCTTCAAGCGCGCATGCGCGAGCCGGCCAGCCCTTCATTTGCATGGGGTCACGGCTCATTTCAATGTAACACGCCCACGTCCTTCCCAATTTGTATTACTCAACCTTACGCCTCTGAAATAACGTTACGCATGCGCAATTTTCTGCGCAAAAGCTACGTGAATAGGGTGATTACGCGGCTACATTGCGCAAATCTAACGTAAAGGCGGTGCGCTACGCCGGTCCAATAATGCGCAGATGTACCTGAATCTGGCCCATTGTTTTCAATGAGGCTGGTTCACATATGTGCGATGCATTCGCACTTTGCATTGCAGAAAAAACGTGTGCGGATTTTTTGCCTAGCTGTGCGGCTCAGGTGCGAATTCAGTCCCATTATCTTCTATGGGTACGCAGCTGATTCGCAGATGTGTTCAGTTCTCTTCAGGAATTTCTGTCATTCAGCTCAATACACTTCTCCCCCACTCTCCTCTCACCCGGAACTTCTCCCAGGTCTCCAAATTCGCAGCTAAAAACAGAGCTAATCTGCTGAACACTTCCCTTATCTATCTGCAGAGATAAGAGAGCTGAAATTCTCACTGCACAAGTGTGAACCCAGCCTAAAAGGCATAGTTCACCCTTACCCAAAAAACTGCCTATGCAGATAATTGACATCTGTAGACAGAAACAGCCTATGCAGCTTTGACTGAATAAAGCCCTTGCAATAGTTGTAGTCAATTAATGTACCTCATAAATCCTGCCTGAAAAGTTTCTAGGGCGTTTCTAATGATGTTGCTAAGAAAAGCCTAGTGTTACTTCTCACCTTCACCATCACAGGAGCAAGCTTATTCTCTGAACCCCTCACGTGTGCTTTCTTTCCCCTGATGCAGTAGCTCCAAGTTCAGCATTTGAAAGCTCACTTCTGTGCTGGTGAAGGTAAGCAGTAACACTAGGCTTCTCTTAGTAACATCCTTAACAGCATCCCAGAAGTTTCACAGTCAGGAATCATGAGATATGTAAATAGCCTATACTTATAACAATGGCATTATTTAACTTTAGTTAAAGCTGCATAGCTTATTTTTAACTAGTTTAGTACTGCGCTATAGCCAAAAGATGGCTACAGGGCAGTGCTATGGTTCTGGGAGGGCATCCATAGATGTCCTCCCAGAACCCTGCCCCCTGCATGCCTCTTGCAGTGCATCAGGCATGCTCTGTCACTGCTGTGTCTTTCAGCAAATCACTGATTGAGGTAAATGGCCAATCACAGCGCCCTTTTACCATGTGATCAACTTTGTCAAATCACAGCTGATCACATGTTAACAGATTTGCTGGTTTTCGGCAGTCCTTTTCTCATGTGCTGTGTCTAGGTGAGGAAAGGAGTGCCGATAGCCTGTCAGCACACTGCTCACACTGATAATAAGGGCACTGATCATCAGTGTCCTAAATAGGCATGAACTTTATGTTGGGGTCGAACATGAGTTCGACACGAAAATTGGCTGTTCTCCCGTTCGTCGAAAAACGAAAATTATGGGGAATTTGCGCCAAATTTGAGTGGAACGGAATGCCCCATAATACACTGCAAGATCGCAGTGCATTGCTGGATGATGATTGGCCAAAGCACGCACTCCCAGCGCCGTCAGGAAAGATAGCCACTACTAAGTCCATGTCCCACACTGTATAAGGCTGCCTGCACATCAGCCCTGTAAGTGTATTACTGGTGTGGACCGAGAGAGTGTAATTTAGATTGAGCAGGAAGGCAGGTTATTAACTTAGCTCAGCTGCTGTGTATTTAGTATATATATATACATCCAGGCTTGTATATATATATATATATATATATATATATATATATATATATATATATATATATATATATATATGTGTGTGTGTAGCAGGCAGCTGTTTTTCTCTGCTGGCCCTGCTCTGAATTTAGAGGGTAGTCAGATAAATAGATATATCTGACATATTTGTTTTCAAATTTGGGCCTCTGTTTCAGCCATGGCTGTACTGGAGGTGACCACTATTGTTATCTGGGCTGTCGGATCCACCACAGACCAAAGGTGGCAGCAGTCAAATCAGGGACCACGTTGGTTCGAGGCAGTAATCTACCGTGCAGGCCCAGTAGTTAGACTGGGTCTGCAGTTGCAGAGTGGCCCTGCGCTGTGAGGGCACAGACAGCAAAACAAATGTTACAGGGGTGATAACCCTTCCCTATGTTATCCAAAAAGCAAAAAAAAATGATCTTTTGGCTGGAGCTACACTTACAAAACGTACCTGTTCCAAATAGATTCAACTTAAGAACAAACTTACAGTCCCAATCTTGTTTGTACCACGGTGACAGCCTTTATGCTGCTGTTTGGGGAATATGGGGCCTGGGGGCCCCACACCTTTAATTTTTTGTTAAAGACACTTGCTGGTACTCCCTTTTAGCGTGACTGGATTTGAACTGAGGACTCCTCAATCTACAGATGAATGCTCTACCACTGAGCTATACTCCTCTTGCCTTCACTGTTTTTTTTTTTTTACCCTGAACCGTCTCGACAGCGTAGTTAAAGACACCTTCCGGCTGCAGCCAAATAGCACCCCTGATTCGAACCACGGACCTCTTGATCTGCAGTCAAACGCTCTGCCACTGAGATATACCCCCACCTTGCCTTCTCCTCTCTGTTTTTATTTATTTTTATTTTTTTATGAACCGGCTCGACGGTGTCATTAAAGACAATCACTGGCTCTCCCTTTCGGAGCGACCGTGGGCAAAACGCAGTGGAGGGGGGCACCCGGGGTTGAACCGAGGACCTCTTGATCTGCAGTCGAATGCTCTGCCACTGAGATATACCCCCTTGCCTTCTCCTCACTGTTTTTTTTATGAACCGGCTCAATGGCGTCGTTAAAGACTCTCACCTGCTTTTCCATTCGGAGCGACACTCGCCGGCTCTCCCTTTCGGAGCAACCGTGGACAAAACACTGTGGAGGGGGGTACCCGAAGTTGAACCGAGGACCTCTCGATCTGCAGTCAAATGCTCTGCCACTGAGCTATCCCCTTGCCTTCTCCTCACCGTTTTGATTTTTTAATGAACCGGCTCAACTGCGTTGTTAAAGACACTCGTCGGCTCTCCCTTTCGGAGCGACCGCGGGAAAAACGCTGTGGGGAGGGGGGTACCCGGAGTTGAACGGAAGACCTATCAATCTGCAGTCGAATGCTCTGCCACTGAGCTATAACCCCCTTGCCTTCTCCTCACTGTTTTGATTTTTTTTTTAAAGGAACCGACTCAACAGCATTGATAAAGACACTCGCCGGCTCTCCCTTTCGGAGCAATCGCGGGCAAAACACTGTGGAGGGGGCACCCGGAGTTGAACCAAGGACCTCTTGATCTGCAGTTGAACACTCTGCCACTGAGCTATACCCCCCCTTGCCTTCTCATCACTGTTTTGATATTTTTTTTAAACAAACCGGCTCGATGGCATCGTTAAAGACACTCGCCGGCTCTCCCTTTCGGAGCGACCACGGGCAAAACGCTGTGGAGGGGGCAACCGCAGTTGAACCGAGGACCTCTCGATTTGCAGTTGAATGCTCTGCCACTGAGCTATACCCGCCTTGCCTTCTCCTCACTGTTTTGATTTTTTTTTTAAATGAACCAGCTCGACGGTGTAGTTAAAGACACTCGCCGGCTCTCCCTTTCGGAGCGACCGCGGGCAAAACGTTATGGAGGGGGCACCCGGAGTTGAACCGAGGACCTCTCGATCTGCAGTCGAATGCTCTGCCACTAAGCTATACCCCCATTGCCTTCTCTTCACTGTATTGATTTTTTTTAAAACGAACCGGCTCGACTGTGTCATTACTTTCAAAGATTTTTATTTATTTTTTTCAAATATGTATTTTTATTAAGAAAGCACACATGGAGAGATTCCAACATTACAACAGAAACATACATGTCCTTAAAAAACAAGTACAGAGGGGTTATACATGTATTTCAGCCAACACTGTAAAATGACCCCGTATATAGACACGCTTAGAGAGGAGTCATAACGACATGCACGTTGCAATCTATACCCATATGGATAGCATCCAAGAGCCATAACCTCCCCGTGCTTAATTTTATCTTAGATAGAAGTAGAGATGAAGTCAGGTGAAGCTGAGAGAAGGAGAGAGGGGAAGAGAGAGAGAGGGGGTAGGGTGAAATGGGGGACACAGACAGGGCGATGTCGGGGAGTGGACGACACAGCTCCTGACCGAGGTGACCTCAGGTCCCGAGTAGGGATGCCCCCTCGTCTGAGAAAATAAAAGCATTCCAGGTACCCCAGATCTCAGTGAAGGTCTCGTGTTTGTGTTGTGCAGTGAGAATCAGATCCTCCATCTTTTTTGTTTCCTCCACCTTCCGCAACCAGCACTCAACCGTCGGCGGGGGATGCACGCCTTAGCGGCGTTCACAAGGTGGCATACTAACGATTTTTTGTAGGACTTAACCGATATCGTTGACAGGTGCAGGAGAAAGATTTTTATTGTTTTCACAAGAAAAAACAAGTCATTTCGGATTTACATACGTAGGGCCCAAAAAACATATCAATGCCCTGACAAAACCATACAGCAAAAAAAAAAAAAATGTCTAGCTATTATTAATATACATATCAGAGTTTAGACAAATAAACTTCTCTGTGCCTCTTAAGATAATAATCTAGACCAAATAAAAAGAGAAACAATGAAAAAAAAAAAATAGGAAAAAAGAAAATACTACAAATACTACAATCTAAGGCACTGCTATAAAGACACACCTAACAGAGAAGTTAGCTCTATCAGGATAAAAACCCAGAACAGAGGAACATATAGAGTCTGGATCATAGTTGTTAATATAGCAACTAGATCTGGCACCCCATTTGGGCTCAAACTGTGCCGAAACCAGCTGCACAAAAGATCAAAAATCACTACCTTGACCGAAATCATCCTAATAAGCAAACCTGTCTTGAGATCCATAAAAAGACTCTAAACAAATAAAATTTAAATTATGTAACCATTGATGGGTAATATTCCCATAACAGAGAAGTTTGAAAAACAAACAGAATATACAATTCAAAAGATATGTCTTGCGTCCCCATTTGAATATCAAAAAATATAAAAAGACAAAAGAGGGCTGAAAAGATAGCGTGTAGACGAACACTATCAAAAAAGAAGGAAGAGAAAAAGAAGACATAGAAAGGGAAAGCAGACAGATCTAGTAGAACAGTAAAGAGAAGATCAAAGACGAGTCAGTTCGCGGATACACTCCTTGAGTAGTAACCACTGATAACAAGTGGAGTAGAGATCCCCACTCGTTAAGTATATGCTAAGCTGGAATACCTGGACGCAGGGAGATACCTACATGATGGGCCCATGGTTCCCAAATGTTTTCAAACTTGTCCCTGGAGTCAAGCAAAATACTAGAAAGTTTTTCCTGGGTCATAATCCATGAAATTTTGCGCTTGGCAGCCAGAAATGACACCATAGGCTGTTTCCAGGCCTTAGCTAAAGTGGATTTAGCCCCCAGCAAAATAAAATGGATCAAGCTCCGTGAATTTTTGGGGGATCTTAGGATCGTGAGTGTTCAGGAGAGCTACTTCCGGGGATCTAGAAATTTGCAGGCCTGTAACTCTATAGATAAGATTACAAATTTTATTCCAATACCGTCTAATTCTGGGACATTCCCACCATATATGGGCCATGGAGCCAAATAGGCCACAACCTCTGAAGCAAATAGCTTCCGAGGAGGGATATATGATTGACAACCTGGCAGGGTAAGATACCATCTAGATAGAACTTTAAGATTGGCCTCTATTAGAGCGACATTCAGAATGCCTTTATATGCTCTCGAATAGACTATAGACCATGAGTCCAAATCCCAATCCAAATTTAAATCCCTTTCCTAAGCTGACATATAGGGGGTCTTACTGTCCTGGTGAGTAGATATGTGCATTCCCATTCGTACGAATGTTATTTTCGTACGAAAATGTTCATTTTCGTACCCGCGGGATAATGCGTACATACGAAAATGGTAAAGCACCAAAATACGAAAACGACGGGATAACGGATGAGCCGCATAACGAACAACCGCAAATACGAACGAACGATCCGACGGGAAAAAACGACAAAACGAAAACGGCAAAATAACGAAAATGAAATCTGTATCAGTAGATTTGCATTGTGTATTTTGTTTGAATCCGTTTTGTGTTCGTTTTCAGTTGCATATTCATTGTTCAATGACATCTATTACAAAAGAATTTCATTATGTATATTGAATGAATTCCTTTTTCTGTTTGTATTGTGTATTCAAAATACTGAAGGCAAATCTTTTGTTATAGGTGTCATATCAACATATGTTGTTAAGACCCATACACTTGGTCAGACTGTTTTAACAACAAACATAAAAACGATAGTTTTCCGATCGTTCTCAGAAAATTTGTTCGTTTTTAAACTGTATCAGAAAACCATTTTTGGGTTCAAAAGTCTGGCCAACTGAACTCCCTTCAGATGAAAATCCACAGAAAAGTTTATTTGGCTTTACTGTACTAGTGTACTCACTACTCAGCACAAAAGAGAAGCTGCTTTCAGTCACTGAGGCTGGCCATACATGTTCAATTTTCTTGTACAATTTTCTTTTAGATTTACCAAAAACCATATAATATGAGGTCAAACTAAACAACACTTTCAAGTTTACTTGGAGGCCAGAAGCTGTAGAAAAACAGAAAATTGTACCATACTTACCGTAATTTTCTTTTCCTGGTGCCTATCCATGGCAACATACCTGTGACAAGCTCCGCCTTGGCTCCTCCCTCAGGACTAGTGAATATTATAAAAGAGTTGGTTAGCACAGCCCCCACATTCTCCGTAATATAGAATACCGAGGGTGGGATTGTATGTTGCCATGGATAGGCACCAGGAAAAGAAAATTACGGTAAGTATGGTACAATTTTCTGTTTTCCTGGTGCCTCCATGGCAACATACCTGTGACAAATAACTAGCTGAGATGGGTGGGATGATGCTTAGAGGTTTATTAAAGAGTTTATTATCATCATTTAAAGAAGAAGCACAGTCCTATTAACCGCCTGTCTGCCGGACTCCACCGATGAAAAGAGCTCCACTCGGTGCATTTTCTCGAAACGTATGTTGGGACGCCCCCGTCATTGCCCTGCAAATAGCTTCAATTGACACACTCGCTCTTGCTGCCCAAGAGGCAGAGACGGTTCTGGTGGAGTGCGCCCAGGCTACCAAAGTGGATCGCAGTCTTTTTGCCCCGTACACCTTGTGGACGAGCCACAAAGCAATTGTTCTTGCTGACGCCTCCCTGCCTTTGTTTTTCGACCTAGGGGATTACAAACAACCTGGTAGAGTCCCTGAAGGATGCCGTAGCCTGCGGATGGTAGACAAAGAAAACAAGGATGCGCCCAATCTAAGTGCAGTAACGTTTTAATGGGAAGTAGTCTGCGGATGGTATCTGAAAGTGGAGGCAATGTTCAGCTCGTGAAGAGAACCTGAGTCCTGTCTTGAAAATGTTGGAGGCGTCCAAGTTTTTGACATGTTTGAGGATGCTATGACCTTGGGGCTAGATCCCCGTACAGTTCCGAGTTCCACTCTGTCAGGATAGAATATGATATAATTATAATCCGCTCCTAAAGCTAGGAGTTCTGGAAACATGTCTGCCAGAGATTATGGCTATGAAGAAGGATAGCTGCATGGTTAGATTCCAAAGCGATGCTGACTCCGAAGAGGCAAGAGGTGGATTGGCTAAGGACTCTATGATGATAGCAAGGTCCCGAGTGGAAAAGATTGTTTAGTTGCTGGTCCGAACTTTGACGGCTTTGAAAAATTGGATTGTTAATGAATCCTCTGTTCATTTTAACTGGTTGCTGCTGAAATTGTCGCTACCTGCACCCTTAGTGTATTCAAGCAAGACCTAGGTCTAAGCCTGCCTGCAAGCATTCAGAATTTGAGAGGATGATGGAGAATCTGTAACGCAGCTTCTGCAGATCATGAAGGTCCAGAACTTGTTCCGCACCTTGTTTGTGGTTGCACCGGATGGACTCGAGTCCCTTCCCAACCCTATCACCAACGCAACCATGCAAGTCTATCATATAAACTGTTTGTGGATGGCTTTCTTGCCCTGAGCAGGGTTGCGATAACTTTGTTGGGACACCATAGGGATTGGAACCTTTCCCTTTCATCTGTCAGATGTGAAGGTCCAACCTGTGGGGAATTGGATGGGTGCGACGTACCTATGATGGGAGAAAGGTATTATTGGAACCCTGACTGAAGGCTGGGTATTTAGGTACATTGTTGTAGGAAACCAAGGATGTCTTGGCCAGTGTGGTAGGACTGCTATCACCGTCATGGTTTCTACCATGAGGCTTCACAGGCGCTTTGTAATGAGAGGCCCTTGGAGAGAAGGCATAGACTCGATTGCAGAGATCGCATCTACTGCTTCCGCTTGGGGATGAGGAGGCCTCGTGACGAACTTTGAAATCTTGGAATTGAATGCTGTTGCAAATAGGTCCGGCACGAGGGGACCCACTGGTCCACTATGTAGTTGAAATCTTTGGTGCAGAAACCATTCTTTGGAATCAACGAACCCTTGAGATAGGTGGATGGCTCTTGAGTTGAGATGACTGGGCAGATAGGCTGCTTTTAGGTCTTTAGATTCCTTTCCGCCCAAAGGATTATTGTTTCCACTTCCCTCAGCAGGTCCTGCTGTTCGTTCCTTTTTGTCGGTGTCTATAAGACACTGCAGCCCTGGGTTGCCTGTACCTCGAATTTCGATATTCGATACCAGGCATGTTGTATGGAAGGACCATCTTCCCTGACCTGAGGTCTGGATTTAGTGTGAGCCCCCACTGGCTGCACTGGTATCGGTAGTGGTTGTGATCCAGTTGACATGTCCTGATGTGATGTGATTTCCTAAGTGTGCATTTCTCCATCCACCAATGTAGACTCCTGGGCATCAGGGTCGTCAGGTGTATGGGTTGAGATAGATACGGTCTGTTCTGCCGCCTCAAAAACTCTGGCTGGAAATGTTTTGAATGCCAATACCATAGTGATGCATGACGACATCTGACCTATTAGGCTCAGACAGTTCAATGCCCACAGGTAGGATGCCACACTGACTCCCTTCATCTGTCGAATAGTGGACTTTACCTTTGGGGTGGGAAGTATACTGTAATGTTCTGTTCCACTAATTGGGCTGGATTCTTCACCAGGGGACGAAGGTCACCCCTGTAGTGGTATACTTCAGAGTCCTAATTCTCTTAGAGGGGCTATGATAGCAATTAGGATCTTCGTAAAGACTTTTGGTGATGTGCAAAGGCCGAATGGGAAGGCTAAAAATTGAAGATGTACATGCCCCACTGCAAACCTTGGATATTTCTGGAGAGGAGGTAGTACAGGTACATGCAGGTAAGCATCCTGCAAGTCTATTGATAACATCCGATGCCTCGGTTGGAATAAACGAACAATCGTTTGTAGCGAAACCATTTAGAATTTCCTAGGAAGATTTTAGGGAGTTAGACTCTTCAGGTCTATCAAGGGTCTCAAACCTTCGTTTCTCTTGGGAACTAGAAACAGGGTGGAGTAAAATCTTTCTGATAGAGGTACTGGAACCACTGCTCTCTGTTCCTGCACAGGAGGGAAGAAATCGCTGTAGTGCTTCTGATTTTCTGGGGAACCTCGACACCCTTGTCGGAAAAAAAAAGTTGTATTTATTTATTTATTTTGGAGGGGGAGTCTAGAAGTCACCATTTTTAACTGTGAAGACTACCCACGGATCCCTGCACCTTGTACCCAGATCCTCACGAAGTACTTGAGTCTGGCCCCCCTTGGGATGAAAAAAGGATTTAGCAGAATCCTGTGGGGGGGTAGGCATGAGCTTCCGTATACGGGTCTTGAGAAAGGTGGATTGCTTGCTTCTCTAGCTTTGCCTACAGCCTTTCTTCTGTCTGGACTGTCTGTGGTCCTTGGAGTATAAAAGACTTGGTGCGAATGACCTGGAGCACCTGGGTCGTCTGTTTTGGGGTAACAGGCCTAATTTCCCGCCATTGATGCGAGAGATGGCCTTATCCAATTTCTCCCCAAACAAGGCTTTCCCGTCAGAAGATATCTTGCACCGTCTCTGTTTTGAGGCAATATCTGTTAACTATGGTTCCAGTCACAAGGCCCGTCTGGCCATAACTATGTGGAGCATTGACCCAGGGGAGCATAAAAATGAATCGATCGCGGCTTCACCAATAAGATCTGCTGAGAGCTCTAGCTCATCTAAGGCCCTGGTGATTTTCCCCTTGGGATATCCAGTTGGATTGCACACTCTATAACATCTGTCCAGGCGTATAGGGAGTTGAACATTGATGTCAGAGCCATCGCAGGCTTACAAGCGTTGCCCACCATCTGGTGGGAGATCAAGATCCAACCTTCTGCCGAAGTGAAGCCGAGTTTTCCATAAGCAATGTGACGTTCTTTGCCAACTTTACCACCGTTACACCGACTACTGGATGGCTTTAGAGCATTGCGGAAACGGCCTTTGAGGAGATATAGCTCTCCTATTCGAACAATGGAGAATTCTCTCCCCGTCCTCTTCCACTCTTTCTCAATGACATTCCTGATTTTGCCCATGAGGGAAAAGGAAATTTGGAGGAGAAAGGGGAAGCACGATTTAGACTTCTGTGTCAGTCTCTTCCCAGCCGATCGCTTGTTTTACCGCCTGCACATAAGGCTGGACCGTAGTGAAAACAAAACAAAGGACTCCAGGTCATCAGAGAGGTGCCCTGAGATAGCATTCTCTTCCTGATGCTTAAAGGAAGAGGCAGGTGTCGGGCGAGATTTCACTTGAAGATGGCCCGGGAATGGATGCCTCAGCCGATTACTCCAGAGTAGGAAATGCCGGTTGTTGCAGGGGCATTGTGGGGCCCAATTCCGCAAGGGAATTCTCTACTGTGTATTTAAGTAGGTCCACCATTTGCAGGCCTTGGCCCTGTGCCCAGTGGGCAACTCCGCCAGATCAGCTTATCTGGAAATGGGGTAGCTCCACGGGCCTGACATCTCGGAGATCTCGTCTTCAAAGAGCGTGAGTGACGGCGTTTATTTTCTGCCACTCCTATGATCTCCATGCCTGGACGACCCGTCTCTACTGGGACTAGAGTCGCCATAGTCCTCATGTCGCCTTGAGGTCCTCTTAGACGTCTTCTGGCGTACAGGGCTGAAAAAGGTAACAGCCTCAGTGCACTCTTTTTTTTTTTTTTTTTTTTTTTTAGATCTGTAAGCTTACCTGGACGTAGGTCCTTACCTCAACTGTAGAGTAGGATCTTTGTACAGGCGGCGAAGTGCTCATGCTGGGTGGTTTAGCAGAAGTAGCAGCCAAGAAAAAAAAAATAGAGAAGTGATCAGATCCTAAATTGGCTAAGGGGAGTTTATCTTTGAATAAATGGTGCGATTTTATTTATTATTATTATTATTTATTTATTTTTTTTTTTATAAGTTCCCGAAAAACACAAATATATATTTTAATTTTATTTGTGTATTCATCCTTTTAATATTGTTAAAATTTCTTTTTCTTTTATATTTAAGTACACATATCCACCTGAAAAAAAGAAATATATATATTCTTACCTTTACTTACCTGAAGAAAAGTGACGATTTCCCTGGAGCTTTCTGAATGTGTAGTTCCTCCTGCAGCCTCTGGGCGTCTCACTGAGGTCACTGGATGGATCAAGGGAAGCGAAGAGTGCCTCAGTCTTGTGCCTGACGTTCTGTGGGCGAAGGGCGTCACTCTGCCCTTATCCAAAATGGCCACTGCGACCTCCGGATCCACCGCGCATGCGCCGACCGACGGGACGAGAACCCGGAAGACGCGCACCGCAGGCGCATGCGCAGAATGCGACGAAAGACGCCGAAAGTAAATAAAACGCCGCCGCCAAGCGAGCGCGGCTCCTAAGGAGCTGGAAAGCTACAGGGGACTAGAAAGGTAAAGGGGGGGAAGACCAGAGTAAAGGAAAGTTTGGGGGAACCTGGAACAACAAACAAACAACAAAAAAAAAAAGAAACACAGGAATGGCTGCTACCTCTGTTGCCAAAACTGAGCAAATGCCTAAACAATCGTGCAGATAGAGCTCTTGGTTAAGAGACAAACTGCTTGTCCCAAAAGATCCTACAGAAGGGACTCCCTACCTTATAAGCGCGTTTAGCTGCCCAAGAGAAGGGACCGCGTCCGGGAGAGGCTTGAACCCGGACGGAAGCTGCCGAATGCAGGAGGTAAGGACAAACGACCATAATTCACTGCCATGAGGTATGAGGAAAGAAAGGAGAATGTGGGGGCTGTGCTAACCAACTCTTTTATAATATTCACTAGTCCTGAGGGAGGAGCCAAGGCGGAGCTTGTCACAGGTATGTTGCCATGGAGGCACCAGGAAAACCCCTTAATATGTTACATAAATTTGGGAGAGAAGTGACTGGGGAAGTAATAAAAAGTAACATGTTGTCCGCAAATAAAGCACATTTGTGGGTTTGGGAACCACAGGAGACACCGGAAACATTGGGATTGGAGCGAATAGCAATCACCAATGTTTCTATGGCAATGGCAAAGACCAAGGGCGAGAGGGGACAACTCTGTCTAGTCCCCCTTGAGATTTCAAAAGGAGATGAGATAGACGTATTAGTGGTCTTGGCTTAGAATACAGAGACTTAAGTATACCCAAAAATTTACTCCCAAATCCCCAACGTTCCAATAGAGAAAATAAATAGGGCCATTCAATAGAATCGAACGCTTTGTGCAAGTCGAGGGATAATAGCATTCCTCTTTGTTTGGAACCTCCCACCCAATTTGATTGCAGAATAGAGACCACGTCTACAGCCCTCCTTATCTGATCAGGTCCTTGTCTGCCTGGGATGAATCCCACTTGGTCTTTATGAATGTATCTACTTATGAAGGATGAGAGACGGTTGGCCAAAATTTTTGTCAGGATCTTTAGATCATTATTAATGAGTGAAATTGGCCTATAGTTTTCCACCTCCTCCGGATTTTTGTTGGGTTTAGGGATTACTGTAATAAATGCAGTATTAGGGTGAGGATCTAGAGGAGTTCCCTTGGTCTTTGCATTGAAAATACTAGCCATAAAAGGTGCCAGTGTATCCGAGAAAGCTTTATAGTATGGAGCTGATAGTCCATCTGGACCCGGGGCCGATCCCGTTTTCAGGTTCTTAATGACCTCCTTAATTTCCTCTACCGAAAAATCAGCTTCTACCGTGTTTCCCCGAAAATAAGACACCGTCTTATATTTTTTTTTCCTCAAGAAATCACACTATGGCTTATTTTCGGGGGGTGTCTTATTTTTATTACAGAAAATAAAGGTTGCCTACCTGAACCACACTTGTGCTTCTTAGCATTTCCTCTGTCCACCTGTAGACTGAGATTATCGTATTCTGCACGCCATTTTTGGACCATTCGGATATCCAACTTCTTCTCTTTGCAAAAAGCCGTAAGATTCTTGCCTCGGGAGTCCTCCACAATTCCTTTCTTGTACTCAACAGAATAACTCTTTCTTTTTGCACTCATCTTGTCTGGTTGTACAAAAAGATAGGCCAGCAAAGCTGATGTGGAGCACAGTGGAGCTGGGGTGATCTGTTTGTGTGGGGTGAGAGAGGGGTTTGCTGGTCAATGCTGGGAGAATCTTTTTGCTTTACAGATTGTTCTTCTCCTCACAGCTCCTGAGCACCAGTACAGTAACATACACCTATGACGTGTTGTTTACCGCGCCGCGCCGCATACGACACGCCTATCACTACAAGATTCGACACTACATCTTATTTTCGGAGATTTGACACTACATCTTATTTTCGGAGATTCGACACTACATCTTATTTTCGGAGATTCAACACTACATCTTATTTTCGGAGATTCGACACTACATCTTATTTTCGGAGATTCGACACTACATCGCTACGTCTTATTTTCGGAGGGGTGTCTTATATTTCTATCTTGCGTCGAAATCCCGCTACGGCTTATTTTCGGAGTACGTCTTATTTTCGGGGAAACACGGTAGGATATCTCTATGAGTTGAAGTAAGCTTGGGAATAGGAAGTTCACAAAGGAAGTTAGCAATCCCCTTATCTCCATCACCCTGTGATGACCTATATAGTTTGGAATAAAACTCCTGGAAGGTTTGGAGAATTTTATTGGGATTGGCCGTGAGATTTTGGTTCCGATCTCTAATCTTAGGAAAGGAAAGGGTTCGAATCCGTGGGGTCAATTTGGAGGCTAACATGGACCCTATTTTAAATAAATGTGTAATCCTTCGCGATAAAATAATCAATAAAGAATAATAATATACAGATTGCAGCAAAAACTAAAAGTGTTTACCATACACAAGTGAGTCATATATATATCAAAGTGAATTTGCGCAAAAAAACACACACAATCAGACACTATAAAACATATGTAATCAATAGTGCAAAGTAGATGAAATAAATTAAAGTGAATAACAAATAAAGTCCATAGGTGTCAAAAAAGTTCATAAAGTGCAAACGTGCAGTGCACAAAAATTCTTTCAGTGAAATTGCCAAGCTTGCAGTAAAGTGCTAGTGCTCCTTCGTGCATTCAGCCTCACAGGCCTCTCACCTTAGTGACATACATCAATGGCGTGATATTAGATAGCTATTCTGTGCCACTCCAAACCACACAGCCTCACAGGCCTCTCACCTCTCGATAGATAAAACACGCATCCCAATAAATCCTCTAGATAGAACCAATGATCCAGTAATGATAGACAACACCAGGAGTATTCACTCTTCTCTATGTCTTGAATCAACCCTTCGTGTGCGAGTCCCGATGTGTTCTGGAAAAGATGCAGCAACAGGCCGAATATAACGTTCACTCACTCGGTCACCAAGATGAACTCAGAAATGCTCACAACTCTCCGCACACAGCCGCCATCTTGTCCCGCGGGACAAGATGGCGGCTGTGTGCGGAGAGTTGTGAGCATTTCTGAGTTCATCTTGGTGACCGAGTGAGTGAACGTTATATTCGGCCTGTTGCTGCATCTTTTCCAGAACACATCGGGACTCGCACACGAAGGGTTGATTCAAGACATAGAGAAGAGTGAATACTCCTGGTGTTGTCTATCATTACTGGATCATTGGTTCTATCTAGAGGATTTATTGGGATGCGTGTTTTATCTATCGAGAGGTGAGAGGCCTGTGAGGCTGTGTGGTTTGGAGTGGCACAGAATAGCTATCTAATATCACGCCATTGATGTATGTCACTAAGGTGAGAGGCCTGTGAGGCTGAATGCACGAAGGAGCACTAGCACTTTACTGCAAGCTTGGCAATTTCACTGAAAGAATTTTTGTGCACTGCACGTTTGCACTTTATGAACTTTTTTGACACCTATGGACTTTATTTGTTATTCACTTTAATTTATTTCATCTACTTTGCACTATTGATTACATATGTTTTATAGTGTCTGATTGTGTGTTTTTTGCGCAAATTCACTTTGATATATATATGGACCCTATTTTGTCTTTCTGGTGGTAGAACCTGGCCCCACTCCAACGTATGTCCTTTTCTGCCTTAACAGTCAACAGCAAATTTAACTCTAACCTGATGGAATCTATTTGAGTCACCAAGTCCTTGGTGGGGGACTTCTTATGTTGGGATTTAAAATCTGCATATTTATCTTCTAGCTTCCTAATATCAATAAGCCTTTCCTTTTTAACACGTGATGCCAAGCTAATTTTTCCCCTAATGGCCACTTTATGAGCTGCCCACAGAACTTCAGGAGAAACATCCCCGACATTGTTTAGGATAAAGTATTCTTTCAGGGAATTTTCTATCTCCTTGGATACTGCTGGGTCGCTCAATAAAGATTCATTTAGCCGCCAATAATTTCCTGAAGATTTAGAAAGAGCGTTCATCACCGACAAGCAGACAATAGCGTGATCCGACCAGGAGGTATCAGCAATAGTAGCCCTAGTAGAAGAGGGAATGAGAGTGGGAGGAACCAAAATATATTAAATTCTAGCGTACAGCTTATGAGGGGCCGAATAATGGGTGAAGTCCTTTTTAGTTGGGTTCAATTCCCTCCATATGTCTATCAGTCCATGTCTATGTAGGGTACGGGCAATATTCAAGCTGGCTCTAGTGGGGCGCATTAATTGTGAGTTACACTGTTTAGATCTATCCAGTCCTTGATCGAAGGCAACATTAGAATCTCCTCCAAAAATTGCTTTGCCCTCTATAAGAGGAAGTAGGGTCTTAAGAAGATTGTGAATGAAAGTGGCCTGGCCTTTGTTTGGAGCGTAGTAAGAGACAAGGGAATATAAAACACCTTAAATCGAGCCCTTAACAAGTACATACCTGCCCTCCGGGTCTCTATGCGTAGCAATATGGCTAAATGGGCAATTTTTTTAAACTAATATTGCTACCCCCCGTGTCTTATTTATAAAAGGTGGGATAGTGTGAGTGTAAGAACCTTGGACTATACCGAGCCGGAAAATGAGTTTCCTGGAGCATGACAACATCAAATTTAGAAGAGCGGTACTGATTGAAAGCTATCCTCCGTTTCCTGGGGGAATTCAGTCCCTGCGCGTTATGGGTAGCAACCCTAAGCTCTCTACTCAGTCGGAGTGGGTCAAACATTTATGCAGAGGGGTGTAGATCCGCTACTATATATATGACTTACCCTTCTGTGTTTTCTCTGAACAAAAGCCTTAGGTAGAGGATGAGATGCGATAAACCAGGCCCAGCTTCTCAGGATAAGGAGGCAAGCTGACTCGAGAAAAAGGGAAAGGTGAGAAATAAAGAGAAGAAACACAAAAAAAGAAAATCATAGCTAAAAAAAACATAACATATAGTATACACTTCAAAGTACAATCGAAGCTTCTGGAGAGGAAAATTCCAGCCAGAAACCTAAATAACAACAGTCGTGAACCTCCAAACGAGGACCGACTGCCCATCCCGCAGAAGCATAACCTGCCTGTGAGGGATGGGCGGAGGCACATGTGTGACATCCCAACCCCATTTAAAATATATAAAAATAAAAAAAAACTTTAAGTAAGGGGCACATAATAGGTATCATAGTCAATAGGGACCAGCTTAAAAGGGCAAAAGAATAAAAAATAAAAAAAAAGACCAAAAACCTGAAAAAGAAGAAAAATCTGCTCCTGGAGGAGTAGGAACCAGGAGAATCTGCCCATCAAAGAGGGCCCCCATGCCCCCTACTTGTGTACATACAACTACGAGGGTAATGCTAGAACTGGTAGGGAAACCTAAAAAGGGTACCACAAAGTCCACCCAGTAAAAGGGGGATTAATACTGAATCCTGGAAAAAAAAAACCCAATCAAAAAAGGGGGATAGACATTAGCCCTGCCTAATCAAAAGCAAGAAAAAAAAAAACTCTCCCCCATGTCCCCTCAAGGAGGAATCATCAAGTCCATAGGGACAATCAAGAGTATTGACCCAGACAAACTACAGAGTTCCACCTTCTTTGGATTTCTTAGATTTGCCCACATTCCACATCGGAGAAATAGGACTGGTGGGCGATGGGCGCTTGGCAGAAGTTGTGGATGCAGCCGAGACGTCCATAGGAGCTTCCTGGGAAATAAGCTTGAGACGAAGCAGCAACTTCTCCCCCTCCGACAAGCTGGAAAAAACATGAGCCTTGCCCTGGAATGAAAATTTTCCCCGCCGGACCTGTCAAATTCCGGCCCGAGATCAGGCCGGGCGGTAGGGAAGACATTTGAGAGCCCGAGTGTCCCCCGGAGCCGGACGTCCAGAAAAATCATGAAACAGTGTTAAAGACATAGCGATCGAGGGGCACCCGGGATTGCGCTCCTGCCACTAAGCTCTCCCATGCCTCTCGCCTCAATCGTTACGGCGTCGTTAAAGACACTCGCCAGCTCTCCCTTAGAGAGCGACCACGGGCAAAATGCTGTGGAGGGGCACCCGGAGTTGAACCGAGGACCTCTCGATCTGCAGTTGAATGCTCTGCCACTAAGCTATAACCCCTTGCCTTCGCGTTACTGTTTTTTATGAAATGACCCGTTAAACGTCACTCGCCGGCTCTCCCTTTTTCGGAGCGAGCGCGGGCAAAACGCTGTGGAGGGGGCACCCGGAGTTGAACCGAGGACCTCTCGATCTGCAGTCGAATGCTCTGCCACTGAGCTATAACCCCCCTTCCCTTCTCCTCACTGTTTTGATTTTTTTTTTATGAACCGGCTCGACGGCGTCATTAAAGACACTCGCCGGCTCTCCCTTTTTCGGAGCGAGCGCGGGCAAAACGCTGTGGAGGGGGCACCCGGAGTTGAACCGAAGACCTCTCGATCTGCAGTCGAATGCTCTGCCACTGAGCTATACCCCCCGTTGCCTTCTCCTCACTGTTTTGATTTTTTTTATGAACCGGCTCGACGGCGTCATTAAAGACACTCGCCGGCTCTCCCTTTTTCGGAGCGAGCGCGGGCAAAACGCTGTGGAGGGGGCACCCGGAGTTGAACCGAGGACCTCTCGATCTGCAGTCGAATGCTCTGCCACTGAGCTATACCCCCCCTTGCCTTCTCCTCACTGTTTTGATTTTTTTTTATGAACCGGCTCGACGGCGTCGTTAAAGACACTCGCCGGCTCTCCCGTTTTCGGAGCGAGCGCGGGCAAAACGCTGTGGAGGGGGCAACCGGAGATGAACCGAGGACCTCTCGATCTGCAGTCGAATGCTCTGCCACTGAGCTATACCCCCACTTGCCTTCTCCTTACTGTTTTGATTTTTTTTTTTTTTTCAATGAACCGGCTCGACGGCGTCGTTAAAGACACTCGCCGGCTCTCCCTTTTTCGGAGCGAGCGTGGGCAAAACGCTGTGGAGGGGGCACCCGGAGTTGAACCCAGGACCTCTCGATCTGCAGTCGAATGCTCTGCCACTGAGCTATACCCCCCCTTGCCTTCTCCTCACTGTTTTGATTTTTTTTTTCAATGAACCGGCTCGACGGCGTCGTTAAAGACACTCGCCGGCTCTCCCTTTTTCGGAGCGAGCGTGGGCAAAACGCTGTGGAGGGGGCACCCGGAGTTGAACCAAGGACCTCTCGATCTGCAGTCGAATGCTCTGCCACTGAGCTATACCCCCTCCTTGCCTTCTCCTCACTGTTTTTTTTTTTGTCAATGAACCGGCTCAACGGCGTCGTTAAAGACACTCGCCGGCTCTCCCTTTTTCGGAGCGAGTGCGGGCAAAACGCTGTGGAGGGGGCACCCGGAGTTGAACCGAAGACCTCTCGATCTGCAGTCGAATGCTCTGCCACGGAGCTATACCCCCATTGCCTTTTCCTCACTGTTTTTTTTTTGTCAATGAGCCGGCTCAACGGCGTCGTTAAAGACACTCGCCGGCTCTCCCTTTTTCGGAGCGAGCGTGGGCAAAATGCTGTGTAGGGGGCACCCGGAGTTGAACCAAGGACCTCTCGATCTGCAGTCGAATGCTCGGCCACTGAGCTATACACCCCCTTGCCTTCTCCTCACTGTTTTGATTTTTTTTTTTCAATGAACCGGCTCAACGGCGTCGTTAAAGACACTCACCGGCTCTCCCTTTTTCAGAGTGAGCGCGGGCAAAACGCTGTGGAGGGGGCACCCGGAGTTGAACCGAGGACCTCTCGATCTGCAGTCGAACGCTCTGCCACTGAGCTATACCCCCCCTTACCTTCTCCTCACTGTTTTGATTTTTTTTTTCAATGAACCGGCTTGACGGCGTCGTTAAAGACACTCGCCGGCTCTCCCTTTTTCGGAGCGAGCGCGGGCAAAACGCTGTGGAGGGGGCAACCGGAGTTGAACCGAGGACCTCTCGATCTGCAGTCGAATGCTCTGCCACTGAGCTATACCCCCCCTTGCCTTCTCCTCACTGTTTTGATTTTTTTTTTTTCAATGAACCGGCTCGACGGCGTCGTTAAAGACACTCGCCGGCTCTCCCTTTTTCAGAGCGAGCGCGGGCAAAACGCTGTGGAGGGGGCACCGGAGTTGAACCGAGGACCTCTCGATCTGCAGTCGAATGCTCTGCCACTGAGCTATACCCCCCCTTGCCTTCTCCTCACTGTTTTGATTTTTTTTTTTTTTTCAATGAACCGGCTCGACGGCGTCGTTAAAGACACTCGCCGGCTCTCCCTTTTTCGGAGCGAGCGCGGGCAAAACGCTGTGGAGGGGGCACCTGGAGTTGAACCGAGGACCTCTCGATCTGCAGTCGAATGCTCTGCCACTGAGCTATACCCCCCCTTTGCCTTCTCCTCACTGTTTTGATTTTTTTTTTTTTTTTCAATGAACCGGCTCGACGGCGTCGTTAAAGACACTCGCCGGCTCTCCCTTTTTCGGAGCGAGCGCGGGCAAAACGCTGTGGAGGGGGCACCCGGAGTTGAACCGAGGACCTCTCAATCTGCAGTCGAATGCTTTGCCACTGAGCTATACCCCCATTTGCCTTCTCCTCACTGTTTTGATTTTTTTATTTTTTTTTCAATGAACCGGCTCGACGGCGTCGTTAAAGACACTCGCCGGCTTTCCCTTTTTCGGAGCGAGCGCGGGCAAAACGCTGTGGAGGGGGCACCCGGAGTTGAACCGAGGACCTCTCGATCTGCAGTCGAATGCTCTGCCACTGAGCTATACCCCCTTGCCTTCTCCTCACTGTTTTTATTTTTTATTTTTTTTTCAATGAACCGGCTCGACGGCGTCGTTAAAGACACTCGCCGGCTCTCCCTTTTTCGGAGCCAGAGCGGGCAAAACACTGTGGAGAGGGCACCCGGAGTTGAACCGAGGACCTCTCGATCTGCAGTCGAATGCTCTGCCACTGAGCTATACCCCCCTTGCCTTCTCCTCACTGTTTTTTTTTTTTTCAATGAACCGGCTCGACGGCGTCGTTAAAGACACTCGCCGGCTCTCCCTTTTTCGGAGCGAGCACGGGCAAAACGCTGTGGAGGGGGCACCCGGAGTTGAACCGAGGACCTCTCGATCTGCAGTCAAATGCTCTGCCACTGAGCTATACCCCCCCTTGCCTTCTCCTCACTGTTTTGATTTTTTTTTTTTTCAATGAACCGGCTCGACGGCGTCGTTAAAGACACTCGCCGGCTCTCCCTTTTTCGGAGCGAGCGCGGGCAAAACGCTGTGGAGGGGGCACCCGGAGTTGAACCGAGGACCTCTCGATCTTCAGTCGAATGCTCTGCCACTGAGCTATACCCCCCCTTGCCTTCTCTTCACTGTTTTGATTTTTTTTTTCAATGAACCGGCTCGACGGCATCGTTAAAGACACTCGCCGGCTCTCCCTTTTTCGGAGCGAGCGCGGGCAAAACGCTGTGGAGGGGGCACCCGGAGGTGAACCGAGGACCTTTCGATCTGCAGTCGAATGCTCTGCCACTGAGCTATACCCCCCTTGCCTTCTCCTCTCTGTTTTGATTTTTTTTTTTTTTCAATGAACCGACTCGACGGCGTCGTTAAAGACACTCGCCGGCTCTCCCTTTTTCGGAGCCAGAGCGGGCAAAACACTGTGGAGAGGGCACCCGGAGTTGAACCGAGGACCTCTCGATCTGCAGTCGAATGCTCTGCCACTGAGCTATACCCCCCCTTGCCTTCTCCTCACTGTTTTGATTTTTTTTTTTTTTCAATGAACCGGCTCGACGGCGTCGTTAAAGACACTCGCCGGCTCTCCCTTTTTCGGAGCGAGCACGGGCAAAACGCTGTGGAGGGGGCACCCGGAGTTGAACCGAGGACCTCTCGATCTGCAGTCAAATGCTCTGCCACTGAGCTATACCCCCCCTTGCCTTCTCCTCACTGTTTTGATTTATTTTTTTTTTTTTTCAATGAACCGGCTCGACGGCGTCGTTAAAGACACTCGCCGGCTCTCCCTTTTTCGGAGCGAGCGCGGGCAAAACGCTGTGGAGGGGGCACCCGGAGTTGAACCGAGGACCTCTCGATCTGCAGTCGAATGCTCTGCCACTGAGCTATACCCCCCCTTGCCTTCTCTTCACTGTTTTGATTTTTTTTTTCAATGAACCGGCTCGACGGCATCGTTAAAGACACTCGCCGGCTCTCCCTTTTCGAGTCGGACGCGAGCGCGGGCAAAACGCTGTGGAGGGGGCACCCGGAGGTGAACCGAGGACCTTTCGATCTGCAGTCGAATGCTCTGCCACTGAGCTATACCCCCCTTGCCTTCTCCTCTCTGTTTTGATTTTTTTTTTTTTTCAATGAACCGACTCGACGGCGTCGTTAAAGACACTCGCCGGCTTTCCCTTTTTCGGAGCGAGCGCGGGCAAAACGCTGTGGAGGGGGCACCCGGAGTTGAACCGAGGACCTCGCGATCTGCAGTCGAATGCTCTGCCACTGAGCTATACCCCCCCTTGCCTTCTCCTCACTGTTTTGATTTTTTTTTTTTCAATGAACCGGCTCGACGGCGTCGTTAAAGACACTCGCCAGCTCTCCCTTTTTCGGAGCGAGCGCGGGCAAAACGCTGTGGAGGGGGCACCCGGAGTTGAATCGAGGACCTCTCGATCTGCAGTCGAATGCTCTGCCACTGAGCTATAACCCCCTTACCTTCTCCTCGCTGTTTTTATTTTTTATTTTTTTTTCAATGAACCGGCTCGACGGCGTCGTTAAAGACACTCGCCGGCTCTCCCTTTTTCGGAGCCAGAGCGGGCAAAACACTGTGGAGAGGGCACCCGGAGTTGAACCGAGGACCTCTCGATCTGCAGTCGAATGCTCTGCCACTGAGCTATACCCCCCCTTGCCTTCTCCTCACTGTTTTGATTTTTTTTTTTCAATGAACCGGCTCGACGGCGTCGTTAAAGACACTCGCCGGCTCTCCCTTTTTCGGAGCGAGCGCGGGCAAAACGCTGTGGAGGGGGCACCCGGAGTTGAACCGAGGACCTCTCGATCTGCAGTCGAATGCTCTGCCACTGAGCTATACCCCCCCTTGCCTTCTCCTCACTGTTTTGATTTTTTTTTTTTTTTCAATGAACCGGCTCGACGGCGTCGTTAAAGACACTCGCCGGCTCTCCCTTTTTCGGAGCGAGCGCGGGCAAAACGCTGTGGAGGGGGCACCCGGAGTTGAACCGAGGACCTCTCGATCTGCAGTCGAATGCTCTGCCACTGAGCTATACCCCCCCTTGCCTCTCTCACTGTTTTGATTTTTTTTTTCAATGAACCGGCTCGACGGCATCGTTAAAGACACTCGCCGGCTCTCCCTTTTTCGGAGCGAGAGCGCGGGCAAAACGCTGTGGAGGGGGCACCCGGAGGTTGAACCGAGGACCTTTCGATCTGCAGTCGAATGCTCTGCCACTGAGCTATACCCCCCTTGCCTTCTCCTCTCTGTTTTGATTTTTTTTTTTTTTTCAATGAACCGACTCGACGGCGTCGTTAAAGACACTCGCCGGCTCTCCCTTTTTCGGAGCGAGCGCGGGCAAAACGCTGTGGAGGGGGCACCCGGAGTTGAACCGAGGACCTCTCGATCTGCAGTCGAATGCTCTGCCACTGAGCTATACCCCCCTTGCCTTCTCTTCACTGTTTTGATTTTTTTTTTCAATGAACCAGCTCGACGGCATCGTTAAAGACACTCGCCGGCTCTCCCTTTTTCGGGGCGAGCGCGGGCAAAACGCTGTGGAGGGGGCACCTGGAGGTGAACCGAGGGCCTCTCGATCTGCAGTCGAATGCTCTGCCACTGAGCTATACCCCCCTTGCCTTCTCCTCTCTGTTTTGATTTTTTTTTTTTTTCAATGAACCGGCTCGACGGCGTCGTTAAAGACACTCGCCGGCTCTCCCTTTTTCGGAGCGAGCGCGGGCAAAACGCTGTGGAGGGGGCACCCGGAGTTGAACCGAGGACCTCTCGATCTGCAGTCGAATGCTCTGCCACTGAGCTATACCCCCCTTGCCTTCTCCTCACTGTTTTGATTTTTTTTTTTCAATGAACCGGCTCGACGGCGTCGTTAAAGACACTCGCCGGCTCTCCCTTTTTCGAGCGAGCGCGGGCAAAACGCTGTGGAGGGGGCACCCGGAGTTGAACCGAGGACCTCTCGATCTGCAGTCAAATGCTCTGCCACTGAGCTATACCCCCCTTACCTTCTCCTCGCTGTTTTGATTTTTTTTTTTTTTTTTCAATGAACCGGCTCGACGGCGTCGTTAAAGACACTCGCCGGCTCTCCCTTTTTCGGAGCGAGCGCGGGCAAAACGCTGTGGAGGGGGCACCCGGAGTTGAACCGAGGACCTCTCGATCTGCAGTCGAATGCTCTGCCACTGAGCTATACCCCCCCTTGCCTTCTCCTCACTGTTTTGATTTTTTTTTTTTCAATGAACCGGCTCGACGGCGTCGTTAAAGACACTCGCCGGCTCTCCCTTTTTCGGAGCGAGCGCGGGCAAAACGCTGTGGAGGGGGCACCCGGAGTTGAACCGAGGACCTCTCGATCTGCAGTCGAATGCTCTGCCACTGAGCTATACCCCCCTTGCCTTCTCCTCACTGTTTTGATTTTTTTTTTTTTTCAATGAACCGGCTCGACGGCGTCGTTAAAGACACTCGCCGGCTCTCCCTTTTTCGGAGCGAGCGCGGGCAAAAAGCTTTGGAGGGGGCACCCGGAGTTGAACCGAGGACCTCTCGATCTGCAGTCGAATGCTCTGCCACTGAGCTATACCCCCCTTGCCTTCTCCTCGCTATTTTGATTTTTATTTTTTATTTTTTTTCAATGAACCGGCTCGACGGCGTCGTTAAAGACACTCGCCGGCTCTCCCTTTTTCGGAGCGAGCGCGGGCAAAACGCTGTGGAGGGGGCACCCAGAGTTGTACCGAGGACCTCTCGATCCGCAGTCGAATGCTCTGCCACTGAGCTATACCCCACCTTGCCTACTCCTCACTGTTTTGATTTTTTTTTCCAATGAATCGGCTCAACGGCGTCATTAAAGACACTCACCGGCTCTCCCTTTCGGAGCGAGCGCGTGCAAAACGCTGTGGAGGGGGCACCCGGAGTTGAACTGAGGACCTCTCGATCTGCAGTCGACCGCTCTGCCACTGAGCTATACCCCCCCTTGCCTGCTTTTCACTGTTTTGACTTTTTTTTTAAATGAACTGTCTCGACGGCGTCGTTAAAGACACTCGCCGGCTCTCCCTTTCGGAGCGAGCGCGGGCAAAACGCTGTGGAGGGGGCACCCGGAGTTGAACCGAGGACCTCTCGATCTGCAGTCAAATGCTCTGCCACTGAGCTATACCCCCCTTGCCTTCTACTCACTGTTTTTATAAAAAAAAATTGCCAATGAACCGGCTCGACAGCGTCATTAAAGACACTCATCGGCTCTCCCTTTCGGAGCGAGCGCGGGCCAAACGCTGTGGAGAGGGCACCCGGAGTTGAACCGAGGACCTCTCGATCTGTAGTTGAATGCTCTGCCACTGAGCTATACCCCCTCTTGCCTTCTCCTCACTGACTGCATTGGTGGGGACACTCACCGGCTCTACTGTTTGGCACAGCTGCGGGTGGGGGTTCCAGGATTTGAACCAAGGACCTCTTGATCTGCCAAAGAGCTATACCCCTTGCTTTTTCCTCACAGTTTGAATTTTTTATTCTTCTGAACCGGTTTGAAGTCATTGGCAAAGAGTCTCGCCAGCTTTTTTCTGCAGTTGAAATCCCTGCCACTGAGATATACTCCCCTTCTCTTTGCCTCATGGTTTGAAATTGAACCAGGGACCTCTCTATTTGCTATCAAATGCAACCAATACATAGGTGGACCGAAAATTAAAGGATCTGATTAATGTGCTGGGTAGGGTTTAAAAAAAAAAAAAGTATTTCAAAGCAAAAATATATTTCTTGAAAAAAAAATGAAAGAATTTCTATTAAGATATTTTTTGAAAAAATAAAAATGACACCTTTTGTCGTGTGAAACAATAAATATTTTTGGATACTCAACAATGTGTGGCTTATTATTATATCAATGCTGCCTAAAAGAACAAATCTAGATTTGTGGTGTTTACAGTGACAATGATGAGTATTTAGTACAGGAAAATAAACATGACACTATGATAACGTAGGAGAAAGCTAGAATGAACTCAAATTAGAAAAGAATCAAACAAAGAAAAATACTAGAACAGGGGCAAAAAAAAGTGGGCCTTATGCACTGGTGGCGGTGCCACACAGATACTGTAATTGGAGCGCAACAAAGAGCCACATGCAAAGTATTGCATCAAAAATTGTTATTAGAAGCCCCTGTTAAAAAGGGGCAGAAAAATTGGGCCTTAGGCACAACACAACACTGCAGCCCCTCACAGATACTGTAATTGTAGCGCATCAAAGAGCCACATGCAAAGTATTGCATCAAAAATTGTTAATATACGCCCCTGTTCAAACAGGGGCAGAAAAATTGGGCCTTATGCACAACACAACACTGCAACCCCTCACAGATACTGTAATTGGAGCGCAACAAAGAGCCACATGCAAAGTATTGCATCAAAAATTGTTATTAGACTCCCCTGTTAAACAGGGGCAGAAAAATTGGGCCTTATGCACAACACAACACTGCAACCCCTCACAGATACTGTAATTGGAGCGCAACAAAGAGCCACATGCAAAGTATTGCATCAAAAATTGTTAATAGATGCCCCTGTTTAACAGAAAAATTGGGCCTTGGGCACTGGTGGCAGAACCCAGAAACAAAAATTGTCTTACTAGCTATCAGCAAGATCAGTGAGGAGGAAAAGGATATTCAGTCAGCAGCATAACAGGACAGTCACTCAGCATCAGCATAGGCAGTCTCCAAGGGATCTGACATTTCAAAAAAATTATTCAGTTACATCAGCATTAGGTGCTTGGTAGCTGGTGTTGATTCAAGCCTGATTCATTTTTATGAAGGTCAGTCGATTGACGGAGTCGGTAGAGAGACGCACCCTGAATGTGCGTTCTGAAAGAACGCTGGATGCAGGGCAAGCCAGTAGCTCAATTGCGTACTGTGCAAGCTCTGGCCATCCTCAAGACCCAGTAAGCCAGGGGATTTTCGGTGGGGAAGGTCTCCAACTCTGATCTTGCTCTTAGGTATTCCTGCACCATGTAAACCAGATGCTGGCGATGGTTGCTGGAACCGGTCATACCTTGGGTCTGCAGACTAAAAAATTGTCTGAACGCATCGGTCAGATGGCCACCTACTCCACCGCTCCTTCTGCGACTCACAGAAGCCTCAGCAACACGTTGTCCAGGACCAGGATTTGGTAATCCCCCAGGTTCTAGGAACGCGTTGCACAGACCCTTCTGCAAGGCCTCCCGAAGAAGTTTCATCTTCTGCTCCCTCTGCGACGGCAAGATAAGCTCTGCAACCTTACTCTTGTAACGTGGATCAGGGAGAGTTGCCAGTTAGTAATGATCCCTCTACTTGATACCACGAACACGAGGATCCTTACGCAGGTTTTGCAGGATCAGGGAGGCCATGCAGCGTAGGTTTGCTGAGGCATTCGGGGCACAGTCCTCTGGTTCACTGAGGACGACAGAATCCGCAGCCACCTCATCCCAGCCATGTAAAAGTCCATGGGTTCCTTGGGAATGTAAGTGATCCCTTGAAGACTGCTGCTGCTGATGCTGAGTGATAGGCTCCACCTCCATGCTGCTGATACAATCATCCTCCTCCTCCTTCTCGTCCTCTTCCTGTGTGCTAGGTGGGCAAGTAGGACCACTGTCTGGATAAAGGGGGCCTTGAGAGGTAAGGAAGTCCTCCTCTTGCTCCCTCTGTTGTGCCTCAAGGGCCCTGTCCAATTTTCCTCGTAGCATGTGCTCCAACATGTGAATAAGAGGGAAAGTTTTACTGATGCATGCACTGTCACTGTTCACTATCCTCGTGGCCTCCTCAAATGGTGACAGGACAGTGCATGCATCCCTGATCAAGGCCCACTGGCGTGGGGGAAAAAACAAGCTCCCCTGACCCAGTTCTGCTGCCATATTGGCACAGGTACTCATTGATGGCCCTCTGCTGCATGTGCAGCCGCTGCAGCATGGCCAATGTAGAGTTCCATCTAGTTGGCATGTCACAGATTAGACGGTTCTTGGGCAGGTTGTATTCCCTGTGGCATTATATGACCTCCGGAAATGCACACAGACTTTCCTGGCCTGCTTCAGGACATCCTGTAAGCCCGGGTACCTGCCCAAGAACCGCTGCACCACCAAATTCAGGACATGAGCAAAACAGGGCACATGGGTCAGTTTTCCCTGTCGCAGGGCAGAGAGGAGGTTAGTGCCATTGTCGCTAACCACCATTCCAGGCTTAAGCTGGCATGGCATCAACCACCTCTGAGCCTGCTCCTGCAAATCTGACAAAACCTCGGCCCCAATGTGGCTCCTGTCTCCCAAGCACACCAGCTTTAGCACCGCATGGCATCTCTTTGCCTGCATTCCTGCATAGCCCCTCATACGCCTACGGAGCACGGCTGGTTCTGAGGAGATATCAGCACAGGAAGAGGCCACAGAGGAAGAAGAGGGGGTGGAGGAGAGAGGTGTGTCACAACCAGTAGTAGTGTTTTGGAGGCGTGGTGGTGGAACAACCTCCAACATTACTGTGCCTTGCCCTGCGTCCTTCCCAGCTGCCAGCAGAGTCACCCAATGCGCCATGAAAGAGAGGTAACATCCCTGTCCATGCCTGCTGGACCATGAGTCAGCGGTAAGATGCACCTTACCACTGACCGCCCTGTTCAAAGATGCATGGACATTGCCTTCCACATGCCGGTAGAGAGCCGGAATCTCCTTCCGTGAGAAAAAGTGGCGTTTGGGTACTTGCCACTGAGGTACCGCACATTCCACAAACTCACAGAAGGGGGCAGAATCTACCAACTGAAAAGGTAGCAGTTGAAGTGCTAGCAATTTCGCTAAGCTAGCATTCAACCGCTTGGCATGTGGATGGCTTGGAGAGTACTTATTTTGGCTCTGCAGCAGCTGGGGCAGGGAAATTTGTCTGGTACTATCAGTAGATTGCCCGCATGTACTACTAGGTTGTGACACACCTATTTCTACACCTTCAGTCCTATCAGTGCAGGCTTCAGAGAGGACTGAGGGTCTAGTGGGGTTGGAGGTCCCAGCTGATGAGGGGCAAGGGGAGGTCAGTTTTGTTCTTTGGTGTGGGTCTTTCTGGTATGCTTTCCAATGAACTGCATGGTCAAGCATGTGGTGCCCAAGAGGGTGATGTTTTGGCCACATGAGATACGCTTGAGACATATGTTGCAAATAGCAACGGTGCGATCTGATGCACATGTCTCAAAAAAGGCCCACACCAAAGAACTTTTGCAGTAACGTTGAGACACAGCAGCGCCCTGCACAGGCGTAGCTCTGCAATGTAATGCAGTTGGTATGCTTCCCTTAAGCTGGCCCCTGGAGGGCATCCTGCCTCTTTAGAGATGTGCCTGTGCCTCCTCCCCCTCCTCCTCTTCCTCCTCCTCTCTCCTATCAGGCACCCACATAGAGTCAGTAACCTCATCATCCCCTCCCTCCTCATCACTGTCGAAAACCTGGCAGTATGCTCCAGCTGGGGGAACATCACTGCCAGATTGCTGTCTCTCTCGGGCACCCCCTCTCTCTGGGCTCACATCAATGCCTTCCTCTATCTGTGTTTCCTCATCGGAGCCTTCAAAGCACCGCGCATCGTCATGCAGCATGTACCCAACACTGTGTTGAAACAGTTCGGTGGACTCTTAAGGAGGACATGGTGGGACTAGGGAAGGATTGTGTGATGCCATTGTGCAGAGGGAAGAGGACACCTTGGCAGCTGCTTTGCCAGACAAACTAAGCTCAGCCTGGGTAAGAGAGAATGAGAAGGATGAGGACGGCTTGATCATCCACTCTACTAATTTCTCTGCATGTTGAGGCTCAACACGGCCAGCTCCCGAAAAGAAGTATGAGCATGTCAGACGGCCACGTGCTGAAGAGAATGCACCATGTCCACCTCCAGTGTTGCCTCTAGATGCAGAGCCTGCTTGCCCTTGTGAATCTCTCCCTCTCTTTGTTGTCCTTCCAGACATTGTAATGGCCTGCACAGGACACAATCAGTACACACACCTCATACCTTTAGGTACAAACTGGAGAGGACAAGTGCAGTAACACCGACTACGTTTAGGTGCTATTAAACTGGACAAGCACAGTAACACTGAGTAGGTTTAGGTGCTACTACACAGCAGAAGTGCGGTAACAGCAACTAGGTTTAAGTGCTATTAAACTGGACAAGTACAGTAACACTGAGTAAGTTTAAGTGCTACTACACAGCACAAGTGCAGTAACAGCAACTAGGTTTAAGTGCTATTAAACTGGACAAGTACAATAACATTGAGTACGTTTAGGTGCTATTAAACTGGACAAGTACAGTAACACTGAGTAGGTTTAGGTGCTACTACACAGCAGAAGTGCGTTACAGCAACTAGGTTTAAGTGTTATTAAACTGGACAAGTACAGTAACACCGAGTACGTTTAGGTTCTACTACACAGCACAAGTGCCGCAACAGCAACTAGGTTTAAGTGCTATTAAACTGGACAAGTACAGTAACACCGAGTACGTTTAGGTGCTATTAAACTGGACAAGTACAGTAACACCGAGTAGGTTTAGGTGCTACTACACAGCACAAGTGCGTTACAGCAACTAGGTTTAAGTGCTATTAAACTGGACAAGTACAGTAACACTGAGTACGTTTAGGTGCTACTACACAGCACAAGTGCAGTAACAGCAACTAGGTTTAAGTGCTATTAAACTGGACAAGTACAGTAACACCGAGTAGGTTTAGGTGCTACTACACAGCAGAAGTGCGTTACAGCAACTAGTTTTAAGTGCTATTAAACTGGACAAGTACAGTAACACCGAGTAGGTTTAGGTGCTACTACACAGCACAAGTGCGGTAACAGCAACTAGGTTTAAGTGCTATTAAACTGGACAAGTACAGTAACACCGAGTACGTTTAGGTGCTATTAAACTGGACAAGTACAGTACCACCGAGTAGGTTTAGGTGCTACTACACAGCACAAGTGCGGTAGCAGCAACTAGGTTTAAGTGCTATTAAACTGGACAAGTACAGTAACACTGAGTAGGTTTAGGTGCTACTACACAGCACAAGTGCGGTAACAGCAACTAGGTTTAAGTGCTATTAAACTGGACAAGTACAGTAACACTGAGTGCGTTTAGGTGCTACTACACAGCACAAGTGAGGTAACAGCAACTAGGTTTAAGTGCTATTAAACTGGACAAGTACAGTAACACCGAGTAGGTTTAGGTGCTATTAAACTGGACAAGTACAGTAACACCGAGTACGTTTAGGTGCTACTACACAGCACAAGTGAGGTAACAGCAACTAGGTTTAAGTGCTATTAAACTGGACAAGTACGGTAACAGCAACTAGGTTTAGGTGATTATTAAACTGGACAAGTACAGTAACAACGAGTAGATTTAGGTTTCTTAACACATTTCGTGGCCTTCCTTTTCAGTGCCGCTTTGGGCATCCGGATATGTGTGAATTTTTCTCTCTTTTTCTTAGTGAACAGAGGCATGAAGTTGCAAAGGGAAGATAATATAGGCTGCTGTGGGGGCCAACAAAAAATGAATCTGTTGCTTCAACTTTCGAGGGCAAAGAATAGGTTTACTTTGTGGCTTGGAACAATTGGAGCAATCTTCCAATGTTTTTCCCTAAGAGAATCCCGCAGCCCTGCTTTGTGTAAAATTGAAAAAATGGATTTCTTAATTAAAGGATCACTAAAGGAAAAATTTTTTTTTAGCTAAATAGCTTCCTTTACCTTACTGCAGTACTGGTTTCATGTCCTTATTGTTCGTTTTTGCTTTGAAGTTGCTGTAATCCTGCTCTGTTCTCCACACGTCCTGCTTGTCTGTTTTCTTATAACCCCAGTGCTGGGAGCTTTCTCACGATGGTTTAAGCTGTCATTACTGTGTGTCTAAAACTTCCCAGAACCAATCAGATTCATTTTAAAAACAAAACACTGCCCTGGATTTGTTTGTTTTTTGTTCTATGTGTCTATTTCTACTTTGCAGAAACATGAAGCCAGTTCAAAAGTGAAACTAACCTGCAGGCACATTATATGATTGATTTTTATCTATTTTTAATCATTTTGAAAAGGAATCAGTTATATTTTATGTCTCTATACCCTGTAAACAGTCATTTCAGCAAAAAAAAAAATTTCCTTTAGTGACCCTTTAAGCTGGATGAGGGTAATAGTGGCACAAACAAGGTAGGACTCGTCTAGCATGATGAAGCATATTGGCAAGTTAGGCATTGCACCTATTTTGTGTCTATATAATTGTTCTGCAATCATGCTGTAGCTCTTTACTAGATTATGTACTTAATGATTGCTTGTGTGACAGATAATTGCAGCTGATCAGTTAATAGCTGTAGTAAGTAGCTCAAGGAAGCTATTGGCCACAATTGACTAGCGAAAACCATTCATTATAACAACACGATGACCTGAGACCACAGGAGACCCTTTTTGTCTCTCTTGACACTGGTTCTTAAAATGGAGTATATTGGAACATCAAATGGAACATGCAGAGGCTGCACCTGCAGTGCTGGGTGTACAAAGGTGATTGATTTTTATCTAAATAATCAGCAATTTCTTCCATTGCTCACCATAAGGCCCTTTATATTTTCTGGTGGCAGGTGGGGGAGGAAGATCCCAAATTTTACCCCCCTTAGTTCTGTCATACATACAACATACTACTATGTAGAGCCTGACAAAGTGACTGGTTTTAAAGAGGAAGTAAACCCTGTTGGGTTTTACTTCCTCTTTGTTTCCCTGCAAAGGTAAAACATAGTGGGCTACTATGCATCGCATAGTAGCCCATTATGTGTCTGAAGCAGGTACTTCTCCAGACTGATCTAATCTATTAGGGGACAGCTGTCTGCTGCAGCAACGTGCCCCCCCCCCCCCCCATTCTCTCTTCACACACACTGACTGAAGGCCACTGTGACACACCTGTATCTAAGATTGATCGATCGCTCAGGGGAGTACCACTGGCTGTGTACAGGATTTGGTGAGGGGGCTTTGCCCAGGAACCTTTAATGCTTTTCATGGAATACCACATCCAAATATTGTCCACAGAGCTCCTACATTGCCAGTGAAGATAATAAAACTCTAAGATTTGCCTCCAGGACATTACCGCGGTTGCTCTTAAAGAAGACACACCACGGGTATTGAGATCATTTCACTGTGTGTACTAGAGGTATCGTAGACTGGCCTCGGGTTCCCCTTTAGCCACAGCATCCCACACACTCCAAAAGTTATTGGGGAGTCTATTTAATCCGTACATATTGTTACCTATTGCTTTTGTTGTTTGCATAGTGTTCTTGACTGTTCTCTTTAAACTGTTTCAACCAAGTCCTGGGTACTTACACAGGTCCTGGATGACTAATGTTAACCTGAATTTTACTTTTCTTCAAGTAAACTACAAGAAGAACTGTGTTGTGTATTCCTGCTGAGTTATTCTGGTAATCACATTGCTAGATGTGCCAGAGGGGCTGGGACAGTTAATTGGGGTTGAAAGGCAAAGTAACAGACTAAACAAACAAAAGTAGCTCCCTTGGGGGTTTGCAATGTCACGTAACTAAAACCGAAGCCTGCAATGTCACCACTGTCCCCTCCGGTGCTGTAATTGGCTGGAGCCCCGGTGATGTTACTCCCGCGCATGCGCATGGAAGCCGCCAGTTACAGCACGACGAATGCGCCTGCACTGTTCTCTACGGCGCATGCACCGTAGATATCGGTGCCCATCTCATTAGTAAACATCCTCTAAACCATGGAGGTTTGGGAGATATTTCAAGCACCTACAGGTAAGCCTTAATCTAGGCTTACCTTTAGGTAAAAGTGGTTGTAACAGGTTTACAACCATTTTAATGTGCAATCAACTCCAAATGTTTCCTGGTTTCTCGTAGCCAAGTAAAAATAAACTGAAGCTGAAGTTACCAGATTTTTTTTAAATATATTTTTAGTGGTTTTGATTTCTAAAATTTGTATTACCACAATGTGGTTGAAGTTGATTTAAAATTGCCTAATGTATAGCCAACATAACCCACTGTTCTCTGTTAGTGATATCAAAGTTATTGGTGGGGGGGCAAAAAATGCATTCACAAATAACCCCAACCCAGTCTGGTCGACCGGGTCCGGAGCACTTACCTCATCTATGGCAGGTATCATGGGCGGCAAGCATCACGGGCATCATGGGAGTTTTCCCCTTCTCTCCTTTGCAGGCATCACGAGCAGTGTGCAGCTTCCCATTCCCCTGCTCAACGGCTTCCGTTCCTCCCTCCTCCTCAGCAGCCAATCGGAATTCTTCTTCTTTTGGCCAATCGGGAAACAAGTCTCAGACTTGATTGGCAGGGAGGAGATTCATTGTGTAAATGGCGAATATTCATTCGCTTTTGTCACACAACTGGGTGGGCTCGGTTCGCTTTGCTCTCCCAAGCCCACCCTATTTTGATTTCTAACAAAGCCTATGGTTCTAATCACATGCTTCAAGAAAAACACCCAGCCCTTGGAATTCCTGCATTTGGCAACCTGCAAGGGGCCGGAAGCATGGATAGGTGGGTGGGGCCCTTACGTCCTTGATAGACAGGCCACCCCTGCCTAGCACACTGCTAGGAAATATCCTATATGCACAGAGATGTGCCAAGGGGCTCTGGTAGGACCCAGCAGCTGGGCAGAGCTCTTCATTACATCTGTATAGCCACGATAATGGTGGTGCAGAAGAAGGGGTGGAGAAAACAGACAGGGGACTGAAGTTCCCTTTTAGTCTCATGCACACTGAACGTTTTTACACCTGCTGTCAGACGTTTTTCTCTACAGCCAGTACACTCCCTAGCATGTTATCCTATATGTCCATGCACACATAGGCCCGGATTCACAAACGTTTTACGCCGGCGTATCTAGAGATACTGTTACGCCGATTCGCGAAGCTAGCTACATCGTAAAACAAGGTTTCAGCCGCCAGACGTAACTTGCCTACGCCGCCGTATCGTGGGCGCATAGTTACGTTGGACGCATTCGGCGTTCCCATTTAAAATATGCAAATGAGCAAGATACGCAGATTCACGAACGTAGATGCGCCCGGGATTTGCGTAAGGCTTACGTTTGGAGTAAAGTTACCCCTCATATAGGAGGCGCAGGTAATGCAAAGGTATGGGACACCTTTAAATTTTACGTTGCCTACGCCGTTTACATAGTACTACGTGAATAGGGCTGTGCGTAGGTTACGTTCACGTTGTAGGCAGTGTTCGACGTATATTAGGCAGCTATTTCAACGTAACTGTGAGCATGCGCACTGGGATGCGTCCAAGAGACGACGCATACGCAGTTCGTTTTTTGAAGCTGTGGCCATCATTTGCATGGGGTCACGCTTCATTATAATATATCATGCCCACTTCCAGCCCACTTCCACCTACTTTGACTTACGTCGGCTTACACCGACAACTATGCGCTACACCGGCGCAACGTTGAGCGCATATTCTTTGTGAATAGCATGCTTGCCTCTCAACATTGCGCCGGCATAGCATAAAGTAGATACGCTACGCCCGCACAAAGATGCGCCGCTCTACCTGAATTTGGGCCATAGGCTTTTATCAATGTTTTCAGGCTGGAAAACAATGCGTCAAAATGCTAAAAAATGCTAAATGACGCTAATGCAAAAATGTGGCAAAACTCATACGTTTTAATAACGTCCAGGGTGCATGAGGCCTTAAAGTGATTGTAAAGTCTCAAATAAAATAACAAACATGTCACACTTACCTGCTCTGTGTAGTGGTTTTGAACAGAGCAGCCCCTATCCTCCTCATTTCTGGTCTCTGTTCGCTGCTCTTGGCCCCTTCCTCCTGTCGAGTGTCCCCACAGCAAGCAGCTTGCTATGGCCACCCAAGCTGAGCCGCAGCTGCCTGTGTTCATTCAGACATGGAGACACGTTTCTACCACACCCCCTCTCTCTCCAGATTGGCTGCCTGACTTTAATTGACAAAGCTCCGCTGCTGTGTCTCAGCCAATCAGGAGGAGAGTTACAGACAGCTGAGATACACGTGGACATCGCTAAAGAGAGCTGGGCTCAACGGCGGCTCCAGGGGGGGCAACAGGGCAATTGCCCCCCCCCGAGGCAATCATGTCACATTGGCTTTAAAAAAAAAAAATTTTAACTGCTTTGCGGTGCCTGCAGCCAGGCCCGGACTGGCCATAGGGCAAACCTAGCAAATGCCTGTGGGCCGCGGGCCGGCTTCGGCCCTCGGCGGCCAGCGGGCCGTATGTCACGTCTCCCCAGGGGTGTACACCACCAACACAGAGCCAGATAGAGAGAGATCAGCTGGGGTATCATAGCCAGCTCTGACACTTCTCCCCTCCCCTTGCTGCCCCCACGGCCAGTTAGAGGAGAGGAGCTGCTTCTACTCCTCCCCCTCCTCTCTTCTTCTCCTCCCGTGTCTGCCCCGCCCACTCTTCCGACGGACACTGTTCTGCTGCCTAAGGGATGTGGGCAGGAAGATTCAAGCCCAGCAATCAGAAAGGAAAGATGGAGTCTGATATCCATCCATCCAGTCAGTCCCTACTGCCTCTGAGTGAGTACTGAGAGTACTGTACACTGATGTATGGGGTGCCCTTCATTCCCTTCTCTCTCGCTCTCTCTTCACCTTTCTTTCTTTCTCTCTCTCTCTCTCTCTCTCTTTTTTTTTTTTTCGTTTGCACCCCCCACCGGCTGCCACTGTAGATAGATAATAATCTATCTAGCTATCTATCTACAGTGGCGGCTGGTGCTCAAAATTTTTGGTGGGCGCAAATGAAAAAAAAAAAACATTTGCAGCCTCACTGTGCCCATCAAACCCATCAATTGTCACCACTGTGCAATGCCATCAAACGCAGCCACTGTGCCATCAAACACAGCCACTGTGCCATCAAACGCAGCCACTGTGCCATCAATTGTCACCACTGTGCCATGCCATCAAACACAGCCACTGTGCCATGCCATCAAACACAACCACTGTGCCATCAATTGTCACCTCTGTGCCATGCCATCAAACACAGCCACTGTACCATCAATTGTCACCACTGTGCCATGCCATTAAACGCAGCCACTGTGCCATGGCATCAAACACAGCCACTGTGCCATCAAGTGTCACCACTGTGCCATGCCATCAAACGCAGCCACTGTGCCTTTCAATTGTCGCCACTGTGCCAATTGATGCCCCTGTGCCCTTTAATTGTTGCCACTGTGCCCATCGTCGCCACTGTGCCCATCGTCGCCACTGTGCCTATTGTCGCCACTGTGCCCATTGTCGCGGCTGAGCCAGAGGGGGCGGTGCTCCAGGGCCCTCTATAGATGCACCACCACTGTCTATCTATATCTATCTATCTATCTATCTATCTATTTATCTTTATCTATCTTCCTTCCTTCTCTTCTTTTTTTTATTTTTATCTATCTTCCTTCCTTCCCTTCTTTATCTATCTATCTTCCCTTCTTTCTTTATCTATATTTCTTTCTTTATCTATCTTCCTTCCTTCCCTTCTTGCTTTCTATCTTTATCTATCTTTCTTGTTTATCGATCTATCTTTCTTGTTTATCTATCTTTCTTGTTTATCTATCTATCTATCTATCTTTCTTATTTATCTATCTATCTTTCTTGTTTATCTATCTTCCCTTATTGCTTCCTATCTATCTATCAATCTACCTCCCTACCTTCCCTTCTTTCTTTTTATCTTTATCTATCTTTCTTCCCCCCCCCCCGGGCTGCTCAGTCTAAAATGCCCAGGCCTATTTTTTGTCCCAGTCCGGGCCTGCCTGCAGCTGCCGCTGCCGAGTCTCTCACTCTCTCTCTCTCTCATCACCAGGGCCGGTAGGCTGCCTGTCCTGAGGCTGCTTTGAGCTGTAGCTGACTGCAGCGCTCCCCTCTCTCCTGCGTGTATGACATTGGGCATCTGTGGCTGTGTGTGAGAGCTGGATCTGTGTTCGGCTGTGCTGCCTGTGCTAGACCTGCTCGTGTGATAGTAGATGGAGATGGAACACTGATTGAATCAGTGTTTTGTCTATCACATAAGCCCGTCTAGGGGGGACCTTGCTAGAGCACACTGCCCTGCCAAACACAGACCTACAGCTCCTGTTTGTTCCATGACACACGTCAGGAGAGGAGATACCTGCTGTATGTGATCGAGGTAATGCAATGGTGAGTGCCATGCACAGTGTGGCTGCATTAATAGACAAAAGTGGGACTGCATTTATAGACAAAAGTGGGACTGGATTCATAGACAAAAGTGGGACTGGATTCATAGACAAAAGTGGGACTGGATTCATAGACAAAAGTGGGACTGGATTCATAGACAAAAGTGGGACTGGATTTATAGACAAAGGTGGGACTGGATGTATATACAAAGGTGGGACTGGATTTATATACAAAGGTGGAACTGGATTTATATACAAAGGTGGGACTGCATTCATATACAAAGGTGGGGCTGCATTCATATACAAAGGTGGGGCTGCATTGATATACAAAAGTGAGACTGCATTAATATACAAAAGTGGTAGTGCATTAATAAACAAAAGTGAGACTGCATTAATATACAAAAGTGGTAGTGCATTAATAAACAAAAGTGGGACTGAATTTTTATACAAAGGTGGGGCTGCGTTCATATGCACAGTGAGGCTGCAATGATGGGCACTGATGAGGCTGCATTGATCCCTTGTACCATGCCTGCAGTCTCTAACCATCCCTTGTACCATGCCTGCAGTCTCTGACCATCCCTTGTACCATGCCTGCAGTCTCTGACCATCCCTTGTACCATGCCTGCAGTCTATGACCATCCCTTGTACCATGCCTGCAGTCTCTGACCATCCCTTGTACCATGCCTGCAGTCTCTGACCATCCCTTGTACCATGCCTGCAGTCTCTGACCATCCCTTGTACCACGTCTGTAGTCTCTGACCATCTCCTGTACCACGTCTACAGTCTCTGACCATCCGTTGTACCACGTCTGCAGTCTCTGACCATCCGTTGTACCACGTCTGCAGTCTCTGGCCATCCCTTATACCATGTATGCAGTCTCTGACCATCTCTTGTACCATGTCTGCAGTCTCTGACCATCTCTTGTACCATGTCTGCAGTCTCTGACCATCTCTTGTACCATGTCTGCATTTTCTGACCTTCTCTTGTACTATGTCTGCAGTCTCTGACCATCTCTTGTATCATGTCTGCAGTCTCTGACCAGCTATTGTACCATGTCTTTATTCTCTGACCATCTCTTGTACCATGTCTGCATTCTCTGACCATCTATTGTACCATGTCTGCAGTCCCTGACAATCGTCTAGAAACTATGGGATAGATTTATGGCATTTATATTTAATGGGCCAGATTCACGAACACTTGCGCTGGAGTATTTGGATATGCGCCGCGTAACTGTGCTGATGCGCCGACGTTTCTATGTGCCCGTACCCACCAAACTAGATGCGCCCAATAACGGCTCATTTGCGACCGGCGGAACGTTCCGACGCCAGAGTATCGTCAGCGTTTATTTTCGCTGGGCGCATCAGTCGCGCCCATTGATTTCCCCTGCAAATATGCAAATGAGGGATTTTTCACAATTCACGAACGGATTAGCACCATACGCTGGCTACATGCGCCGCGCGTATCTGGTCCGTCCGGCGCAAAGTTATTTCTACAAAAGGCTGCTTTATCTTTACTCCAGACGGTCACAGGTCAGCAGGAGAGCAGCTACAGCAGCGTTACCGACGATAGGAGCTAGCTGAGCACCCCCACTTGCAAGGACAACACCTCTGTGTGCCAACATGCCAGGGGCAATTGTGGTCCTAGAACTACTGATGGGTCCCCTGGAACCAAGAAGGCGGGCACGTGAGAGGATATACCGCACACGTATGAACCTCTTTGGCATGGGGGATGAGGAGGTGTATCGCCTCTTCAGATTCAGCCCTGATGTAATACTTGAACTAACCACAACCCTGCAGGATGACATCACCAGCCCAACACACCGATCACAAGCAGTGCAGCCACTGGTGAAGGTCCTGGCAACACTTCATTTCCTTGCAAGTGGATCATTCCAGCGTACAAGTGGAGTGGTGGCTGGGATGTCACAGTCCTCCATGAGCAGATGTGTGCACCAGGTAGTCCCTGCAATCCTCAGACGCATGTCCAACCAGTTCATCAGACCCACCACTGAGGACCTGCGGCTGAAGGCAATGACAGATTTCTACAGCATTGCCAGATTCCCACGCACTGTGGGGGCCATTGATTGCACACATGTGGCACTCCAGCCCCCCAGTGCCACAGAGCACATATACCGCAATCGGAAGCATTGGCACTCCATCAACGTACAGGTGATAGCCGATGCCCAACGCCTCATATGGCACGTCCGTGCCAAACACCCCGGGTCCAGCCATGACAGTTTCATATACCGTCAGACAGAGGCGTCGTTAGGGCGTGGCTAGGGGGGCTGGAGCCCCGAATGGGTCCACGAAAAGCCCCGAGTCTATGCCACATCCGATCACATTGTTAGCCCCGAGCGTCTGGGAGTCAGGACCTGATGCTGAAGGCGGCCGAGTGCCGCCAGCGCCGAGTGTCGCCGAGTGCCGTACTCGGCGACACTCGGCGCTGGTGGCACTCTGCTACTTTCGGCATCAGATTGGCCCTGATCCCCAGATGCTCGGGGCTAACATGTGATTGGATGCGGCCCCGCCTTCTGGAGCCTCGGCGGCTCCCTTTCTCATCAGTGAGAACGGGCAGCGGGGAGGGCGATATATGTAAATCCCTCCCTGCTTGCAGCCCAGTGGGAGGTAGCATGGGCGTCTGCTACTGTAAGCAGCGCCGCCGCCACGGTGCCTGAGTTGAGCAAGGGAAGAGTGTCTGTCTCCTTTCTTCCTAGAGGAGGAATTGGGAGCCAATAGGAGAGATGCTTGCTACCTTCCATCCAATGCCTGAGAGCGGGCGGGTCTCTATGGATCTCGGGCGCTAAAGCATGGACAGGTGGAGGAAGCTATGGAAGAAAACTGACTGTGGCAACAAGTCCTGCAAACCAAGTCCTGCAAACAAGTCCTGCAAACCAAGTTAGTGTATTTTCAAAACTAAAGTGTCAGCAGGGTACAAACTGGTCATATACCCTGTAACCTATATTGTACATTATATACACACTAGACTGTACCCTGATACCAAGCTGAACGTTATATACACACTGGTCTGTGTATAATGTACAATATGATTTACAGAGTATATGACCAGTTTGTACCCTGCTGACACCGTATTGTTCATTATATACAGACCAGTGTGTGTATAGTTAAAACCCCCCACAGAATATGTGCTGAGGGACACTTTAGGATAAGAAAGGACCTATGCTAGAAGTGGAGGTTGGATTTTAAATCCAACCTCCCACAAGAACATAAGCCCTCCCACCTCCCAAAGCACCCCCCAGCAAATCTGCCCCCACCTCCCAACAAGCGCAAGTGGAGAGGGATGTGTGTACTGAGGGAGGGGATCTTTACAGAGGGAGGGGGGGAGTCTGTACTTGGTGGAGAGGGTGGTCTGTAAAAAGGGAGGGGGTCTGGACTGAGGGAGAGGGGTCTATACTTAGTGGAGAGGGTGGTCAGTACTAAGAGAGGGGATCTATACTTAGTGTAGAGGGGAGGTCTGGACTGAGGGGGGGACTATACTTAGTGGAGGGGGGTGACACCAACCCTAGTGACGCCACTATGCAGGGACAGGTCAGTGTATGCAGGGACAGATCAGTGTATGCAGGGACAGGTCAGTGAGTCAGGTCAGTGTATGCAGGGTCAGGTCATTGTATGCAGGGTCAGGTCATTGTATGCAGGGACAGGTCGTTGTATGCAGGGATAGGTCAGTGTATGCAGGGACAGGTCAGTGTATGCAGGGACAGGTCAGTGAGTCAGGTCAGTGTATGCAGGGACAGGTCATTGTATGCAGGGACAGGTCAGTGAGTCAGGTCATTGTATGCAGGGACAGGTCGTTGTATGCAGGGACAGGTCAGTGTATGCAGGGACAGGTCAGTGTATGCAGGGACAGGTCAGTGAGTCAGGTCAGTGTATGCAGGGACAGGTCAGTGTATGCCGGGACAGGTCAGTGTATGCCGGGACAGGTCAGTGTATGCCGGGACAGGTCAGTGTATGCAGGGACAGGTCAGTGAGTCAGGTCACTGTATGCAGGGACAGGTCAGTGTATGCAGGGACAGGTCAGTGTATGCAGATCAGGTCAGTGTATGCAGGGTCAGGTCAGTGTATGCAGGGACAGGTCAGTGAGTCAGGTCAGTGTATGCAGGGACAGGTCAGTGTATGCAGGGACAGGTCAGTGTATGCAGGGACAGGTCAGTGTATGCAGATCAGGTCAGTGTATGCAGGGACAGGTCAGTGTATGCAGGGACAGGTCAGTGAGTCAGGTCAGTGTATGCAGGGACAGGTCAGTGTATGCAGGGACAGGTCAGTGAGTCAGGTCAGTGTATGCAGGGACAGGTCATTGTATGCAGGGACAGGTCAGTGTCACACACACATGTAGGTCAGGGTATGTGTGTCGGGTTGGTCACCCCGCGCCACTCCACCCACCGCGGCCAAAGCCACCAACCCCCCCCCCCCCCCCCGGCTTGGCTTCGGGCTGAAGCCCCTGGTCTTTTTGGCACCTAGCAACACCCCTGCCGTCAGAGCCCCATCCCAGCAGAATTTAACCAGAACATGTATGGGGACAGCTGGCTGGTTGGTGAGTGACAAGGGAGTCAGGCATGACTATCCCCTCCCGTGATGCACAACAGAAATCGCACATGCATGACTAACATTCTCCTGTCTTTTACCTTACAGGTGACTCTGCATATGCATTGGGACCCCATCTAATGACTCCTTTCCGGAACCCCCAAACCAGAGGAGAGAGAAAATACAATGAAGCACACATCAAAACCCGTGCAGTGGTTGAGCAAACATTTGGGCTCCTGAAGTCCCGTTTCCGATGCTTGGATAAGTCTGGGGGGGCCCTATTGTATTCCCCTACCTTTGTGTGTCAGATCATCGGTGCATGTTGCATACTACATAACTTTGCTATGAAAAAAGGCCTGCATATTGACATACGTGATGACCTGACCCCCGACCCACACAGTCCCCACCTGCCAGAGGACACCCAGTCTGCTGATGGAAGAGCAGTCAGGAGGGTCCTCGCCGTAGGCATCTTTGGACACTAAACCAAAACATTAATAACACAGACAATGCACGCGTGTACACCACTGATGTCCCTAGATCACACACACCACATGCACATCGCATTGGATTAGCCCAAGTCCAGCATGTAGGAGTTGGGAGCAGTAACGCCAGCGTCAAGGCCCCAATAATGTCACTGTCCATTCACACACCTTTCACACATCATTCATTCAGCCGTGGGGTTCACTTCACCACCACGGCCGAGGGTGACACCCCTTACTTTCAGGAGTGCCACCCTCTCACATTCACACACCATTCACACTGTCCCCTGCACTCCTGACCGTGTGCAGTACAAAAAGAAATTAGAAATATCATATCCTGATCATTAAAAGAAAAATAATCTCATAACCTGAGAAAAATAAAAAATAAACTCATGACCTGAGTATGTCAAAAACAATAATATAAAACCAGAAAAAAAAAAAAGGCCTCATCGGGGATGCCGGGGGCTTCTTCTGGGGGCCCCTCTCTGGCTCCGCAGCTGCCTGGATGGAGTGGGTGGGGGTGGGGGGGCATCTGGAGGTGGCTGATCCCCAGGTGGGCCACTCCTGGCAGGTGTGGCCTGCGTGCCCTCCAAGGCCCTGGCTATCCGTCCAAGGTATGTGTTCGTCTGGGCCTGCATCCGGAGCTGACGGGTCACCTGGTAATGCTGGGCCCGCCGACTCAGCCTCCCCTGCTCCCGGATGGCAGCACTGTTCCCATGGATGGCAGCAGTGTTGGCCTGGACGGCTGCAGTAAGGTGCTGGATATCCCCCTGCACCTCCCCCAAAGTGGTGACCACTGCAGCGCAATTACAGCTGACATCCTGCACTGCGTTGCTGAGGTTGGCAACGGAGCCCAGGCTGTCAGCCAATTTCTCCAAGTGCACCGCTATGGCCCCCATCTGTTCCGTCTGCCTGGCGTGATCCCTCGCCAACTGGTCCTGGACACCATCAGACACCCCCCTGGTCTTCTGGGTCGCCTTCCTGGGGCCAGAAGATGGATGTCCTCGGGTGGAAGGAGTCGCCCTTGAGGGGCTTCCAAGGATGGGGGAGGGGACGACAGACGGCCCAGGAGAAGGGGAGGAGACAGACAAAACCAAAGAAAAGTCCTGCTCTGCCACAGCAGGATCCTCCACAACCACCTCGGCAGGTGTGGTGTGGCCACTCTCCTCCTCCACAACCTCTTCACCACCCAGTGGCTCGGGCACATGATGGCGTGGGGGGGATGGGGTGGAATGCAGGCTGACAGATGATGGCCCAGCTCCGTCATCTGTGGATGACACAAAGCAGACACATGTTGGTGGTCCCACACACTTGGCACATGTCCCCCCCCCCCCAAATGCAAAACAACAAATAGGGGATTATAAAACACTTACCTGTCCTTGTGCCTTCCTCCACGGAGTCATAGCCTGCGACCCCCTCCACCTGCTCCCTCTCCAGGCAGCGAGCAACCACCTCCTCCTCTGCGGTCAGGGTGACAGGACATGGGGGACCACCACCTGTGCCCCTCTCATACCTCCTGATGGAGGCCACCTTGTCCCTCACCTTGCGCCGCAGGTCATTTATTTTCTTTTGTATGTCCCCAGCAGTCCGGGTGGAGTAGCCCAGGACATTGACCCTGGCAGCAATCGACTCCAGGATGCCCTGCTTCCTCTCCCGGCTGGTCTTCCGGCTTTTTTTGCCATGGAGAAATTCATTATCCGTCTCCATAGCCGAGATAATCACTGAGACCTCCTGGGTATTAAAGTTGAGGTTCCTCCTCTCTCTGGGGGTAGCGGGAGCAGCCATTACAGTGCAAAAGTATCTTCCCTGGGGTGGGGGGAAACGGAACTACTTTTGCGCCGGAATGGCGTTTCCGCCAGCGCTTTTAAGCGCCCAGCGGAACGCATTGCGCTGACATTTCCCAGGAAGTGGTGCCGACGGAAGTTGTGAGCATGCGCACAAGGGGGCGAGTGGAGCCGCACTCACTGCGCATGCTCCGTGGATGATGCGCTGAACGTAAGCCTCTGCGCCGGGCTCCGCCCATCATTTACATATGATCACACCCACTTCCACTTGCGTCGGGTTACGCCAGCGCATTATCGTTACTCTGGCGCAAGTTTACGCGCAACTGCTATGTGAATTACAGGACTTGCGCTGAAAGGGTCTTCAGAGTAACGTAAATGAGAAGCGTTAGTCCAGAGGAAAGATACTCTCATCTACCTGAATCTGGCCCAATATTTTTTACTAGTAATGGCGGCAATCATTGATTTTTTAGCGGTACTGCAACATTGCAGCGGACACATTGGACACCTAATTGAGTTCTGTAAGCAACACCTTATTTTCTGGCAGTGCCCCTCCCGAGACTAGACTCTGGATTCGCCCTTGGCTGGGCTCAGGTAAATATGAGAGGGGCTGCTGCACACAAAAGGATTTTTTAATATTAATTCATAGAATCCATTAAGATAAAAAAAAAAATCTTACTTTATAACCACTTTAAACTGCCCATTCTTTATAATCTAATTGTGCAATTTCTGAATATTCTCTGTTAGATTTACTAAAACAATGTAATGTGAGGGCTTGCCTATACAGTCCAATCAATTTGTATCTAAATTGACAGGCAGTTACACTAGATAGTTGTTGTTAGGTATAGATAAGATTGTACACTCAGGGCCAGATTCACAAAGCACTTACTCCGGAGTATCACGAGTTAGGCACGCTCTAAAAATGCACACGCTTATCTATGCACCGTATCCCCAAAACAATATACGCCTGAAATCCACATTTTTTAGGCCGACGTAATTTGGATAGACCGGTGCAGCGTGCATGCAAAACTGCACTAGACACACCATTGATTTGCTATGCAAATATGCAAATGAGGGAGATACGCCGATCCACAAAAGTAAGTTTGTGCGGTGCAGTCTACACGATGTGCTTATCAGCTGCACGGCCGGTCTAAAATTAGACCATATAAAAGCTTGCTTAAAATTAGACAATCCGTCTACATGTCAGCAAAATCAACACCATTAGGGCCGAGCTGAGCAGTCACACTTGCAGGACATTAATCTGTATGCCAACGTGCCAGGGGCATCCTTGCTCATAGCTATACTACTGACTTTAGATGAGCGCAGAAGGAGGAGGGCACGGAGGAGGGCACGGAGGAGGGCACGGGAGAGGATCTTTGTCAGGTATATCCGTGGGGTGAGCCCAATGGTAATAGGCCCCCCTTTTGGCTGGAATTAGGGTGCAATTGGAGAGATACCCTGTGTTAATAGGGGGGTTGGCTGATTACACTAGTAACCACACTAGTAGGGATTCCTACCTATTAGACTCTAGAGATTTTTTTCTTTGTTTTATATGGTTTAGGGTGCATCGGTCACAACTGGCATCCTTATAGCAGCATAGGATCATTTTACTTTAGCAATCTTTGGGCCTGCTGGCCTGCACAGGCTCCTGACCTAATTAATCCACCTTTACTCAATTTCACTGAAATTAGTGGAAGATGAGGAACCAACATCTACCCTCCTATTAACACAGGGTTTCTCTCCAATTTCACCCTAATTCCAGCCAAAAGGGGGGCCAATTACCATTGGGCTCACCCCGCGGATATACCCGACAAAGGTATTAATTTAGCAGCGCCATTTCCCTTTCTACTATTCATATTTATATTAGCTCCCCACATAGGGATCCTACTGGGAGGCAACAGCTACTTTATTCACCATAGCGCGGACTCCCCTGTTCTTACACGGGAGAGGATCTGCCGAACGCCACTGGGCAAGGTACTGGCAACACTCCATTTCCTTGCCATTGGCTCTTTTCCCCCTAATGGGTAAATATAGATTTTATATATATTTTTTTCTGTTTAGTATATATTTTATAATAATTAATATAATAAATATATATTTTTATTTTTTTAACTAATATAAATTTACTAATTTTAATATTATTATAATTATCGTATTTAATATTATATATATATATATATATATACACACACTGACACGACACAAACCTCCAAACAGCAACAGAAAACGGAATAAAAGCACCTTGCTTCAGGAAGGGAAAAAAATTGGATGTACGTTTGCAATGGAAGGGCATTTCTCTCGGTCTATTTAAGCACTGTGCATAGCTCACTAAGTCTGACTGGCCTAGTTCCTATCTAACTGATTGCGCCGTGCCGAGTTCTGAGCATGCTCAGAGAGGTGCTGACCATAGTCTGCTTCATGTGCACATGCCCAGTCTGGCCGGCACTTAATTTGCATGGGGTCACGGCTCATTTCAATGGAACACGCCCACGTCCTTCCCACTTCCCACTGAATTACACCGCCTTACGCCTCGGAATTTAAATTGCACCGGTGCAAATTTGGCCGAAAATACTACGAGGATACGGTACTTGCGCCTCGAAATTAAGCCGGTCTAACTTAAAGGAGTTGCACTACGCCGGTCCAAAAATGCGCCGATGTATGTGAATCTGGCCCTCAGTTTCTAATCAATTGTATCAATTACAAATCAATCAATTGTAAAGCGCAGCCAGCTCCCAATTAGGGGACAGTAGCAGTGATTTTTTTCTGTCAGCTCTTCGAACAATGCAGACCTTCTTTGTATTTGGTTGTGTCTTGCACAATTATCTCATTAAATAAAGTAGGGTGTTATTTAATAATATATATCAATTAAATGATGAAAAAAATAAATAAAAATGTTTACTTCTGAATATAAGTGAACGAGTATACATGGTAAAAAGAGTGTTAGCTTTCATTTTTTCCAGTACATTACTAGTTAATTCACTGCACATGTATATTTTATTAATTATACCCCTTGAGCAAAAAATGCACATTCTTGAGACAGGCTCCCTCCCCCAAATTAAGCAGTCTTCTACGTTGCAGTCATTTCCTATTGTGCAGTGACAATAGAGCCCTTTTGTAAATTACCTGTGACATGAATAAGAACACTGATTGATGGCTTATGCTCCGAATAGCAATTTTCCAACTGTATGCCAACTATACATAAAAAAAACCAATCGTATTAACCCCTCCATGATAAGGAAACAGGTGTAGCTGATAAGATATATGACATAAATTGGGTGGTTTATCTTTTGGACAGTTCAGTTACATTTATAAAACATTTTAATTAAAGGGGGGTCCAGTAAAAGAGATATGGGAGGTGCTGACCATTTTAAATTAAAACTGTACCCAGGCTATAGATATTTAAACACTATGGGCCAGATTCTCAGACGAGTTACGTCGGCGTATCTCGAGATACGCCGCGTAACTTCTAAGAAGCGCCGGCGTATCTATTTTCTGTATTCAGAAAACAAGATACGCCGGAATTTTGCTTAGATACTAGCGGCGTAAGTCTTTTATGCTGTCGTATCTTAGTTGCATATTTACGCTGGCCGCTAGGTGGCGCTTCCATCGATTTACGCGTTGAATATGCAAATGAGCTAGATACGCCGATTCACGAACGTACTTGCGCACGGTCGTCGTATTTTACGTCGTTTGCGTAAGCGGAAAGTTACCTCTTTGCATAGGTAAGGCTTACGCAATGTTAAGTATGGACGTCGGGACAGCGTTGAATTTTCCGTCATTTCCATCGTTTGCGTAAATCGTTCGCGAATAGGGCTGTGCGTAAGTTACGTTCACGTCGTAGGCAGTTTTTGACGTATCTTAGGCATACTATCTGACGCATGCGCACTGGGATTACGTTCATGGACGGCGCATGCGGCGTTCGTTAAAAACGTCAAATACGTGGGGTCACGAGTAATTTACATAAAACACACCCACCACAGCCACATTTGAATTAAGCACGCTTACACCGGGACATTTACTCTACGCCGCCCTAACTTAGGACGCAAGTGCTTTGAGAATACTGCACTTGCGTCAAAAGTTGCGGCGGCGTAGCGTAAATATGATACGCTACGCCCCGCTGCCAGATACGCCAAAATACGAGAATCTGGCCCTATATATACATATTCTTGACAAATAGTAAACTTAAAAAAAAAGTCCTCACTGGCCTCAGTAGCAGCAGCATTAGTAAATTGCTTCTGTATTTTTTTAAAATTAATCCTAAACCACTTCCTTACTGGGCACGTATACCCCCTTCCTGACCAGGTGAAATTTCAGCTTCTGGCACTATAAATATGCACTAATTACTGTATTAATGTGACTGGCATTGAAGGGGTTAACACTAGGGGGTGAGGAAGGGGTTAAAACGTGTACCCTGAATTGTGTTCTAACTGTGGGGGGAGGGGGTGACTGGGGAAGGTGACCGATATATGTCCCTATGTACAAGGGACACAGATCAGTCTCCTCTCTCCCCTGACAGGACGTGGATCCTTGTGTTTACACACACAGATCCACGTCTTGTCCCTGTAGCCGCCGATCGCAAATCGACTAGCAGACATCGCGGCCGCCAGGCACGCGCATCGGCATCTCAGCGATGGCCTGGAAGAGCGGAGGCCGTAAAAACACGGCCTCCCAGAGAAGTAGAACCACCCTGCGGCCGTACAAAGTCGTACGGCTATCAGGTAGTTGTTAACCACTTTAGCCCCGGACCATATTGCTGTCCAAAGACCAGAGCACTTTTTGTGATTCGGCACTGCGTCGCTTTAACTGACAATTGCGCGGTCGTGCGACGTGGCTCCCAAACAAAATTGGCGTCCTTTTTTTCCCACAAATAGAGCTTTCTTTTGGTGGTATTTGATCATCTCTGCGGTTTTTATTTTTTGCGCTATAAACAAAAATAGAGCGACTATTTTGAAAAAAAATCAATGGGCCAGATTCACGTACATCGGCGCATTTTTGGACCGGCGTAGTGCAACTCCTTTAAGTTAGACCGGCTTAATTTCGAGGCGCAAGTACCGTATCCTCGTAGTATTTTCGGCCAAATTTGCACCGGTGCAATGTAAATTCCGAGGCGTAAGGCGGTGTAATTCAAAGTAGGAAGGACGTGGGCGTGTTCCATTGAAATGAGCCGTGACCCCATGCAAATGAAGGGCCGGCCAGACTGGGCATGTGCACATGAAGCAGACTATGGTCAGCACCTCTCTGAGCATGCTCAGAAATCGGCACGGCGCAATCAGTTAGATAAGAACTAAGCCCGTCAGACTTAGTGAGCTATGCACAGTGCTTATATAGACCGGGAAAAATGCCCTTCCAAAAGTACATCCAATTTTTTTCCCTTCCTGAAGCAATTATTCCGTTGTCTGTTGTCTGTTGCTGTTTGGAGGTTTGTGTCGTGTCGGTGTGTGTGTATGTGTGTATATATATATATATATATATATATATATATATATATATATATATATATATACATATACAATATTAAATAAGATAATTATAATATTACAATTAGTAAATTTATATTAGTTAAAAATAAAAATATATATTTATTATATTAATTATTATAAAATATATACTAAACAGAAAAAAATGTATATAAATATATATTTACCCATTAGGGTGAAAAGAGCCACTGGCAAGGAAATGGAGTGTTGCCAGTACCTTGCCCAGTGGCGGTCGGCAGATCCTCTCCCATGTCTCTAGAGTCTAATAGGTAGGAATCCCTACTAGTGTGGTTACTAGTGTAATCAACCACACTTTTTCTTTGTTTTATATGGTTTAGGGTGCATCGTTTACAACTGGCATCCTTATAGCAGCATAGGATAATCTTACTTTAGAAATCTTTGGGCCTGCTGGCCTGCACAGGCTCCTGACCTAATTAATCCACCTTTACTCAATTTCACTGAAATTAGTGGAAGCTGAGGAACCAACATCTACTCTCCTATTAACACAGGGTATCTCTCCAATTGCACCCTAATTCCAGCCAAAAGGGGGGCCTATTACCATTGGGCTCACCCCATGGATATACCTGACAAAGATCCTCCTCCGTGCCTTCCTCCGTGCCCTCCTCCTTCTGCGCTCATCTAAAGTCAGTAGTATAGCTATGAGCAAGGATGCCCCTGGCATGTTGGCATACAGATTAATGTCCTGCAAGTGTGGCTGCTCAGCTCGGCCCTAATGGTGTTGCTTTTGCTGACATGTAGACGGATTGTCTAATTTTAAGCAAGCTTTTATATGGTCTAATTTTAGACCGGCCGTGCAGCTGATAAGCACATCGTGTAGACTGCACCTCACAAACTTACTTTTGTGGATCGGCGTATCTCCCTCATTTGCATATTTGCATAGCAAATCAATGGTGTGTCTAGTGCAGTTTTGCACGCACGCTGCGCCGGTCTATCCAAATTACGTCGGTCAAAAAAATGTGGATTTCAGGCGTATATCGTTTTGGGGATACAGTGCATAGATAAGCGTGTGCATTTTAAGACTTACGCGTGCCTAACTCGTGATACTCCGGAGTAAGTGCTTTGTGATTCTGGCCCAATATTTTTTACATTTTGCTATAATAAAAATCACAAAAAAGATATAAAAAAAAACATTTTTTTCCTCAGTTTAGGCCGATACGTATTCTTCTACATATTTTTCGTTAAAAAAAAATCGCAATTAGCGTTTATTAATTGGTTTGCGCAAAATTTATAGCGTTTACAAAAAAGGGGGTCGTTTTATGGCATTTTTATTATTATTTTTTTTTACTAGTAATGGCGGCGATCAGCGTTTTTTTTCGGTACTGCGATATTATGGCGGACACATCGGACACTTTTGACACATTTTTGGGACCATTGGCATTTTTATAGCGATCAGTGCTATAAAAATGCATTGTATTACTATAAAAATGCCATTGGCAGTGAAGGGGTTAACACTAGGGGGCAGGGAAGGGGTTAAGTGTGGTCCTGGTGTGTTCTAACTGTATGGGGGGGGGGGGGGTGGCCTCACTAGGGGAAGTCACTGATCTTCTGTCCATACATTGTATGGACAGAAGATCAGCGTTTCCCCCGCTGACAGGAACGAAAGGTATGTGTTTACACACATACCTCCCGTTCCCCGCTCTGTAACGAGCAATCGCGGGTACCCGGCGGCGATCGTACCCGCCGGGCACGCGCGCGGGAAAAGCTGCTAAAGGGAGGACGTAGAGCTACGTGCTCCCGCGTAGCAGTGCCACCGTCCCGCAGTAATATGACGGCGGGCGGTCGGCAATCAGTTAAAGAGGAAGTTCACCCTGGTGGGTTTTACTTCCTCTTTATTTCCCTGAAAAAGGTAAAGCATAATGGGCTACTATGCATAGCATGGTAGCCCATTATGTGTTACTTACCTGAAACTGAAGTCTGAGATGTCACCGCTGTCCCCACTGGCAGTGAGCGTCCATCTTCACCCCTCTTCTTTTCTGGGCCATGAACTCCAGCTCTGTGACTGGCCAGAGTCATGTGATGTCACTCCCAGGCATCCGTTTAGTAGCCGCCAGTCACGGCATGACCCCCTTCAAAAATGGCACAATCACCATTTCTAAAGTGTGCATGCGCCATAGACATCGCCACACGACTCTATTCTAAATATCTCCTAAACTGTGGAGGTTTAGGAGATATTTCCAGCACCTACAGGTAAGCCTTAATCTAGGCTTACCTGTAGGTAAAAGTGGTTGTACAGTGTGTACAACCACATTAAAGTTTGTTGTATAAGCTTTTCAGCTTTACTTGTTACTATCTCTCTTTTGCTCAGCTCCCCCTTGATAGTGAGTGTGGCAAACCTAGCCACTTCTGGAACGCTGGACGTTACATGTCAAAAGGTTGTCTGTATTATATGCTTTGTATTCTGCTGGGTCTTATGTGGGCATAGTAATTCGTATGCTGGCAGCCGTAAGCCACTAGCATTTAAGTACTTTGTTTTATGTTGCCCAATCGGTGTTCGGCAGTTTTAAACCGAACTCCCACAACACATAACCCCAGACCCCAGCTATCAACCGACTTTTCCCTCGTGCAGCAATGCCTGATGGGAGAATTATCCAAAATGTTAAGTTCCCCATCTGGTCCTCCCTGTATTACCCCTGTTAAATCTATTAGGCTGTTTGGAAACCCCTTGCATGGGGAATTATATAAATATGGAAGCCTGTGAATAAAAAGTCAGTTGACTCTCAGAGCTGTGTTTCGTCCGGTTACTGTGGGGGATTTGGGACATTGCCTTACTTTTCAACGCTGACTGTGGATTTATCCTGGTTACCAGTGGAGATCGTGGAGTTTAATATTGTACTCCGCTACAATTGGTGGCAAGCGACGGGATACAACCTTACAGCCGATAAGCGCAATTCGTGCAATGTGAACTACCGATGTAAATGGAGACGGATTATTCTAGTCTAAAGCAGCAGACATTAAATGAACTGCTAGAATCCAGGGGTAAGGTAGCCAGCAACAAATCCAAAGCGGTACTAACTGCCGAGCTGATGGAGGGTGACAGAGCCCGCAGCGCTACACCACCAGCATCCATGGAAGAAACCCTCTACCAGAGAGAAATCAGGACCAGGCTGGAATTTTTGCCACAGCCTACTGTATATCAGATGCCATGCTGCACATGGTAATGGCGAATGTGCAGGAGTACGTGATGGCACACAGTCCACAGTATACACAGTCTCGAGCAGAATCCACTACTGGGTCACTCTACAACCAGGTAAAACCCAAAATTCCCTATCATGCCTTTAAAATGTTTTGCGAGGAGAAGGATGAGATTGATGGGTATTTACAGGATTTTGAGAGACTGTGTGATTTACATGACTTGGAACGGACAGTATGGGTCCCATTGCTAGCAGGCAAGCTGGCAGGTCGGGCAGCAGAAGCATATCACGCTGTACCCAGTGAGGACAGCAAGGGTTATGATAAAGTGAAGCGAGCGATATTAGAGAGATACGCCATTACTCCAGAGGCATACCGGCGCAAGTTTAGAAACCTGCGCAAACCAGAGAAGGATTCACATGCTGAATGGGCACACAAGCTGGACCATGCTTCCCAAGGGTGGATACAAGCCAGCCAAGCCACTACTATGGATGAATTGAGACAGTTAATGCTGTTGGAGCAATTCTTCAACGGTTTGTCCCCAGAGGCACAATAATGGGTGCGAGACAGGAAACCTCTCATCCTAACCGAAGCGGCTCGATTAGCGGATCAGCATTTTGATGCGAGGAGACATCATGGGCCCCTAACCAAGAGTTATCCTCGACCCACGGGACCACCCAGTACTCTACCAACCCCCGCTCTCACAGCCTCCCCTTTTCGTCAATTCCAAGGGACTTTACCACCACCCTCCAGATATAACGGACGTGCCAACATCCAATGCCACACCTGCAAACAGTGGGAACATATGGCACGCGAGTGCACCCAAAACCGGGGCAGACCTGCCTGGAACCAAGGCCGACCGAACCCGGCACCAAGGGCTGCTGCCCATCATTATCAACGGGAGCCGGCCACTCAAGAGATGTTGAGCATTCCAGCGGAAGAACCCCTGGGAATCTTGCATGAGGTGATGACAGTCCGAGCCACGGATAACTGGCAGCATCATCGACAGCCAGTGACCTTGGAGGGGAAAGAAGTCCAGGGGCTTCGGGATTCAGGAGCTACTTTAACCTTGATAGCACCCCATTTGGTCCCTGACTCGGCACACACTGGCGGATCCGTGGCATTACGAGTGGCAGGGGGAGCAGTGTACCGACTACCCACTGCCAAAGTACATTTGGATTGGGGTGTGGGAGGGGGGACGGTAGAAGTGGGCCTCATGCAAAATTTACCAGCAGATGTTATGCTGGGAAATGACTTGGGCCAGATGACCTCTGCTTTTGTACCCCAGGCCCCATACCAGGAAGCCCATCCAGTGACCACACGGAAACAGGCTCGCACCACGGTTCCACCGACACACTCTGAGGCTCCGGTAAGAGACCATGACCTCCACACGACACGTATGTCCTGGGATACCCCGACTAAGTTTGAGGCGGAGGTGAGGTCAGACCCCACGCTACAGATATACAGGGACAGGGTACACGCTGACCAGGCTGGGCTAGAGGGGGAGCGGTACACCTGGGAGAAAGGGCTACTTTACCGCATTGCTGGAAGAGGAGTGGGAGGGTCGGCCACAGTAACGACTAAACAGTTAGTGGTTCCCCAGAAGTATAGGCAAGAACTGCTTCGGATTGCCCACGACATTCCGCTGTCTGGGCATCTGGGGATGACACGTACCCGATACAGGTTGACCCACGCTTTCTTCTGGCCAGGGATCTCCAAGGATGTGAGGCAATACTGCACCTCCTGTGACATTTGCCAGCGAGTAGGCAAGCGAGGTGACCGCCACAAAGCCAAGTTATGTCCTCTTCCCATTATTGAAGAACCCTTCAGTAGGGTGGCCGTAGATATAGTGGGGCCCTTACCAAAACCCAGTCCCTCCGGGAAAAGATATATTTTAACTGTAGTGGACTATGCCACCCGGTACCCCGAGGCTATAGCCCTCACCAACATTCATGCCGAAACTGTGGCAGAGGCCTTAATGAAAATATTTTCCAGGGTGGGGTTTCCCCAAGAAATCATATCCGAAAGAGGCACCCAGTTCACCGCCGAGGTAACCCAACAACTATGGAAGATATGTGGCATTAAGCCAATAGTAAATTCGGCATACCACCCCCAGTCCAATGGTCTATGCAAAAGGTTTAATGGTACGCTGAAGCAGATGCTTTTTACATTTGAAGAGGCTCATAAAGACTGGGAGCGCTTTCTACCCCATCTGCTCTTCGCTTATAGAGAGGTACCCCAAGAGTCAACAGGGTTTTCCCCTTTTGAATTACTGTTTGGGAGAAGGGTGCGAGGGCCACTAGACCTAATTAGAGAGCATTGGGAGGGGCAGAGTAGCCCATACGGAACCCCTATTGTATCCTACGTACTGGAGTTCAGGGATCGCCTGGAGGCGCTAACCCAGGCTGTGCGCACCAACCTCCGGGCGGCCCAACAACGTCAGCGCCGCTGGTACGATAGGGGAGCCAGAGACCGCAGCTTTCAGGTGGGACAAAAGGTTTTGATTTTAAAACCGGTCCGCACAGACAAGCTGCAGGCCATCTGGCAAGGCCCATACCAGGTGGTGGAACAGAGATGTGACTAGGGTTGTCCCGATACCACTTTTTTAGGACTGAGTACAAGTACCGATACTTTTTTTCATGTACTCGCCGATACCGAATACCGATACTTTTTAAATGCAGCCACGTGTCCCCAAATGCAGCCATGTCCCTCTGAGTTCAGCCATGGTCCCTCTGAGTTCAGCCATGGTCCCTCTGAGTGCTCCGCACTCCACCCCGCACTCAAAAAAAAAAAAAAAAAGTATTCTATTTAGGTATCGGGAGTATTCGCGCGAGTACAAGTACTAGCGCAAATACTCGGTATCAGTCCCGATACCGATACTAGTATCGGTATCGGGACAACCCTAGATGTGACACCACCTATTTGATTGGCCCCTGCTCAGGGGTAGGGGAGAGACGCATGCTCCATGTGAATATGCTCAAACCATACCATGAGAGGATAGAGGATGTGGCCGCCATATGCGCTTCCGCCTCAGAGGATCAGGAGAATCTGCCACTACCTGACCTCTTAGAACAGGGGGGACAGACGGAGCCCTCCAAGGGGGTTCAGCTGGGGGAGCGGCAAAGCCCTCAGGAGCGTGCCCAGGTACAAGAGCTGATTGTAGCTAAAGGGGCTACCTTCTCCAATTTACCTGGGTACACTCCGCTGGCCACTCACCGAGTCGAGACCCCGGGACAGCTACCCATGCGGCAAACCCCATATCGTGTCCCTGAAGCAGTCAGGACGCATATGAAGACTGAGATTGGCGAGATGTTGCAGCTGGGGGTTATCGAACATTCCGATAGCCCCTGGGCATCACCAGTAGTGCTGATACCAAAGAAGGACGGCACGACACGTTTCCGTGTCGACTACCGGAGGCTAAATGACAAAACGGTGTCTGATGCCTATCCGATGCCCCGGATAGACGAGCTGCTGGATAAGATGGCACGGGGCCAGTATCTCACTACTATAGACTTATGTAAGGATACTGGCAGATTCCACTGGCTGCGGAGGCCATCCCCAAGTCGGCGTTTGTCACCCCGTTTGGCCTGTATCAATTTCGGGTGATGCCATTCGGGATGAAGAGCTCTCCGGCAACTTTTCAGCGGATGGTCGATCGGTTATTGGACGGATTCCAGGAATACGCATGTGCCTATTAAGACAACATTGCCATATTTAGCCAGACCTGGGCAGAGCACCTACAACACATAGGGGCCATTCTAGATCGTATTGGAGAGGCAGGGTTAACACTGAAACCCAGCAAGTGTCATATAGGGATGGCCGAAGTGCAGTACTTGGGCCACCGGGTGGGGAGCGGGCGACAGAAACCCGAACCAGCTAAAGTTGAAGCCGTAGCTAAATGGCCCACCCCCAGGACGAAAACCCAAGTGCTAGCGTTTCTAGGTACCGCGGGGTACTATAGAAAATTAGTACCCAATTATAGTGCCCTGACCAAACCCTTAACTGACTTGACACGCAAGAACCTGCCCCACAGGTTGTCTGGGCCCCAGAGTGTGATCAGGCATTCCAACAACTAAAGACTGCTCTAACTAATGCCCCTGTACTTGCTGCTCCTGATCCAACTAAAAGATTTCTTGTCCACACGGACGCTTCAATGTTTGGATTGGGAGCAGTGCTGAGCCAAGTGGGAGCCGATGGCGGAGAACACCCCGTAGCTTACCTGAGCCGAAAGTTATTGCCACGAGAAGTAAGCTACGCTGCCATTGAGAAGGAATGCCTGGCCGTGGTGTGGGCCCTCAAAAAGTTGCAGCCGTATTTGTATGGACAACCTTTTTCGCTACTCACAGATCACAACCCGTTGGTGTGGCTAAACCGTGTGGCGGGAGACAATGCCCGGCTGCTGTGCTGGAGTTTGGCACTGCAGCCGTTTGACTTTACAATCCACTACCGACCAGGGAAGCAAAACGGTAACGCCGATGGGTTATCTAGACAAACTGAACTTGAAAAGTGATCTGTGAGTACTTCCCCGGACATCCCCAAGCCGATCCGTTGGGATCAGACTGTGTATGCCGGCTTGGTTCTGGGGGAGCATTGTGGCAAACCTAGCCACTTCTGGAACGCTGGACGTTACATGTCAAAAGGTTGTCTGTATTATATGCTATGTATCCTGCTGGGTCTTATGTGGGCATAGTAATTTGTATGCTGGCAGCCGTAAGCCACTAGCATTCAAGTACTTTGTTTTATGTTGCCCAATCGGTGTTCGGCAGTTTTAAACCGAACTCCCACAACACATAACCCCAGACCCCAGCTATCAACCGACTTTTCCCTCGTGCAGCAATGTCTGATGGGAGAATTATCCAAAATGTTAAGTTCCCCATCTGGTCCTTCCTGTATTACCCCTGTTAAATATATTTGGCTGTTTGGAAACCCCTTGCATGGGGAATTATATAAATATGGAAGCCTGTGAATAAAAAGTCAGTTGACTCTCAGAGCTGTGTTTCGTCCGGTTACTGGGGGGGATTTGGGACATTGCCTTACTTTTCAACGCTGACTGTGGATTTACCCTGGTTACCAGCGGAGATCGTGGAGTTTAATATTGTACTCCGCTACAGTGAGTTTGTAATCTACCAGTCTTTTAATCTCAAATGTATATGCAAAGCAGGTGAAGAGGAGAGAGCAGAGTGCTGAGACCAAACTTGACTGGCTACACAGCTTCTGTTGTGAGCTATGAGGATGGATTACTCCACAGCGGCTGTAACTACAGTGGTCATTTAGGTCTCATTGTAAAGTTTGTTTACTGCTTGTTTGACTGCAACAGACAGGTTGGTTACTCATTTACAAGCAGCATATTTCACATAGATCACATAATCCCTAGATCTAACATGCTTCTTTAAAAATACTTAGTGCTGTGTCCTTAACCACTTGATATACTTCGGCAGAAGGGCATGGCTGGGCACAGGCACGTACATGTACATCACTTTTAAGAGCCCAGCCGCGGGTCACCAGCAGCACGCTCGTGACCTAGTCCTGAGCTCTGTGACTGTCCCTGCGGGATCCGCAGACCCCATAGCCACCGGTGTCCCACGATCGGGTCACAGGAGCTGAAGAAGGGGTAGAGGTGAGTGTAAACAAACCTTCCCTGTTCTTCTCTGTGGCTTGTCACTGATTGTCTCTTCCCTATCAGTGACGTCAGACATCCAGCCACGCCCCCTACAGTAAAAAACACACAATAGGACACACTTAACCCCTTTAGCGCCTCCCTAGTGGTTAACCCCTTCACTGCCATTTGTCATTTACACAGTTATCAGTGCATTTATAGCACTTTTTGCTGTGAAATATATTATGGTCCCAAAAATGTGTCAAAAGTGTCCGATGTGTCCGTCATAATGTCGCAGTCACGGAAAAAAAACACTGATTGCCGCCATTACTAGTAAGAAAAAAATTATTACTAAAAATGCCATAAAACTATCCCCTATTTTGAAAAAACACTATGGCCCAGATTCATGTAGGGCGGCGTATATTTGTGCGGGCTTAGCGCATCTTATATATGCTATGCCGCCGTAACATAGAGAGGCAAGTACAGTATTCACAAAGCACTTGCTCCGTAAGTTGCAGCGAGTAGCGTAAATTGGCCGGCTTAAACCCGCCTAATTCAAAGTAGGAAGGAGGTGGGCGTGATCTATTTAAATTAAGCGTGACCCCATGCAAATGAATGGCCGATCGAACGGCGCATGCGCGCGCATGCGCGCGCATGCTCAGAATCACGTAGTGTGAACGTAACCTACCCACAGCCCTATTCACGTAGTACTACGTAAACGGCGTACGCGACGTAAAATTTGACGGCGTCGTTCCCTGGCCCATACCTTTGCATTACCTGCGCCTCATATAGCAGGGGTAACTTTACGCCGGACGTACGCCTTATGTAAACGGCGTAGAATACAGCGGCGGGCGCAAGTACGTTCGTGAATTGGCGTATTTTGCTCATTTACATATTTGAAGCTTAAATCTATGGAAGCGCCCCTTGCGATCAGCGTAAATATGGGCCCAAGATCCGACGGCGTAGGAGACTTACGTCGGGCGGATTAAGGCAAAATTCAGGTGTATCTAATTTCAAGAATAAGTCACATAGATACGACGGCGCATCCGTGGACTTACACGGCGTATCAGGAGATACATCGGCGTAAGTCCTTTCTGAATCCGGGCCTATATCTTTTGCGCAAACCAATCAATAAAAGATTATTTTTTTTATTTTTTTTACCAAAAATATGTAGAAGAATACGCATCGGCTTAAACTGAGGAAAACAAATGTTTTTTATATATTTTTTGAGGATATTTATTATAGCAAAAAGTAAAAAATATTGAATTTTTTTTTAAATTGTCACTCTATTTTTGTTTATAGCGCAAAAAAATAAAACCGAGGGGGTGATCAGATACCACCATAAGAAAGCTCTATTTGTGGGAAAAAAAAGAAGCAAAGTTTTATGGGAGCCACGTCGCACGACCGCACAATTTTCAATTAAAGCGACGCAGTGCTGAATCACATAAAGGGGCCAGGTCCTTTACCTGCATAATGGTCCGGTCTTAAGTGGTTAAAGAGACCAATTAAGATCTAGCTCCCATTTGGAAACATATGAGGGTGGTACCAGTGTACTACAGTAGCTAAAATGTGCTTATAGAGAAAGGAAACAAGTCTTCTAGCATGAGGGTCAGAAATACATATGCGTTCAAAATGCAACATCTGGGATAGTTGGGAGTTGGAAAAGGTTGTAAAAAAAATTTGATTTACAAATATCGGAACAGTTCTGATTGAGGAAGTCCAAAATTATCACACAAAGTATGGAAAGAATGTATGGAGAAGGCAGATACCAAATTATATAAAAGGAATAAATTAGCTGTATTCAATCCTTTGAAAGAATTAGGCCTCGTACACACGATAGGGTAGCCAGAGGACAACGGTCTGATGGACCGTTTTCATCAGACCAAACCGATCGTGTGTGGGCCCCAGGGCCGTCTCTACCATAGGGCAAACAGGGGCAGCTGCCCAGGGCCCTGTCACTGTTGGGGGCCCAAAGCAACCCCCTTTGAAAAAAAAAAAAAATATTTTTTTTTTAGGGGTCCGGAGGTCCCCAGGGCCCAAGATGGCAACCCCTCCTTTTTTTTTATTTATTTTTAAATAAAAAAAATATATTTATTTTATATATTTTTTTATTTTATTTTTTATTAAAGGGCCAATTTTTTTAAATATATTTTTATTTTTTATTAAAGGGCCAATTTTTTTTAGGGGTCCACAGGGACCCGGAGGCCCCCAGGGCCCAAGATAGCAACCCCCTTTATTTTATTTATTTTTAAATAAAAAAAATACATTTATTTTATATATTTTTATTTTTTATTAAAGGGCCAATTTTTTTAAATATATTTTTATTTTTTATTAAAGGGCCAATTCTTTTTAGGGGTCCCCAGGGACCCGGAGGCCCCCAGGGCCCCAGATGACAACCCCCTTTTTTTATTTATTTTTAAATAAAAATATATAGTTATTTTATATATTTTTATTTTATTTTTTATTAAAGGGCCAATTTTTTTTTAGAGGTCTGGAGGTCCCCAGGGGCCCGTTGTTCCCCAGGGCCCCAGATGACAACCCCCCTTTTTTTTATAATTTTTTTTATATTTTATTTCTTTTCTTTTTCTTTTTATTTCTTTATATATATATATATATATATATATATATATATATATATATATATATATATATATATATATATATATATATATATATATATATATATAATTATTAAAGGGCTCAGAGGTCCCCAGGGCCCCATGTGGCAAACACCCTTTTTTATTTTTTTTATAAATGTTTATTTTTTTATTTTTGTTTATATATTTTTTTATTAAAGGGCCCAGAGGTCCCCAGGGCCCTGGATGGCAACCCCACTTTTTTTTTTATAAGTGTTTATTTTTAATATATTTTTTTTTATTTTTTTATTAAAGGGTCCAGAGGTCCCGGATGGCAACCCCCTTTTTAAAAAAAAGATATATATTTTTTATATATATATTTTATTTATTTTTTTCTTTTTATTAAAGGGCCCAGAGGTCCCCAGGGCCCTGGATGGCTACACCCCTTTTTTTATATATATTTTTCTTTATTAAATCTTTTTTTGTAAAGGGCCTCCCGCTTCTAAATTCGCGGCAGCCCTGCCCCCCCGCATCTCAATTTAAGGGGGCAGCACCCCCCCGTTCTCTGCTCCAGGGGGCCCATGCCTGAAGCTGTGTAAGGGGCCCCATAATTCCTGATGGCGGGCCTGCCGCCCGTTAAGCCCCTGTGCTGCCCACAAATCAGGCTGAAAATCATCAGCGGCACGCAGCCAGGTGACAGTACTGCTTCCCTTCCCAGTGTTTTAAAATGTACAGCACCCCTGGCTTCCCTTTAGATGTGCACTTCTCCCTTCCTGCTACTGGGTGCTGCTTGTATATAAAAGTGAATTAGAATGTGATTTTATAACATCCCCAGTTTGCTCTTCCCGAGGCTGACTTCTTCATGTCCTGCTCCTCAATGTATGTCACTGTTTTCTATATTGTAAATAGAAGTTTTCTGTAGAGTGTGCCCAAAGTCTTTATAATATTTGATGATTCACTGCAGGTCTGGTCAGTGTTTTAAAAAGTTCCTCTATTTTACACATGGCATGGCATGGGGTCACAGCATCGTCTGTCCATTCTGCTTTAGCACCATGGGAACCCATGCCATGCCATGTGTAAAATAGAGGAACTCTTTAAATCACAGACCAGACCTGCAGTCCAGGCTGAGTAAGGCCTCAGAGCACATGGCATTACTGTCTGTATTTAACTGCTTGATGGGCTTATTTTGGGCCTGACTGGTTCACATGTATGTGTTTTGGCGGCCCACATTTGTGCAGGCACAGCAGCCCATTCATTTGATGCCTCATGTAATAGGCTGCGCACACGGCACACCTATGCCCATCAAGCAATGAAATACAGCACTGTCTGTCCATTCTGCTGTCTGCTGTGACTTATCTGCAGTTCCTGCACTGTCAAACTTGCTGCATTTTTAGACGTTTAGGTCACGCTTTTAAAAACACAGTGCGTTTGTGTGTGCAAGAACTGCAGGTAAGTAGCATGGTGCAAAAGCAGAATGGATTTCAAGGCAACTGATTTTTAAAATGCTGAATGCACCTTTTTTCTGCAGGAAACAAAGGCATGGCAGCCCATTCAAATCAATGGGCTGCTGTGCCTGCACAAATGAGGGCCGCCAAAACACATACATGTGAACCAGCCAGGCCCAAAATAAGCTGAAGGGGGGCCCAAAAAAAATGTTTGCCCAGGGCCCAAACCATATTAAAGACGGCCCTGGTGGGCCCCATAGGTTATTTAACCTTCGGTTAAAAAAAAAGGCAACTTGCTTTAAAATTTAACGGATGGATACCTAACGATAGGTCAAAACCGATCATTAGTAGGCACGACCATCGGTTAAAAATCCACGCATGCTCAGAATCAAGTTGACGCATGCTTGGAAGCATCGAACTTCATTTTTGTCAGCATGTCGTTGTGTTTTACATCACCGCGTTCTAACACGATCGGTTTTTTAACCAATGGTGTGTAGGCACATCAGACCATCAGTCAGCTTCATCGGTTAACCGATGACAACGGTCCTTCGGACCATTCTCATTGGATGGACTGATTGTGTGTACGAGGCTTTAGGAGCAATCCAGGCAGGGTAAAAAGCTGAATTTTTAACAAAAGAAAAGAGCAGTGAATGAGAAGATTGTAGGCCAAGAGAAGTTTTGAATCTGTCCCAGATAGATAAATGAATGTTTTTTGATAGGATTTTGACTTCAATTGGTTGGTCTTAACCATAACATGTTAGATGCTGAAATTAGATGGAACTGGGATGGGCAAGACTGAAGGGAAGTTAGTAGAGTATAAGTTAGTTATCTTAGGAGTGAGTTGTATTCCTAGGTATAGAAGTCTATGATTTGTCGAAAAGAAGGTAAGTGAATCTTTAGCAAGCCGAAGGTCTGAAGGAGGTAAGGAAATGTTGAGTGCAGTTGATTTTTGATAGTTAACTGTTAAAGGGGTTGTAAACCCTTGTGTTTTTTCATCTTAATGCAGCTAGAAGTTGTTTCTTGATATAGAAATAGTGGAATTTGGCGATAATTTTGCACAGTGGTCCATCAGCGGGCTCTATGAATCCTCTCCATCTTCATTCGTTCGACTGGTATGGAAGGGTGTAGTCATTTACTGTAAATAGTGATAGTATAGTGGCTTACAAATCGGTAACAGATTCAGGTATTACGGCTATTGGAATGCCAGGCCCTATTTTGTTAATCTTCTAAACAAGATTGAAGTTGCATATAAATAAGTTGCGCTCATATATAATGTGAGTGATAATAAAGTGAACAAATACAAAAAAAATATGAAATAAAATACAAGTGAGGTATAGATATAAGTCTGTATATGAAGACTCTCCATAAAGACCAGTGAAAAAATGAAGTCCACACAAAATAAAGTGATTCTACATTGTAAAAAGGAGTGATTCCAATGGGGTTAAAATATTCCAGGTCACTTCCACCGTCACCAAGGAGATAGGGGTTTATTGAATAGAAAGAACCCACTCGGTATATAGGGACTCTTACTGAAACTGGTGGACCCCCTAAAGAGCAAGGTCGTATGCGCCAGCAGATTTACCCCTCTGCAGGGTCTAATTGTCCTCCTTGTTTCCAGAGCTCTCAGGTAGCAGCTGGAAGTCCTCCACAGTATCCATCTTAAAAATAGGAGGTCCCATCTGAAGGACGCACTGTGACCAGATACAGGTATTAAGCCCTCCCAAGGTCTATATAAGCATCAGTCAGCATTCACCCCTTACTACGGGTATAACCGCCTTAGTTGTTTAGCCTACTTGATTGAATTCCAAAGATTTATCCCCCACAGCTATATTCTTCAAGGGAGCTCCAGACTCAGATCACAAGATGAACTGCAGCCTGTCCTCCGCTGAGTGCTCCATTGAGTGTTCTTCTTGCTTGGAAGTGTTGTATGCTGCTAATAGTGATTAAATAAAAACTGTAACATCCCTGTAAGTTTATATTGTCTGTGTTCTGTTGGGAATATTTTTCTTTACTACCTGTCCTTGATATGAAACAGTGAAGGGAGTTCTCGTTTTAGATGGTTGTACCCATTGAAAGATTTACCCTCACCTTCTGTTCTAGGAACAACTGTAAAATGTTCCTTCACTTTTTGTCACTGTGAAAATGTGAGGGCAGGGCTTAACGCTCCTTTCCTGGGGACATTGTGCGCAGCGCTCGCTAATGCCTGCATGGTCGGGTGTGAATTTGGCATTAAGGTGGTACTCCTAACTTAAACAAACAACAAAACAATTTCTGCAATTAATTATTTGTGTACAATGCAATCCCCAGGGATTCAGACTTTTTGAACTGTACTTAGACCTCTCCCACTCACTGCAGCACTTTTGAGACCATAACACAGGGTCTGTATCCCACTCCTCCAGCTAAGCCATCATATTACCTCTTTCCTAGTGACAATCCAAGACTTCACAATGATATATAGCGTTGAACTCTCTGCATGTACTCCAATTTCTACACTTCCAGGGATCCTCTCTCTCTTTACCCCTCTCCCCTAACATACAGTATACAGTAGATACTAGGGGCTCTGTGCCGTAAAGTCAGTGCCATGTATGGGGCACTGGTCGCTAGGGAGGAGGTTAAGCTCACAAACCCCCTTACTACCAGAGCTCTCTATGCCAAGTCATAATGATCTTCTGCTGTCTGGCTGGCTGTGTTAGCACCCAACACTCCTCTAACTTATGGCAGAGGCAATATGACCTTTACTCCTAAAACGTAACTTTTTAACCCTTTGTAGTACTCCTTCTCGGCCTCTAGGTCATCTCCATATAAGCCCTGCTCTTTTATACACCCTGCATGCAGCCCTTTTCCCAAGAACTTCAGAACAGGCACTCTTTTGTAAAAAACTATTACTGAAAGTTGTGCAAGTTTACAGTCAAATAGAGCAGCCTCTCAGGGTTCCTTAATATTATCCCACTCCTCCCAACTCAGACTGACTTTATGCATTGTCAAAGTCCTTATAGCAAAAGTCCACTTGAGGTGAGTCTACTTCCAAGAACCCCTATTGGGTACCAAAAAGAGGAGGCCACATGCTCAGACCAGGATCACATTTTGCAGCATTCATACACATAGCTCCAAACTGTCCCTGAGGCCGCGTACACACGATCAAATTTATCTGCTGAAACCGGTCCGACGGACCGTTTCAGCAGACAAATCCGATCGTGTGTACGGGCAAGCATACAAGTTATTCCAGCAGACAAGTTTGAAAGCATGCTAGTACACTAACCAGCGGACATATCTGTCCGCACATGCGTCGAATGGATTCGACGCATGTGTGGAAGTATTTTACTTCCTGGTTCGTTGACGTGGCGGTGACGTTGGGAAAAGGGCTGCATGCAGGGTGTATAAAAGAGCAGGGCTTATATGGAGATGACCTAGAGGCCGAGAAGGAGTACTACAAAGGGTTAAAAAGTTATGTTTTAGGAGTAAAGGTCATATTGCCTCTGCCATAAGTTAGAGGAGTGTTGGGTGCTAACGCAGCCAGCCAGACAGCAGAAGATCATTATGACTTGGCATAGAGACCTCTGGTAGTAAGGGGGTTTGTGAGCTTAACCTCCTCCCTAGCGACCAGTGCCCCATACATGGCACTGACTTTTACGGCACAGAGCCCCTAGTATCTAAGTGTGTATCTACGTGTGTACAACCATCAGACCAAAACAGCCCAGCAGACATATCTGATGAAAACGGTCCGTCGGACCGATTTCATCGGATAAGTTTGAGCGTGTGTACACGGTCTCATATCGAGGGACTGTCTCTGATTTGGAGCAATGCCCCTCTGTCCCTCATTCCTCCTCATTTGTCTCTCATTTCGGTCTGATCAATATATTTGTATATTAAATGCACTTTTTATCTATCAAAAAGTGTTTTCCAGTGCTAAACCTTTTAACTGATTTCTAAATTGCATTTGTAAACTCCAAAAGCCAATATAAAGGAATAGTAGTGGTAAAAAAAAGCACGTGGGTTTAACCAATCTTGTTTTTTTTGTACAATTCTCCTTTAAGGGGGCGTGATAAGGGCTGTGTCCTATGCCTGCATACTTTTGCCGATAGGTGTCCCTCGTTCCCATGTCAAAAAGTTGGGAGGTATGCATACTTCCCATCTAAGGGCCCACCAGAGTTGCCTTTCCTTGAATCCTTAGCCCTTCACAAGGGGCAGTGCTATGAGTTCCCAGGAGCCAACAACAGCTAACCTTTCAGTGGCTCCTGGGCAACCTGTTAGAAAAAGACATTATAAACTCTTTAACCAGTATCAGACCATGCTGTTGTCGCTCTCCCTAGCCATCTGCCTGCCTAAAAATGGTAACTGAATCAGATAGAGACAGTGATCCTACCTAACAGGGACAGAATAAAATGTGATAGATGTTCTAATGCTTTCCTACCTACGCTAACCAAAACATGCAAACATGCACTCTAACATTATCACCGTTCAGCTGTTGTCACCAGACCCACACAGAAGTTTAAACCAGCCCTCTTTGTGATATCAAATTATCCATCTGAGTGACCACAATTATACGCAGCAGTTGGTAAATTGGGTCTTAAACAAAAAATCCCTTTCTTTAAATAATGATTCTATTGTGTGTTGAGGTGGGTGATAAACTGGCACAACATTAAAGAGTTACAATTTTTTTTCTGCTGCAGCTTGAAAGCGGAACTGAATTGAGAGGTGTTGCAACACACAGTGAAATGTACAAGTATGCCTGACATTCTTACATTGTAAATAATTATGGCAAACTTGCCTCTGTCTCCTCCAGTGATGACAGCTCTATACTCTCAGTCACACCATCTTCCCTAAAACTTCTTCTGTACCCAGAATTAGTGTTGCTCACGAATATTCGCATTGCGAATATTCGCTACGAATATTGCATATTCGAGTATTCGCGAATATCTCGAATATCGCGGCGAATATTCGCTATTTCGAATATTCGCTATTTTTCAAATTTCGCAAAAAAATTCGCAATAAAATTCGCAATAGCGAAAATTCGCAATTTTTTTTTATCAAATATCACGAATATTCGATATTAACGAATATTCGCAACCGCATATGTGAAATTTCGCTTTTTTTTTATATAAAATATACCGAATATTCGTAAATATCGAATATTCGTGATATTTTATAAAAAAAAAAAAACGCGAAATTTCACATTAGCGAAAATTCGCATTAGCGAAAATTCGCATTGGCGAAAATTCGCATTGGCGAAAATTCGCAATTTTTTTTTTATAAAATATCACGAATATTCGATATTAACGAATATTCGCGAATATTCTTCGAAATATTCGCGAAATATCGCGAAATCGAATATGGCGTATTCCGCTCATCACTACCCAGAATGTGCCTTCTTTAGTCATTGATAATGCAACTTCTATGATGCACACAGGAGTTGCCTTGTCTTGACACTTAGCTATGCACTACACTGGGCAAGTACTACAAAGCAGTGTGCATTAAAGAAAAATTGCTAACAGACAAGAGGTAAAGGAGTTTTTTTGGGTAAAGGGGACATATAAAGTCCTTTTTACCATAATACCCTTCCTATTAGCAGCTTTTTGTTTTGGCAAGTTAATTTTCTCTTCAATATGATGTCTAGTATTCACCCAAATTATAACACTGGCACATTAGTTAGCTTGAATGAACCTTAGACCACTTTCACACTGAGGCAGTTTTCAGGCGTTTTAGCACCAGGAATAGCCTCTGAAAAGTGCCTGAAAACCGCCTCTCATTCATTGCACTGGGTCTTTTCACACTGGGGCATTGCGCTTATGGGACGTTACAAAAAGTCCTCCAAGCAGCATCTTTTGTGACGGGTTGGGAGCGCTGTAAATATTGTTTACAAAAAGCCCCTGACCATTAAAATGAATTGTGCAAGCGCCTGAAAAACACTTTGAAAGTGCCACAAAACAGATATTTTTATTGTGGTTTTTTTTAGCACCCAAAAAGCGGTGTAAAAGCGCAGCTTAAATGCAGCTAAAGCATGGCAAAAAATGACCAGCACTTTAGTGCTGTTTTAGCTGCGCTCTGGTGTAAAAGGGGTAAATTAAACCTATCTATACTATTCAAAACTAAAAATGCTGCCTAAAGCCTCGTACACACGACACGAAAGTCAGAAGGGAAAACCTGTTGTCCTTAACCACTTAAGACCCGGACCAATACGCTGGCAAATGACCCAAGGGGTTTTTGCGATTCGGCACTGCGTCGCTTTAACAGACAATTGCGCGGTCGTGCGACGTGGCTCCCAAACAAAATTTGCGTCCTTTTTTTCCCACAAATAGAGCTTTCTTTTGGTGGTATTTGATCACCTCTGCGGTTTTAATTTTTTGCGCTATAAACAAAAATAGAGCGACAATTTAAAAAAAAATGCAATATTTTTTACTTTTTGCTATAATAAATATCCCCCAAAAATATATAAAAAAACATTTTTTTTCCTCAGTTTAGGCCGATACGTATTCTTCTACATATTTTTGGTAAAAAAAATCGCAATAAGCGTTTATCGGTTGGTTTTCGCAAAATTTATAGCGTTTACAAAATAAGGGATAGTTTTATTGCATTTTTATTAATTATTTTTTTTTTTACTACTAATAGCGGCGATCAGCGATTTTTTTCGTGACTGCGACAATATGGCGGACACTTCGGACAATTTTTACACATTTTTGGGACAATTGTCATTTTCACAGCAAAAAATGCATTTAAATTGCATTGTTTACTGTGGAAATGACAGTTGCAGTTTGGGAGTTAACCACAGGTGGCGCTGTAGGGAATGTGTACCTAATGTGTGTGTTTACTACTGTAGGGGGGTGTGGCTGTAGGTGTGACGTCATCGATCGCGTCCCCCTATTACAGGGATGACGCGATCGATGCTCCGGCCACAGAGAAGCACGGGGAAGCCGTGTGTACACACGGCTCTCCCCGTTCTTCCGCTCCAGGGACGAATCGCCGCACTGCAGCGGCGATCGGGTCCGCGAATCCCGTGGTCCCGGTCCTGGAGCTTCGGACCGGGTCGCGGGCGCGCGCCCGCGGGCGCGCGCCCGCGACCCACGGCTGGGTACTAAAACCAACGTATATATACGTTGATGTGCCCAGCCGTGCCATTCTGCCGACGTAAATCTGCAGGAGGCGGTCCTTAAGTGGTTAATTCTTACTGTTAGTACACTCCTATAGACAATTCTTTCCCAATTTTCAGGCAACAAATGTTGAATGACAGGCTAGTAAATTTTCGGCAGACGACGGCTCCACGTCTTATTTTTGTCTGGTCAGTATAGAAGTCGTCACACAAAAGTCGGAAGTACAAACACACATGCGCAGAATCAAGGAACTACCAAGTGGGGTCAGCAGCAGCACAAATGTGCTCTATTTGCCAATGATGTACTTACAGTGCCTTAAAAAAGTATTCATACCCCTTGAAGTGTTTCGAATTTTGGCATGTTAGAACCAAAACCTTAAATGTATTTGATTGAGATTGTATGTGATAGACCACCACAATGTGGTACATAATTGTAAAGTAGAAGAAAAACAATAAATGGCTTTTTTTTTACAAATAAATATGTGAAAAGTGTGGCCTGCCTTTGTATTCAGCCCCCTTTACTCTAATACCCCTAACTAAAATCTAGTCTAACCAATTGTCTTCAGAAGTCACCTATATAGTAAACAGAGTTCCAGCTTGCATGTAATTTAATCTCAGTATAAATACAGCTGTTCGGTAAAGCCCTCAGAGGTTTGTTAAAGAACCTTAGTGAACAAACAATATTGTAATGGCCAAGGAACACACCAGACAGGTCAGGGATAGAGTTACATATAAGTTTAAAGCAGGGTCAGGTTATGAAAAAAAATATCCCAAGCTTTGAACATTTCACAGAGCACTGTTTAATCCATCATCCAAAAAAAGAGTATGGCACAACTGCAAACCTACCAAGACATGGCCCTCCACCTAAACTAAGCCTGGAGAGCATTAATCAGAGAAGCAGCCAAGAGGCCCATGGTAACTCTGGAGGAGCTGACGAGATCCACAGCTCAGGTGGGAGAATCTGTCCACAGGACAACTATTAGTTGTGGCACTCCACAAATCTGGCCTTTATGGAAGAGTGGCAAGAAGAAAGCCATTGTTAAAAAAAATCCATAAGAAGTCCCATTTGCAGTTTGCGAGAAGCCATGTGGTGCTCTGGTCAAATAAGACCAAAAATAAACAGTTTGGCCTAAAAGCAAAAAGAGAGTGACATTTTTGCCCATTCTTCTTTGCAAAATAGCTCAAGCTCTGTCAAATTGGATGGAGAGCATCTGTGAACAGCAATTTCCAAGCTTTGCCGCAGATTCTCAATTGGATGTAGGTCTGGACTTTGACGGGCTATTCTAACACATGAATATGCTTGGATTCCAACAGGTGAAAGTGAACCTCCACCACAGTTTCAAGTGTTTTGCAGACTCTAATGCTGCATACACACAATCGGAAATTCAGACAAGAAAAATTTGATGTGAGCCTTTGGTTGGAAATTCCGACCATGTGTAGGCTCCACCTGACTTTTTCTGTCGGAATTTATCACATAAAATCCCAATAAAATCCATTTATGTTTTTGGTTGTAACACAACAAAATGTGGAAAATTCCAAGGGGTATGAATACTTTTTCAAGGCACTGTAGGTATACAGTATCTCTGTCCCACATACAACAATCCCCAAATTGTTGTACCTACTAAAAAAATGATCCTAGCTTTCAGGCCTTACTTTGAATTCAACAAAAATTAAATCCCATCAATGTAACTTACCTCAAGCTACAGTAGATACCATTCAAACTAATCTTCACTTCAATGGACTCCTTAAGCTCTATCATATGTTTATCTACCTGGATCCTTCTATAAAGACCCTTTTTAGTGCAAATCTGCCACTCTTTAAAGTGACATTAACCACTTGAGAGCTGCGCTATAGACGAAAGACGTCTACAGCGAGGCTCTTAACTGCCGGGTGAACGTCTCTGGACGTCTTCCTGTTTACATTCCCCCTGGGGAAAAGCTGTGCCCGCCGTGTCACATGGTGCCGATGTGCATGTCTGGTTGCCGCGATGTCTGCCTGGTACTCGCGATCGGCAGTTACAGAGGCAGTGTTTAACCACTTGCCGACCAGCCGCCGCAGTTATACGGCGGCAGGTCGGCACTCCTGCGCGAGAGCCCGTAGCTCTACGTCGCGCTTTTCGCGGCCACTAGGGGGCGCGTGCGCGCCGCCGGCGGCCCGCGCGCGCGCCCCCCGCTCGCCCCCGAGTCCCGTGCGTGTGCCCGGCGGGCGCGATCGCCGCCGGGCACACGCGATCGCTCGTTACAGAGCGGGGAACGGGAGCTGTGTGTGAAAACACACAGCGCTCGTTCCTGTCAGCGGGGGAAACGCTGATTTTCTGTTCATACAATGTATGAACAGAAGATCAGTGATTCCCCCTAGTGAGGCCACCCCCCCATACAGTTAGAACACAAATAGGAACACACTTAACCCCTTCCCCGCCCCCTAGTGTTAACCCCTTCACTGCCAATGACATTTTTATAGTAATCCAATGCATTTTTATAGCATTGATCGCTAAAAAAATGCCAATGGTCCCAAAAATGTGTCAAAAGTGTCCGAAGTGTCCGCCATAATATCGCAGTACCGAAAAAAAACGCTGATCGCCGCCATTACTAGTAAAAAAAAAAATAATAATAAAAATGCCATAAAACTACCCCCTATTTTGTAAACGCTATAACTTTTGCGCAAACCAATCAATAAACGCTAATTGCGATTTTTTTTTACGAAAAATATGTAGAAGAATACGTATCGGCCTAAACTGAGGGAAAAATATTTTTTTATATATATTTTTGGGGATATTTATTATAGAAAAAAGTAAAAAATATTGCATTTTTTTCAAAATAGTCGCTCTGTTTTTGTTTATAGCGCAAAAAATAAAAACCGCAGAGATGATCAAATACCACCAAAAGAAAGCTCTATTTGTGGGAAAAAAAGGACGCCAATTTTGTTTGGGAGCCACGTCGCACGACCGCGCAATTGTCAGTTAAAGCGACGCAGCGCCGAATCTCAAAAAGTGCTCTGGTCTTTGGACAGCAATATGGTCCGGGGCTGAAGTGGTTAAACACAGAGCTCCACGTCCTGTTAGGGAGAGAGGAGACCGATGCTGTGTCCCTTGTACATAGGGACAAAGATCGGTCACCTCCGCTAGTCAGTCCCCTCCCCCCACAGTAAGAATCACTCCCAGGGAAAACATTTAACCCCTTGATCGCCCCCTTGTGTTAACCCCTTTCCTGCCAGTCACATTTATACAGTAATCAGTGCATATTTATAAGACTGTTCTCTGTATAAATGTCAATGGTCCCAAAATAGTGTCAAAAGTGTCCGATATGTCCGCCGCAATATCGCAGGCCTGACTAGTAAAAAATTGTAAAAAATTAATAATACAAATGTCATAAATCTATCCCCTATTTTATAAGCGCTATAACTTTTGCGCAAACCAATCAATATAAGCTTATTGTTTGTTTTTGTTTTTTTACCAAAAATATGTAGAAGAATACGTATCGGCCTAAACTGAGAAAAAAAATAGATTTTTAAAAAAAGTGTAGATGTTATTATAGCAAAAAGTAAAAAAAAAAACTTTTTTTTTTTTGTTTATAGCGCAAAAAATAAAAGCCACAAAGGTGATCAGATACAACCAAAGGAAACCTCTATTTGTGGGAAAAAAAATTATAAAATTATCATTTGGGTACAGTGTTGTATGACCGCGTAATTGTCATTCAAAGTGCTTCAGCGCTTAAAGCTGAAAATTGGTCTGGGCAGGAAGGGGATTTAAGTGCGCAGTAAGGAAGTGGTTAAAGGCTGTTTTTTTAAATAACAAATATGTTATACTTACCTGCTCTGTGCAATGGTTTTGAATGGAGCAGCTCCAATCCTCCTCTTCCTCTTCTCAGGTTCCCTTCTGGTGCTTTTGGCTCCTCCCCTTGACCTTCTGTCTCAGCCAATGAGGGGAGAGAGACCTGGGACAGCCAAGGCTCCCGTGCACATTGCTGTTTTTTTCTTCATGCATAATGCATGACCTTCAACCTTTACAACCACTTTAAACGTCTCTGAAAAGATTTGACTTGGTGGTCTCACTACCCTCTTTCCTGGTTCGGAAAAGTTCACTCTGTTATAATGACTTTATTACCTAGGTTGCTTTAATGCTTTAAGACTCAACCTATAGCAGTCCCCAGACAGGAATTATAGTCATAGCTCCCAACTAAGGCAAAGTGACTGCATGAATTGTTGCAGCTCTGGGAAGTCTGTTCTCAGCTGTGCAGAGTAACCATTGATGCAATGCTGACGAGAGGTCAACTCTGTCAGTAGGTGTGTCAGTAGGGTGTGCAGCAGACGTGCAGCAGACACTCTCTCCTCAGTCTGCCTAGTCTGCTCACTGCAGGGATAGTGACAAGTCAGCTCCCCCTAGGGATATCATCAGCTAGCTAGGCAGGATCTTCTCACAGCTCTCACCTTCTACTCCAGGTAGGTTCTACTTTTTATCACCTTCCCTGGAACCGATTGGCGGCCGTCCTTATCAGGATAAGCCGCCGAATCGGCTGAACGCTGGGGCCTCTTTCCCTCTACCACCCCACATTACCACCCGCCAACCATCCACCTACCATTACAACCTTCCCCCACCGCCTCCCCGCGATTCCCCGTTTTTCCCCCTGAACCGCGCCAGCCTCTGCTGATTTGCGGCCGCCGCACCTTAGGAAAGGCCGCGGCTTCATCTGCGGCCTAGCGGCGCGCCGCACTTTCGGCCAAAAACACCAGCAGTAACCCCCTAGGAGCTCACCCCCAGCCCCAGTAGGATTCATCCCCTGGCCTCAACAACCAGTCCCCCCCCCTGCTCACCTACCCACCCAGCTGGCTACACACCAGCCTGGGTCCCATGTCCCCCCCCCTGCTCCTGGTCGGCGGCCATCTTGGTACACCCCAGCAGCAGTGTCAGTGGCTACACACCAGCCTTCTCCCCCCCCCCCACCCCCCTTTCTTTTTTCACAAACTGCTAACAGCACTTGGTACACCCCAGCAGCAGTGATCCCCCCCCCCCCACCCCCCTTTCTTTTTTCACAAACTTAACAGCACTTGATCCAGGGGTTCGCCCGATCGCCTTTCAGGGATCAGGAAGGAATTTTTTCCCCAACCAAAGCAAATTGGCATAGCACGGTTAGGGGTTTTTTGCCTTCCTCTGGACCAAGCCGGGAGGATTCACTGAATCCTCTCTCCATCGCCACCATAAAAAACATTTCCCCCGGTGAATGGCGACCATGGCTAATTTGCGGTACTCCGCAGAGACCATTTGGAATCTGAGGCGTTTCGCCGCAATACTGCCAGCCTGCACCAAAAAGACCCTAAGAATTGAGCAACTTTTGAGGATCGATCGACGATCGACGATCAAAAATTTTAGCCGGTTACCCCAGCCTAAGCACATTTTATGTGCTATGGTCAACACAAGATGGGCAGTAAAACACCGACTTGAAATCCATGATTTCATTCTACAACACAATCTAGACTGCCTCTTCATTACAGAGAGCTGGCTTACAGCCGACTGTAACACCATTCTGGGAGAATTGGTGCCAGAAAACTACCGTATTATAACGGAAAACAGAATAGGGCAGAGAGGAGGAGGCCTGGCGGTAATTTGCAAAACTCAGCTTGCAATCACAAAACCAGCCCTTCAAAATCCTCTTCCATTCATGGAAACCCTTACGCTACAACTGCAAACAAATTCAAAGGAGACCATCCACATTCTGCTCTGCTATAGGCCGCCCGGCCCAAAATCGCAGCTGCTATCATCATGGACGGATTTCTTTTCCACTTACACCCTCAACAGCAAACATTTTCTGCTGCTCGGGGATTTCAACCTCTGGGCCAATTCCGCACAAGACCCCATTGCCGATGCCTGTATTAACCACCTGGTGGATCTAGGGTCACAGCAACTAGTATGTGGACCCACACATGCTTTAGGTCACACGCTCGATCTTATTTTCAGACAAGCTCTGGAAATAAAAATTTTGGAAAATGAAAAGTTGCCATGGACAGACCACCATGCAATTAAATTCATTATTTCCACAATCCCCCCCGCAACAAAAACATCAAATCCAGCGACAACACACTGGACTAGATGTCAGAAGAAGCTCCACTCGGAACTCTTCAAAACCACTTTAAGGGAAAAAATAGAAACAATTCAACCGCATCAAACGGCCGTTGAAACGCTGGAGGCCATAAATTCGGCCATGCTACAGTCAGCCGACTTGGTAGCGCCGAAACGCAAAACCCGCATCCGGAAAAACAACCGCAGCTGGTTTAACAACCAGCTGTCGTTACTGAAGCAAGAACGCAGAAGGGCCGAATCGGCCTGGAAAAGAAGTGCCTCAGAGCTAAACCTGTCCATCTACAAGGCGGCGACAAGAAAATACCACAAAGGAATTTTCCAAGCCAAGAAAAATTATTTTTCAGAGGCTATCAACGGTGCCTTAAACCGCCCCCGCGAACTCTTCAAGATGGTCACTCAGACCATGAAACCAGGATGTATTGAAGGCCCCAGTTCAGACACACAAGAATTTTGCAATGAACTATCGGATTGCTTCATTAATAAAATTGAGGCAATCCGTGAAAGCATTCAGCAAAACAATCCCCCCCTTAGCCCCCCCTGCAGCCTCTCACATAACACCCATAGTAATTCTCCGATATCAGGTAAGTTCACCCTGGAACCCATCTCCATCGAGGCCACCAAGAATGTTATTGACACTTTGCGTAACGGCACAGCGCCAAATGACATTATCCCCACAAAACTGCTAAAGGAATGCGCCTACATCTTGGCTCCTCCCATCACGCAGCTTATCAACCAGTCTTTCCTGGAGGGCATAGTACCCTCACAGTTGAAAGAGGGTATAATCCAACCCATCCTTAAGAAACCCTCCCTGGACCCCAAGGACCCACTCCACCGCCGTCCCATAACAAGCCTCAATGTACTCTCAAAGGTAATGGAGAAAGTAGTGGTACAACAGCTGCAACAGCATCTGGATACCCACAAGCTACTTGACCCATTGCAATCAGGGTTCCGTCCCGGACACGGGACTGAAACCGCGCTGCTCAAAGTATGGGACGATGTTCTCGAGGCCGCAGACGAAGGAGAATCTTGTCTTCTAGTTCTGTTGGACCTTAGTGCAGCTTTCGACACCGTAGATCACAAACTGTTACTGACGCGACTTGCTGAAGTAGCCAGAGTCGCAGAAGGCGATTTAGCTTGGTTCTCCTCTTTTTTGGAAAACCGATCGCAAACAGTGAAATTAGGACCCTTCACATCTGAGAAACGCACAGTAACATGCGGAGTCCCTCAAGGATCGCCTCTGTCACCGGTGCTGTTTAACATTTATCTTCGTCCTCTTTTTGAGATTATCAACAGCCAAAACCTGCTGTATCACTCATACGCAGACGACACGCAACTTTATTTCCGCATTTGCAACAGAAAGGATCACCACCTCAATCTAGAGACATGTCTCTCTTTGATAGAGGACTGGATGACAAAGAGTTATCTTAAACTCAATGGAGCGAAAACAGAACTTCTTCTGTTTCACGCCAAGCAAAGGAATCAACCTGCAACAACCTGGACACCCCCGCCCATTCTGGGCAAAATTATCACCCCTAGCGCCAAAGTCAAAAGTCTCGGGGTCATCTTTGACTCCTACATGACAATGGACGCACAAATAGGATCAGTAGTCAGCGGATCTCACCATCTGTTGCGCCTACTACGCAGACTTACCCCCTTCATCCCCAAAGAAGACTTAGCGGTCGTGGTGGGAGCAATTGTCAACTCCAGATTGGACTATGCAAATGCCCTTTACCTCGGACTCCCCAAGTACCAAATCGCTCGTCTGCAAGTCGTTCAAAATACGGCCGCCAGACTTGTGACTGGAAAAAAAAACCCTGGGAATCAATCTCACCTTCACTGAGATCCCTTCACTGGCTACCAGTTAAAGACAGGATTGCTTTTAAAGCTCTCTGTCTAACGCATAGATGTGTCCATGGGAATGCCCCCCAATATCTATGCGATAAAATAAAAGCTCACAATCCCAATCGCATCTTGCGATCCACCAATCAGAACCTACTACAGATCCCAAAAGCCAACTACAAGTCCAAAGGAGAAAGAAGATTCGCCGTCCAAGGTCCCAGACTATGGAACGCTTTACCAGCCAGCATTCGGTTGGAGGCGAATCACTTAGCCTTCAGGAGAAAGATCAAGACTCATCTCTTTTGATATCAAAGGAGACAGGAACAACAAGCGCCCAGAGGCGATTCAGTTCGCATGTGCCGTGCTCTATAAGTTTTTCATTCATTCATTCATTCATTCATTCATTCACTGTCACTGATTTCGAGGGACTGTCCCTGATTTCGAAAAATGTCCCTCTGTCCCTCATTCTTCCTCATTTGTCCCTCATTTTGGTCTGATCTATATAGTTGTATATAAAATGCACTATTTATCTATCTAAGCTTAGGTTCACATTGGAGCAATTTGTCATGCGATTTGAGAGATTAAATCGCATGACAAGTCGCAGCCTATTGGCGGCAATGCCACTGTTCCAATCGGTGCGACACCGATTTTGCGGCACCGCAGCGATTTGCAAAAGTAGTTTCTGCACTACTTTTGCTGATTTCAAGTGCGATTTCTATAGACATCTGTGTATGAAGCCACACAAATGTCTATCAAGTAGCACCTGAAATCGCGCTGACCTTGCTACTTTGAAATCGCGCTACTTCAAGTAAAGTAGCACGATTTCAAAATAGCATCAGTGTGAACCAAGGCTAAAAGTGTTTTCTAGCACTAAACCTCCCATTTGATTTCTAAATTGCTGCATTTGTAAATTCCAAAAGCCAATATAAAGGAATAGTAGTGGTAAAAAAAAGCACTTGAGGGTTTAACCAATCTTGTTTTGTTGTACAATTCTCCTTTAACCACTTCAGGCCCGCGCTACCGTCGGATGACGGCAACAGCGCGGGCCTGAATATCCAACATGCCGTCATTTGTAGTGCGCGCTGCGGGGAAGCCCTGTGTTGTCCGTGTCCCTTGGACACGGCCAATCAGAGCGGCCGTTTGCGATGCGATCTGTGGGCGAATGAGAGATGATCTCTCATAGATCATCTCTCATTGCCGTGTTACACAGAGACAGCGTCCTGTCTCTGGAGGGGAGGAGCCCGATCTGTGTTCCTTCCTACATAGGGACACAGATCGGTCACCCCCCCAGTCACCCCCCCCCTCCCCCCACAGTTAGAACACACCTAGCATACATATTTAACCCCTTCCTCACCCCCTAGTGTTAACCCCTTCAATGCCAGTCACATTTATACTGTAATTAGTGCATATTTATAGCACTGATCGCAGTATAAATGTGAATGGCGCCAAAAATGTGTCAAAAGTGTCCGATGTGTCCGCCATAACGTCGCAGTACCAATAAAAATCGCAGATCGCCGCCATTTCTAGTAAAAAAAAAATAATAAAAAATAATAATTCTCTCCCCTATTTTGTAAGCGCTATAACTTTTGCGCAAACCAGTCGCTTATTGTGATTTTTTTTTTTTTTACCAAAAATATGTAGAAAAATACGTATCGCCCTAAGCTGAAAAAAAAATGTGTTTTTTTTTTTTAATTGGGATATTTATTATAGCAACAAGTAAAAAATATTGTATTTTTCTTCAAAATTGTCGCTCTTTTTTGTTTATAGCGCAAAAAATAAAAACCGCACATGCGATCAAATACCACCAAAAGAAAGCTCTACTTATGGGGGAAAAAGGACGTAAATTTTGTTTGGGAGCCACGTCGCACAACCGCGCAATTGTGAGTTAAAGCGACGCAGTGCCGGAAGCTGAAATTTTACCTGGGCAGGAGGGGGGTGTAAGTGCCCAGTATGCAAGTGGTTAAAGGGGCGTGGCAAGGGGTGTGTCCTATGCCTGCATGCTTTTACTGACAGTGATGGGTGTCTCTCATTCCCATCTCAAAAAGTTGGGAAGTATGTATAGGTTGCATAATGATATCCCCCAATTAATCTGGGGCTACAAATGCCTTTGATAAATAAATTTACTCTGCACTCTCCAAAAATATGTGGTGGTCTGGGACTTCCAAACCCTTTTGCATATTTTCAAGCTGCTCAAGTAACTCAGCTAGAATATACAACCGCAAAGGGAATTATACATCAATAGATCTCGGTTGAAGCTCTTTCATGCCTTCCTTACTCCCCGTTTGGAAAAGACAGAGAACACAGAGACCTCTCTCCTCAACCCATAGGCCCCTGGCCCCTGTCATCTGCAACTCGGAATTCCCATCTTGATTCCTGGTTCACATTGATGCGATTTGGCATACAATTTGACATATCAAATTGCATGCCAAATCAGCGGCAATTGCAGCGTTCGAAACGGTGCAACATGGAGGGATTCCCAAAAGTAGTTTCTGTACTACTTTGGGCGATTTCAGAATGCGATTTCCATTGACATTTGTCAAAAAAGCCCTACAGATGTCTCTGAGGCGGCGTACACACGACCGAGGTTCTCGCTAGAAACCAGCGAGAACCTTGCTGGAAGCTGCATTCCAGCGAGAACCTCGGCCGTGTGTACGCTCTCGGCGAGCATCCCGTCGGGAATGCCGTCGAGCAGAAATAGAGAGCATGTTCTCTTTTTGCTCGACGGCCCACCTGGATGAATGGCTGGTTGCCATTCCCGACGGGCGGGTCGCCAAATCTGACGGCCGGCAGAGAACCTCGACGGGCGGAACAATGTGTTCTGCCCGTCAAAGGTTCTCTGCCGTGTGTACGCGGCTTCAGATAGCCCTCAAAGTCGGGGATAACATGCAGGAATCAAATCGTGTGAGTTCAGCTGAACTCGTACAATTTAATTCCCGCAGTCATTGTGAACCAAGGCAGACTCCTACCGCACCAATTTCAATGGTGGACCAATAAAGGCCTTCTAAGAATAGAAGATTTTGTTAATGGCAACAAACTACAGTATATGCCTTAGCATACTATTGTGATAGAATGCAGATGTCTTCTTCTGAAATATTTCATCATAACTAATGTCCTATATTTAATGTAAACTCAAATTCTCATCTGGCCCTCTGCCACTTACACCTTTCAAAGTATCCTGCAACTGTAGCAATTGAACAAAGGGACATGTGCCCACGTTATATGTCCCGATGACAGATTTTAATCATAAACTTCCCTACATGCTCCTTTGGGTAAAAGATATTAATATTTAATTTGAATAACAGTGGCAGGAAATTGCCAATGATCACTCCAAAATCCCTATTAACACAATTAACCCAATTTTGGTAGAGTATAATTATAAAGATGGTACTTGGTTTCCATGAGAATTAATTCCACTTTCTCACCAGCCTGTTTTAGGCAGTGTGGCCAACATGGAACAAAGTACCATATTTGGTGGCAATGCCCCAAAGTTTTCAGATTTTGGATCAGAATTTTTCTTATTATCCGCTCAGTGACGGATGTAAACCTTGCTAAATCCCTGGAACTGGCTCTATTGCAGAAACTACCCCTTTTGTGGGCATGCACATCGTTCTGTAGGGGGACATTTAAAGCCTGCATCCCTGCCATGGTGGCAATGCTGGGTCATTTCACAGATGAACCGCAACACAAGTCTGCCTCCTTAATCAGGTATTGTTCTGTGGTCGCTTACCCTGCTTAGCTCTGTTTCTGGTGGCCAGGCTTCTTGGTAATCCTTAACATAAGGCTAGCTTTGCTCCATCATTATTTCTTGATGTTATTAGGTATCTATTTCGTATTGATTTCTGTTGAGTTTGATATCCGGTATAGTTATTTTTCTATTTCTTTTGCAATATTCAGTCGTTGGACAGTAAAAAAACAAGAGTTTGATCACCAATAATTTTTGATGGATTAACTCAGTCTATTACTTATGTGTTGAGGGTAATTTTATCCCACTAAGCAAAAATTGTCTTGTGAGTGCTATATAAGTCTCTCTACCCACGTGTATAGAACTGTTATTGTTTTTGCAAGTATATCAAAAATATGATTTATGATATCTTTATATACACTTTTTTGAATTTATATGTACTCTGTTTCTTCTTTATAGAATTGGTACTACTCATTTTGCTAGATTTGATCTTTTTTGGTCAACTGTGAGTCATAGGGCGCAGCACCAGGCAGTTGCATCATTAACTGCTTAAGGACCGCCTCCTGCACATATACGTCGGCAGAATGGCACGGCTGGGCACATTCACGTATATTTACGTCAGTAAATAGTACCCAGCCATTGGTCACGGGCGCGCATCTGCGGCGCGCACCCGTGACCCGGTCCGAAGCCCCGTGACCGGGACCGCGGGACTCGCGGACCCGATCGCCGCTGCAGTGCGGCGATCGGTCCCAGGAGCTGAAGAACGGGGAGAGCCGCGTGTATACACGGCTTCCCCGTGCTTCACTGTGGCCGCAGCATCGATCGCATCATCCCTGTTATAGGGGGACGTGATCGATGACGTCACACCTACAGCCACACCCCCCTACAGTTGTAAACACACACAGGGAACACATAACCCCTACAGTGCCCCCTTGTGGTTAACTCCCAAACTGCAACTGTCATTTTCACAGTAAACAATGCAATTTAAATTCATTTTTTTGCTGTGAAAATGACAATTGTCCCAAAAATGTGTCAAAATTGTCCGAAGTGTCCGCCATAATGTTGCAGTCACGAAAATCGTCGCCATTAGTAGTAAAAAAAATAATTAATAAAAATGCAATAAAACTATCCCTTATTTTGTAAACGCTATAAATTTTGCGAAAACCAACCGATAACCGCTTATTGCAGTTTTTTTTACCAAAAATAGGTAGAAGAATACGTATCGGCCTAAACTGAGGAAAAAAAAATGTTTTTTTTATATATTTTTGGGGGATATTTATTATAGTAAAAAATATTGCATTTTTTTCAAAATTGTCGCTCTATTTTTGTTTATAGAGCAAAAAATAAAAACCGCAGAGGTGATCAAATACCACGAAAATAAAGCTCTATTTGTGGGGAAAAAAGGACGCCAATTTTGTTTGGGAGCCACGTCGTACGATCGCGCAATTGTCAGTTAAAATGACGCAGTGCCGAATCGCAAAAAGGGGCAAGGTCCTTTACCTGCATTTTGGTCCCGGTCTTAAGTGGTTAAGTAGGGTTGTGTGCTACAACCTACACATGAGTTTTTTTACGGCTGAACATTATAGATCCACAATTTCCATCTTTGACTTGGACACGGCAGTAATCACCAGGTTATTGTAATGGTATGCATTGTTTTTTTTTTTTCTCCTCACATCGGCAATACTGATTTGGTCTGGCATGTTTTTTGACATTGTCGCGATTTTTGCATCTCCATGTCCTCAACGATGCTCATATGGTCCTGTTTATTTGTCACCAATTCTCTTTTTGTGTATTTTCATTTATAGATACTTTGTGTTCTCCAATAAGGAATGTCTCAGAGGAAGGGATCAATCCTGAAACGCGTCGGACCTCACCTTGATTCTGAAAACAACACTTACAATCAATCATACTTTGTAACTGTGCTTTGTCACAGTTGATATGAAAGAATGTCAAATGGTTAATTCTGTACATGACCTTAGCAGCTAGAATAACCATTGCAAAGCACTAGAAACAACTTGTGGTGATGCTTAAATATGCCAAACATAACTTAAATCGGATCTTGGGCAACAACAAACTCACCTGTACCCTCCAAAACAACTATGCTAAATTTGACAAGACATAAAACACGTGAATACGATCTCTTGGATTGATGAAACCTGAGGATTGCCCTCCTCATTCTTCCTACTAAATTTGATTCCTTCCGGCTCTCCCTTTCGGAGCGACTGAGGGCAAAACGCTGTGGAGGGGGCACCTGGATTTGAACCGGAGAACCTCTCGATCTGCAGTCAAATGCTCTGCCACTGAGCTATACCCCCTTGCCTTCTCCTTGCTGTTTTGATTTTTTTTTTCTGAACTGGCTCGTCGGTGCCATTAAAGACACTAGCCGGCTCTTCCCTTCTATATCTCCTTCCTTGTACACTCATTCGCCCCACTTAAAGGGTTTGTAAAGGATTTTTTTTAGCTAAATAGCTTCCTTTACCCCAATGCAGTCCTGGTTTCATGTCCTCATTGTTCGTTTTTGCTGTAATCCTTCTCTGTTCTGCACACTTCCTGGTTGTCTGTTTCCTTATGAAAAAAAGTACTGGGAGCTTCTCTCTGTGGTCTCTAATCAAGGAGGTGTGATTACTGTGTGTCTAAAACCCCTCAGAACCAATCAGTTTCATTTTAAAAGCAAACACTGCCCTGTATTGGCTCTGTGCCTCTGTAATTCACACACGCATGAAACTAGGCACTAGGCACATTATATGATTGATTTTTATCTATCTTTTATACTTTTTAAAAGGAATCACAAAAAAATTCCTTTACAACTCCTTTAATAGCTTCCTTTACCATAATGCAGTGCTGTTTTCATGTCCTCTTTGTTAGTTTTTGCTCTCAAGTTGCTGTAATTCTTCTCTTCTTCTCCACACTTCCTGGTTGTCTGGTTCCTGATAACTACAGTCCTGGGAGCGATCGCTCTGTGGTCACTAATCAAGGAGGTGTGATTACTGTGTGTCTAAAACCCCACAGCACCTCCAGTTCCGTTTTCCAAATCATCACTCTGTGGCTCTGTGGCTCTGTACAGCAGAGAGACAGGAAACAACATGCAAAAAACGAAACTAGAAACTGCAGGTACATGATATGATTGATTTTTATCTATTTCTAAAAAGAATCAGTTAACTATTATGTCTCTATACCCTGTAAACCAGGGGTCCTCAAACTATGGCCCTCCAGTTGTTCAGGAACTACATTTCCCATCATGCTCAGTCATGTCTGTGAATGTCAGAGTTTCACAATGCCTCATGGGATTTGTAGTTCCGCAACAGCTGGAGGGCCGTAGTTTGAGGATGCCTGCTGTAAACAGTCATTTCAGCATAATTTTTTTATTTATTTACAACTCCTTTAAGTCAGTAGGGCTATATTTACTTCTGGCCTTGTTGTTAATTGCACATATTTGGAATTCTATTATGATGTATAGGCATTTTTTCTAAACCTTGTATGGTCCCGGATGGTCCGATTTGCAGTGGAAACGCTCAGCAGAATAGACCGAACCATTATAATCACTCCAAACTGTACCGACGCAAACTGTTCCGTTCAGTGGAAACGAGGCATAAGTGTCCAACAGTTCAGCCTGAGCACTGTAAACAGACTGGTCTCAATGTGTGCTGTGCGGTGTCAGTGTGCGCTGTGCTATGGTGTTAATGGCTGTGCAGTTGTGTGGATCTCAGAGCGGGATTGTACTCCCTCCCGTTGTGCTGCAGCTCCTCTCCTCTCTGCCAGCCTGAATAAAAGGGGGAAGTGGGGACAGGCAAGCGTGGAGATGATGAGATGAATGGGAGAGAGAGAGAGAGAAAGAGAGAGGATGGATGGACTGGATCTCGTACTGGATCAGTCAGTCAGTCAGTTAGTCAGGCAGCGGATTAGCAGCAGGAGCCCCCATCGGCACTCGCTCCTAGGAGTAGGAGCGTGCTGCTTTAGCTCCAGGCAGGCGTAGGCAGCAGGCAGGCAGGGTCTCCCTCAGTCCATCCAGCCTCAGCTCCTACCGTATCTCCTACCTGCATCTGGATCCGGATCTCCTTCAGCCTCCTCCGGGCCTCCTCCAGCCTCTCTCCATCAAACCTACTTTGGACTCCATCTGGCAGGTAAAACCTGCCCCCCCCCCCCTGGAATCAAGGGCGGCCGTCCTTTTCAGGACAAGCTGCAGCTTGTTTTAAGCCAGGAATCAGCCCACCCTCACCACAGACCACAACCGAGGCACCCCCCCTCGCCACCCCTCCCCCGCAGCAAATTTCTGTCTTTTTCGGCGGTCCGCGCCAGCCTATGCAAGGTCCGCGGCATCCACGGCTCAGGAAAGTCCGCGGCTTCAACCGCGGCCTACCGGCGCACCGCAACATCGCTCGGGATCACCCCCAGATTCACCCTGCATACCCCCCCTCACCCCTGGAAGACCCCAGCCATCCCCGATTCACCCAACCAGCCCTCTCTGGCTGTCTCCAGCCAGTGTTAGCTCCCCAGCCTGGGCCCTCTGTCGGCGGCCATCTTGGTACACCTCCCCTTCCCCAGCTTTAGGAATACCTTTCACCCCAGCCCCTCACAATCGTATCAGCATTTGATCCAGGGTTTGTACCGATCGCCTCTTAGGGATCAGGAAGGAATTTTTTCTCCCTGCCCAGCACATTGGCTTAGCTGGGCCAGGGTGTTTTTTGCCTTCCTCTGGACCAAATAAAAAATAGCTGGGAGAGAGGATTCAAGGATTCTTCTCCCCACCACCAGCTGATCATCGCCACCAAAAGGAACGACTTTTTCCCCGGTGAATGGCGACCATGGCTAATCTGCGGTACTCCGCAGAAACCATTTGGAATTTGAGGCGTTTCGCCGCAATACTGCCAGCCATCACCAAAAAGACCCTAAGAATTGAGCACCTTTTGAGGATCGATCGACGATCGACCGTCAAAAATTTTAGCCGTTTACCCCAACCTAAGCGCATTTCATGTGCTCTGATCAACACAAGATCGGCAGTAAAACACAGACTTGAAATCCATGATTTCATTCTACAACACGACCTAGACTGCCTCTTCATTACAGAGAGCTGGCTCACAGCTGACTGTAACACCATTTTAGGAGAATTGGTGCCAGAAAACTACCGTATTATAACGGAAAACAGAATAGGGCAAAGAGGAGGAGGACTGGCAGTGATCCATAAGACGCGTCTTGCGATCACAAAACCAAGCCTCCAAAACCCTCTTCCGTTCATGGAAACCCTTACTCTTCAACTGCAAGTAAACGGCCAGGAGACCGTCCGGATTCTACTCTGCTATAGGCCACCTGGCCCCAAGTCGCAGCTGCTCCCATCTTTGACGGACTTTGTCTCCACTTATACCCTGAATAGCAAACACCTTTTGCTGCTCGGGGACTTCAACCTTTGGGCCAACTCCCCGCAAGACCCCATTGCCGACGCCTGCATCGACCACCTGGAAGGATTAGGGCTTCAGCAACTAGTATGTGGGCCCACACATGATTCAGGTCATACGCTCGATCTTATTTTCAGACAAGATCTGGAAATAAAAATCTTGGAAAATGAACCATTGCCATGGACAGATCACCATGCAATTAAATTCATTATTTCCGAATTCCCCCCCTTAACAAAAACATCAAATCCAGTGACAACACACTGGACCAGATGTCAGAAGGAGCTCCACTCGGAACTCTTCAAAGCCACGTTAGGGGAAAAAATAAACACAATTCAGCCGCACCAAACAGCGGAAGAAACACTAGAGGCCATAAACACAGCACTATTGCAGTCAGCTGACTTGATAGCGCCGAAACGAAAGACCCAGATCAGGAAAAATAACTCCGGCTGGTTCAACAACCAGCTGGCGTTACTGAAGCAAGAGCGTAGAAGGGCAGAAGCAGCCTGGAAAAGAAGCTCCTCAGATGAGAACCTCGTGATTTACAAGGCAATAACCAGAAAATACTACAAGCAAATCTTCGAAGCCAAGAAAAACTATTTTTCTGAGGCTATCAACGGTGCCCTAAATCGCCCCCGCGAACTCTTCAAGCTGGTCACTCAGACCATGAATCCAGGATGTCTTAAAGCCCCCAACTCGGATACACAAGAATTTTGCGATGAGTTATCGGATTGCTTCATTAACAAAATTGAGGCAATCCGGCAAAGCATTCAGCGGAACAATTGCCTTCCCAGCCCCCCCCCGTAGTCATTTACACAGCACCGGCAACAATTCACCACAGTTTGGTGAGTTCACGCTGGAACCCATCTCCATTCAGACCACTAAAAATATCATCGGCACTCTGCGCAACAGCACTGCGCCAAATGATATTATCCCCACCAAACTGCTGAAGGAATGCGCCGACATCCTGGCACCTCCTGTCACGCAGCTTATTAACCAATCCTTCAGGGAGGGCAAAATGCCCTCCCAGCTGAAGGAGGGCTTCATTCAACCAATCTTGAAGAAAGCCACCCTGGATCCTAAGGATCCACTCAACTGGCGCCCCATAACAGGCCTAAATGTTCTCTCCAAGGTAATGGAGAAAGCAGTGGTACAGCAGCTGCAACAGCATCTAGATACCCACAACTTACTCGACCCATTGCAATCAGGATTCCGTCCCGGACACGGGACGGAAACAGCATTGCTTAAGATATGGGACGACGTTCTTGAGGCCGCAGACGAAGGAGAATCTTCTCTTCTGGTTCTGCTGGACCTAAGCGCAGCCTTTGATACAGTTGATCACAAGCTGTTATTGACTCGGCTGGCTAAAATAGCCAAAGTCGCAGAAAGCGATCTATCTTGGTTCTCCTCTTTTTTGGAAAACCGATCGCAAATAGTCAAGCTAGGACCATTCACTTCGGAACAACGCACATTATCGTGCGGGGTCCCTCAGGGATCTCCCCTGTCGCCGATGTTATTCAACATCTATCTGCGTCCTCTTTTTGAAATCATCAGCAGCCAAAAACTGCTATATCACTCTTACGCAGATGACACGCAACTGTACTTCCGCATTAGCAATAAAAAGGATCACCACCTCGATCTAGAGACATGCCTCTCTTTGATAGAGGATTGGATGACAAAGAGTTATCTCAAACTCAACGGAGCGAAAACAGAACTTCTTCTGTTTCACACCAAGCGTAGGAATCAATCGATAACAACCTGGATCCCCCCGCCCATTCTGGGCAAAGTCATCACCCCTAGCGCCAAAGTCAAAAGTCTTGGGGTCATCTTTGACTCCGACATGACAATGAACGCACAAATAGGGGCAGTAGTCAGCGGATCTCACTATCTGCTGCGCCTACTACGCAGACTCACGCCTTTTATTCCGAAGAAAGACATAGCGGTCGTGGTGGGAGCGATTGTAAACTCCAGATTGGACTATGCAAATGCCCTTTACCTCGGACTCCCCAAGTACCAAATCGCTCGTCTTCAAGTCGTTCAAAATACGGCCGCCAGACTTGTGACTGGGAAAAAACCCTGGGAATCAATCTCACCTTCGTTGAGATCCCTTCACTGGCTACCAGTCAATGACAGAATCACCTTTAAAGCACTCTGTCTAACGCATAGATGTATCCATGGGAATGCTCCCCATTATCTATGCGAAAAATTAAAAATGTACAATCCCAATCGTATTCTACGATCCAACAATCAAAATCGGCTTCAGATACCGAAAGCCAGATACAAGTCCAAAGGAGACAGGAGATTCGCTGTCCAAGGTCCCAGACTATGGAACGCCTTACCAGTCAGCATTAGACTGGAGGAGAACTACTTAGTCTTCAGGAGAAAGATTAAGACTCATCTCTTTTGATCTCAAAGGAGACAGGAACAACAAGCGCCCAGAGGCGATTTACTTCGCATGTGCTGCGCTATACAAGTTCTTCATTCATTCATTCATTCATTCATTCATTCATTCATGGGAGTTGCAGAGGAGACAGCAAGAGAATGGGGAAGAGACCCAGTTCTAGTGCCATGTCCCTCTGGTCTGCCCCCAGTGCCCTGTCCCTCTGGTCTGCCCCCAGTGCCCTGTCCCTCTGGTCTGCCCCCAGTGCCCTGTCCCATTTTGTTAAAGTTGTTGTTGGTAATATTTAATTTTGTAACTTGATTCTGCATAAAACATTGTCATTCCATGAGATAATCTACGAGGGCATGTTTACAGGTGCAATTAGGTGCAGGGCAGTGTATGAATTAGGTGGGGAAACTGGTGGCGAGTAACTCTTGAGGCCTGGCTAGTAGCTCAGGACTTGAAATTTTGAGCCCTGTGTATACCATCTACTACCCTTATTAGCAATGTCTATGCTGTTCCTTTGTGTTGGAGGGATATGATTCTCTAAACTAGGCAGGTAATATCACCAGAAGATGTTGATGTTGATTATATTTAACTCTTCTTTACAATACCTTTATGATCTCACATACTGTGGATGATACCTGTGCCTTCTATGTATGAGAGATTTATTTACTTTTGTATTTAAACTGTTTATCTTTGAAAGGTTGACATTTTTTAATAACATTTTTAATAAAAAGATTGAAAGTTAAAACTCAGAAGCTATAGTGCCTCTGACTTAATATATATGTAGTGCCCCCTTTACTTTCAGTGCGGGCACTAGTCTAAATTTAGCAAGAATGGGAGAGTTACCTTGCTCCCATTCCCCTGTTATTTCAGAAGTGTCCTCTGGGCCAGTCTGCACTCTAGGCATGTGTCGTCATCCCTGGTCAGCAGTTGACGGCAAAGGGGGTTCTGACAGAGCAAGCTTTCCACAGCAGCTGATTGGAGGAGTTTTCCCCACGGGGCATGCTGGGAGGGATATATCTGTGATGAGTGTCATGTGCTCAAGGCAGTTCTGCGGTTCCAGGTGCGGCATCCACCTTTAGGGTGCGCGCATCCATGGACCCTGCCAGCGTGGCCCACCTGGCCAAATCCACAGGCTATGCTGGACCTCAACCGGAGGTAGAAGGGGACCCCAGTACTCTACTGGGTTCCCAGTTCTTTTGATGAGATACCAGGCTGGGTGCAGTACTATTGGGGGATCGGCTTGAGGAGAACCCGGAGGCAGGTTGTCCAACAGGGCTTGAATGAACCAATCAGGGATCTGGTGACCGGGATGCTGACAGGTACACTTTGCTGTCACCCGGTGACCTATGCTAAAGGAAATATACTAGGAGGATTCGCTCTGTTCACCCATCCAGCTTACTTAAGAAATTGGCCGGCTACAGAGGCCTTAGAGCCAGGTCTGAGATACAGAGACCTGTTCCTCCCAGTGATCCGAAGTGACACCTTGGCTGCCAGGTTAGTGTGGGGAACATGCCCGTGGGCACTTTACCCACTCCACTTGTTGGCTGCAAAATAAAAAAGGCATTGAAGGAAACTTTATTGACTGTCTGGTAGGGGTGCAACGGATCACAGTTGATCCGTGATCCGAACGGGTCACCCCCTTCGGATCGGCACACACTGTGATCCGCGGATTGCCGTGGCTCCTGAGCTAGGCCAAAGCCGCGGCCTTTCCTAATGTAATGGCCACGGATCCGGAGCTAGGCCGAAGCCGCGGCCTTTCCTAACGTTATGGCTGCTGCTTCAGCCTACCTCCAGAGCCGCGGCCCTAACATTAGGAAAGGCCGGGGCTTCAGCCTAGCTCCGGTGCCGCGGCCATCTTGGTACACCCGGAAGCGGCCCTCCTCCTCTGTTTACATCCACAGAGGAGGAGGAGCCCCACTCGTGGGACACACGCTGGAAGCGTCTGTACTTCCTGGGGGGTGTCTTGCCTGGGAGGGGGGGTCTCTTGCCCGAGGAGGGGGGTCTCTTGCCCGAGAAGGGGGGGTGTCTGGCCTGAGGGGGGGTGCCTGGCCTGAGGGGGGATGTCTGGCCTGAGGGGAGGTGTCTGTTGGTACTACCTGCGGGGGTGTCTGTACTGAGAGGGGGTGTCTGCACTGATGCGGGTGTCTGCACCGAGGGGGTTCTATAGTTGGTGGGGGGTGACACCATTTTTTTTTCTGCCCTGGGTGACACCAACCCTTTTTTTTTGCCGATCCGAAAATGATCCGATCCGTGACTGCTGACCCGAAGAGCGATCCGAACCATGAGTTTTTTGATCCGTTGCACCCCTACTGTCTGGACATTCGCTCATTGCTCCGCCACTGGCATTTCACCCCTAGACATCACCAGGATAACTTGGTGTGCCAATCCCAGTATTTAACCAGCGTCTCCTTTGGGGGTAGCGCTACATATATACTACTATATATATTTTGGTTGGGGGGGTTGCTGAAGAATCTCTTTATATATTGGTTAACCTCAAGCAATAGTAAACAAAAATAGTGCCAGACATTTGGGAAATGATGGTGTCATTATATCCAGACAGACTGTGTAATAGCCAACTTTACCTTCAAAAGTCAGATTTTTACAGCTTCTATCTAGGGATGGCTGAGGACTTTGACATGAGAGAAGGAGCAATAAAATGCTTGCCACGGCCTGTATACACAGGTAATGTTATGTTTGATAGTAGGAGTAATGACATGGGCCACTTAAAGTTAGGCTTTAAAGCCAATCACAGTTTGTCGAAAATAAAGTGCCTTTTTATCCCTATCTTATCTATCCGCCGTAAAAGTATTATTGTATGAAAAAGTGGGAATTTTGAGGCATTGCATTTGTTATAGTCCAAAAAAATAATGTTTCATCAGTACATAAAAATATTTTCATGTTGCAATGTATGACCATAAAACACCAAAATTTACAGAATGGTGTAACTTGTCCACATGGAATGATCTTAAAGCTTGACACATTTCCTGGACCTAGTCCACTTCCTCAGGAGCAATTGATGAAAATGGTAGTAAATATAGAACTTCCTAAATATTGTCTCGACCTTATTGGTGTGGCGGCATGCAGTAGTAATGTTGACAACATGTTATATTTTATTTAGATTGTATGCTGTACAAATTATATATCAATGGCTCCTGAGGAAGTGGAATAGGTCCAGGAAATGCGTTGAGCCTTAAAGTGGATGTAAACCCAAATTTATGTATTTATTTTCCTTGATGACACAATGTAGAGTATATGATTTCCTATCATCTGTGCCCAGTCTTGCCACACAGAGTTAATCGAGCTTTGAGCAATCCTCTTTTCTTTTTTCAGTGAAATAAAATGGACTTACAGAGAAAAATCTTAGTCCGTTCCACCCCCTTGCTGTGAGTGACAGGTTATGTCACGATCAGGTGTCAGGCTCAGAGGCCAATTGCTATAGCAGTTGCAGAACAGGTATACAGGCAGTCACTACTGGCAGATAACACAGGCTCCCTTGAGGTGCGGAATCTAAGTACTAGCTGGTAGATATGTGCATTCCCGTTCGTACGAATGTTATTTTCGTACGAAAATGTTCATTTTCGTACCCGCGGGATAATGTGTACATACGAAAACGGTAAAGCACCAAAATACGAAAAACGACGGGATAACGGATGAGCCGCATAACGAACGACCGCAAATACGAACGAACGATCCGACGGGAAAAAACGACAAAACGAAAATGGCAAAATAATGAAAATTAAATCTGTATCAAGAGGTTTGCATTGTGTATTTTGTTTAAATCTGTTTTGTGTTCGTTTTCAGTTGTATGTTCATTGTTCAATGACATCTATAACAAAAGAATTTCATTATGTATATTGAATGAATTCTTTTTTCTTTTTTCTGTGTATTCAAAATACTGAATGCAATTTTTTTGTTATAGGTGTCATATCAACATACGAAAATAACAAAAGAAACAGGTTCAAATGCAAACCTACTGTTTATGGGTTTTTTAATGGCCAGAGAGTTATGCCGCGTACACACGATCACTTTTTGCGATGAAAAAAAACGACGTTTTTCAAACTTCATTTTCCAAAACGACGTTGCGTACACACCATCGTTTTTCCCAAAAAGTCTAGCAAAGCGCCGTGACGTCCATCACGTACGACGGAACTATAAAGGGTCATTTCCATGCGGAAGACGGCCTCTTTTGCTGATATTGTGTTGCTGCGTGTTAGTAAAAGTTTGGTGAGAGACGATTCGCGCTTTTCAGTCTTCGTGCTTTAATATCGTTTACTGTCGTACAGTTTGTGCTTTTGGGGTCGTATTTGTGATACAGTGCTTGTTTTCCAATCGTATCTGTTTTGGCAGTGCGTTCTTGTCTACACGTTCCTGTTTTGCAGGTCCGTTCTTCAAAGGCATTTCTGTACTTCAGAGCGGTGTTTTAGTGCGATCTGATTTGACGACCGTTTTCTAGCCATGTTGCGGGTACGTTCTCGTCGCCGAGATCGTGCTGTGCTTCTTGTTGGGATGTGTGCTGCATCCCGGCTCCGGTCCTTGAGGAGGGCGAGAAGGACTTTGTGGGCCAAGGACTGGTTTCTTCGCAGGGACCAGTTCTCTCATATGCCTCTGCTGCGGGAGATCCGAGAAAATAACCCTGATGATTTCAGGAATTTTCTTCGGATGTCTGACCCCGTATTTCAGCAGCTTTTGGCTTCGGTGTCGCCTTATATCACCAGGCAGGACACCGTTATGCGGGAAGCCATCACTGCTGAGCAGCGGCTAGTTGCCACCTTGCGGTACCTGGCAACAGGGAGAAGTCTGCAGGACTTGAAGTTCTCGACGGGCATCTCCCCCCAGGCTCTGGGCCTCATAATTCCCCAGACCTGTTCTGCCATCATTCATGTTCTGCAGGAGGACTATATTAAGGTAAGTGGTGGCCTTTAAAGGCACAAACTATGTTTTATTTAGGCTTTTGTATTTGTTTCAATTTGTTTGGTTTTAAACAGTCCCTAATTAACCTGTTTGTGATCTGCTGGTAATGTTCCCTTTCATCTCCATGCATGCTGTATTCATTTTATATTTGCTCCTACATGCATCTTTTGTTTTGCCAACCTGTCCAGGTTTTTTTTTTTTTTTTGTGTCCCAAACCCACCTAGCCTAGTCCCCCTATATTTTGTCCTATATTGTAGTGCTGTCTATAGAAGTCCCTATATCCCCCTATATGTTGTCCTATATTGTAGTGCACGCACAACCCCCCCCCTCTTTTTTTTGTAATTGTATAAATTAACATTTTTTTAGTATTTAATTTTTTTTAGAGGTCTCAAACTCATTTTGGGCCTCCACTCCCCTTATTTTTTGTAGGATTGTGACCATCAGAGGGTGTGATTAATCTGCTTTAGTGATCTCTTCTTATTTTTCCTATTTTTAACCACTTCCCTACGGCCGTACGACTATATGCGGCCGCAGGGTGGTTCTAAATCTCTGGGCTGCCGTTTTTTCACGGCAGCCTCTTTCTGTGTTCCCAGCGTGCGCTCCAGAGCACGCAGCGGGGAACTTGTGTACTGGCCGTGTCCCTTGGACACAGCCAATCACAGCTCGCCGCGAACGGCCAATCAGAGTGGCCGTTTGCAATGCGATCTGTGCAGCCAATGAGAGATGATCTCATATGTAAACATATGAGATCATTTCTCATTGCCGGCTCTCACAATGACAGCGTCCTGTCACTGGAGAGAGCAGACCGATCAGTGTTCCTTATACATGGGGACACAGATCGGTCACCCCCCCCTCCCCCCACAGTTAGAACACAATGCAGGATACACATTAACCCCTTCCTCACCCCCTAGTGTTAACCCCTTCCCTGCCAGTCACATTTATACAGTAATTAGTGCATATTTATAGCACTGATTGCAGTATAAATGTGAATGGTGCCAAAAAGGTGTCAAAAGTGTCCGATGTGTCCGCCATGTTGTCGCAGTCGCAATAAAATTCGCAGATCGCCACCATTACTAGTAAAAAAAATAAATAACAAATAATAATTCTGTCCCTTATTTTGTAGGTGCTATAGCTTTTGCACAAACCAGTCGCTTATTGCGATTTTTTTTGATTTTTTTTTTTTTTTTAACCAAAAATATGTAGAAGAATACGTATCGCCCTAAAATGAATTTTTTATTTTATAGCAACAAGTAAAAAATATTGTTTTTTTTTTCAAAATAGTCGTCGTTTTTTGTTTATAGCGCAAAAAATATAAATCGCAGGGGTGACCAAATACCAGCCAAAAGAAAGCTCTATTTGTGGGGAAAAAAGGACGCCAATTTTGTTTGGGAGCCATATCGCACGACCGCGCAATTGTCAGTTAAAGCGACGCAGTGCCGCAAGCTGAAATTTCACATGGTCAGGAAGGGGGTTTACATGCCCAGTAAGGAAGTGGTTAATAATACTTCAAATTAATGTTTGTTTTTTTGGTATCAAAAAATGTTTTGGGATGTTCTTTTAGGAATGTTTGTTTGATATTTTTTTATTTTTTTGGTATCTACAGTTCCCCACCACGCCACAGGAATGGCAGACTGTGGCAGCGGACTTCTCCCGGCGATGGAATTTTCCAAACTGCGGAGGAGCTATTGACGGCAAGCACGTCCGCATCGTGCCACCACCCCATAGTGGATCCCATTATTTCAATTACAAGGGGTTCCACAGTGTTGTTCTGATGGCGGTGGTGTCTGCCAATTACGAGTTCTTGTATCTTGATGTTGGGAAAAATGGGCGGATGTCGGACGGTGGTGTCTTTGCCGAGACGGAGTTCGCCCAACGGCTTCTTTCCGAGGACCTGGGATTGCCGCCTGCGGAGGATAATGAAGAGGGTCTGCCCTTCGTTTTTGTTGCAGATGAGGCTTTCGCCTTGGGTCCTCACCTCATGAGGCCATTTCCCCAACGCGCCCTCACCCCTGAGAGGAGGGTGTTTAATTACAGGCTGGCCAGAGCCAGACGTGTGGTGGAAAATGCCTTTGGCATCATGGCCAGCCGTTTCCGGCTATTTCTTACTGCCATAAACATGGCCGAATACAAGTTGAATTATATAATTACATGCTGCTGCATTTTACACAACTATTTAAAAAAACATTCTTCTTCTTACCTAACCCTTTTGCCTGATGACCCTGTTGACATTCCAGAGGCAGCTCGTGACGCTGCCCATCCCCAATTGGCCCCCCGAAACGCACGTGCTGTGCGTCAGGCATATGTGGACTACTTTATGGGTAGGGGGGCCATTCCAATGCCAGATCTTGGCTGAATAATTAAATTTATTTTTTGCCTGAAACAGTCTTTTCTTTGTTCTTTAATTAATTTATAAGGTTTGTGTTTTTATTTTATCTCCTAGGTCAGTGATGGCGACCTTGTCACCCCAGATGTTTTGGAACTACATTTCCCATGATGCTCATGCATTCTGCAGTATAGTGGAGCATCAAGGGAAATGTAGTTTCAAAACATCTGGAGTGCCAAGGTTCGCCATCACGGTCCTAGGTTATCATAGTGCCATGTGTTTGTGATGGACTGAAATAACTATCCCTCATTGTTTAATGTTCTCAGCATACATTTTTTTTAGGTATTTTCTAGGGTTGTCCCGATACCACTTTTTTAGGACCGAGTACAAGTACGGATACTTTTTTTCAAGTAGTCGCCGATCCCGAATACCGATACTTTTTTTTTAAATGTGTCCCCAAATGCAGCCATGTCCCCCACATATGCAGCCATGTATGTCCCCCATATTGCAGCGATGCGTCCCTCATACCTTTTTAGATATGCTGATGCCGCCTCTGCCGCATACCGCCGTATCCCCCTGCACAATCGCGTAGCGCAGGGGTCTCCAAACTATGGCCCTCCAGTTGTTCAGGAACTACAATTCCCATAATGCTTAGTCATGTCTGTGAATGTCAGAGTTTTACAATGCCTCATGGGAAATGTAGTTCCGAAACAGCTGGAGGGCCGTAGTTTGGAGATCCTTGGCGTAGCGCATTACAAGCTTTCATTCTAAAAACTTGTAAATGGCCGCGCTTCGTGTTTTAAAACTCCCCTTCTCCGGATGGAGGGATCCGTCCAATCCGGAGAGGGGGAGTGTCAATACACGGCCATTTACAAGTATTCAGAATGAATGCTTGTAATGTAAGCTATGCGATTGTGCAGGGGGATAAGGCGGTATGCGGCGGCGTCAGCATATCTAAAAAGGTATGAGGGACGCATCGCTGCAATATGGGGGGGGAAGTATTCTATTTAGGTATCGGGGGTATTTGCGGGAGTACAAGTACTCCCGCAAATACTCGGCATCGGTATCGGGACAACCCTAGTATTTTCTATTAATCATTGAGCTTAAATAACAAGACACATATTTTACTGTAAATTTTTTATTTTTTGCATCTTGAAAAACATAACTTTTTGACATAAAATTTTTTAAAAACATTTTTTTTAGTTACAAAACAAATATATATTTTTTGTTTTTGTTTTTTTTTATAACATTCCAAAAATAAAATCACTTTTTTTTTTTTTTTTTTACATTATTCAAAAAATAAAATCACTTTTTTTTATATATTTATTTTTTTACATTATTCAAAATCTAAAATCACATTTTTTTTTTTTTTCATTATTCAAAAAATAAAATCACTTTTTTTTTTTTACATTCAAAAACTAAAATCACTTTTTTTTTTTTTTTTTTTTTTTTTTACATTATTCAAAAAATAAAATCACATTTTTTTTTTTATTATAAACCAAACCTTTTTTCTATTACAAAATAAACACTAAATAAATCAAAACCTACCCAAATAATCTATTAAATTTTTAATTTGTGTCTCCAGCCCTTTTGATTTTTCTACCACTTCTCGTGCAGTGTCCTGGATGTCCTCTAGTTGTTCCCTGAAGGACCATATTTCGGACAGCACAAATTTGGCAGTATCCCTGTCCATTGTCGCTGCACGACTTGCTCCTGAAATGTGGGAACAAAAAAGGTATTAAAATTCGGAAAACCTACATGTAGATCATGGGTCTTCAAACTACGGCCCTCCAGTTGTTCAGGAACTACAATTCCCATCATGCCTAGTCATGTCTGTGAATGTCAGTGTGTTACAATGAATGCCTCATGGGATGTGTAGTTCCACAACAGCTGGAGGGCCGTAGTTTGAGGATCCCTGATCTAGATTACCTGGGTATGAGTGTTGTGTAGGAAATTTACTGGATGTGGTGGCAGCGTCATCATCCCTCGGGGGTGGGGCTTCGGAAGTTCCAACCTGCCTTGCTGCTTCACTGCGCCCTACGAGATTGAAGATAGGGAAAAAAGAAAGGTAAAAGATTATAAAGAGATATGAGTGAGAACTAAAAATACAAGTACAGAGTATATAAACATGTGCAGAATCCACTGCTGAGCAGACTCTCCTTTTTCTGTTTATTGGTCATATTTACTAAGCTTTTCACATCGACTTTAATTTAGGTACAAATCTACATTACAAAAGATCACAAGTGAAGTCACATTACAACAAAAATGGCAAGATTCCTGTTTGGGGACACATGAATTGGTCGTAGGAGTCGTCGTTTGTTCAAATAATAACAAATACAAAGACGTTTTTTGGGAATGATATAGTGTTTATACACTCCTTTTTGTCCATGCGAACTAGGCGCATGATGATATTTAGCACGAAGATTGTCGTTTAGTAGGTCGAAAAACAACGTATAAACGACGACTTCTCCGACCACTTTTTGTGCCCACAAACAGATACAGTACAACCTGAAATTAAAATCACATGGCACAATTAACAAACACCACAAATGTGTCAAAAAATAAAAAAAACTTACTTTTTCCCCGAATCAGCCTCTTGATATGCTGGAGTTGTTCAGGCTCTCTGTTTTTGAGGTCTGACCACCTCTTTCTCAATTGTTCTCGAGTCCTGCGTTGGCCAAATTTTTGATGCAGCCTCCTGATCACCTTCTCCATGATGTCGGCCTTCACCCTGTTTGGATGCAGGTAAGGGCCATGCTTCCCGTCATAATCCTCCCTTTGTAAGATGGTGACCATCTCCACCATCTCTTGGAAGGCCATGTTTGAGGCCTTGTACCTCCGCCGGGATCGTCCGGTTGGCTGGGCCTGGCCTGCCTGATGGCTTGAGCTTGCCATGTTTCTCTCCATCTTGTTCTTGCCTAAAACACACCCACAAAGAAAGATCGAGAAAGGGGCGTGGAAAAGACGAGACCGAACGTCAGGGGCGGGATCTCGTGCATCGCGTCACACGTTCGCGCCGTTTAAAGGGATCCACGCCATTGCAAGCGCCGTTCACAACCTGCGGAACAAGGCGGAAGAGACGATCGGATCATAAGACGGTATGTATCTGGATTATGGACATTACAAATATTAGGGAACAGTGGATTATTGTGTGGGCTAGAAGATATGGGGGGTTCATTGCAAGCGCCGTTCACAACCTGCGGAACAAGGCGGAAGAGACGATCGGATCATAAGACGGTATGTATCTGGATTATGGACATTACAAATATTAGGGAACAGTGGATGATTGTGTGGGCTAGAAGATATGGGGGGTGATTTACTTAAAGGAAAAGACACTTTGCACTACAAGTGCACTTGTAAATGCAGTCGCTGGACATCTTGAGGAGGACATGCAAGGATAAATTTAGAAATAGCATTTTAGCATGCACATCATTGTCTGATACAATCAGCAGAGCTTCCCCTCATTTCTGATCTACCCCTCTCAGATTTATACAACGATTGCACTTCCAAGTGCACTTTCAGTGCAATTGAAGTGCAGAGTGTATTTTCCTTTCATAAATAACCCCCATGGTGTTTAAAAGCTAATTAGTAGTAGTGGCTTGACTGACACTAGGCTTTGTTTTTTGTTTTGTACATGCAGAACTAATGGAGGCCTTTAAGGATCCGGAATTTCTGACAGAATTTATCCAGAGATGGAAGGAACATCCAGTTCTCTGGCAATCCAAAAGCAAAATTAATAAAAACAAAGATGCCCGGAAGAAAGCAAAGGAGGCCCTGCTTGAATATGTAAAAACAAGGGTCCCCAACGCTACATTGGAGACTGTTAAGGCTAAAATCAATTCGCTTTGGGGCACCTACAGGACCCAACGGTCACAAGTCCTGGCCTCGATGAGATCTGGGGCTGCAGCTGACAGCGTCTACAAGCCTAACCTGTGGTACTATAGTCAGATGCAGTTCCTGGATGATCACATAGAGTCCAGGCCATCCATGTCTACCCTTCCCCCAAGGAGACAGTCCAGTGTTCCCTGCAGTCAGCCCTCCAGTGTTCCCTGCAGTCAGCCCTCCAGTGTTCCCTGCAGGCAAGAGCAGGCAAGCTCAGAGGAAGAGCCTGAGTTCATGGAGGAGGCAGATTGTGACCCATGGAGCCAGGTATTGCATTTTCAGATTCATTTTTGTAATGCAAAGTATAATAATGATGAGTAATTTATGTTACAAGTGATTGAAATTATATAAATGTTTGGCCAAAAAATTTGGAACATATCACTAAGCAATAGTGGCAAAACAGAATGGGGACAAGATACATAAATGCAGAGGTCATAATGAATGTGTGTCATTTTCTTGTACGCCATTAGGTACACCATACAGTGGCCGCAGATGTTAAACACCCTTTTTAGCCATTAACATTTTGTCCACCCTAAAGTAAAAAAACGGTTGGGTAAAGGCCCCCTACTTTGGAATTTCAGTCAACATCAACCCCCCCCGCCCCCAGCTCCAGGGGGCACATATCTAAAGCTGTGTAAGGGGCCACAGAATTAGGGATGGAGGGCCTGTGATAAATATATTTTAGCATTCAATTATGATATGTCATTAAGTTAGAAATGTGTGTGATGAATGAAGCCAAAAAATAAAATATGTCCCTTTTTTATTATACACAGGCAGAGCAAAGCCAGGAGGAGGCAGGCCCCACAGGGAGCCAGGGGGAGGCAGGCCACGCAGGGAGCCAGGGGGAGGCAGGCCACGCAGGGAGCCAGGGGGAGGCAGGCCACGCAGGGAGCCAGGGGGAGGCAGGCCCCACTGGGAGCCAGGAGGAGGCAGGCCCCAGTGGGAGACAGGAGTCACGCCAGCGTGATTGTATCTCCCAAATCCCTCCTATCCGGAACCCAGCAAAAAGGGCCAGAAGGCTCATGCAGATGGAGGAGGAGACCCAGGCCATGCTCCGTGAAGCAACTTTGGCCATCAGAGAGCAGCCCAGTGAGGAAGAGGGATTCGCAGCGCTGATCGCTGCCAAGCTTAAAAATCTAGAGCTGGGCCAGCGTGTGCGCTGCGAATCCCTTATGTTCCAGATCATGAGCATGGCCACACTGGGACAGCTCAATGACGATATTGGCATTGGGCTGATTCGCACTCCTGTCCTTACTGCGCTTCCTGGTCCTGCTCCATCTCCAGCCCCTGCTCCTGCTCCATCTCCAGCCCCTGCTCCTGCTCCTTCTCCTGCTCCTCCTCTTCCTGAGCCTGCTCTGGCTCCTGGCACGTCGGCTCCAGAAACACAGCCCCTGAGGACTCGGCCTGCAGGGAAGGCTGCAGGGAAGGCTGCAGGGAAGACTGCAGGGAAGGCTGCAGGGAAGGCTGCAGGGAAGAAGAAGAAGTGAGGAGATGATGCCCCGAAGCGAATTTTTTTTGGCCTTCACAGCCTTCATTGTTTTCTTGGTGGACCCTTGTGTTTACAACTTCAAGCAGGGTCTCCTTTGTTTTTATCCAGGCTTCTTTGTTTTTATTTGGTTTTGCTTTTGGATTGCCAGATGGTTGTACTTTTTATTTATTTACCTTTTTAACCTGAATAAAGGTATATTTTGGTTGGTTTGCAAATTTTGACCATGTGTATTTTTTTACAAACAAATATAGAGATTGTTATAGTGAGTAGGCAGACACATTTTAAAAATTAAAACGACATTAAACAAGGAACAACAACCTCCTTGTGGGTAAATGAAACCACAAAAAATAAGCTGCTGTGGTCACTTCACACCCTCCAAAATCCTTAAAAAAAAATTTTAGTTCAAAACATCTGTTAAAAGATATTACCCCAAAAAAAATTACGTGTCCCAAAAAACAAAAAATAAATAAAAAAAAGGGCCCAAAAAAATAATAAAGTCAAAAGGTTGACAGAAATATGTCAAACAAGATGAGCCACAACAAACTAGGAGTTTAGGGTAGCTTGGAAATGGTTTTAAAAAGCATTGTGGCAAATACAGCGCATTGTTTTCTTCATTAGATTTAAAATAACGAATGTGCTTAATCCATTCTAAACAGTAGTTTTACCAGAACGAGCTCTCCCATCTCAGAAATTGCTTCTGAGCACGCGCGGGTTTTAAAACGTCATTTTCTATGTCGTTTTGCCCACACACGATCATTTTTTATGACACAAAAAACGACGTTTTGAAAAACGACACAAAAAATTCAAGCATGTTGGAATTTTTTTTTTGGTCGTTTTTTTAAGACAAAAAACGACGTTTTGCCCACACACGATCAATTTAAATGACGTTTTAAAAAACGTCGTTTTTTTCATCGCAAAAAACGACCGTGTGTACGCGGCATTAGGCTGGCCATACATGATTTTCTGTGCAATTTTCTTTAGATTTACCTTCAACTATGTAGTGCAAGGGCCTGCCTGATTGCATACAATTGAAAGTGTTTAGTTTGACCTCATATATGGTTTTTGGTAAATCTAAAAGAAAATTGTACAAGAAAAATTGAACATGTATGGCCAGCCTCAGTGACTGAAAGCAGCTTCTCTTTTGTGCAGAGTAGTGAGTACACTTGTATAGTAAAGCCTAATAAACTTTTCTGTGGATTTTCATCTGAGGGGAGATCAGTTGGCCAGACTTCTGAACCCAAAAATGGTTTTCTGATGCAGTTTAAAAACAAACGAATTTTCTGAGAACGATCGGAAAACGATCGTTTTTATGTGTGTTGTTAAAATAGTCTGACCAAGTGTATGGGGCTTAACAATAGTATTGTAACTCTCTGGCCATTCAAAAAAAAACATAAACAAAAGATTTGCATTTGAACCTGTTTCTTTTGTTATTTTCGTATGTTGATATGACACCTATAACAGAAAAAGGAATTCATTCAATATACATAATGAAATTCTTTTGTTATAGATGTCATTGAACAATGAACATACAACTGACACTAACAAAAGAAAAGCATTCAAGATACACAGAATGCAAATTGACGAAAATTAACGATAATTATTGTCTAACAAGAAACGAACATGAATTAAACAGAATAACGAATCATCCCGCATGTACGAAAATAAAACGGTAACGGAAATACGAAACGATCGGAATATGAAAAAATCGCGTCGTACGACAAACGAACGGAAACGAACGGGAAAACGGGCGTCTTACGAAAAACGAACGGAAACGAACAGACGGGACCATACGAAACGGAACAAAAAAAAACGAAAATTTTTTCTGTGCACATGTCTACTAGCTGGTTTTCCCCAGAGCTCCTGATGGTGGAGATGGATTTAGCTGCAAGCTAGTACCAGGTCGCGGTCCTCAAGTTTGCCCCACCAGGATGTGAGCAAGCCGGGGTCCAATAGCGGATAAGCAGACAAGGAGGAAACGGTAGCGTGGTCAGGAAACAAGCCAAGGGATCAATCACGAGCGGCTGCAGACTGGGATCAAGCAGAAGAGAAGTCAAAGAACAGGCCAAGGGTCAAACACAGAGGGTAGCAGATAAGGATCAGGCAATAGAGAAGTCCAGGAACAGGCCGAGGGTCAAACAGAGATGGTTGCAGACACAATGGTAGCAGAGCAGACAAATTGCAAGGCACTGGCTGGGAAGGCACAATAACCTGGCAATGGGGAAGTGCTGAGACAAGGCTTTTATAGGAAATTAATGGGAGGAGCTCGGGTTTCGAGGTTCAACAACAATCAAGACACAAGGCAGTGTATTTCAATGGATCAGGTAGGTTAGTCCAGCAAATCAGACAGGGAGCTGTCCAGCATCACAGATAGCTCAGTGGTAAGAGACGATGGCAAAAACAGACAAGGTCCCAGGTTCAAGTCCAGGCCCTGACAGTACTTCCCCTCCTTTTCAGGACGTCCTAGAGCTTGGCTTGTGAGGAAACCTTTGATGGAATACTCTTGCTAATCTAGGGAGTGAACCTTATTATTCCTGTAGAAGTTCCTGCCCGGGAGATTTTCCTCGCTTGCAAGGCTTTTTCAAACATCTCCAGCTCCTGTTTACGGATAAGGGTGCCATTTGAGGCATACATACAGTCAGGTGGTAGAACTTCTTTGGCAGGACAGGAACTAGTTATGGAGCCAGACTTTACGGAAGTGGTGACGGTATCAGGTACAGGTGTTTTCTTAAGATGTAGTAAAGGTGTCTCTGGAGCAGGAGGTGATTCTTTGGCAGGACAGGGTGACGTTACTGCATTTACCACTGAGGAGCGTGGGATGACTACTGGAACTGGTCTGTTGTTGGGAAGATGCATAGTTGCCTCTAGGCCAGATGGTAGGGGTTGCACAGGGGTATTGGTTGTGGGTTCAAGAGGGGCACTGGTATTGTTGACCACTGTAGTCTGGGAACCCACTTGTGTCATAGAACATAGACAGGGCTTACAGCAATCTTGGCAGTTCACAGGCCGAACAGCAGGGACAGCAGTATGAGTCCCAATAGTACACACTTGAACCTTTGGCCGAGGTGGGCGAGTTGGGCAGAGGGAGATAAGGTCCAGTTGTGAAGGAATGCCCTGGCATTGGGGTACCTGCACGGACCAGGAACTCTGGCATTGGGCGGTCGGGTGTCCTTTGGTGTCACAGCATTGGAACACAGGCTGCTTTTAAGAATTTACCTTTGGTGTTGCGCCTCCTTAGGGAACTGACCAGCAGAGAACCCAGACAGTTTTGGGCCCCCGGTGGCAGGGGTTCTTACCAGGCCTCCGGACACTGGAGTGCTCAGTCAGCTTGCAGATTCTGGTGGTGGGGCCCCATGGAGCGTCCAGAGGCTGTTCCTTAAGGTGGGGAATCTGTTAGGATTAAGTTCACCTGCTGGTGGCACTATCCTGCTCTGCGCTGTTTGCTGCAGTTCCAGTGTCCACCAGCAGGTGTCTCCCAGAAGCCAGCAGGTTTTGATCAAGCCACACGTGGCTCCAGCTGCCTGGATATTTAAGGCTGCTCCTCCCTTCCTCCAGTGCGTCGTGATTCTGGTCCCTTCCTGTCTGCTACCAGCTTGTGCCTGCCAACCTTTCCTTGTCCTGATCCTTCCTGCCTTGTTCTATGCTCTTGTCCCCAGCCGTGTCTTTTTCCTTGCATCCATGTTGCCTTTTCCCTTGTTGTAGATATTGTATATAGTTAGCTATTAGGTTTATTAGTTATTCTTGTTTGCTGGAGTGGTTTATATTTTTATTTGTTGCTGTGTATGTTTGTTGGTGTATTCTCACTGTAAATAAATATCACTTAATATATATCCTTTGTTTGGTCTCAGTTCCCTTGTGTAGCTACGTGTCTGGTCACCTTAGATGCTGAACCTGACAGGTTATTTACATATCTCATGCACTAGCCTGGAGGCAGGCATTATTTTTTAATTCCCACCCCTACTCCTTTTCATGTAGTTACTTTTCTGGATTTTGACTGGATGTCAGTGATCATAGCAGATTTTGGTGTAAGGCCGCGTACACACGATCAGACATGTCCGATGAAACATGTCCAACAGACCGTTTCCATCGGACCACGCTAAAGTGGTCTGTTGGTCTGATGTGCGTACACACCATCGGACCAAAATCCCCTCGGACCAGAACGTGGTGACGTAGAACACAACGACGTGATGAATAAACAAAGTTTAATGCTTCCAAGCACGCGTCGACTTGATTATGAGCATGCGCAGGATTTTGGTCTGATGATTTTGTGTACTAACCATCGAACATGTCCGACGGACAGGTTTCCAGCGGACAGGTTTCAAAGCATGTTTTGAAACTTTTGTCCGCTGGAAAACGGTTCATAGTTTAGAAAGGATGAGAGTGGGTTTAGATCCACTTTAAGATCATCACATGCGGACAAGGTACACGATTCTGTAAATTTTGGTGTTTAATGCTCATACTTTATCTCACAAAAGTGAGTACACCCCTCACATTTTTGTAAATATTTTATTATATCTTTTAATGTGACAACACTGAAGAAATGACACTTTGCCACAATGTAAAGTAGTGATTGTACAGCTTGTATAACAGTGTAAATTTGCTCTCCCCTCAAAATAACTCAACACATAGCCATTGATGTCTAAACGACTGGCAACAAAAGTGAGTACACCCCTAAGTGAAAATGTCCAAATTGGGGCCAAATATTTTGTGTGGCCATCATTAGTTTTGAACACTGCCTTAACCCTCTTTGGTATGTAGTTCATCTGAGCTTCACAGGTTGCCACTGGAGTCCTCCTCCTTGATGACATCATGGAGCTGGTGGATGGTAGAGACCTTGCGCTCCTCCACCTTCCGTTTGAGGATGCCACACAGATGCTCAATATTGTTTAGGGCTGGAGACATGCTTGGCCATGTCATCACTTTTACCCTCAGCTTCTTTAGCAAGGCAGTGGTTATCTTGAAGGTGTGTTCGGGGTTGTTATTATATTGGAATACTGACCTGCGGCCCAGTCTCCGAAGAGAGGGGATCATGCTCTGTTTCAGTATGTCACAGTACATGTTGGCATTCATGGTTCCCTCAATGAACTATAAATCCCCAGTGCCGGCAGCACTTTAATGAGTAGAAGGGAAGTTGCCCACACTGCTGCTGGAGCACTGTACATGGCACAAGCTACTACAGTATATTGCAGCCTAAGCTGTATCCAGTCAGTTCTGGCATGCCATTGGCTCCCACTTCTGGCAATAAAATGTTGTTCCAAGCGAACAGGGGGTCGCGCCAAGCCGCCCACTCTGTGTAAATAGATGCAGACAAGATGGCTTGGGAGCTTTCCATGGGGATACAGGATGGGAGGAGGAGTCTGAAGGGACCCCAGAAGAGGAGGATCAGGGCTTCTCTGTTCAAAACCAATAAACAGAGCATAAGTATAACATGCTTGTTATTTTAATAATATTTAAAAAAAATAAAGCTTTAGTCTCTGTTCACGCTATTGCAAATTGGATGAGGGTTTCCACGCATCCAATTAGCATGTCAGGCAGGAGATTGTGACCGGCTTTCTATGGAGCCGGTTCACATATCTCCGGAGCGAATTGCACAGGGGTCCTGTGCGTCTTCTGGTCTGTTTCAGGTCCAAATTAAAGTGGATGTAAACCCACTCTTGTCCTTTCTAAACTACTGCCATAGTGCTGATCTATAAGGATATAGACCCCTCCTGCATGTATCCTTACCTGTCAAATGTTTCCCCTCTGTCTGTTATAAGAACTGAAAAACTGCAGATTCTGTGTGTGGATCTGTTATCTGGAGCTCGGCGGGTGGAGTCGTGATGTCAGTAGACTCCCCGCCCTCCTCTACACTCCCCTTGTCAACATTCATTTTCTCTTGTGTATTCCTTACACTAAATTCTGCTACATTTTTTCATCACGTCGTTGTGTTCTACGTCACCGCGTTCTGGTCCGAGGGGATTTTGGTCCGATGGTGTGTACGCACATCAGACCAACAGACCACTTCAGCGTGGTCTGATAAAAAGGGTCCGACGGACATGTTTCATCAGACATGTCTGATCATGTGTACGCAGCCTTACACCAAATTCTGCTATGATCACTAACATCCAGTAAAAATCCAGAAAAGTAACCACATGACTTCAGAAAGGAGTGGGGTGGGGTGGGAATTAAAAAATAATGCCTGTCTCCAGGCTAGTGCATGAAATATGTAAATAACCTGTCACTCACAGCAAGGGGGTGGAACGGACTAAGGTTTTTCTCTGTAAGCCCGTTTTATTTCACTGAAAAAAGAAAAGAGGATTGCTCAGAGCTGGATTAACTCTGTGTGGCAAGACTTGGCACAGATGATAGGAAATCGTATACTCTACATTGTGACATCAAAAAAGAAAACAACATTTCGGGTTTACATCCACTTTAAGCCAAAAATTCGGACTGAAATCAGACCTGTAATGGTGAATGGGGATGCACCGAACCCCCGCTGTGAGCCGCTCCACGCTGCTTTATGAACCCGGTCTTAAATTGCTTTAAGACAGCTGGGATATAGAAGTGAAGAGGCTGTGGGGACCAATCTTACAGCCTGGAGGATTGCATAAGTAAAAGTGAAATTTTCAGTTCCCTAGACCGTGCTGTGGCAGCCCCACTGCAAGGGGCCAGCTTTTTTTAACCGGAATTTAGCTTTAAATGGATGATCATTATCAGGCAGCCATATCTCAAAATGTATCAAAGTGGTATTAGTCCCAAGTGTTAGATGTATTAGCAGATTTAAATACACTAACAAATTAAAGGCAAACTCCAGCTAACATTTTATAAGCAGTCACAGCAAACACTTTTTCTTTTGTGTTAAAATTATTATTATTTTACATAAATGAATAAAAGATGATTGTTGTTAGCACCAGGGACGTGCAGTCAGGGGAGGCAGGTGAGGCAGGGCCTCACGTGCCATAAACATAAAAAAGAAATAAAAATCGAGCTTTGAGGGTCGAAGCTTGGCGACCTGGAGTCACAGTGGGGGGTATGTAGCCCAAGTCCTGCCCCACTACTGGTAATAATTTGGGGTTCCTATGACTTATGGTTCCAGAAATATGGGGGTCCTTGCACAGCCTGTCAGAAGCTAAATACAGAGTGGTCACTTTAACTACTAGCTGACACACTCTTTTTGCAGCAGACTTCTTGTCAGAGGCACTGAGCTCAATAAACAGCTTGGAGTCTTGGACCAATAGTAAAGAACCATTAGCCCCAGCTGTCCAATAAACTGCATGCTTAGTCCACCCACCCACTATTGTCTTCCTTCTTCTCCTCCCGGCCAATCAGGACAGGAAGTGGGTCCTAAGACTGGATTGGCTGTCAGGAGATAAGCGAATGGATTGGCACAGAAGAGAAGCCGGGGAAGCCACTCGCAACCTGGATGTGGTAAGTGCAGGGCTGGCGAGCAGGGGGGGGGGTGGATTGGGGGCTTTGGTTGCTGCCCTGCCCCCCCCAAAAAAAATCACCAGCCGCCACTGGTTTTTGGAGTGGCACGATTCATTTGAAAGGGCCTCCCTTTGTTGGAAAAAAATGCTCTGAAGAAGCTCATGTACCAAATCTTGGCAAAGAACCAGGAGCATTTGAGAGGCAAGAGCAGCGCCCTCAACAAAGGGAACTCCTGACAAATCTGGAATGGAGTTTTTTTCCCACAAATAGAGCTTTCTTTTGGTGATATTTGATCATCTCTTCGATTTTTATTTTTTGTACTATAAACAAAAACAGAGTGACAATTTTGAAAAAAAAAAAACACAATATTTTGTACTTTTTGCTATAATAAATATCCCCAATTTTTATTTTATTTTTTTAAACTATTTTTCTCTCAGTTTAGGCCGGTATGTATTCTTCTACATATTTTTGGTAATAAAAATCGCAATAAGTGTATATAGATTGGTTTGCGCAAAAGTTATAGCATCTACAAAATAAGAGATAGATTTATAGCATTTTTATCATTATTTTTTTTTTAATAGTAATGGCGGCGATCTGTGTTTTTTATCGGGATTGTGACATTATGGCGGACACATCTGTCACTTTTGACACATTTTTGGGGCCATTGGCCTTTATACAGCGATCAGTGCTATAAAAATGCACTGATTACTGTAAAAATGTCACTGGCAGGGAAGGGGTTACACTAGGGAGCGATCAAGGGGTTAACTGTGTTCCCTGATTATGTTCTAACTGTGGGGGGATGGGAGGGACCTAGAGGAAATGACAGATTGTTGTTCCTATGTATTAGGAGCTCATGATCTGTCTCTCCTAACAGAACATAACAGGGATTTGTGTGGTATTCCTGTTCTGCTTCTCATGCTCACGGTTGCTCGCGTCTGGCGGTCATCGCGATCGCTGGTCACGAGCATCGCCCCCTGCGCAATGCCATCTATTCTGCTTAAAGGGACCAATGCACAGCTACGATGGTTTGTTTACACACACAGGTCCCTGTTCTGCCTCTTGTGCCTGCGATCGCTCGCAGCCACAAGCAATGGCACCCCTGTGCTGCTATCCCGCTTACAGGGACTGACAGCTACAACGGTTCGTGGGATATTGCCGACCTGCCGCAGTATAATAACGGCAGCTGGTAGGCAAGTGGCTAAGTATGCTTACTGTTGACTGTCTCGCTACCTCTGCTGAAAGTTTATTCGAAGCAAGATACAATCTGCTGGAGAGCTTGTGCTTTTTAAAGCGGAGTTCCACCCAAAAATGGAACTTCCACTCTTCGGAATCCTCCCCCTCTCCAGTGTCACATTTGGCACCTTTCGGGGGGAGCAGATACCTAATACAGGTATTTTTGCTCCCATCGTTGTGTTCTGGGAGACACACAGTTTCCAGAAAACAGCAGGGATCATTGGGATTGCGCAGCACGAGTTGCGCATGCGCAGTAGGGAACCAGGAAGTAAAGCGGCTTCACTTCCTGATTCCCTTACTGAAGATGGCGGCACCTACACCCGAGAGCCAAGGGGCAGATCGGCTTTGGGTGCCAACATCACGGGCGCCCTGGACAGGTAAGTGTCCTTATTTTAAAAGCCAGTAGCTGCAGTATAATGTATAAAAATAAATTAGGCGGTACTAAGCTTTAAAAACAACAGACTTTCTGCCTAGATGATCAGATGAAAATAAAAGACAGAAAGGTTAAAAAAAGAAAACGAATGCAGCCATCACGTAGGGAATAGTAAGCTGCTATGTAATAAATGCTTGTTTCTGGGGTTTAATAGGTTAGGTGGCCCCCGGTGATCAGTGACTGATGTTTTCACTCCATAGAATAGTGTAACGTTTGCTCTATGATGATCGGGCTTGCCCTTTCTATACCCGGGTAGAGTTGATGCCCAGCGCTCCCTGTCCCGTCTAGAACAGGCACGAATGACAGGTGCAACCTGCATGAGGATTTCAAGTTCAGTGGGAGCGTCTTGGCCAATCAGCTGGCGTTCTCCTCCGTGAAGGGGCGTGTCCGGGTCCCTGGGTGGGCGGGCCGTGTGTGGCAGAGCTCTCCGCTGCCCGTACAGCTTCCCATATGATTGTATGGCAGCAGGCAGCCAGCAGTGTGCAGAGCCCGGACACACACACACACACAGATCGCGGGGATCCAGGGATCGGGAAGGAGGACACAAGTTTCCTGTGAGCGGGGAAGCCGACTATCAGCCTGACATTTGGGAGGGTGGAATATGCCCCTGGGACATGTAATTGTGGAGAGGATCTAACATGACCTGCAGCATGTGTGGAGTTGGTGGGAGGACTGTCTACCTCGGATGGATGGGCGCCCTGTGGGCACTGGGCACACTTCAAGCAGTTTGCAGCCAATCAGGTAAGTGGCAGCGATGTGCCCGAGCTGTGTGTGTATGATTCCCTCCAGGAGAGTGCGATCCCTACACATCCCTCCTCTGATCTCTACTCTTCCCACGTGTTCTATCAGTGGGGGAACTTTTAGATACATTGTCACCAAGGATGATGACCCCCATGGGTGATGTCAAACCTCAGTCTTCCTCTGATCTCAGGCTGTGCCATCAGAACCCAACTCCAGTCACTACAAACCCCCCCCCCCCCCCCCCAGTCTGTCTAGGAGACCCCAACTGAATAGATGTGTTACACTGTCACTGAGAGGGTTAATGCATTCCAGGGAGGAAGGGGTTAGCTGTGTGTGCAGACTATTGCACTCACTACGTGTGATTTGTCCAGATGAGCTGACAGTATACTCATGTTCAGCTTAGAGCTGTATGTACAGTCACGTCCAGCCTGCGCTGGCTGCCAGCACTGTAGCTGTTCTCATTCAGCCATCAGTAGAGGGTGCATGCCTGGAGGACCTTCATCTCTGTACAAGGAGGGACTGCTGACAGCATAATTGATGACTCTTGGACAGTCCTGAGAAGTACATGCACGAGATGGTCCCCGACAATAGCTTTACCAAACTCCTATAGCAGAGCCTGGCACATCTACCACCCAAGTAGAAAAATAATCACAAGGTGGCTAAGCCCACAGCTCCCTGTTTCTAAAAAAAAAAATATATATATATACTTTTTAAATGACAGCCATAGGGAGATGGTGGATGGGGACATTGGGAACTGCCACCATGCGAGTCTTGGACAGTCCTGGGAAATACATGCTCAAGATGGTCCTGAACATTGGATATACAAACTCCTATAGCAGATCCTGGCACATCTACCACCCAAGCAGAAAAATAATGCATAATGGGTAATCTCTCAGCTCCCTACAGTCTGGGAATGACAGCCATGTAGAGTAAGCTCAGCTGATGAATGGGGGCATAAGAAGGGACTGCTGATACCATAATAGATGTGTCTTGGATAGTCCTGGGAAATAAATGCTGAAGATGGTCCTGAACATTGGACATACAAACTCCTATAGCAGATCCTGGCACATCTACCAGCCAAGCAGCAAAATCATTCAACGTGGTTAATCCCACAGCTCCTTATGTCTATACAATCTGTATTCCCTATATTACACAGTCTGGGAAAGACAACCATGTAGAGTAAGCTCTGCTGATGAATGGGGCAGATCCGGGCACATCTAAGACCCAAGCAGAAAAATAATGCAAAATGGGTAATCCCTCAGCTTCCTACAGTCTGGGAATGACAACCATGTAGGGTAAACTCCGCTGATGAAGGGGGCATAAGAAGGGACTACTGATACCACACTAGATGTGTTTTGAACAGTGCTGGAGAAATACATGCTGGAGGTGGTCCCTAACGTTGGACATACAAACTTCCATAGCAGATCCTGGCACATCTACCCAAGCAGTAAAATAATCCAAAAGTGAATAATCCTACATTTCCCTATTCCTACAAAAATCTGTACCACCTGTATTATACAGTCTGGGGATGACAACCATGTAGAGTAAGCTCCACTGATGAATGGGGGCATAGGAAGGGACTGCTGACACCATACTTGACAATCCTGGGAAATACATGCTGTACATACAAACTCCATTGGACATACAAACTCCTATAGCAGATCGTGGCACATCGGACACCAAAATAGAAAAATAATCACAAGGTGGCTAAGCCCACAGCTCCTTATTCCTGTAAACATGTCATTCCCTGTATTATGGACTCTTAGAATGACAGCCATAGGGAGTGAGCTCTGCTGATGAACGGGGACATAGAAAGGGACTGCTTATACCACACTAGATGTGTTTTGGACACTATATGCTGAGATTCTCCCTAACATCGGATATACAAACTCCTATAACATAGTCTGGCAATCTACCACCCAAGTAGCAAAATAATCACAAAGTGGTTAATCCCACAGCTCCCTATTTCTATAAAATGTGAATGACAGCCATGAGAATGAGCTCTGCTTTGGATGGGGACATAGGAAGGGACTTCTGACACCATACTAGATGAATCTTGGCCAATCCTGGGGGAATACATGTGTATCTGTTGCTGGACTATTGTCATCATGAGAGATGGTTGCCAACAGAAGGCATGAAGCCAAACACATGTAGGAGCTCCTGGCATGTCTACCACCCAAGTAGTGACACTATCCCTAGGTTAATTCCACAGCACCCTTTTATATAAATTCACTAATTCCATTAAATAAACTGCATTGTACATTGTTGTAATGACAGCGCCAGGAATGAGGGTTGGGGGGCACGTTTCCGAATGAGCCAAGTTTTTGGAAGAAAATCCCTGATTAGCCCTTAGTGTTGTGCTGTGTGTTGTGAGTAGATCTATTCTTGTGCAGGTGGGTTATCCGAGGGTGATGACAGGCAGTGCAGTGCTATGGACTGCTTGCTATTCATTCCTCTTCCTTGTCTCAGTGTGTGCATATCATTTTCTCCACTTCTGGTCATGCCTGTTTGACTGGCTCACAAGAGTTCTCACTTGTGTCTGTGATCATGCAAGCACAGAGGAGTGTAAGGCTTCTATCTTCCTATATATAGGATGATTGGAGGCAAAACAGCTAAAATGTGCTTGTTTTCCAATAAATTGATTTCATTGCTTGTGATCTGTAGTTTATTATGCTTAACCCAATGGTGGCCATACACGTAATGATCTGATTGAACCAAATAATATGATGAGATCTCTAAATTCTTACAAATACACATACCGTGCCACTGATTGATTTTAAGCAAAAGCAATTGATTTAATCAAAATTATTCTGATCTCTACAAAAAATCAAACTGCAGGGAAGTAGCTACTTCAATTTAATCGTTCAGTGTATGGAACATCGAACTATATTTTTGATCTGATCGTATTTCTGTTTGGAAAGGAAAATCTATCAATCTGATCGTATTTCTGATCGGACAGAAAAGCTATCAATAATACAACCGTGTATGGCCTCCATAAGCAGAGTTCTAATTGTATGATCCCTTGTTTGCACAGATAGACGTTTACATAAATAAGCAAATGTTTATATATCATTTTAACAGCTCTAAAAATCCATTATGTTTATTTTTAGTAATAACATCCCATTCAGCGATGATTTAGTAAATATGTTCCTTCTTTAGCCGTCCCATCTGACTTCTAAAGTGCTCTGCAATTTACTACGCAGGGAGCAATGTGTAGTTTACATTAAATATGCAATTACTAGACTGTTGTGCTTGCAGTGTGAAATTTAGATGTTTATAGATGTATTGTTTTTATTATAAAATCCATAATGCAGATGAGGTATCCTGTAAATTATTACCGTGCAATAAATTTGATTTATGCATTGTTATACATCACTGTATGGAATGCCCATGTATTGTTATGTGATTGGAGTTAAACAGTGTGCCTTTAAATAAAAAAAAGAAACGTGGACGAGTTCAGCAAGGTGCAGGTGTATTCGTCGTCCAGCTCCTTCCTTCATTCTGCAGCCAAGTTACACACTTCTTGCCAGCAACCCAAATCCAACTGCCATTGGCCTCCTTCCCTTTTACCTCCTCTGTTTATTTGCACAGGGGCTGGCCAGATAAGTCTTACTAGTTTATTTTGCTTTAATGAGATGTGTCATGTGTACACACACAGTATTATATACGCCATGCTTTTTTGTATGGCATTTGGTCTACAGATCACTGTTCAAATCTGCTACCCGGAGCCTTTTTTACTACAAGTGTTCTCCTTGATCCATAGAGGAGATCTGTAGTTGCTTCTTTTCTATCAACATTTTTTTTTACTTTTTTATTTCTTGGTGAATGGAAGAAAGGCCCATCCAATGCGTAGGAAAGGGCTTCAGCCTATTCCAAGAGGTTGAATATAGGACCTTGTAGGACTCTACCATTTAGAGCTGGAAATGTACATAGCCAACACGGTGCCTTTGCTCTTATTTGGCCTTTCAACTCTTTAATCCCCAGAGCCAGTCCTGCATGACATCTTGGGTTCAATGTTGTACATGCTGGGTCTCCATTCAGACTGCAGCTTATGACCTCGGAGGTCTATCATTGTGCTGCAGCAAAGAACGCTGCCTCTTGACACATGACCTTAGAGTTTCTTCATTTGTAATCTCAAGTGCCCTTTCTTTTGTGAGCCTTTTTTCTTTTTTTTGCCTTGTTTAAGGCCATGGTGTTGAATGAGGTTTCCCAGGCTTCACAGCCAGGATAAAACATACCCTTAGCAGCTATATCTACTTGAAACCCATTGCTCCAAGTAAATCCTACTTTGTATCTATAAATCTGACTCATAAGTTTGATGTATGGCAAACGCTGACATCTTTTTGTTGCTGGCAAAGTTGATCCATTGCGAAATAATGCCAATTCTCCTGAAATAATTTTGTTTCTTGGATGAGAACTATGAGCTTGACACTTCTAGGAGCCAATCAATCTTTCAAGCAAGAGTAAAAATATGTTCTACAGTATGTGCTTCTACTAATACTCTCTTATCATGTGTTGTTTTGCAAATATTGTGTACGATTAGTCACTGGCACAGCTTGCAGGAGAGCAAAGACTCCAAAACGGGTTTGGATGTTTCAGCCAGATTCCCCATCTGGAACCGCTAGCCGCGTCTGAAGCGTTAAGGCAGCGGGCTCAGAAGCTAAGGGGTTAACGCATGCAATTAAGTCAGAAAGCAAAATATATTCTTGTTGACTCCCTGACAGTTGAATCCTGACATGTCTGTGCGGCTGACAGGAATATCTATGAGGACTGCCCTGTGGAGATGTGTTCTTTTAGGTCTGCCAAGGAATTTCTGTTTGGTCCTTTATGGAATATGCTCTTTATTTTGTACTTACAGATAATGCATGCTTGTTTTTTCTTTTTTTTTTTTCTTTACAGCTGTTTGATCAACTTTATGCATGCCCACTGTTTGGGACCATCATTTTGTATGATCTTATGCAATATTTATATACCCAAGTAAAGGGAATATCTAACATATAGTCTGCTTTCCCATTATCTGTCTCAACACTGAGGATGAAGCATTGAAATGATCACTATAATAAGGGGTCATCAATGGAATGCATATTGCTTTCTTGCTTACGTTCTTTGAATACCAGCTCTTTTCATATATAGCTTCAATTATTTTTATTCTGTAGCTAGGCTGGATTATTATTACTTGCTAAATAAAGGAAACATATTTATTTAAATCAAGATCTATCTATCTATCTATCTATCTATCTATCTATCTATCTATCTATCTATCTATCTATCTATCGTGTATATATCAGTCATGTACTATAGGTGCCTACATTGCCTTTCAAGGAAAGGGTTATCTATTAAGGAAAGGCTAGTCTGCCTATCTATTTATCTACAGTATGTGCGTATTCATATAAACATATACTTGGATGTATGCATTCTGTATGATGCTTTTTTTTTAAGAATTATATTAAACAAAAACGTGTTATTTACTTTGAGCTCCATCCCTCTAACTTTGCTTGATAATATTCTAAAAAAATAAATAAAATGGCCTTTGTTTTTAAATTTTTTTTTTTTGTTTTTATGTTTTGTATTATCTCTCACCACCACTAAAGAAAACTGGAAATTTCACTGCTGAAAACACACTGAGATTTGACGTTGTTTCATTATGGTCGGGTGACAGGTAACACAAGCAGCGAAGAATACACTTTTGTCATCATGTAAGACAGGGTTTTGTAGCTGTTATTGTGCAGCAAGAAGGAACACATAATTCTTCATACTTGGGAAGGCCGTTTCAGAGTTGTCTCCTTTCTAGAAACAAACAGCACAGGAAATATTCAGAAGGGGCATAAAAGAAAAAGAGAGGCATTGTATTGTCCACACCTGAAATGGGTCTCATTCACTAAACGTGTACATTTCAAACATTTCTATTTGATTGTTACACAGTTAGCATTTTAAAATGAAACACAAATACATTGTGTACCAGAAAATATATGTATTTCCTTTATTTCTAGGATTTCAAAAGGATCTTTTTTTTTTTTTTATATAAAAAAAATTGGTTGACGCTTGTGCTAAGAAAAAAAAAGCGTGTCAATTATTTGGGGAAAATTCATAGGATGTTTATTTAAAATGAAATCGCTACCCTGGTCATTGGCTTTTCTATTTTGATTTTAACACTTTATTAACTGGAAAGTAAAGAATTGAGGTGGTCATTTGTTTTTGTTTGGGTATTGCCCTGGCCTGCACAATGTCTGCCCCCTCCCTTCCAGTTAGCAGACTGCTATAAAGAGTTTGTTTTGGTCCAAATGAGAAATTAAGTGCAGATAAGCAAACCATGCTGCCAGAGGGCGACAAGATGTTGAGTGAATTGCTTTTAGATGAAACAAATTAAGGAACGAGGGAAGACAATCTGCTTCTTGCATTAATAGACACGCTCAGTGTTCAGAGGGGAGGTGACACATTTTTTGCGATGCATTTTTTTTTGTAAGAGGATGGTATCCCCCCCTTCCTTATCCCCTCAAACACACACCTCTTATAGAGGAATAGAAACCAGCAATTAGGGTAGCATTCCTAATTGAGGAATTTCTATGGGGTTCCGTTGAGTTGAATACTCTTTGATGTTGCTAACCAGTATGCATCGCTCATCCTACTAGCCCACCTGGCAGAAAAAGGAGTGACTTTTAGGTTATTTTGTATCAGCATGACTGCCTTTGGTCCTATTTCAGCTTGCACTAATGAAAGGAGATGCATCTGTCTTGACGGGAGATCTTTAATCTCTGAGATTATAAAAATTGTCTATAGAAGCAATAACTAGTGTAGTTGTCAGCAGGGGGCAATTGTTCTTATATTAATCACATGAGATTAGTTTTGCAGAAGTCGTACAAAATTGAGAAGAAAATCGTAGCGCAAGCTCATGAAATTAATTGTTTAGCCTATTCGAGGCGATTAAAAGCAGAAAGTGTACGTGACATGATACCATTTCACTATTATGCAACTGTAGTCTTGATCAGAGTTGTAAAGAAATGTTGAAAAATCTCATGTGATTAAAAAAAAAGAAAGCTTTCTCCTGGGAGATTTTGGTTGTGTGATCAGGCAGTCAAAATTTGGCCTTCAAAGCCTTTACATGTACTTAGTCTTTGATTTTTGATTTGATTTTTTTAAGATTTTTCTTTTGTTTGTTAATATAAAACAATATGTTGTATTTTATGTGTTATAACATTGTATTCATTTTTGTTAAAAAATTGTGTGGTGTATTTTACCTGCTGCTGAAATGTTAGGCTTCATGTATATTTTTGCTGGTAAACGGACGTTTAGGAGCAGTCAGGCTTTTTTTTCAGTTGCCCCTGAACTCTCCTGATGTTATCTTATCAGTACGCAGGATTGTTTATAGTCGTTTCTAGGCAGTTACGTTTAGAAGCATTTTTTGAGAAGCAAAAAAATGCATTCAGGACGGATGTTCAGAGGCACGTGAAACGGCAAACGCCTGTAACAGCTTGTAAATGCATGTACACACGGTAACTCGCATTTAGCCGTGTTTCATTTACAGGCGTTTTAAATTTTTGACTATTTAAAAACGCGTCTATACGCAAACATGGTGAAACGCGGCATTTAAACACGGCACAACGGACGTTTTTAAATGTCGGCTACTATCTGTCAAGTTAAATCATTCAGGAGAGGTTTAAAATGTTCTGTGTAAAGGATCACTAAAGGATTTTTTTTTTTTAGCTAAATAGCTTCCTTTACATTACTGCAGTACTGGTTTCATGTCCTTATTGTTCGTTTTTGCTTTGAAGTTGCTGTAATCCTGGTCTGTTCTCCACACTTCCTGCTTGTCTGTTTCCTTATAACCACAGTGCCGGGAGCTTTCTCACGATGGTTAAAGCTGTCATTACTGTGTGTCTAAAACTTCCCAGAACCAATCAGATTCATTTTTAAAAAAAAAACACTGCCCTGGATTTGTTTGTTTTTGTTCTGTGTGTCTATTTCTACTTTGCAGAAACATGAAGCCAGTTCAAAAGTGAAACTAACCTGCAGGCACATTATATGATTGATTTTTATCTATTTTTAATCATTTTGAAAAGGAATCAGTTAACCTTTATGTCTCTATACCCTGTAAACAGTCATTTCAGCAAAAACATTTTTTTCCTTTAGTGACCCTTTAAGCCTTATTGTATTACGAAGAGCATGCAATTAGTCTGTATGGGAGTTTCCAGGTATTCTTAGTTATGATGAAAGTTATGAGGAAAGCACTAATGAGCGGTTCATAGCTTTCTACTGGGGGGTCTTCGATCTGCATGCTAAGTAATGAGCAAGAGCTACATAGTGACTGGACTGCCAATCAATGTATGCCAAAAAAGTAGGCCTTAAAAAAAAAGATTTTGTAGCTACAGTTTGTGTTCATGTATATTTGGTGATTGGTTAAAGTATAACTAAACACTTAAAAAAATGTATGTATGGTTACTACACTGTTGGTTTAAGTGAATTTTTTTTTTTAGTAAACTTACCTTTTCTTCCTCTGACCACTTTGTGCACCAGTGTCTTAGATATGAGTGCCCATTTCAAGTTAATGATGTAATGGCCTCACTGTAAAAAATTGCAGCCAATGCATGCACCAGAAACTACTGCCAATGAAAGCCAGTGGGGAAGTATTGAAGCAGTACATGTATTCAGTCAGCAGGTCGCGCTACAAGCAGCGGGTGCTTTTATCTCAGGCTGCATTCACAGTGACACGTAACGGAAACTCGTGTTCCCGCTCATAGTTTATTTTGCATACTTTTCACACGTTATCTCGCATGGGGGGTTATTTACGACAGGCAAATCCACGTTGCATTACAAGTGAAAACTACAAGTGCAAAGTACACTTGAACTTGCACTGAAAGTGCAGTTGCTGTAGTTCCGAGGGGGACATGCAAGTAAAATAAAAAACAGCATTTTAGCTTGCACACGATTGGATAATAAAATCAGCAAAGCTTCCCCTCATTTCAGATCTACCCCTCAGATTTACAGCGACTGCACTTCCAAGTGTACGTTCAGTGCAATTTCAAGTGCACTTTTTAGTGCAAAGTTGATTTGCCTTTTGTAAATAACCCCCAAGGTGTTTTGGGAAACCCATTCAGTTGAATGAGCTGCCCTACACACGACAAATGCCCGAGAGAAGCTCCTGAACTTTTTTTTGAAGCAGAGAATGGCGCATTTTTTTTACTGCCGTTTTTGGCATATTTGCTGCACATTTCTGAAGTGCGTGGCAAAACGCATGTTTACTGTGCAGTTTGCCGCACGATTGGAAACAGAGTTGTGAATGGCGCCTTAGGGCTGTTTAGGAATCATTGTCTTCCTAAAACAGGAAGCTGAGCTAACGGCAGGATCACTAGCTTGAAAATACCAATGGAGACGGATAGGCCTCTACCTCCCAAATTTACAGATTATGAGCTCTGGTGCGGGCAGACCATGGGACAAAGGGGAGGAATATCTGTCATCTACTCTTCACTCACCCGCCCGACTGAGAAGTCTTCCTATATGACGGCTTGGGAGGCAGACCTCCAAATAGGGTGGGAGTTGGAGACCTGGCAGGCAGCTTGTTCTGATTCTTTTCAGGGCATCTTGAATACTTCCCTGATGGAAGCAAACTTAAAGGTCCTTATGAGGTGGTATATGACTCCCGCCAGGCTTGCGGCCATCTACCCATCATCAGATCCCAGCTGCTTTAGAGGTTGTCAGCTCCTGGGCTCGATGGTGCATGTCTGGTGGGAATGTCCCAGAATCAGACCAATCTGGAAGAGGATTTTTAACCTCATTTGTACAGTCACTGGTTGCTCGGTCCCCAGAACGGCTTCTGTAGCTCTCCTAAATGCTCGGATTCCGGGTATATCCAAGCCCAATCAGAAGCTGATCCGATTTATGCTCCTCGGGGCTAAAATTACCATCGCAAGGGCTTGGAAACAGCCCAGGGTTTCCATTGCAGAAATAAAACGCAAGATTTCGTGGATCATGGTGCAGGAAAAACTGGCCAGCATTCTTTCAAACACGAATCAGAAATTTGAAGCCGTGTGGGGATCATGGGCATCCCACTGTGGTATACCTTTGGCGACTGGGGTACACCCCACGCAACCTGCATCCTTCAGTACAAGTTAAGCTCATGTTTCCCTTCCTTTCCCTCTTTCTTACCCCCACTTTTCTCTCTCTTTTTTTACTTCTATTCTTTTAAGACAGTTGTATGACCAGTAGGTAATGTTCTTTGTTCTTCGTCCGGTTATTCATATGTGCAATTTGGTAACACTATAGGCCTATCTTATTTTGTTAGTATGAGCTAGAGGTTCAATGAAGCCAAATTCGAACCCACTAATTTCCCATCAAATAAATTTATAGGAGGAGGCGGATTGGGAGGCACCTGGCTGGGACACAGATTGATCCCATTAGGGGTGTCCGGGACAGGCAGGTTTCCCCTGAGCGCAAGATCACCATATACACCTCTTTTTCCGCCCCTTCCTCTGTTATTAAGCTCGCTGGATTCCTTTAATCAACCCATAGTTGGGTAATTTGAAATCAATTGAGTCATTGTTACTGTCATTATGCCCGGTTTGTTGAATGTTTTGATGGTGTAATTTCAGCCTTTTGTCATAATTTATCTGTATTCTTTATTTGAAAAAATAAAAATCTATTGAAAGAAAATACCAATGGAAATAGTAAGGGGGAAGGATGCAAGTTATTATTTTAGGATATTAAAATTTTAGGTTTTGATACATTTAAGCTTTCGAGGTCCACAGCTATCAATTTCCAGGAAAAGGGTATTAATATCCCTATTTATACCACAAAAGTGACCTATTACGGTACAAATGTTTTAAATTTAAAAGGAAATTTATAAAATATTTGCTATTAATGTAACCCAGTGTCAAGGCGTTAGAATCTCTTTCCTGCGAATATAAAATCAGCTATATTTAATTATTATCCCACTGAGAATGACATTGGATTTATTGCTAAAACGCTTACATTTTTGGCTCAGCATTCAACAGCTTTATCCTAAGGATCAAAATGTTGGCTTTCTACAGAATATAAGAGAAGCTGAAAAAACTGAAGGCTTCCAGTTTATTCTGGTGTTTTTATTAGGTACTCTTGTTGAGGCCTGACCAGATAGTTTCTATGTGTATCATTAATACAAGAGAATAAATACCTACTACTATGAGCTAACTAACTTAGAGCCAATGTGTGGCCACGTATCATAGCTAAGCATAGCACAGCTTGGTTTCCACTTACTTGCAATGACTGTAATAGCAAAGTGTCAGTAGGGTACAGATAATGTTGGGGCTCCTGTTTAAGGTCAGTTTAATGCACATTAGCCATCCAGGCTTCAGAGACTAAAGCTCAATTTTTATTATTTCTATTGTTGTCCTGTCTGAGCTGCGAAGATGTTCCTTGATCATTCAACCCATTAAGGCTATATTGAATATTTTTTGGGGAACTAAATAAATGTTGTTTATTGCGATAGTCTTTATTCTGGCTGATTATTAAAGATGTCCACAAACAGGCAGACAGTGCAAATATTGTGGTTAAATTTGCTCATTATTATTATAATCATTATCATTTCTGAGCACTCAACCAATCGAAAGTAGACTAAAGGAATTATTAAATTTTCTATGTGTTATCATTGATTCAGTGACCCCTCCTAAAACTGGAAAGGAATATGTTCCCATTTCTTGTATTTAGTGGTCCCATATCTGGCCTGTCACTCAAGCACTAAGCCATCCCCCCTCTTCTTTTTTCATAGGCCCAAAGTGCAACACACAGGCCAGGTGGGAAATAATGTCTTGTGTCAATCAGAGAGCAGATTAGGAAAAGAGCAGCAAGGGAGTATAAGGAAAAGTGAGAGGGAAGTGAGGCTCCCCTGGTGCAAATGGCCAGGTAAGTAACCAGTAGACATGAGGTGTGATCAGTAGACATAAGCCCTACATACAGGGACCACAACTTGAAACAGCAGAACTTATATGACACAAGGAACCACATTTAGACATATGAATGAATACTCAACGGTACTTAACACAAAGGAGAGCCCAACAATATATATATAACTACCGTGTTTTCCTGAAAATAAGCCTGGGTCTTATATTCATTTTGGCAACAAAAGACACAGTAGGGCTTATTTTAAGGGTAGGTCTTACCATGTAATGTACATTCTCTCTCCCTGCCTAACAGGAATTCCCAGTGTGAGTTAAAATGCTTGTAAAATCCTATAATCAACTCTATTACAGTAGTATGTAATGTACAAAGTGTGTGTTTCTGTAATATAATTGTGCCAAATACCTTCGTTGTAGTGCCACTCTGCGCTTCTGTGACCCGGTGGAGCTCTCTTCCCCACAATTATATTACAGAAACACACACATTGTACATTATATTCTACTGTAATAGAGTGGATTATAGGATTTTAAAAGCATTTTAAACTGGGGCTTATTTTCGGGGTAGGGCTTATATTGCAGCTCTCCTAGAAAATAATGCTAGGTCTTATTTTCGGGGTAGGTCTTACTTTCGGAGAAACCCGGTAGCTAGAAAACAGTGATAGTAAATTAGAACACTTGCAGTATTGAGTGATAGTGATTTGTGGGGAAATACCTTTGTTGTAGCGCCACTCTGCGCTTCTGTGACCCGGTGGAGCTCTCTTCCCCACAATTATATATCAGAAACACACACATTGTACATTATATTCTACTGTAATAGAGTGGATTATAGGATTTTAAAAGCATTTTAAACTGGGGCTTATTTTCGGGGTAGGGCTTATATTGCAGCTCTCCTAGAAAATAATGCTAGGTCTTATTTTCGGGGTAGGTCTTACTTTCGGAGAAACCCGGTAGCTAGAAAACAGTGGTAGTAAATTAGAACACTTGCAGTATTGAGTGATAGTGATTTGTGGGGAAATTAAATTTATTATTATTATATTATTATTTTTTATAATTATTTATAGTTATATATTATATTATAATTTATGATTCCGTGTTTCAAAGTTTATCATACCCTGAATACCTACTAGTCACTTGTTTGGACAGATTTGAGTGTGTTTTTACTAAGAATTACAGGCCTACAATATAAAATGCCAAATTTGTACCGCTTTGAGTTACAAAAATCGGACATAATCATACCGCCAGGGTGGTTAAACCTAACAACTGACCACTTACAACAGTGAACTTGCACAGTTTTAGTGACTTTTTTTTAAAAATATCTTTACTTTAGAAATCATGGAACAGTTTTGCTTAGATCATAATTCTTCTTTAAGTTTTCATAGACATTAAATGGTTGTTAAAGGATTTTTTTTCAAACAATTCCAGCTACAGGAGAATGCATCTCCGTTTGTGATTCCAAGTTGGATTTTTTTTATTTTGATTTCAACTTGTTACTTATGTATATGCATTATGTAGGTTTTTTCTAAATATAAGATGTTCAGATAAATTTGAAGTGATTTAAGCATTCAAATGTCTTGATACTTAAGTATGACTAATGGATGATTCCTTAATTCAAAACACACACAGATAAAGCCTTATGCCTGGTGCATTAAAATTTCTGCACGAATGTTAAATCAAGCAGTTTAATTGGCTAATTACCAAGACATCCCAACATGCTACCTACTTCTTCAGAAACTTCAGTTATCACACTCAGTTACCAATTCGGGATAGCCACCTTCTCTCCTTCCCCCCCCCCCCCCCCCCCCCCTGTGTGGTTGCCTGTGCAAGCAAATCCCCATCCTTTACATGTATTTCATACTGAGAATTCAGTGCATTGATCTGAGAAGTAGAAGATCTGTCTTCTCTGTCTCCCAAGGCCAAATCTCCCCTCAGCAGTATCTGTAATACCTTTAGGCTTTTTCCTTATACCCATCAGTGATTAAAGGCATAACATTTGTATATATTTCTGGCAGGAGGTGCTGAATTAGGCAAAACTTGGTTTGCAACTGTCAGGGGATTTTTAGATAGCTACAAATTGTAGCAGTATTGGGTGGTTATGCAGGTGTGTTTGCTGTACATACAGTAGACTCCTTTTGTAGGTTTTTCTACCAATATATGTTGGATGTTCATTTTTTCATCAGTAACTAATGTATGCAATTAATGTATCTATTGTATGCAATTACAATTCATCTGTCCAGATCAGGGGTGTCAAACTCAATTTTATTGTGGGCCGCATAAGCATTATTATTGCCCTCAAAAGGGCCGGTTGTATCTGTAAGATTAGATGTCCTCCACTTACATTAGATGTCAAGAGCCACCCCACCATCAGAAGTTGAGTCCCCCACTCTCCCCTACATCAGTATACCCCCCTTTTATTATGCTGTTGCTGGGAAGAAGATGGATGCATTGCTTGAAAGCAGAAAGTAAGGGTCTGGAGGAGAACCAGAGGAGGGCTGGAGCTCTCCTGCAGCTGCAGGAGAGGGCCACATGAAATGGCCTGGAGGGCCGGATTCGGCCCATGGGCCTTGTGTTTGCTACCTGTGGTCTAGATTGATGCATTTGTAATGTACGTATGGTCATAAGGAATTGCACCACACTAATAGGTCACCTACTTTTGCAGTTTCCTGAGTAATATGTTTTGTGAGTGTTTTTTTTTTTTTTTTTAATAAATGTCCCAAGAGCATCAGGTAGGTGACCAGAACCATTTCAGAGCTGTGCATATTCCCTGACTATTTAGTTAGCAATGATTCCTAACCAGGGTTATTTATACCCCTTGAAGGAATGATAACCAAATAAAAAAAAAACAGTGTTAGATTAGATTATGGTACCTACTGTTATCATTATCAATACGATTGAGGTGGTGCGGATGCTATCATATCACTCAACACAGATGTGTTCCCACTTCCCAGTATTGCAAATTGGTATGTTGGTGTGGTCACCTTCTCCTGTTCCTTCCTATAGGCAAGTTGTCTCCAAACTGCATCCCGGGGGCCAGATGTGGCCCTTAGAATGTCTTTATCCAGCTCTTGGGGGACTATTTCATTCCCTGACACCAACAATGGGGCATAATTCCTGTCGCTGACACTGACATAGGGGAGCTATTCTTCCCACTGGCACCAACAATGAGGTACTATTCCTCCCACTAACACCAAAGATGAGGTACTATTCCTCTCACTGACACCAATGATGGGGCACTATCCCTCCCACTGACACCAATGATGGGACACTATCCCTCCCACTGACACCAATGATGGGGCATTATTTCTCCAGCTGACACCATTATTTACTCCCACTGGACGCCAGGACATTTTGTACTCCCACTGGCCACAGTCTGGACCCCCTAAAGTCTAAAGGACAGTTAACTTGCTCTTTGTTTAGAAAGTTTGGCGACCCCTGCAACAGGCTATCAAATGTCATGAGAGGCCTCACTGGCCAATAGGAGGAGGTATGTCTGGGAAGTTGTGGTTAATATTTACACAATAGAGTGGAGATACCTGGGCATTCTGAAGATAATCAAAGAATGCAAGCGGTTGCCTGCTCTCTGGACCTAGGGTCACCTTAGATGTTAAAGTGTTACTAAACACACAGCAGTACTATCAGTCTGTATATGCAGTAAAGCATGCTAGTTATACTCACTGTGGAACCTAATGCCTCGTACACACGATCTGAGTTTTGCCCGACCAAACTCACATTGGAATTCCGATGGAATTCCATCGGAGGAAAAGAGAACATGTTCTCTATGTAAACTCTGATGGAATTCCTCGGAATTTCCGATGGGCATACACCCGGTCAGGATTTTCCGATGGAAAAAGTCCATCTGACTTTTCTCATCAGAAATTCCAATTGTGTGTACGAGGCATTAGGGGTTAATCCTCTGCATTGTGTAAAAAGGCTGGTATCTAAATCTCCCTTATTTTACAGTCCCCACTCCATCTCCTGATAGAACAGAGCCTTCGTGGCACTCTGCACATGCTCAGTTTGGTATGTATTGCTACATATTTTTTTATTGGGGAGGGTGCATGTGATCAGCACATGATTCAGGGATCCTGAATCCTCTTAGGACAGTCAGAATAGAATGAAAACTCCTCCTACAAACTTTAACCAGACACTGATAGCAGTCACAAGACTGCTATATACTGCTGATGAGAAAAGGAATATAGCAGTTTATTTGCTAAAATAATTGCATTTCCATGTTCTCTGTACTGTGGGAGACCAGATATAGTGAATGCATAGTCCTGGGTTTAGTAACACTTTAAGGCAAGCCACAAGTTCACATTAAATTGTGTTGAATTATTATTATTACCTGATTAAAAATGAATCTCACTGACATTTTGGGATATGGATCATACAGGGGAAACTTGTGCATTGATGGGTAAGCTGCAATTTGTAATTTTCTACTGCAGAGTTGCTATTTTCTCAAACCCCATACGGATCATTTCTTTAAACATGCTTCTTAGTTGATATTTACCGAGCTGCTTCTACACAGAAAGAGTTGATTGTCATTATGCAAAGCATGCTGCTCGCCTGACCTGCACGTATTTGCATAGGAACAGATTTAGACAATTGCAGGCAGAGAATTAAATTTTGTTTGATTAATCAAGGTACTAGAGGTGTCCTACTTTATTTTCCTTGTTTTTGAAACGATGTCTCTGTAATATGTGTGTATTGTTTATTAACAGACTGGTACATCTTCAATGCAGTTTTTAATAACGCATATTCAACAATTTTAGTGACCAGCAACAGAAAAATATAGAAAAAATAAACTGATTCAGCAATTGGGAGCACTTCCCATGACATAAGCAACAAATATAATGGGTTTTCAGTTCCAACAGAACTCTGCATGGTAGGGCCCATGTAGGGTCATAACTATAATATTGCCATTTCTTTTTTCCTATGGTCCGTAATCCTATTGTGGTTTTTTTATTTTTATATTTACACATTTTTTGATGCAGCTCATATTCATACCAGAATGTCCTATCAGATGTCCAGGAGGGGCCGTACAATGAGCCAATCAGGGTCTACTTAATAAAAAATTCTCTCCCGACACATTATGAAAGACTTACCTTGAAACAAAGCCCTCCAGCAGCGCGCTGTCACCGCCGACAGGGTTTTCATCTTCGTCTGGTCTTCCTTCCGGGTTCACTGTCTCTGGTGGCCGGGCCATGATGACGTCACTCCTGTGCGCATGTGTGGGAGTGACGCCATCATGGCTTGGCCATTCAAGTGTTTACAGAACAGGACTTTAAAGGAATGGCACGGGAATGCTGTTCCTTCAGAGCGCATGAGCCAGTGATATCACCAGCTGCAGAGACTACGACTATTTTCTAAATGGTGCATGTTTGGCAGATATTCCTTATACCTACAGGTAAGGTTTATTATAAGCATACCTCTAGGTAGAAGAGTCCAGTGGGATTTTACTGTTACTTTTAGGCTCCATGCACACTGAAGCTGATAAACTGGCGTTTTGAACGCCAGTTTTTTGGCAGAAAAAGCTGCTTTAAAATCTAGCTTTTATCAGCGTTTTGTATCAGCTTTTATTAGCGTTTATCAGCGTCAGCGTTAATGAGCTTTTTTATTGTATAAACACTAAGGACACTCCAAAAATCCCACAATACATTCCCAAACTCCCAGAATGCATTTTTTTTAAAGCTCATAAACGGCCTTTAATTAGCGTTAATTAGCATATAGCGTTTTTTGGCGTTTGAACGCAAATTTCGGGCGTTCAGAAAAAAGCCAATAAACTCCAAAGCTCATTAAAGCTAAAAAACGCCCAGGTGTGCATGGACACAAAGGCTAACATAGAGTTCAGTTTATGGGCTTTTTAAAAAAAATGCCAAAACGCCAGTAAACTGCAGTTAATCAGCTTCAGTGTGCATGGAGCCTAAAGTAGTTGTATACCCTCTTTTACATTTGTACCTACAGGTAGGTAAAATACCTTTAAGTAAAATAAATATCTCCTAAACCTGTACAGTTTAGGAGATATTCACTTTGCATGCAGCTGCTGACGTCAGCAGTAGTGTTGAGCAGAATATGCCATATTCGATTTCGCGATATATCTCGAATATATAGTCGAATATTCGAGAAATATTCGCTAAATACGAATATTCGTGATATTTTTTGGAAATTTAATTATTGCGAATTTTCGCTATTGCGATTTTTCGCTATTGCGATTTTTCGCTATTGCGATTTTTCGCTATTGCGAATATTCGAGAAATGCGGAATGGAGCACTCTGATTGGCTCAGAATATTCGTGATATTTTATAATACAAAATAATTGCGAATATTCGAGAAATGCGGAATGGAGCACTCTGATTGGCTCAGAATATTCGTGATATATTACAATACACAATAATTGCGAATATTCGGCAAATGCGGAAGGAGCACTCTGATTGGCTCAGAATATTCGTGATATATTACAATACACAATAATTGCGAATATTCGAGAAATGCGGAAGGAGCACTCTGATTGGCTCAGAATATTCGTGATATATTACAATATAAAATAATTGCGAATATTCGAGAAATGCGGAATGGAGCACTCTGATTGGCTCAGAATATTTGTGATATATTACAATACAAAATAATTGCGAAATTTCGAGAAATGCGGAATGGAGCACTTTGATTGGCTCAGAATATTCGTGATATATTACAATATAAAATAATCGCGCGATATCGCTATTGCCGAATAATCGCATTGCGATTTTTCGGCAATATAAAATGAGCGCTGCAGCTACTCGGCCCAAGGTCTCTAATCATACCAGCAATGCTTTTAGATGTCGATGGGGATCTCTAGGATGTGATCTGTTCTAAAAAAAAAATTGAAAAAATTTGAATATTCGAAATAGCGAATATTCGCCGCGATTTTCGCGTTGTTCGCGAATACTCGAATATGCAATATTCGTAGCGAATATTCGCAATGCGAATATTCGTGAGCAACACTAGTCAGCAGTGCATGCGCTGTGAAGGTCCGGCAGACGCTGCCGGACCTTGCCGTAAAGAAGTCTCTCACACGCAGGCTCGAGAGTGGCGTCATCGCAGCTCCGGCAACTCGCAGCACCGTAGCCGCGAACCCAGACCGAGGGGGAAATGTCAGCTCCCTCTGCGGTGACCGGGATCAGATGCCGACGCCTAGTTCTAAGGCGAGTATTTCATAATGAGCTACTATGCGACGCATACTAGCTTATTATGCTTTTTCCTTACAGTTTTTTTTACAGTTTTATTTTTTATTTGTGCAGGTATGCAACCAGTGTGGCCTGAGTACATACTAACAGAAGGAATAAGTATTGATGACTGGTCAATATGCTGCTGACCAATCAGGAGGTTTGGGATGTGTTCCAGACAAAACTTTTCTGTTGCATTAGAGCAGTGGTCTCCAAACTGCAGATGTGGCCCTTTGCCAGCCTTTATTTGGCCCTTGGGGAACTATTCCTCTTACTGACACCAATTCTTCCACTGATACCAATAATGGGTTACTATTCCTATTAATAAGAGGAGCACCACTACTCCTCCTACTGATCACCAGCCTTGCCACAATCCGGCCCTCCAAAAGTTTGAATAAACTGGCCCTTGGTTTGAAAAGTTTGAAGACCCCTGCATTAGAGGTTGAATGCCCATCTCTGCTGTTTATAAGGGGATATTTAGCTGTTTGCCTGGATTTCAGATTTAATAAACTATAAGGCCCCTTTGCATTTTCTTCAACATTTTAAACTCCACTTATTGAACATATTTAAACTCCTTATTTGAACTGTGTAAACCATGATGTATGCAAATATCTAGGATTGGGAATCCATCTAAGCTACATCTATTCTTCATTATCAGGAAGCTATGTCACCTCTTCATGTCACAGTTTCAACATTTCCTCTAAAAGAGGAGACTAAGCACACGTATTAATTCCTCTTGTAAAAATAAAAGTAAACTCCAGTTAAATACTTTTTTCAGCTTTGTGCATTGTGGGTAAGGATAAAAAAAAAAAAAACCTGTTAGTGCATTCTTTATTGTATAAAAGGGGCAGATGAGGAAGTTAGGAGTTATACTGTATTAGAAGGTAGGGGTTACATCATGAAACCTCAATTCTTTGAGACTCTATACACTGCAAACCCTGGCCCGGATTCAGAATCTGCGCCGTCGCATCTTTACGGCGATTCAGAAAGGCAGTTACGCCTGAATTTTTCCAAGATATGACCGACGTGAGTCTCTTATGCCGTCGTATCTTGGGTGCATATTTACACTGGCAGCTAGGGGTGCTTCCATAGATTTACGCATTGAATATGAAAAAGAGCTAGATACACCGATTCACGAGCGTACTTGTGCATTGATATACGTCATTTATGTAAGGCCGCATATACACGATCAAATCTATCTGCTGGAAACGGTCGGCCCGACCGTCCCAGCAGACAGATTTGATCGTGTGTACGGGCGAGCCGACGGATTTGGCCACCCGACAGATTTCAAAGCATGCTTTGAAATCTGTCAGCTGGGAACCCGTCGGCCCGATATGTCTGCTGGTTAGTACGCTAACCAGCAGACATATCTTCTCGGACATGCGTCGAATGGATTCGACACATGCGCGGAAGTAATTCACTTCCTGGTGCAGTGACGTGGCGGCGTCAACGTCACCGCCACGTCACCGACACGTCAGTGTGCCGTCTGCCGGAGGGGATTTTGGTTTGATCGTGTGTACACGATCAAACCAATACATCCCAGCAGACAGATTTGTTTAAATCTGTCTGCTCGTGTGTACGGGGCCTAAGGCGTACGACCGGCGTAAAGTTACTCCTGCTATATGAGGCGCAGCCAATGTTAAGTATGGACGTCGGAACAGCCGTCGAATTTTACGTTGTTTACGTCGTTTGCGTAAGTCGAACGCGAATAGGGCTGTGCGTAAGTTACGTTCATGTCGTAGGCAGTGTTCGGTGTATCATAGGCATTCTATCCGATGTGATTCTGAGCATGCGCACTGGGTTACGTCCACGGACGGTGCATGCGCCGTTCGTTCGGCCATGCATCTACATGGGGTCATGCTTCATTATCATACAACACGCCCCCTACCTGCCTACTTTGAAATACGCGGGCTTACGCTGGCCCATTTACGCTATGCCGCTGTAACTTAGGGTGCAATTTGTTTCTGAATACGGTACTCGCCTCTCTAAGTTACGGCGGCGTAGCACATATGAGATGCGCTACGCCCGCCAAAAGATACGCAAATGTATCTGAATCCGGGCCTCTGTGTTCAGTATTTATGTTTACATGCATTTGTAACATATTTGCAGTGCATTTTTGACATTTATTTTGCTTCACTACAAAAATCTATTTTGGTATGTAAATATTTTATTCTTTCATTTATGCGCGCTCCTTTGTGAAGAAATTCATGCTTCTGCACTGGAACTGAACTAAGGTGTTTACTAGGGTGATTTTACTGTGCATGCATTTAGGATGCGTTTAAAAAAATACACTCGGCTGCAACTTGTGTAAACAAGTCCTTAGCCTTGTTACAGCAGCCTTGTGTGACCTCTGTCTATACACCACTGCTATCAAGATCAGTCAAGTTACTTATAAATCCAGTATATTCTTTGTTTTTTTCTCTTTTGTCTGAATATTCTTTGAAAAGGCTTTGCCATTTTTACATTCTGTCATGTCTTTTTGGCTCCTATTTATCCTGATATGGTCGTAGCGCTGCCCTCTTCAAGAAAGTTATTGGTACGCTTTTTCCTCCTGCACACTTCAATCCTCTTAACATTCCCTCTGAGAACACCAAATCCAATTCCAGGCTCAACTCCATTACATGTCTATTTTAGCTTGCCGTAGTCACCGGTAACAGTTTACTATTCATACTGTGAATATTATCTGTGTTGTCGCTATGTGCTTCCTAGTGTATTTATTTGTGAAAGATACAGGGCAATGAGGATAATAGGAATGTATTTTTCACTTTTTAAAAAAAAACATAAGGAAATATTAAAATAATAACAAGTTTAGCTGCTATGATCACTAACATCTTATTTCCCTATGTATCATAATGAGCCAATATGTGTAAGCAGACATCCTTTAGCCAGCAGATTATCTTGCAGCAACTTTACAGCGGAGAACAAGGAAATAAAACAGCAGTCACCAAAAGCTACAAAAACAAGTGACGAACTAATGATATCTCAGCGTAATGAGAACCAGGAGATCTAAAGTAAAATCATCAACTTTGCGGTTATATTATTAGGACTATAGCAGCAATTGAAATGCTAGGTATGTGTTACATAAAAGACTTCCTTTGTTCCAAAAATGCCTCTTCATGATAGGTTTGTGGTCTTGTTTTTGTCTATTTTTGCAGCTTCCTATAGTCCTAGGGTGTATTTGTTGTTCTTCAAATATTGCACGCATGACTTATGAAAACTAGATCCCATTTAGGGATCTGCACCGCATTATAGGAAGCGTGTCCAGCGACATTGTTCTACAGGTTAGTATCGCAACTTGCAGATCATTGTATTTAAAAAAATCTAGGCAGTACAAATGGAAATAAAATTAATAATTAGATATGAAAACGGTCTGTCCGACCGTTTTCATCGCATTTGTTTAATCGTGTGTACGTGGCCTTAAAGTAGCACAAATAGCAAAAAAAATCTCTGGTCACGAAGGGGGATAAAACTTCATGCAGCTTAAGTGGTTAAGCTGAAAATGTTCTGTTTACATGTGTATACTCTATTTTTTATTCAGACTGGCAAAGTATTTTTTTCGAAAAATGTCTGTATAGATGTTGGAACAGGTATTGGAACAAGCTCTGCAGGAGTTAAAGGTACTTTGTATTTCTATTACAGAAATTTATGAAGTGTGTGTCCTGTAACAGGAGGATGACATATATTATACCTTCTGCACAAACTGTTTTGATTGCTGCCTAAATTAGCATGCTGTGAGCTGAGGAGGCCAATACACACAGTGAGGCATGCATCTAATTTTGTACTGCAAACTCGGAGCTTGATACCTGCTATTTCATGGTTCTTCTCTAAGCTGATTCAGCAGCTTAAATCCTTCTTGTTTACAAATGGAAGAAAAGTACTGTTTGTATTAAGGAGATGTTGATACATGAGGGTAACAGGTGCCTTGGATGCCAAAACTGTCTTTTAAGAAGAGGGTCACGCAAGTCCCTTAGGTCACATTTAGAAGCAGATGAGTCATAAGTGACTTGTATTGCTTTATCCTACGAATACAAGGACAGCGAAGCCTTGTATATTCCATTTTTTCTGTGGTTTGCCTCTGTCTAGGAGGATATGTATTTAATAACCTGGAGAAGAGAGAGTTGGAATGAAAGCAGAAGATCCAGTCTTATAGCTGTACTCCCGGGAAAGTAAAAAAAAACTCTATTGCTGTGGGGCTGCCTCCACACTTCAAGGATTAAATGGTTATTTAGGTCTAGGGCCTCAAAAAAGCACTTTAATTATTTACTCCGCTTCCACATGCTCCCTCCAGGCTTGTAAGTAGGGTTGTCCCGATACCACTTTTTTAGGACCGAGTACAAGTACCGATACTTTTTTTCATGTACTCGCCGATACCGAATACCGATACTTTTTTTAAATGTCATGTGACAGTTTTCAAACCACAATACAGACTAAGGATATTTTCTTTAGAATTATGAAGAACTGTAACTCAAGACATTATAAAAGAATAAAAATGAGTAAAAATGAATAAAAATGTTTTATTTGCTTGTCACGCAGTAGTAAAAAACTCAAAGAATTTTCACAGAACATGTTGATAAATACAAAAAAAGTATTCTATTTAGGTATCGGGAGCATTTGCGAGAGTACAAGTACTCCCGCAAATACTCGGTATCGGTCCCGATACCGATACTAGTATCGGTATCTGGACAACCCTACTTGTAAGATTGGTCTCTGTAGCCTTTTCTCCTATGCGCTCTTGTGGTCAGGTGCCCTCTAACATTGTCATGACATCCCTGTACTAGACATAAGGATACCAAGGAGTAGTCCACAGCTGGAGCAGTGCCAGCCATCAGGGGAGCAGAGGTATAACTTGTCCCAATCCCTTAGACCTTTAGAGTAGGGGTGCCCAACCAGTGGCTCGGGGGCCACACATGGCCCGTGGAACCCTCTGATGTGGCCCATGACCTCCTGCTCTGGGATGGAATAGAATACTGTTATTAAAGAATAGTTTATTATTAAAATCACAGGGCCGGATTCAAAAAGAATATCGTAATTTTCGGCGGGCGTAGCGTATCTCATATACACTACGCCACCGTAACTTAGAGAGGCAGGTACCGTATTCAGAAAGAACTTGTGTCATAAGTCACGTCGCAAATACTCAATGCTTTCGACGTACGACTTACGCAAACGACATAAAAAACGGAAAATTCGACGCTGTTCCGACGTCCATACTTAACATTGCCTGCGCCTCATATAGCAGGGGTAACTTTACGCTGGTCATACGCCTTATGTAAACAACATATATCAATGTGCCGGGCGCAAGTACATTTGTTAATCGGCGTATCTAGCTCATTTGCATATTTTTTATGGAAACATCTAATGCGTCCAGCATAACTATGCGCCCACGATACGCCGGCGTAGGCAAGTTATTCCGGATGACTGAAGCCATGTTTTTCGGCGTATCTTGCTTTCTGAATCGGCGTAAAGATGCGCCGGCGCACATTTGTACTTACGACGGCGTATCCTTTGATATACCGGCGTAAAGCCTTTCTGAATCTGGCCCACAGTGTATATATGGGCATATCTGTTCTGCAGTGGTTACTGGGCTGCTTTCAAACTAATCCACAGATGCAGAGCAGTGCACCTTTGGGTTACCTGCACTGAGCCATAGACTTCTGTAATTACCTGCAAGTTTGAGATTTTTGAAAGTGCACCAAACCTGCGGAATATAATTGAAGTCTTTTGCAAAGTGCAGAAAAGCCATCAGTCTGACCCAATTGGACCCTCCATTCACCTCCAAGTGGCGGATGTAAACTTACTTGTGTCCTACCTCAAATATGATCTGGCTGTGTCCGTCGTGTTTCAAAAGGTTGGGAACCCCTACTTTAGAGAATAAAGATAATATTTATAAAGAGAATGTTTTTTTCGGTTTTGCATACACAGAAAGTCCATGTCTGAGCTGCACTACCTTCAGTCTTACGACCATTCAAGATAGTGACATCACTTTGTTGCCTTGACAAAGGAACCCTTCAAGGCCCCATGAATTTTGTGAGTAGAAAAAGATCTCTCTGTAGCCACACATCGAAACAATCCCATTAGTGGTGAATATATGGCAACCTCAGCCTGGGCTCCAATCAGGCCATGCTTGGCGGTGGGGTCTGGTTGGAGCCCAGACTGAGGTTGCCATACATTCATGACTAATGGGATTGTTTCGATGTGCGGCTACAGGGAGATATTTTTCTACTCACAGTGACAGTCAAAGCCGGGATGAGCTCCCTCCTAAGACGTCACTCAGAGCAGTGGACCGAGGACTTGCACCCCTACTAAAAACCTGTGCGGCTTACATACAAGTTTCTTTTGGATCTCCATGAGTTTTGTGACATGATGCTATTATAATAAACATTGAAAAGAACCCTTGGGGCTTTGGAGATTTTCTAAACATAGTTTGTACATGTTGCCTGTTTGCCCATTTAGGAGGTTCTCCATCCATTCGAATGTACAACCCCATGGTACAAGCACTCCAATACAATATCAAATTATAACAAAATGTTATTAAATTAAATAATAAACCAGACAATAAATTATGGCTGCTGCCCATTATTGCAGATTAACATTGACCAACAATTAAAAATCTGGGGTTTCACTTTACCTAATAACTACAGAAGTGCTTAACCACTTCCCGACCAACCGCATGTAGATATACGTCCACAGAAGGGAACATTAAGGCAGATGAGCGCATATATACGTCCCTGCCTTTGCGCGGGTCGGGGGTCCGATTGGGACCCCCCTGCTACATGCGGCGGTCGGAAACCCGCGGGGAGCGATCCGGGACGAGGGGGTGGCTATTCGTTTCTAGCCGTCCGCTCGCGATCGCTCCCCGGAGCTGAAGAACGGGGAGAGCCGTATGTAAACACGGCTTCCCCGTGCTTCCCTGTGGCGGCTGCATCGATCGAGTGATCCCTTTTATAGGGAGACTCGAACGATGACATCAGACCTACAGCCACACCCCCCTACAGTTGTAAACACAAACTAGGTGAACCCTAAATCCTACAGCGCCCCCTGTGGTTAACTCCCAAACTGCAACTGTCATTTTCACAATAAACAATGCAATTTAAATAATTTTTTTGCTGTGAAAATGACAATGGTCCCAAAAATGTGTCAACATTTTCCAAAGTGTCCGCCATAATGTCGCAGTCATGAAAAAGAACGCTGATCGGCGCAATTAGTAGTAAAAAAAAAAATGCAATAAAACTATCCCCTATTTTGTAAACGCTATAAATTTTGCGCAAACCAATTGATAAACGCTTATTGCGATTTTTTTTACCAAAAATAGGTAGAAGAATACGTATCGGCCTAAACTGAGGAAAAAAAAATATATATGTTTTTGGGGGATATTTATTATAGCAAAAAGTAAAAAATATTGCATTTTTTTTTTTAAATTGTCGCTCTATTTTTGTTTATAGCGCAACAAATAAAAACCGCAGAGGTGATCAAATACCACCAAAAGAAAGCTCTATTTGTGGGGAAAAAAGGACGCCAATTTTGTTTGGGAGCCATGTCACAAGACCGCGCGATTGTCTGTTAAAGCGACGCAGTGCCGAATTGTAAAAACGCCTTTGAGCATTTAGCAGCATATTGGTCCGGGGCTTAAGTGGTTAAAAACCTTCAATTTATCACATATCTTCAGCAATAGGTTAAAACTACACTACTTTCAATGGTCTTCTTAGTTCTTCTTAGGTAATACATATTGAGCCTTTTGTAGTGTTGTTTAAAAAAATTATAGTCATTTACATGTCAGGGGAACATGTATAACATGAGGATACTATAAGAATGTGACATATAACAAAGAATAGCAAAAAGAGAAAATAGCCATGGTATAATTATATACTCGCTATAAGATGTGTATTTATCTACTTTATATGTAATAATATAAGTTCTAGTGTCGTGACTAAACTGTTACATGGGCTGGAAGAAACTTGTTTGCCACCAAGACTTTCTTCTCCAACATGAGGGTATTGGATCTGTCACTAGAAGTATAATAAAAGTGTTTTAGGCTTTCTCTAGTAGAGCAAAGACTTGTTCTTGTCACTTACATTGAGTGACAGTAGTTCCGTGTTTACATATATGGGCCCAGAGCAACTGAGCTTTTATAATGTAACATTGGCAGTGCCCAAGCATCTGTAACCCCACACCTAGACTCAAGATGCCCAATATGTGTAATTGCAATGAAGGTGTCTTGCTGTAACCCTCATGTCTACTGAAGCACAGTTTGTTAGTGTACTAAAGCACTCTCTCAAATAACATCCACATTAATCAAATATAAGAATAAACTACAACTAGTACTAAAATAAACTACACCAAACTAACCACCTCACGCCTGCCATATAGGGAAATTAAGGATGCAGGGTGGTTCTATTGTTCTGGGACGACGTTGTATGTCGTTGTCTCACTCTTGCCAAGCTTACGAGCCCTCAGGAATGCACAGTGCGGGGATCGGTGGCATGCTGTGCCCCAGGACATGGCACATCCTGATCTCGGTACAGAGCTGATGATGCGGCTCTTTATGTATGTGATCAGCTGTGCCCAATCACAGCTGATCACATGTAAACAGGGATATTAATATTATCGTCTTTCCTCTCCTCAAACTGACAGCGGAATTTCCTCAGTGCCCATTAGTGCCTACTCATCAGTGCTGCCAATCAGTGCCACCAGTCAGTTCTGTCTATCTGTGCCACCTATCAGTGCCCATCAGCGCCACCTATCAATGCCCATCAGTGCTGCATATTAGTGCCTCCTCATCAGTGTCCTTTAGTGCTGTCTCATCGGTGCCCATCAGTGCTACTTAATCAGGGCAGCCTATGAGTGCCCAGGAGTGCAGCCTCATCAACGAATATCAGTGAAGGAGAAAAATTACTTATTACTAAATTTTCTACCAGAAACTTAAAAAAATTAATTTTTCAACATTTTCAGTCTTTTTCCCATTGGCGATTGAATACAACCAAAGCTATATCTGTCTAAAAAAAAATAATAACAATGTTGTTTGGGTACAGCGTTGCATGACCACAAAATTGTGATTGAAGGCTGAAAATTGGCCTGGGCAGGAATGGGGTAAAAGTACCCAGTATCGAAGCAGTTAAGGTTTAAAAAAATAAAAATAAATTGTTGACTCAATGATCGTAAGAAAGAATGCTTTGAAAAGTTGAACTGCACGTGTCTATCAACACTACCACTCATCCAAACTTGTGGCTAGCATTAACAGTACAGAGCAGGAAGCTGGTAAAAGCCAAAGGTAGTGGCTAGTCACTGGGTATGTGTTCATATTCTAAAGCCACAGGAGAAAAAGAGTTCACCGTAAGCATAGAGACAAGGATTTTCTACGAATAGTTATGTATATTGATTCATTCAGTTAAGTGCTGGTAGTTTTTGTGAGGAGTTGGTAGGGGCTGATTCAATGCCTGACCACCTGATGTAAACTTGATAGATTGTTTCTCAGAAATGTTTATTTGCAGCTATTCGTATAGCATTCACTTATTACAGATCACTTCACCTCCCACTTCAGTCATGTGACTATGGGGATTGCAGTTCATTGTTCTTATCAGGGCCCCAAAAGAACCCACTTATAATTAGAGTTTAAAGTAAGCGTAGTTTCCCTTCTTTCTTTGCAATGCTTTAAAGTTTAAAGAGGAGCTTCACCCTACCTATCCAAAATTACATTTATATCACTTGTCAATTTATAAAATAAAAACACATTTCCAGCACCACCATCTTGAATCAAGAACTGGCACATGAGCAGATACTCCATGAGGGGGAGGTGATCTTTACTAGGTCTATGAGTCCAGATATGACATCATCGTCTAGGTGAGGAAAAGACAAAGAAAAAGGTATTTACTTTATTTAAAAAAAAAAATTGTAAGGCCTCATACACACGACCGTTTTCCTCGACAAAATGCTGGCAGAGCTTTTTTGCTGAGGAAAACGGTTGTGTGTATGTTTTTCGTCGAGAAAACTATCGTGGGTCTCGACGAGAAAAAAAGAGAACATGTTCTCTTTTTTCTCGTCGGGAGTCTCAATTTCCTCGTTGTGTTTCTCGTCGGGCTGGTTTACAACGAGAAAAACGTTTGTGTGTATGCTTAGAAACCTGCGCATGCTCAGAATAAAGTATGAGACGAGAGCGCACCTTCGGTAAAAGTAGCGTTCATAATGGAGATAGGACATTTGTCACGCTGTAACAGACTGAAAAGCGTGAATCGTCTCTTACCAAACTTTTACTTAACACGCAGTTACATGAGATTAGCAAAAGCAGCCCCAAGGATTGTGCCAGTGGAATCGAACTTCCCCTTTATAGTGCCGCCGAACGACAAGATTTTGTCTTGACAGTGTGTATGCAAAGAAAGCTTGACAAGATACTCGGCAAGCCTGACAAAAACCTTGTCGAGGAAAACAACGTTTCATTTACAATGAGATTCTCGGTCGTGTGTACAAGGCCTGATTGTGAGAGAGGGAGAAGGTAATGAAGAGGACCATAAGAAAATGGGTAAAGGTCCACCTTATCTCCAGCAGAAACATTTTAATGTTATAATTAGATGAAGCACACGCTTGGTTCCCTTTGTTACCGTTAGCTACACGGTTCCTTCTACGGTACTCTGTGTCAATTTGTATGCAATCAGGCTGGCCCCTGCACTACATGGTTTTGGTAAACCTGAAGAGAAAAAACTGAAGGACAACTGATAGTGTGTATGGGGCTTTAGAAACATAGAATAAACTCTTCTGTGTACTATTTAAAGGATGCCTGTACTCTGTATTTCAAAAATCTTTGCTCTATGGCCATCTGGGATATCAAGAAGTCTCCTGGCTGGGCTTTTATTCTTTTGTGCAAGCACACCACAATTTCCATTCATTACTATGAAGAGACCATCTATTGTTCATCCCACCAGTGGTAGCTTCTCCATAGGAATGATTAAGGATGCTTCTATGGATTCTCAAAGGTAGAAGAGCCCAGCCGGAAAAAATGGTTATGCCGCTCTCAGCTAGCTGCACAACAAAGATCTGAGAGGAGAGATGACCGGTACAGAAAATGCTTTGAGGGATTGCTGCTGAGAAAGAAGTCATTCAAAAAGATAACTATAGTAAAAATAAAGTTTCCCTTAAAATAAATAGTTTTGGTTGTAGTTGGGTTTCTGTAGGCTTTTTTGCAGTACCAGTAATAGTTTGAGTACTCCTTTGCATATAACAGGTTTGCTTCAATCCTTCCCCCTCCTTTCGAGATATCCAAGAGGACTAGAGTATAGATGAAGAACAGCAAATAGGTGGATGAGTTTTTTTGCTGCATACATAAACCGAATACCATTTAGGAATAATAAAAATGTGTGATCAGCTGCACTGTGTGCAGAAAAACTCTCTTGCTTATTGTCTGCTAACATAATGAAGACACATTTATTGAAGAAGATTGTGAATAAAAGATATATGCAAAAACGAAAGGCACTAAATCTTCACAATCACTACTGTTGGAGTTCTTGAGAAGGAATCTAGTGTTTTATTTAAGAGGTTCTCTCAATTGTAGGCAGAAATAAAGTATAGTTTATAGTAGTCTTATTTTTTATATTTTATATATATATATATATATATATATATATATATATATATATATATATATATATATATATATATACAAAATCAGTTGTAGCAACCTCCTGTTTTTAACGTACAAACATATTTCATATGCTAAACTCTAATGTTAATTGTCATGTGGTGCCAAGCAAACTTGGGCATTTCAATCGGGAGCCTACATAAGTAGACTTCACCTTCAGTGAAAATCATGTCTCAAAATAATTAGATAAGTAGCTAACTAGCTAGATACCTAACATTATATGAAAATATTGGCTTTTCCTGTCATGTTTGGCCTTGCCCACCCACTTCTATCCCCTAAACAGCCTCACTAACAAATATTGGGTTCAAGTGCTGGGCCAATCTTAATTTTAGTTGACAAGCTGAGATGTGCACATAACTTCACCTGTCTTAATCTTTGGATTTATTGACTATTTTTTGTGCTTTTCATTTGACTTTTTCATCATATGCACAATTAGAATTTCACAGGATTCAGGGTTATCAAGCCAAATATATGTTCTCTATGGTCAGCTACCCCCCCCCCCCCCCCAAAAAAAAAAAAACATAAAGTTTTGTTACATATAGGCTTATTGCCGTAACTTGACTGGACTGGCATTATCTCAGTTTTGAGAACAGAGGGGCGCCAGACTGAATGCAGTATAAATCACATGTTTAACCACTTCAGCCCCGGGAAGGATTTACCCCCTTCCTGACCAGAGCACTTTTTGTGATTCGGCACTGCATCGCTTTAACTGACAATTGCGCGGTCGTGTGATGTGGCTCCCAAACAAAATTGGCGTCCTTTTTTCCCCACAAATAGAGCTTTCTTTTGGTGGTATTTGATCATCTCTGCGGTTTTTATTTTTTGCGCTATAAACAAATATAGAGCCACTATTTTGAAAAAAATGCAATATTTTTTACATTTTGCTATAATAAATATCCCCAAAAAATGTCTAAAAAAAACTTTTTTTTTCCTCAGTTTAGGCCGATACGTATTCTTTTACATATTTTTCGTAAAAAAAAATCGCAACTAGCGTTTATTGATTGGTTTGCGCAAAATGTATAGCGTTTACAAAAAAGGGGGTAGTTTTATGGCATTTTTATAATTTTTTTTTTTACTAGTAATGGTGGCGATCAGCATTTTTTTTCGGTACTGCGATATTATGGCGGACACATCGGACAATTTTGACCAATTTTTTGGGACCATTGGCATTTTTATAGCGATCAATGCTATAAAAATGCATTGGATTACTATAAAAATGCCATTGGCAGTGAAGGGGTTAACACTAGGGGGCAGGGAAGGGGTTAAGTGTGTTCCTATTTGTGTTCTAACTGTATGGGGGGGGTGGCCTCACTAGGGGAAATCACTGATCTTCTGTCCATACATTGTATGAACAGGAGATCAGCCTTTCCCCCGCTGACAGGACAGAGAATTATGTGTTTACACACATAGCTCCCGGTCCCCGCTCTGTAACGAACGAGCGCGCGGTACTCGGGGGGCGTGCGCGCGCGCCCCCTAGCGGCCAAAAAATATAGAACGTAGAGCTACGTGCCGACCTGCCGCAGTAATATGACGGCGGCTGGTCGGCAAGTAGTTAAAGGGTTTGTAAAGGATTTATTTTTTCATTTTAATAGCTTCCTTTACCTTAATGCAGTGCTGTTTCCATGTCCTCATTGTTCGTTTTTGCTCTCAAGTTGCTGTAATTCTTCTCTGATCTCCACACTTCCTGGTTGTCTGTTTCCTGATGACCACAGTGCTGGGAGCTTTCTCTCTGTAGTCACTAATCAATGAGGTGTGATTACTGTGTGTCTAGTTTCTAGTTTCGTTTTCCAAACCATCACTGCTCTATGGCTCTGTATGCTCTGTAAGGCAGAGAGGCAGGAAACAACATGCAAAAACGAAACTAGAAACTACAGGTACATTATATGATTGATTTTTATCAATTTTTAATCGTTTTTAAAAGGAATCAGTTAACTATTATGTCTCTATACCCTGTAAACAGTCATTTCAGCAAACCCTTTTTTTTTTTCAGGTAAGTTTTTTTGCAGGCATCATCTGCTTTCTAGAGAAAGATTCTAGTTCTTTTATTTTTACCAATAGTGAATAACCCCATTAAATAGAAAATAAAGAAAATAAAGAAGGGCATCACATGAAATAACCTTGATATTGTCAACATCCCTTCCTTAAAAGACTTTTGTAAGAATTTTACAAAAGTTCATCTCTTCCTGATGCTGTTGGAAAGAGGTTAATTGTGGAGCACATTCTCCAGGGTACCTTCGCTAAGTAAACCTTGTTTTGCACGGACCATTTTCACATTTGCACAGTAAATTGGTAGCCAGAACCTTCCTATTTCACATTCATAGATTTCTGGCCTGAGAAAGCAAGTGTGACAGTGCAAAGGAGATTATCCCTTTTTTCCTGTGCGTTGAATTCATTACAGTCCAACCCAGAGAGGATAAACGGGAAGGAAAGAAATTGTTCTTTATGCCGGCATCTCTGCCTTCCATAAAGACAGAGAGAGATTAGGCTGCAATGCGCAGGAAATTGATTTATCATCAATTTATTGCTTGGTTCTGGAAGCTATACTGCGTCACAAAGGAGGCGCGGTCTATAAAACCTTTTCATGCGTAGCGTGGACATTAATTGGGACAGAGAACATAGCAGGCCTGGAGAAATGTAAGAGACATAACTTAAACAATAACATGGCAGAGTCAAAGGGAGGCAGCACAGGTAGCAGTTTTTGAAGAATGTAGGCTCTTCTCCTTGAATTATTCAATATTCTGGACCATCGGTCAAGAATCTATATATGAGGATGTTGCAAAAAAGTTTTTGACTTCACAGTGGCCTGATTTAATAATGAGTTCCTTTTTTTTTTATGTTAAAAAGACAAAATAGATTTGGAGAAGATATAATGGTGAGCAACCATGTTGACAAAGGAGATCCAGAGGTCCTAAAATAAAAGCTTAGACAACTTGACTTAAGGTGATAGTAAACTTTGGCTTAAAAAATATTTTCAAGTATGTATTCTTAGCTCAAAAGGTACCTTCAGTAGTTTTTAGTATCCTCCAAATCTCCAAATTATTTTTATTTTGCTGGTGTGGTTCCTGTTAGAGCAAGGGTGTCAAACTCTATTTCAAAAGGGCCGGTCGTATCTGTAAGATTAGATGTCCAGCACATCCCCTCCACTTACATTAGATGTCAAGAGCCACCCCATCATAAGAAGTTGAGTCCCCCACTCTCCCTTGCATCACAGTGCACACCCCTTACCTTATGCTGCTTCTGGGAAGAAGCTGGATGCATTGCTTGAAAGCAGCAAGTTAAGCTCTGTACATGATCGGTTTGTCTGATGAAAACGGACCGATGGACCGTGATTTTGGATTCTTTTTGGAGAATTAGTATATCATTTAGGGGTTGATTTAATAAAAATGGAGAGTGCAAAATCTGGTGCAGCTGTGCATGGTACCCAATCAGTTTCTAACTTCAGCTTGTTTGATTAAAGGAGTTGTAAAGGATTTTTTATTTTATTTTTGCTGAAATGACTGTTTACAGGGTATAGAGACATAATAGTTAACTTATTCCTTTTAAAAATGATTAAAAATAGATAAAAAATCAATCATATAATGTACCTGTAGTTTTTAGTTTAGTTTTTGCACGTTTTCTGCTTCTCTGCTGTACAGAGCCAATACAGGGCAGTGATGGTTTGGAAAACAAAACTGATTGGTGCTGTGGGGTTTTAGACACACAGTAATCACACCTCCTTGATTAGTGACCACAGAGAGAAAGCTCCCAGTACTGTGGTCATCAGGAAACAGACAACCAGGAAATGTGGAGATCAGAGACGAATTACAGCAACTTGAGAGCAAAAACGAACAATGAGGACATGAAAACCGCACTGCATTAATGTAAAGGAAACTATTAAGATACAAAAAAAATCCTTTACAAACGCTTTAAGCTTTGACACTCACAAAAAAATAAAATTGGTTGCCGATTTGTTTCTATACACGTCTGCACCAGATTTTTCACTCTTCAGTTTTAGTAAATCAACCCCATAGTGTAAGAGTAGCTAATTTGTATCTAAATACAAAATCTTTTTTTTTTTTTATAAATTGCAGTTTGTCAGTCTTTAGATGCAGTGGCTGCATTAGTATTTCATACTTTGTTCCCTTTATTTTCACTTGGTATTCTTGCAAATAAAATACTTCCTGTCCAACTGTGTCTACTCTCATTTCTCCTTTGTATCTATGGAAGGAGCCATGGTTGTCACACTGACTGGACTGGATTGTTGGATTGATGGCACTAGTAGGTTACAAAAGAAAGATAACATTGGGCCAGATTCAGAGAGCCATTACGCCTGTCTAACTGGTGTTAGACTGGAGTAATTTCAAATTACGCAAGTTTTTTAGCTAGTCGGAAACCTCAAACCTCAATAGACGGCTGCGGGCTTCAATTTGACTGGATTACGTGTTCATACGCCGTCGGATCTACGCTGCAATAAAATTGCGACCACTGGGTGGACTTCCCGTCGTTTTCCGCGTCGGGGTATGCAAATGAGCTTTTGCCGGCGATCCCCGAAATTACGATCTTCAATCGCAATCTCTTACGGCACCTTTATTCATCTTTTATTTGCGTAACACTATACCAGCTTTTTTCTGCTCTAATATTAGACAGCCCATGTTAAGTATGGCCGTCGTTCCCGCGTCGAATTTATACATTTTCCGACGTCTTTTATTATTTTTTACGTAAGTCGTCCGGGAATAGGAATGTTCATAAACGACGTTACTCAAACAACGAATGACGTAACGACGTGATTTCACGCAATGCACGGCGGGAAATTTCTGAACGGAGCATGCGCAGTTCGATCGCCGCGGGGACGCGCTTAATTTAAATGCTTCACGCCCCCTAATCGCGTATTTTGATTACGCGGCGAGAAATAGACTACGCCGCCGTAGCGTACGGGCAAAAATCTACCAGGATTCGGTGTAGAGCCTGGTAAAATACGGCAGCGTAGAGTATTTCGATTACGCAACGCAATATTAAGTGTATCTGAATCTGGCCCATTGTTCATACTTTTCAGCTCACTAGGAATTGCCAGGGCAGTGCATTTCTGGCAAGATCAGCAGGTATTTTCTGAACTTGCTAAAAATGTTCTATCCCGAAAAAAGGAAACAAATGCAACAACATTTAAGGACTGATTACCTTTGAGGTTGAGATATATTTTGAACTGGAAACTGACCAACCACAAAAGTTAACAATGGCATATCATTTTCAAAAGTTTTATGATTTTCTTAAAAATGATGGTATTCAAAAATATCATTATCAAGGATTGCACTATTTTTTTTTTCACTGGGAGCTACTACTAACTCGGGGGTAGAAGCATAACAGCTCTGGACATTTGGGATGTTTATAAAAGCAGCAACATTATTACTTTTATATTGCAAAACCTGACTTTGCTATAAAATATCTCATGATTTCACTGTAGTTTACAGAAGCTTGCATTGCCAAAATGAAGTGTAAAAACAAATGAGAAAAGTAGATGTATTAATAAGTAAAAAGTAAACTTTTCAGTAAAATGTAGCAAAACTTCATACTATATCACCTAATAAAATATAAATGAAATCAGTGTAGCACTAAACTCAATATCTACCTTTCTAAAACTAATACTATTACCACCCCTCCTAAAAAAAAAAAAGAATAATAATACCAATAATTCATAAATTATATACGTATATAAACATGCTGTCAAGTGCATATGTAAACAATCCAAAATAAAATAAATAAGTGCTCTTTGTTCCACTCCATTGTAGTTCTTTATAACACATATTTCATTAGAAGGCCTAAAGGTGCCATTTGGATTGTTTAAATGTGCATTTTAGAGCAGGTTTTTATATGTAATTTATGAATTATTGGGTTAGTGTGTGAATCACATAGGAGTGCTAGCTGGATTCGTTAAAATAATAGAAGTTCCTACAGCAGCACAGTGTGTCATATGTATACAGCGTGTCTTTTATATATATATATATATATATATATATATATATATATATATATATATATATATATTATTATTATTATTATTTATATTTATATAGGGTTTGACAAATTTGCTTGGAATCTAGGAGCCAGCTAAAAAAGTTAGGAGCCAGATACGTGCCCGTCCCGCTGAGCTTGCGCGCAGAAGCGAACGTATACGTGAGTAGCGCCGGCATATGAAAGCGGTGTTCAAACCACACATGTGAGATATCACTGCGATTGGTAGAACGAAATAAATAATTCTAGCCCTAGACCTCCTCTGTAACTCAAAACATTCAAAACCTGTAGAATTTTTTATAGGTCGCCTATGGAGATTTTAAAGGGTAAAAGTTTGTCGCCATTCCACGAGCGGACGCAATTTTGAAGCGTGACATGTTGGGTATCAATTTACTCGGAGTAACATTATCTTTCACAATATAAAAAAAATTTGGTTAAGTTTACAGTTGTCTTATTTTTTTTTAAAAAAAAGTGTATTTTTTCCAAAAAAAAGTGCGCTTGTAAGACCGCTGCGCAAATACGGTGTGACAGAAATTATTGCAACGACCGCCATTTTATTCTCTAGGGTGTTAGAATAAAAAATATATATAATGTTTGGGGGTTCTAGTTAGAGGGAAAGAGATGGGATATATCTATAATGTTTGGGGGTTCTAATTAGAGGGAAAGAGATGGGAAAGAGATGGCAGTGAAAACACAGGGGAAGCTCCATTAGTCTTGTCATGCCAACAGCCAGCACAAGATGGCTCCATACCTCAGAAGGAAGCATAGGCCTGCAGAAGGCCGCAAAGCCGCGGCCTCAATTACCATCCGGCATGGCCCGATGCGATTGCATAGCGGGGTAGGTGGGGGCGCAGTGAGACACAGGATGGGGTATTCTGTGTCTCCGTGCGCCCCCACCTCCCCCGCCGCCCGATCGCGTTCAGCCGCCCTGGTCGGTAATTGAGGCTGCGGCTTTGTGGCCTTCTGCAGGCCTATGCTTCCCCAGGTGCCAGGTCGTTAATTCTAGTCGCAATTGCGACCTGGTGCCCGGATTTTGTCGAGCCCTGATATTCCATATCACCTCGTTGGTTTAAAAAAAAGGTATCCTGCATTATTTATAGGAGCTACTAATGTATGATGTTGTCTTGGTATGCTTGTGCAGCAGAGCGCAGAATGGTAGAGGGAGAATCAGCACAATGAGCCAATCAGTTGTGCTGCAGCGAACATGTGCTAACAAGTAGCATGCTGACAGGAGGAGAGAACAGAGTGATAGAGAGATGAACTCATCAGTATGTTGCTGTTCTTTCACTGTCCTATCACAAAGTGGATGAGACATAATCATTACAGTGGAGAAAGTCAGGGCAGGAGGCTGACTGTGTGAAATCTCAAGAATACATAGGCAGTAATACAATTTTTTTGCACAGAGCTCAACTTTAATTTCTTCCCCTTAATGGATTATGTCCGGTTCCAACAGGGAAAGCAGAAATCCCCAAGGTGGTTGGAAGCAAGCAAAAAGGCCGCCTTGGTGCTTCTTGAGTCCCCAAGAGACATAAGAAATCAGGGGATGAATCCAGCCACCAGACTCTTGTATAAGTGAAATGTCATCAGTGGAGGGCTCACCCTTTAAATATTTTAGCTGTGCAGCATCTGATGTCTTACTAAACTTGTCCTGAAGTGACTTGGCCTGGCCTGTGTGCAGGACTCCAGGCTTGCTGTGTTTACTCAGTACACTCAGCTCAGTAGACCAACCCAATTACATGAACATTCACAGCGAACTTTAACACAGTGCAGCTACCTGGCTATACTGCGCTTTTCACTTCCGTCATTCACTCAGAACTCAGGAGTCTATGGAAGTGGAAGAGCTCATTAGAGTAAAAATTATTTCTATCAATCAGGCAGTGTGATTTCAATTTTGTAATTGTACTAAGTTAACTAGTGATTCCATTTTTTTTATTAATTTATTGGATTGTCTTTGTAATTTGTCGAAATTTGTTAAAGCAGAGGTCCGGCTTTAAACATTTTTTTTTTAAAAGTCAGCAGCTACAAACACTGTAGCTGCTGACTTTTAATAAGCACACTTACCTGTCTAGGTTGCCCGCGATGTCGGCCACCCGAGGTCCTGGCGCCGCCATCCTCACTAAGGGTAACAGGCAGTAAAGCCTTACAGGTTCACTGCCCGTTTCCTACTGTGCATGCACGAGTTACGTGGCTATTTGTGAATGGGAACACCATCCTGTGTATCCCAGAAGGCAGCGCGCCTCCATTTCCCAGGAGGGTTCACGTGGAGGAGAACACAGAAACTCACCGTGGAAGAGGAAGAGGCAGATTAAAGGGTTTGTAAAGGAAAACATTTTTTTATCTTAATAGCTTCCTTTACCTTAACCTCCCTGGCGGTATTATTATTTCAGATTTTAGGTGCTGAAAGCGGTACCATTATTTGCAAGGGAATTTGGCGTTTTATACTGTAGGCTTGTAATTCTTAGGAATAACTCACTTAAATCTGACCAAACAAGAGTCTAATAGGCATCCCGGGTATGTCATTTAAAAAAAACTAAATTATAAATTATAATATAATAATTAATTATAAATAATTATAACAAATAATAATATAATTATAATAAAAATTATTCAATAATGTAATCAACTCAAAATCACTGAAATTTGCTCAGTTGCAGAATTGTCGCTGTCATTATTATTTTTTTATGACGAATTTCCCCACAAATCGCTATCGCTCAATTCTGCAAGTGATTCTAATTTATTATCGCTGTTTTCTAGCTGCTCTAAAACCATTTTTTACATAAAGGGACACTTTTGGTTGCTATGGGCAATCTACAGTTTGCAGGGAGAAAGAACAGTTTATATTATATAAAAGGACATGTAGGGCACTGGGCAGACCACTAGGGACATGGGGGGTGTGTATTTTTTACATACAGTACTGTAATCTATAAGATTACAGTATACTGTATGTATAGTGTTTGTTTACCTTTTTGAATATGGCGCCGTTCTCCGCCCCCGTGCGTTGTAACGTCGCAGGGAGCGGAGATCGGTGGCACACAGAGGCACTGTGTGAATCGAGCGAGGACCCGCTCGCTCACACAGCGCGGATGCATTGCTGAATCCAGGGACAAGGTAAGTAAACCTTGCCTGTGGATTCTGTGAGGCGAGCCCGAGTCTGACTCGGGGTTACCGATCACAGCACAAAAATGTAACCCCGAGTCAGACTCGGGAATACTGCCAGGGGGGTTAATGCAGTGATGTTTTCATGTCCTCATTGTTAGTTTTTGCTCTCAAATTGCTGTAATTCTTCTCTGATTTCCACACTTCCTGGTTGTCTGTTTCCTGATAACCACAGTACTGGGAGCTTTCTCTCTGTGGTCACTAATCAAGGAGGTGTGATTACTGTGTGTCTAAAACCCCTCAGAACCAATCCGTTTCGTTTTCCAAACCATCACTGCCCTGTATTGGCTCTGCAGCTCTGTACAGCAGAGAAGCAGGAAACATGCAAAAACAAAACTAGAAACTGCAGGTACATTATATTATTGTTTTTTTTCTATATTTAATCATTTCTAAAAGGAATCAGTTAACTATTATGTCCCTATACCCTGTAAACAGTCATTTCAGCAAAAAAAAATTTTTTTTATTTACAACTCCTTTGAGACGATCTGCCTAGTAACAGCATTTTCTGGTAAGTATATACATTTCTTTTATTTTTTTTAATTTACACCTTTTTAGCCATTTTTTTATTTTTTTGGCTGGACCTCCACTTTAATAAAAATATATTCAACCTTAAATTAATTTCATGGAATATTTGTATATGTGGTAATAGTTTAAAGAGGTTGTTAATGCTTAAAAAACAACAAAAGCATAACATTATGTTTCACAATATAAAAAAAAATAAAAAAAATTGGGCAAACTTTACTGTTGTCTTATTTTTGAATTAAAAAAGTGTATTTTTCCCCCAAAAAAGTGCTCTTGTAAAACCGCTGCACAAATACGGTGTGACAGAAAGTATTGCAACGACTGCCATTTTATTCTCTAGGGTGTTAGAATAAAAAATATGTATAATGTTTGTGGGCTCTAGTTAGAGGGAGGGAGATGGCAGTGAAAAACACATTAGAATTGCTGTTTTACTTGTCATTCTAATGGCCACCACAAGATGGAGCCAGATCACAGAAGGAAGCTTAGGCCTGCAGAAGGCCGCAAAGCCGCGGCCTCAATTACCAGCCGGCGTGGGCCCGCCATGATCGCGCAGCAGGGGAGTTGGGGGCGCACAGAGACACAGGATGGGGTATCATGTGTCTCCGTGAGCCTCCACCTCCCCCGGCTGGAAATTGAGGCCGCGGCTTTGCTGCCTTCTGCAGGCCTAAGCTTCCTCGGGCACCAGGTCGCTATTTCTTGTTGCAATTGCGCCCGGATTTTGTCGAGCCCTGCCTTATAGTCAGCGCTGTATCCTAGCCTAGGCCAACAAGGCCCAGGCCTAGGGCAGCACTTTGCAGGGGGGCAGCACAGAAAGTGTCCCCGCCGACATGTGCTACACTGCAAGTGTAGTGCCAGTTTTATGGGCCAGCAGGGCCGCTATCAGGGGGGTAAAGGCATTTTTTTGCATTACACATGCAAGGGACCCAATGCTCCCCAGGCCCCTTACAGGCCTGGCCGGCCCCCCTCCTATTTTTTTTTTGCATTACACAAGTAATGCTCCCCAGGGCCCCCTCCCCCGCTTATTATCTTGCGTCAGGAGAGAAGAGAATACACTGTTTTTTTCGTCAGCACCCCCCCTGGTTTTCTGCTCCAGGGGGGCCCTGCCTAAAGATGTGTAAGGGGCCCCAACATTTGTGATGGCTGCCCTCTGGGCCGGACTGGGCTGAGAGGCAAATTAGTCAAGCATCCCTATAAAGCAGCCGCACTGCCCCTGTCAGTTTATTTTTTACCATCCTTGTCCAATTGCAGAGATTTCACCTCACTTCCTGCCCCATAGCTAAACAGGAAGTGAGAAGAAATCCCTGCAAATTAAAGCAATCCATCGCCCCCCCCCCCCCCAGGCCCATAGAACTAGTGCCCCACTCAAAAAATAGGCGGGTCTAGGGTTTAGGGTGGGACTTAAACAGAAAAGGGTGTGGCCTTGACAGGAAGGGGTGGGTCATATTTAAATTAGGAGGTGCACAAGTTTAATCAGGCCTAGGGCAGCACAAAACCTAAATACACCTCTGCTTATAGTGTATATAACCCTTGCAGTGCGGGGGCAATCCCATTAGAAGAAAGGATTTTTCCTTTCTCCGTACATAGGCTTCAATCAGTCGCTTTGTCTAAAACACGGTTATTTTTTTTTTTTTTTGGTAGATGGGGAAAACTAAATCCAACTGTTAATTTTTTTTACATCTTTCTGTGGCTCTGTTGGTAAGATATCTGTGCTTGTGTTCCCGTGGCTGCACATTTGCTTTGTCCATTGGATTAAAAGACAGGCACTCCAAGATGGACAGGGACCCCGGCAGTCTTTAAAGAGGAACTGCATTCTGCTCACATCATTTGTAATTAAAATCATCTTTGCCATTCTGAAGCTTCCCTCCAACCACTTTGCATATTATTTTATATACTGTGATTCTGTACTTGCCAAATATGCTTCAGAAATCTCCCTCCACTGAGTCTGGCTGCATCCATTTTAACTGTGGGCTGCCTGATCACTTCCTGGAGGCATACCTCCAGATCTGCAGCTCTCATTGGCCCTCTTATGACTCACCCCCCCTCCCTTCCTGGCAAACTCTCACAAAAGTGAGAGAGAGAGAGCTGTGCATGATGCCATAAGCCTAGGCAAGACAAGAAAAAGAAATTAAGCTGTATACGGTATTTACTGGCAGAATTTGTTTTACTATCCAAAGTTAAAACAACAAGGGCAGAAGATTTAATAGGTGGAAAGTTGAAAAAATTACTGAAGTTTTGCTTTAATTATGGCAGGGAGACCTCAACGCATATTAGAAGCTGACTTTGGTGGAAATCTGTCTTGTAAAAGTAGCACAAGGGAACAACAACAAAGGATAGTCATCTCAAGTTGGCAACAATTTGCTTGACTTGTTTTACATTGTATCATTTCAAAGCGCTGGGAGTCAAGATTTCGACTTAAGTTGTCAGTGTGTCGTTTTTGTTTGTTCCCGTCTCTTCCAGCTGCTGCCTGGCACAGAAACTCAGTGTCTGGCAGTGCCTAGTCATAGATAGGAATATGACAATCATACACTATCACATGTGCTTGGCATCAGGTTACCCATCGGCGTTAGGGAAAGGATATTTTTAGAGGGCGCTTAGGCTACAGCTGCTGCTTCTACTGACCGCTGCGGTACACTGAGCTTTCTGTACAGAGTATCTGAAACTTTCATTACACTTTGGCACGATTACGTTTTCTCAGGCTATAAAACACTCTCAGCACTAAACGCGCTTCTGCAAAAGGCGGCTGAAATTATACAGAGCGGCATCTCACTTCATAAACACACAGCCCTGAAGGGGTCAGACACAGTGACCACGTCTCTTTAAAGAGGAACTGCAGTCTGCACACATCATTTGTAATAAAAACATCTTTGCCATTCTGAAGCTTCCCTTCAACCACTTTGCTTATTATTTTATATATACTGTGATTCTGTACTTAGAAAATATGCTGCGAAAATCTCCCTCCACTAAGATTGGCTGCATCCATTTTAACTGTGGGCAGCTGAAGCTGCTGCATGTTTACTTCCTGGATTTACACAGACACACCTCCAGCTCTGCAGCTCTCTTTGGCCCTCTTATGACTCACCCCTTCCTTCCTGGAAAACTTTTAGAAGAGTGAGAGAGAGAGCTGTACATGATGTCATAAGCCTAGGCTAATGACCAGACAAGAAACAGGAAGTGGGCTGTATACGGTATTTACTGGACAAGAAAAAAACAAAGTTTTACTATCCAAAGTTAAAACAACAAAGACGGAAGATTTAATAGATGGAAAAATGAAAAAATTACTGAACGTCCACTTTAATTATAATTAACCCCTTCGTGCATAAGGGTATAACAAATCGAAATGCGTAAGTTAAATGTTGCAATTTCGACATGTGTTGGTAAAATCGTACATATCATCACATCTACGTTGTGTATCCAGGTTGATTATAACTTCTTTTTTTCAGGACAAACTGGCCTTTCATTTTGGTAGTAAATAGGTTTGGTAACCTCCTGTTTTTTTTTGTTTTTGTTTTTGTTTTTTATTATCAAAGCAAAACTGGCCCAAAATAGTAAAAAAAAAAAAAAAAAAAAAATGTTTTTTAAATTTAGCTGTATATTTCTTGGTAATACTATAATCTACCACCAAAGAACAACCCCAAATAAATTCTCCTGCTCCTGATGATCGCAACAATACCACATATGTGTATGTTATTTGTTGTTTGTACCCATAGTACAGCCCAGAAGCAATAGTGCACATTTTGCTATTTCCTTTTATTTGTTCAAGCTAATAAAACACACCGACACTAACTGACACTGACTCTAATTAAAAAGAAGAAAAATCTTGCCCAAAATAAACTGACCCTGACCTTTACTTGACCCAAACACTTCCCCTGGCCGTCACCTAGATCAAACCTTGGTATTCTATTGGATCCAGGTATTTTACTTTTTTATACATATATATATATATATATATATATATATATATATATATATATATATATATATATATATTCATTTATTGAAAAAAAATTACAAACACAATTTTTTTTTCTTTCTGCAAGGAAAGAGAAAGATCCATTTTATCTTTTCTCTTCATTCACAGAAAGAAAAAGAAAAACACAGGTGGGCTTCACAGTGACTGATCACTGTGGTAGCACTGATTTTGGTTGAAGAAGCATGGCACCATTATTGTTTATAATTTAGCCGATCACAGGTTGCCACAGCGATCAGGTGACCCGGAATCAGGAGATCCAGGTCTCATTTGTTAGTACGGGGCTCTCGGTAACACACCGGTCTCTGTGGTGGGAGCGCACCAGTATATTCATCAACTAAATTAATATTATTTTAGTCTACTAAAATATAACTAAAAGTAAAACAATTTAGATGACTATAATAAACGACTAAAACTAAAATGGCATTTAAGTAAAAAAACTATGACTAAAACCAGCCACCGTCATTATACTGCAGCAGGTCGGCTCATTCCCACAATCACTCTAGCTGTACGTTGGTCCGTTTTACAGCTGAAGCAGGTGCGCGCCTGCTACACGGCAGGGGGAGATGATGCCTGTGGCTGATCGTCGCTCCACGGAGAGCCAGAATGGGAATCTGTCAATGTAAACAGACAGATCGCCATTCTGACGGGAGTAGAGAGAGATCGTCTATACCTAGTGATCAGGAACAGCGATCTCTCTCCTCCTCTAGTCAGTCCCCTCTCCCCACAGTTAGAAACACCTCCCAGGAAACACATTTAACCCCTTGATCACCACTTGTGTTACCCCCTTCCCTGCCAGTGTCATGTATACAGTAATCGGTGCATTTTTTATAGCACTTATCGCACTTATCAGTGGTCCCAAAAAAGTGTCCGATCTGTACGCTGCAATGTCCCAGTCACAGTACCACTAAAATTCTCTGACCACCACCAATACTAGTTAAAAAAAATAATAATAACAATGACATAAATCTATTCATTTCAATGGCCAGAATAAATTATTATTCTGGCCAATATTACCACTTCAATACTGGTCATTTTCACCCCTTCCTGCCCAATTTTCAGCTTTCAGCACTGTCACGCTTTGAATGACAATTGCGCGGTCGTGCGACATGGCTTCCAAACAAAATTGATGTTCTTTTTTTCCCCACAAATAGAGTTTTCTTTTGGTGGTATTTAATCATCTCTGCGGTTTTTATTTTTTTGTTATAAACAAAAAAAGATTGACAATTTTGAAAAAAAAAAACACAATATTTTTTCCTTTTTGCTATAATAAATATCCAATTTTTTTCTCAGTTTAGGCTGATCGTATATTGATTGGTTTGCGCAAAAGTTATAGCGCCTACAAAATAGGGGATAGATTTATAAATATTTTTTTTTTTACTAGTAATGGCGGCTATCTGAATTTTTTGTCAGGACTGCAATATTTCGGTGGACAGTTCGGACACTTTTGACACTATTTTTGGACCATTCACATTTATACAGCGAACAGTGCTATAAATATGCACTGATAACTGTATAAATGTGAATGGCAGGGAAGGGGTTAACACGAGGGGTGATCAAGGGGTTAAATTTGTTCCCTTGGGCAGTGTTTCTCAACTCCAGTCCTCAAGGCGCCCCAACAGGTCATGTTTTCAGGATTTCCCTCAGATGAAACGGCTGTGGTAAATAAAAAGGCAGTGAAACTGATCAAATCACCTGTGCAAAATAATGGAAAGCCTGAAAACATGACCTGTTGGGGCGCCTTGAGGACTGGAGTTGAGAAACACTGCCCTAGGGAGTGATTCTAACTGTGGGGGAGGGGACTGACTGGGCGAGGTGACCGACCAGTATCCCTATGTACAAGGGACACACCATCGGTCTCCTCTCCCTGACAAGATGTAGAGCTCTGTGTTTATACACAGAGATCCACGTCCCTGGCTATCACGGGTACCTGGCGGACATCGCGGCCACCAGGCACGCCCATCGGTGGACTCGCCCTCAGCGGCCGGGAGGCAGAGCCACCTAGTGGACAACATATCTCAATAGGCGGGACGTGAAGTGGTTAAATAAATAAACGTTGAATATGCCTGAATGTGTCTAAATGCGTTTGAAAACTGCGGCTTAGGCCCCTTTCACACTCGGGCATTTTTCGAGCGAAGCCTCATCTGCAATCCCAATGTGATGGTAAAGCACTGCTAAGATCCTGACGTTTTAGGGCGTTTTTGCAGTGCCTCAGTGTGAAAGGGTAAGGCATTTTTACAGCACTTTTAATTCATTTCAATGGAGAGGGGCATTTTTGGAGCGTTTTTATTCAGCGCCCAAAAGCTGTTTCAATGATTCTGCTTGCAGGACTTTTCTTAACGCCCCGCCAGTGCAACGCCTCAGTGTGAAACGGTACAGCGTTTTTACAGCGCTTTCAATTCATTTCAATGGAGAGGGCGGTTTTTGGAGCGTTTTTTTCAGCGCCCAAAAGCTGCTCCAAAGATGCTGCTTGCAGGACTCAGTGTGAAAGGGTCCATTGAGATGCATGGAGAGAGTTTTATGAGCGTTTTAATAGCTATATTTTTAACGATAAAACACTGTAAAAACGCTTCAGTGTGAAAGGTGCTTTTTTAATGTCGATTTATGCTGTCAGAAGAAACAGCATTTACCATAAACCAGTGTCCATGAGGCCTTATAAAACAGAATATTCCCCCAACGTTACCTATTTTCTCAGGACGTATTACCAGACCTCCAAAGCCGTGTTACAAGGCTACGAACGCGCATTTTCGGCGAGGCACTTGTAATGTAGAGAGCTTTTATAGTGTCTGCAGTGATAGTTCCCATTCTGCTTTTCTCTTTGCTGATAATACATTTGTGCAGAATGTCCCTGAGAAGGTAAGAAAATGAAGAGCGATCATCATCCTGTTCATTCTTACTATCACAAAGTAATGACTTTTCTGCATAGCGCGTTATAATAAAAAAATAAAGCACAAATTGGACATTTAAAAGAAAGCACTTTGATTTCTTTTGCTGGCCTATAAATATATGGTGTGACCAGAAGGCACCGGAGTAGAATAAATGAATATTTTATCCACATTGATCTACCTGTTAAATACGGCCCACTCTTTGCAAATTTCAGGTTTTTCTGTGCGATTATTGCAAACTTGGGATTAAACACCTTCCCACCATAGGAGGATTTATGAAACGTGTAGTAAAAATGTTTGATGCAATGTTCCTTGGGTGAGTGCTTTCACTACATTATGACTGCAGTATACATTTCTAAGTGGGCTTTCTGATTTAATGAGGAACAGCACAGCCCCTGCCTGGAGACCAGAAATTCTGGAAGTGCTGTGACATTTAGAAGAAAAGAATTAACTTTTCTTTTTTTTTTTTTTTTTTTCTGACGGAATTACCAATGGGTTTTTATTTCTGCAGTAATGCCCGCCCGAGCAGAAAATACGGTCGCAGTGATGATTTCAAATTGGCTGCAGCTTAAACTAATTGGTCAAGGTGCCTTTGAGCTTATACGATGAAAAGAGATTTGATTTTATTTCGGCAAAGTTATACCTATCTGGGCTGAGTCGGAGTCGCACACCTGTGTGTTATGGGATGGGCAAACTTTGATTGGCTGTCCATTTAGAAGGATCTCAATGAAGTTACTCTTCAGGAAACAGAGACATGGTCCGCCAGGTGTAGCACGGGGGCTAAGTGATAAATACTTCCATCTGGTAGCGCTAAGGTTGTGGGTTCAAATACCAAGGTGGCATTTGAACGTGCTACCCTAGCAGTGTTGCCACCCTACCAGATTGAAATTTACTAGCACGGCACTAGAGCTGCACGATTAATCGTTATCGCAATCTTTTTCCATTGCAATTCTTGATACAGGGTTTCACAATCTTTGACATGAAAAGAATTTTCTCTCTGCACTTTGGTATGCAAAGAATTTCCTGTCTGCTGTCAGCCAAAAGTCAGTCTGGGCAGCCTGCCAAGTTTTGAAAACATTGTATCTCTTCAAAGGAATAAACTTCTTCTGTATGTAAATTACGAATTTTTAGGCTGCATTCACACCTAGGCGTTTTAACGCCTGAAGCGCGACGCTACAATACGCCGGAGGGATGAAATAACATTATTGTCTATGGTGACTGTTCACATCTTAACGCCGAAACGCCGGTCGCGTGAAGCTCAAACAAGTCCCGGACCTTTTTTTGTTGTGCGTATTGGGCGGTTTGGGCGTATTTTAGCGTTTCCATTTCCCATAGAAAGTAGTGGAAACGCTCGATTCAAGTGACTTGCACGACAACGAGCGTTTGCTACGGGCGTTTTGTCGCTCTAATCAATAGAACTTTTCACCCAGGCAGAAGATAAAAAAAAATCTACCAACATAGCAACAAGTGATGAAAAGATGATAATTTTTCCTATTGGCTAAAATAAAAAACGTCGAAGTACAAAAACGTCGGACGACGCTGTATGCAAACGCGCAAATAAGCTTGAATACGCGCGACAAAACGCCGGCAAAAAACGCCCGAAAAAATGACCGAACGACCGACGCTCAGGTGTGAATGCAGCCTTAACCACTTAAACACCAAAACTTTTTCTGACAGCTCTTTTCGAGTTAAAATCATTATTTTTTTTTGCTAGAAAATTACTTAGAACCCCCAAAGATGATATAACTTTTTAGTAAAGACCCTAGAGAATAAAATGGGGGTTGTTGCAATATTTTATGTTGCACTGTATTTGCGCAGCAGTCTTTTTAAATGCATTTTTTTTGGAAAAAATTACTTTATTAAATAATAATAATAAAAAAAAAAACTAGCCAGTAAAGTTAGCCCATTTTTTTTTTTTTTTGGTATAAATGTAAAAGATTTTACGCCATGAGAATCGTTGGAGAATCGTGATCTTCATTCTAAGCAAAAAAATCGTGATTCTCATTTTGGCCAGAATCGTGCAGCTCTACAAGACACCCAAAATTTACTGGCACAGCCACGTTTTTACTGGCAATTCACAAAAGTTACTGAATTACAATTTTAGGTGCAGATTTCAGTATTTAGGCTACAAACAAGTACGCTAGGCAAATAGCAATGTGATTTAACCCCCGGACCATATTGCTGGTCAAAGACCAGGCTACTTTTTGCGATTCGGCACTGCGTCGCTTTTAATGACAATTGCGCGGTCGTGCGACGTGTCTCCCAAACAAAATTGGCGTCCTTTTTTTTCCACAAATAGAGCTTTCTTCTGGTGGTATTTGATCACTTCTGCGGTTTTTAGTTTTTGCGCTATAAACAAAAATAGAGCGTCAATTTTGAAAAAAATGAATATATTTTTTACTTTTGCTGTAATAAATATTCCCCAAAAACATGTAAAAAAACATATTTTTTCCTCAGTTTAGGCCGATACGTATTCGTCTAAATATTTTTATTGTAAAAAAAAAATTGCAATAAGCGTTTATTTATTGGTTTGCGCAAAAGTATAGCGTTTACAAAATAGGGGGTTGTTTTATGGCATTTTTCTTAATATTTTTTTTTACTAGTAATGGCGGTGATCAGCTATTTTTTTCGGTACTGCGACATTATGGTGGATACAACGGACAGTTTTGACACATTTTTTGAGACCAGTGGCATTTTTATAGTGATCAGTGCTATAAAAATGCATTGATTACTATAAAAATGCCACTGGCAGTGAAGGGGTTAACACTAGGGAGCGAGGAAGGGGTTAATCATGTTCCCTGGGTGTGTTCTAACTTAAGGGGGGGTGCACTGACATGGGAAAATGACAGATCGCTGTTCATACATTCTCATTTCCCCCCTGACAGGATCGGGAGCTGTGTGTTTACCGGTTCTCGCTCTGTAACAAGCGATCGCGGGTGCCCCTATTGGCTGCTGGGAGAGGTGACGTATAGCTACGTGCTCTCGCCCAGCAGAGCCGACCTGCCGCCGTATAACGGCTGGTCGGCAAGCAGTTAAGGTAGATATTAATGTAAAAAAACATATTTTTGTTATTTTTGATATAATACGGGCAAATTATTTAGTCACATGACCCCCTGCCTCCATCCCCCTCTGCCACCAACACCCCCTGCCTCCACCCCCCTCTGCCACCAACACCCCCTGCCTTCACCCCCTCTGTGGTGCCACAATCTCCCCCTGCCTCCAATCTCCCCCAGGCCCCCTGCCTCCAATCATCCCCTACCTCCATCGTCTCCTGCCTCCATCCCCCTCTGCAGTGCCACCAACAACCCCTGGCTCCATCCCCCACCCTCTGCGATGCCACCATCCCCCTCTGCGGTGCCTCCAATCACCCCCTGCCTCCAATCACCCCCTGCCACTAACACCCCCTGCCTCCAGTCTCCCCCTGCCTCCATTGCCCCCTGCCTCCATCCCCCTCTGCGGTGCCAGCACAGCCACCATCATCCTTTGCCTCCAATCTCCATGCGCAGTTCCAAGCCAAAGCGATCTCGGCTATTTTTACTGGCACATTTCTGCAACTACGGACATTTATGAACGTGGGGGGGGGCAGTTTTTACGAACTGTCAGTAAAAATACGGACGGTTGGCAACACTGAACCCTAGTGCTAATCACTTACTCCACTGTGATATTTAAACCCACAACCCTAGTGCTACCAGACAGAAGTGATAATCACTTAGCCACTGAGCTACACCTGTTTGCTGAAGAGTAACATCATTACTTTTGGCACTACCTGCATGGAGATTTTGATATCAGTGAGCCTGTGTGTTTTTCCTCCCACACTTTACTGGTAGGTAAATTGGCCCTGGTATGTGTATGATTAATAAATGATTATGCGGCACTCCCTTTCACCGTTCTATGTGACTGTACGGCAGGGGTGCCCAAACTTTTGAAGAGCAAGGGCCACTTAAGCGACTTGGTAACCGGTCGTGGGCCACAATGAGCAGAGTGGGAGGATGGCAACCCACTCGGCTCTATAGAGCCCACTCTACTCTTAGCACACCGAACTCGCAAGTAATAACAGAAGTCAATGGCTCAGTGCAGGTAACCCACGGGTACACTTCTCTGCACCTGCGTATCAGTTTGAAAGCAGCCCAGTAACCACTGCAGAACAGATATGCCCATATATATATATATATATATATATATATATATACACTGTGATTTTAGTAATAAACTTACCTTTAATAACAGAATTCTATTCTATTTTATTCCATCCCAGAGCAGGAGGTCGCGGGCTACATCAGAGGGCTCCACGGGCCACTGGTTGGGCACCCCTGCTAAATGGTATATACATCACTTTATATAAAATCAATACGTTAAAAAAAAAAAGAAATAAAAGAAAAATAGCACCCTGCAATCACATTAAGCCTGGGTTCACGCTAATGCGAATTTACAGCGGGTTTGATGCGTTTAGGAACACACAGATTCGCAGGTCATGTAAAAAGAATAGTATTCCATGACTTTGGTTCACATCTATGCATTGCGAATTTGGTGCAAGAAAAAAAAAAGGGTATTGTGCAAATTCCTATGGTGCAGTGCGAATTTTATCTTCATAGGCTTCAATTGAACTTGCAGTAAACTCGCAGCACGCAGTTCACATCTCTGCAAATTGTTCACTGTCTGCCTCCTGAAAATTGCGGTAAATTCGCACTTGTCTACCTCAAAATGCTAGGCAAATTTGTACCTCACCCAAGACAAATAAAACAGATCAAATTCGCAGTACATCGTATCGCAGTAGTGTGAACCCAGGCAGAATCACCAAAAAAACATCCGCGATGTGATAAAAGTCCATAAATGTCAATGGCTATAATATTAATAAAATCAAGTCCCAAAGTGAGGTATCCACATTGACTCCTCCACTCCGCGCATAAATAATATTATGTGTCCCCACTAGAGATGAGCCGAACACCCCCTGTTCGGTTCGCACCAGAACCTTCAAATGGACCAGCTGTTTGCGCGAACATTTAGAACCCCATTGACGTCTATGGGACTCGAACTTTCAAATTCAAAAGTGCTCATTTTAAAGCCTAATATGCAAGTTATTGTCCTAAAACAGGTTTGAGAACCCGGATCTTGCCCCAGGGAACATGTATCAATGGAAAAAATGCTGGGTGTCTATAGTGTCTATAGAAGTGGCACGTGTGGCACAGACAGTACACACCACGTAGCTTTGGGTGCACACTGCAGAGGACACAGGCAGTACACCTAATGAGAATACTGCAGCTAGCACAATCACCTGCCTGCCAGTAAATTAGGAAGAGCGGATCTAGCTAAACTATACAGTGTATAAATATATATACAACACCTGGGATGCATTTATATCCTCTACACACTGTAACTTTAACTGACTAGCCTGCCTGCCTGCCTGCCTGCCTGCTCTATCTACCTGCAAAAAATTACACACTCTCTCTCTGTCTGTTTTCTCTCTCTTAATTATCGCAATACATTACACAAGGCCGACCTGCAGGTGGCCTTTTATAGTGTGGGGCGTGTACTAAACCCCCTGAGACATAATTTGCCAAAGCCACCCTGGCTTTGGCCAATTATGGCTCTCCGTTTTTTAGCAAGCTGTGATTGGCCAAGCATGCGGGTCATAGTGCATGCTTGGCCAATCATCAGCCAACAATGCACTGCGATGCTGCAGTAAATTATGGGCTGTGACACGCCACTCGAATTTGGCGCGAACGGCCCAAAACGTTCGTAATTCAACGAACGATTGATCATACGATGTTCGAGTCGAACATGAGTTTGACTCGAATACGAAGCTCATCCCTAGTCCCCACCATCATGCGGATGTAAGCCCAACACCTTCACTGTGCTCACCTTAAAGTCATTGTAAAGTCTCATTTTTTTTGTTAAAAATACCAAACATGTTACACTTACCTGCTCTATGCAGTTGGTTTTCCACAGAGCAGCACTGATCCTCCTCTTCTCGGGTCCCTTTTTGACTCTCATTGCCCCTCCCTCCTGTTGAGTGCCCCCACAGCAAACAGCTTGCAATGGGGGTACCCGAGCCGAGCCACAGCTCCCTGTGTCCTGGAATGGATAATGCTCGTAATCCAAGGTTCCACTGTATATGATAATGGGTTAAAGTGGATGTAAAAGAAAAGTTGCTTGAATGTTTCCTTTGATAGGGAGATGCAATTCTTTCTTTACCTGAACCTCACAAAACAGCTTTGCATGCCATACAACAAGCACAAGTCACTGCATTCCACAAGGGATAATGTAAAAACAATGGCCCAGATTCATAAAGCAATTACGCCTGTCTAACTGGTGTTAGACAGGAGTAATTTCAAATTTTGCGCGCCGTATCACTAGTTTGAATCCTCAAACCATGATACGGCAGCTTCGGGCTTCGATCCGAGAGGCTTATGTCTTCGTAAGCCTTTGGATCTACGCTGCGATATTTTTGCGGCCGCTGGGAGGAGTTCGCGTCGTTTTGATGCGTCGGGATATGCAAATGTGTTTTTACGGCGATCCACGAAGATACGAGCGGTCTTCGCAATCGCTTACGTCTGGTTTTTTTTACGTACTGTTAGACCAGCTTTTTGCTGGTCTAACGGTGCATAGCCCATGTTAAGTATGGCCGTCGTTCCCGCGTCAAATTTAATTTTTTTTTTTTTGCGTAACTCGTTCGGGAATAGAAATGTCCGTAAACGACGCTACTCAAACAACGAATGACGTAACAACGTGATTTCGCGCAATGCACGGCGGGAAATTTGCGAACAGAGCATGCGCAGTTCGATCGCCGCGGGAACGCGCCTATTTTAAATCCTTCACGCCCCCTACTCGTCTAGATGGATTGCGACGGGAGAAATACACTACGCCACCGTCGTTTACTGGACAAAATCTACCTGGATTCCACGTAGAGCCAGGTAAAAAACGGCGGCGTAGTGTATTTCTGATACGCTACGAGAATCCAATTCTCTCTGAATCTGGGCCAATGTTTGTAGCCTAACATAGACAGACTCATGTTGCAACCAGAAGCAGCTTTGTACTAAATGATGTCACTGACATTTACATCAAATTCACTACCTAATGTAATTACATGTGACTAGCCACTGACATTTGCCATGTCACTGATGGAAAGCCAAGTAAAAGCCAAGATTTTTCTTAAAACAAGTCACATGGTAATGCGGAGCGACTCACGTATGGACCTTTAGTGACTAAAACTACTTCTCATTAAGCTCTTCTATATAATCTGTTGTAGATGAAGCAGTTACAGTCATGAGAAAAAACATTCATCACTAACAGGGGTGCCTGCAATGATCAGTTTTATTTATTTATGTAAAAACCTTTATCCCAAAAGGAGAAAAACAGTACTTTCTTATAAAGTGTTAGCTGGATTTCAGCTTCGATTTGTTAATGTCACTAAACCTAGTAATATTAAAATAGTTCATCTGCCCCCCACAGTGCCTGCAGTTTATAAATCTTCTTTTTACATTAAAATACTGCCACAATTTACCTTTTTGGCTGATCTGTATACCACAGTCACATGATAAACTGCAGGGTCTGCTTCGCTCAGGTAGGAGGAGATTTCCACTATAGCCTGTGTCCTCATGCTAGTTAGGCAGATCATCCATGAATCAAGATATGACATCCCACCCACCCTCTGTGTTCTTTTTTAGTTACTGGGCATGGAGGAGGAGGGAGGGGCTGGGCTGTCATTTGGGATCTGTAAAAATGCCCATGTGTGATATCAATATCATGTGATCTGAAAAGCTCAACTCAAACAGAGAATGTTCTCTCCAGCAATAGAGACCAAACTGAGCATGTGCAGCAGTACTGCTGCCCTTACTGTGTATTATATGGCTTTGCCAAGATAGACCCTGCAGGAGGGGGAGGATCTGTCCATACAGGATCAAAGAGCTCTTTTATACAATGCAGAGGATTAACCCCTTAAACCACAGTTCCACCTATTTAAAAGTCAGCAGCTACAAAAAGTATAGCTGCTGACTTTTAATAATCAGACACTTATCTGTTCCACGATCCAGCAGTGCGGGCGAACAAAGACCTGCTCCTCTCTTCCTCCTCTCGGCGGCATCGGCATTGTAACTGTGAGCTTCTGGCTGTGGCTTTACAGCCGGGCACGCACTGCGCATGCTCGAGCCATGCTGTGAATGGCTGGGCAATCTTCTGTGACATGTCCCAGTAGATTGCAGGGAGAGAGAGGTGAACTTCCTTCCAGCGCCACGGAACCCCTGTAGTGGGAGCTGGAACCCTCTAAAAAGCGGGTATCCCCCCCCCCCATTTTTGGGTGGAACTCCACTTTAAGTTCCACAGTGAGTATAACAAGCATGCTATTCTACAGACAGATTTTACTGTTGTGGGTTTAGTAACGCTTTATATCTGCTAGTCCACCTAACACTCACCTCCCACCAGTCTGACAATGCTACAGTCCAAAGTGCTCCTTCATCCAGAGTGGGGTCACTCTAATACAGGAGGTGTGTTACTGGTCAGATCACCAGGTGAAAACAGAGGGGAAAGAGCCTACCAAAAAAAATTATAATACAGCCACCACATCCATGAATGCACTATACTACATTTTTTTGCTGTTGGGTTTAATACAGCTGCAACCATAAGGGCTGGTTCACACCACACTTTCTGTGTTTCTGCATGCACATTTTTTTTTATATGTTTTGCTGCATTTTTTTATGCCTTTGAAATAGCGCCAACAGTTTGGGCAGTTTTTTTTTTTTTTAACAAAAGAGGGAGAGAGCTTGTGAGAGAGGGACAAATTATACAAAAGTTAATAACTGTGAGGAATGAGCTGATGGGGAAAGTAAAGTTTAGGGGGGATTATCGAAAAATGGGGAAATGATCAGAAATCAGTTTAAAAACCAACTGCTGTACCAAATGTGACCAGCAGAGGTCTTTAAGCAGATTCTCTATAATGTAATATTCTGCTCATTCTTTCAGAGGTATGCATGTATATGAGTGTGTGCATGTATACATATACTGTGTTTATATATATATACACACATATATGTATATATGTATATATATATATATATATATATATATATATATATATATATATATATATATATATACACACACACACACATCTATTGCATATATATTGTGTGTGTATATATGTATGTGTATATATATATATATATATATATATATATATATATATATATATATATATATATATATATATATATATACTGTGTATGCATTAAATCAATCTGATTTTCATCAAGCAGCAGGATCTTAATGGCTTACTGTAGATGTTTAATAATCTGTATATTGTTAATAAAAATATAACAATGCTGGTAAATTGCCTGTTTGCAGACAAAGTTTTGGATAAATCAGAGAAAAGAGAGACGATTTAGGCAGAGCAGTGTGGGGTCGTTCCTGCAGCGGCAAGGTTGGAGGAGTCTTTTTGCTCTCCCCAAAATTGACATATAGTGACAGAGAAGAGAATGTAGCATTGTGTACCTGTCACTTTGGCTGCCATGACTTGTGAAGAGATGGAATGCCACAAGTCCAGCTGCTGATTTCCTCCTCTGGGGCCTGCCACTGAACTGTTCCAAGTGATGCCTTCCGCTCTGCTATGGAGCCTTTCACAGTCTACAACTCCTGCCTGTAAAACCCAGTGATCTGTGTGTGCCTTTGTTTCTTTATAAAGACAAAGAAGAAAACATCAAACCAAGTATTTTCATGCACATGCACTATATGTGTGTGCAATTTATACATAAAGTTGCATTAGGATTGTAATATATTGCAGCTTAACAATCCTTAAATGTAGTGGCTGCATCAGTTTTTTTTATGCTCAAATCGAGTAAAGAGTCAACAAACAAAGGAGGGCAGCACCTTTATAGCGCAGTAAATGTGATCACAGATCGCTTTTAAGTGGAGTTCCACCCAAAAAAGGGAACTTCCACTTTTCGCAATCCTTCCCCCCTCTGGTGTCACATTTGGCACTTCTCAGGGGGGAGGAGGGAGCAGATACCTGTGTAATTTGCTCCCACTTCCCCGCATAGGTCACCAAAGCGACCTACGCCACGTCCGGCGCCTACTTCGTTCCCCCCCGCTGTCTTCTGGGAGACACACAGGTCCCAAGAGACAGCAGGGACCAGTGGGATTGCGCAGCGCGACTCGCGCATTTGCAGTAGTGAACAAGGAAGTGAGGCTGCAAGGCTTTATTTCCTGATTCCCTTACCGAAGATGGCGGCGCCTCCACCCGAAAGCCGAGGGACAGATCGGCATCGGGTGCCGACATTGCGGGTGCCCAGGACAGGTAAATGTCCTAATATTTAAAGTCAGCAGCTGCAGTATTTGTAGCTGCTGACTTTAATATTTTTTTTTTCAGCCAAGCTTTAAAGGGGTCGTAAAGGTTTGTTTTTTATTTTCTAAATAGGTTCCTTTAACCAATTCCCTACGGCCGACTATATGCGGCCGCAGGGTGGTTCTAAATCTCCGGGCCGCCGTGTTTTCACGGCAGCCCCTTTCTTTGTTCCCAGCGCGCGCTCCAGAGCGCGCAGCGGGGAACTTGTGTACTGGCCGTGTCCCTTGGACACAGCCAATCACAGATCGCCGCGAACGGCCAATCAGAGTGGCCGTTTGCGATGCGATCTGTGCGGCGAATGAGAGATGATCTCATATGTAAACATATGAGATCATTTCTCATTGCCGGCTCTCACAATGACAGCGTCCTGTCTGTGTTCCTAGTACATAGTGACACAGATCGGTCACCCCCCAGTCACCCCCCTCCCCCCACAGTTAGAACACAATGCAGGATACACATTAACCCCTTTCTCACCCCCTAGTGTTAACCCCTTCCCTGCCAGTCACATTTATACAGTAATTGGTGCATATTTATAGCACTGATTGCAGTATAAATGTGAATGGTGCCAAAAATGTGTCAAAAGTGTCCGATGTGTCCGCCATGATGTCGCAGTCGCAATAAAAATCGCAGATCGCCGCCATTACTAGTAAAAAAATAAATAATAAAAAATAACAATTCTGTCCCTTATTTTGTAGGCGCTATAACTTTTGCGCAAACCAGTCGCTTATTGCGATTTTTTTTTTTTTACCAAAAATATGTAGAAGAATACGTATCGGCCTAAACTGATTTATTTTTTTTTTTAAATTGGGCTATTTTGTATAGCAAAAATTAAAAAATACTGTATTTTTTTTCAAAATTGTCGTCCTTTTTTGTTTATAGCGCAAAAAATAAAAACCGCAGAGGTGACCAAATACCACCAAAAGAAAGCTCTATTTGTGGGGAAAAAAGGACACCAATTTTGTTTGGGAGCCACGTTGCACGACCGCGCAATTGTCAGTTAAAGCGATGCAGTGCCGCAAGCTGAAATTTCACCTGGTCAGGAATGGGGTATACATGCCCAGTAAGGAAGTGGTTAAGCTGGTGCATTGTTGATTCACTTACCTTTTCCTTCGATTTCCCTTTCTAAATGTTTTTTTTCTTTGTTTTCTTTGTCTGAATTTCTCACTTCCTCCTCAGTAGGCTGTTCTGTCCAACTAACCCCCAGCCTGAATGGCTCGCATGATGGGGGCAAGCTTAATGAGGAGGAACAGGAAGTGAGAAATTCAGACAAAGAAAAAAAAACATTTAGAAGGGAAATCGTAGGAAAAGGTAAGTGAACCAACAATGCACTAGCTTAAAGGAACCTATTTAGAAAATAAAAAACAAACCTTTACAACCCCTTTAAGGTTTATTTTATGCTAGTGACAGACCTTGCTGCTCCTTTGAAAAGTGGGTCACTTTTCAGAGGCATTTGACAGAAGGCAATATGTTACATCCTCGCCGCTGGTTTTAACCTTGTAAAGCCCTCACCACCTCTGCAGCTGCATGCATGGTATGCAGTGGCAAGATGGTTATGGCATGGCTACATTCACAGGTTTTGTCCAGTGGCGATACTGCCCCCCAAAATTGCCAACTGCACATGTATATGAGCCCTTACAGAAAAGCATCTGCACTGCACTGGTTTCTGTAATGTTGAAATCCCAGACCCATGTCCAGACGAAGTTCTGGAGCCATCATTATGGGGCTGGAGGAAGTAATCAATGGACTACAAGTATGGCAACCTTGCCAAACTTGTGCTTAATTAAGATCTGTATGTTCCCCTGCCACAGTGGAAGATGGGACTTGTAGTCTTTCCATTCACAGACACCAATAAATGGACAGTGCAGCTGTGTGGGCAAAACATGGTTTATGACACACAGTACATTATCATAGTAAATGTTATCCATTAACCACTTCCGGACCGCCGCACGCCAATATACGTCGGCAATTTGAAGGAGGATTTCCTTGTTATGGCAGCAGCTAGCTGCCATAATCCAGGTATCCTCTTCTTCAGTAGGCGGTCCGGTTTCCAATAATAGTGGTCTCTGCGGTGGATTCGCAGCGAGTTCAATTCTATCAGCGGCGGTAGAGGGCCCCCCTTTCCACCCACAGTCTTTTTGACCCTGGATCTCGTATTTAAGGGATCCGAGGTCAAAAGGAATATTTATGTTCCTTGTAATAGGAATAAAAGCTACAGATGTTATTTAAAAAAATAAAATAAAAGAACAGTGTAAAAATAAAAGGTAAAATAAATAAGGAAAAAAAAAATGTTTTTTAACCCCTTCCATACAGGGCATTTTCACCCCCTTCCTGCCCAGACCAATTTTTAGTTTTCAGCGCTGTTGCACTTTGAATGACAATTGCGCGGTCAGGCAATACTGTACCCAAATTAAATCATTATGTTTTTTTCCCCACACAAATAGAGCTTTCGTTTGGTGGTATTTGATCATCTCTGCGGTTTTTATTTTTTGCGCTATAAACAAAAGAAGAGCGACAATTTAAAAAAAAACACAATATTTTTTCCTTATTATTTAATACATCTCACAATATTTTTTTTAAAAAAAACTTTTTTTCCCCTCAGTTTAGACCGATACGTATTTTACGTATTTTTGGTAAAAAAAAAACGCAATAATCGTATATTGATTGGTTTGCGCAAAAGTTATAGCGTCTACAAAATAGGTGATAGATTTATGGCATTTTTATTTAATTTTTTTTACTAGTAATGGCGGGGATCTGCGTTTTTTTTTTGTGACCGTGACGTTGCGGCGGACATATCGGACACTTTTGACACATTTTTGGGACCGTTCACATTTACACAGCGATTATTGCTATTGGCAGGGAAGGGGTTAACACTAGGGGGCGCTGAAGGGGTTAAAATGTGTCCTAAAAGTATGTTCTAACTGTAGGGGGAGGGGGACTCACAGGGGGAGGAGATCGATGTGTGTTCCTCTGTACTGGGAACACACATCAGTCTCCTCACCGCTGACAGGAGGTGGATCTGTGTGTTTACACACACAGATCCACACTCCTGCCGTGATTTCCGGAAATCGCGGGTGCCCGGCGGCAATCACGGCCGTCGGGCACGCGCGCGGGATCGTGGGTGGTGCCGCGGGCGCGCGCGCGCCCGCCCTAGAACGCCGTGAAGACAGGACGTTGTGCAACGTCCTGTCTCATCGGCAAGGGGATCACCATGACGTGATTCCCCTATAGGCCGGTATGGAAGTGGTTAAACGTGCCTCGTCTCGCTCATACGCAAGCAGCGCCCTTATATGAAAACGCTGTTCAAACCACACATGTGAGATATCACCGCAATTGATAGAGCAAGAGCATTAATTCTTGTCCTAGACCTCCTCTGTAACACAAAATATGCAATCTGTAGAATTTTTTAAATGTCGCCTATGGAGATGTTTGTTTCCATTCCACGAGTGGGCGTAATTTTGAAGCGTGACATGGTGGGTATCAATTTACTTGGCGTAACATCATCTTTCACAATATAAAAGAAAATGGGCTAACTTTACTGTTATCTAAAAAAATAAAATAAAAAAAGTGTATTATTTTAAAAAAAAAGTGCGCTTGTATGACTGCTGCGCAAATACAGTGTGACAGAAAGTATTGCAACAACCTCCATTTTATTCTCTGTTGTGTTAGAAAAAAAGTATAATTTTTGGGGGTTCTAAGTAATTTTCTAGCAAGATTTTATTTTTTTTACTTGTAGACAACAAATCTCAGAAAGAGGCTTGGTCCTTAAGTGGTGTTAAAGAGCTAGGGCCAGGTTCTCAAAAGAATTACGCGGTGTATCTACAGATACACCGGCGTAATTCGAATATCCCGCCGGCGTATCATTGTTTTGTATTCACAAAACAAGATACGCCGGAATTACGCTAGGATCTGACTGGCGTAAGTCACTTATACTGTCGGATCCTAAATGCAATAATACGCCGGCCACTAGGTGGCGTTTACGTTGTTTTCTGCACTGAATATGCAAATGAGCCGATACGCCGATTCCCAAAAGTTTTTGCGCCGGGTCGACGTAGTTTACGTAGGTTGCGTAAGGTTACCCCTGCTATATGAGGGGTAACCTTGCGTAGGTCCGCCGTAAGCCATATTAAGTATGGCTGTCGGGACAGCGTTGTGTTTTTCCGTCGTTTGCGTAACTCGTCGCGAATAGGCCTATACGTTAATTACGTTGCCGTCGTAATCGCTGTATTTGCGGCGTACGACGAAGCATGCGCAGTGGCCTACGTTTAAGGCCGGCGCATTCGCAGTTCGTTCGGCACGGGGGCGCGCTTAATTTAAATACAGCACGCCCCCCCTCCTTCCCTATTTAAATTATGCGGCCTTACGCTGTCCCCTTTACGCAACGCCGACGCAAATTATGGAGCAAGTGCTTTGAGAATACAGCACTTGCCCGTAAAAACTGAGTAGGTGTAGCGTAAATGGGATACACTACGCGGGAAATACGCGTTTTTTTAAGAATCTGGCCCTTAGTCTGCATTCACACCTGAGCGTTTTGTCTAGGGTTGTCCCGATGCCTCTTTTTTAGGACCGAGTACAAGTACCGATACTTTTTTTCATGTACTCGCCGATACCGAATACCGATACTTTTTTTTAAATGCAGCCACGTGTCCCCAAATGCAGCCTTGTGTCCCCAAATGCAGCCTTGTCCCTTAATTCAGCCATGTCCCTAAATTCAGCAGCCATGTCCCTAAATTCAGCAGCCATGTCCCTAATGCAGCAGCCATGTCCCTAATGCAGCAGCCAATGTCCCTAATGCAGCAGCCAATGTCCCTAATGCAGCAGCCAATGTCCCTCAATTCCCTCAATTCAGCAGCCATCTCTCTAATGCAGCCTTGTGTCCCCTAAGACAAAGCCAAGTCCCCCCCCCCCTCCTCCTGCCGCTGCCGAGTCCCGACATCGGCGTCGGACGGGTGATCTGTCAATCAAAGTGCCCGGGCAAGGGGGAGGGGCCATACATGTCGGCGCGGCGGGAGAACACAGCTATTCAAATGACAGCTGTTGTGTTCCTCCGGCGAATAGTAAGTAGATGTCGGGACTCGGCAGCGGCGGGAGGAGGGGTGGGGGGGCGGCCGCAGCAGCTCTCCTCTCCCCCATACGAGGACTGCTTTGATCGGCGCTCTGATCCCTCTCCACCCCCTCTCCACCCGCACTCCACCCCCTAACCACCCGCACTCGGGGAAAAAAAATAAATAAAAAAGTATTCTATTTAGGCATCGGGAGTATTTGCGCGAGTACAAGTACTAGCGCAAATACTCGGCATCGGTTTCCGATACCGATACTAGTATCGGTATCGGGACAACCCTAGTTTTGTCGCCTGAAGTGCGACGCTCAAAAACGCTAGAGGGGAAAAAAAACATTATTCTCTATGGAGATGGTTCACATCTCCACTGCAAAACGCCGAACGCTGAACGCCTGAAGCTCAAACAAGTCCCGGACCCTTTTTTGTCACGCCAATCGGACGGCTTGGGCATTTTACATTGGTGACAATGACCTGTACAAAATCGCCGCGTTTTGTCACGGTAAAAAAACGGTGCAATTTGTCGCGAGAAAACGCGGTAAAAAACGATGTAAATCCCCTACGCTTAGGTATGAATGCAGCCTTAGATCTAATTGAATTGATAGTAAAGTTGTGTCTATGCTTGAAGTGCCATCGTTCACTTGCAGTGCTAGAAGTGTTACGTATTTAGTGATACCTCACATCTCTCCTATTTAACAACATTGTAACATCAGCAATTAGAGCAATTAGTATGTACAACAGCGAGGCAGACAGCACATCCTGCGAAAATAGTCTCACGCAGCGTCTGTGATTCAACCTCTTGTTAAGTTAGAAGGTTTACAATAAACAGAGATATTCAACCGTGTTTATTTTATTTTTTTATCAATAATAGTTTTATTTAGAAGGTTTCAGTACACTCATACAAATAAGATCATTCACATAAATGACATCTAATGGAGTGGTCTATACTCTCCATGACAGCTTTCACCTTTGCATCCGACCTATTATGTACCCTCTCATAGGGCAGCTGGAAGATCGCGCTAAGGTGCAGCTATATACATCTGTTAAATGCAAGATGCAAGGATAGGGAGAAAAAAAACAAAAAAAAAACAACACGTGAGTGCATCAACCTTGTTTTGAACCATCTAGAAGCACCGTGATTTCACGGGTGTAGATAAGAATAGGAGAGAAGAAATAGGAACAAGGAGAAGGGGGGAGGGGTGAGGGAGGGAGGAGGGGAAGAAGGGGGGGATGGGAAGGGAAGTCATCCGTGTGGCCCACGTACTTGCTCACGATATCTCCTCCCGACGGTGCCAAAGCTCCCAGATCTCGTTGTGGGCCTCCAATCTGTCTGTCATCCTGGCTGTCATCCTCTCCATTAGTTCCACATCTTTGATCCTAGTATATAGGGCCTCGGGGGGGGGAGGGGCGGAGCGCTTCCAATGTAGTGCTACCAGACAGCGCGCTGCTGTGAGGATATGTCTGGTCAGTTTCCTGTAGGGTGCCGGGAGATTCGGTGGGGATAATCCTAATAGGTAAACTTTCGGGGTCAAGGGGAGCGTCTGATCCAGAAGTCTGTCCAATAATTGCTGGACGGAGTTCCAGAAAGGGACAATCATCGGGCAACTCCAGTAAACATGGAGAAGCGTTCCCTTGTCCTGTTGACAACGCCAGCAGCGGTCTGAAGTGGTCGGGTAAATGGCGTGAAGAACGTCAGGTGTCATATACCAGTAGTAAAGGATTTTATATATGTTCTCCTTGTATAACGTGCAGATCGAGCTTTTCGCTGCTTGGGACCAGATCACCCGCCATTGTTCCATGGATATCTCCTCGCCTAGGGCCTTATCCCACTTAAGCATGTATGCGTGTTTGCCCATAGTTTCTACAGGCCAGGCGTTCAATATTTTATATATGTTAGAGATCAAGCCCTTCTGCGCCATGCCCGCCAATATCAGCTTCTCAAAAGCTGTTGGGGGGGAAAACTGCAGGTTTGGGGCGAAGGTCAGCGCATAGTGGCGAATCTGGAGATATCCATAGAACTCCTGGCGCGGCAGATCATGTTTGGTCTGGATGTCCGCAAATGTACGCAGTTTACGAGTCAGGGGATCCACTAGATCCTTGAAGTGGAAAAGGTTACGGGCCGTCCACGGGGCTGACATTCTGTGGGTGAGGCTATCAGGGATTTTGGGGTTGCTGGCAAAGGAGGTCAGAAGGGAGCTGTCGGAGGTTAGTTTATGTTGGCGTATTAGCTTGCGCCATGTACGCCTAAGCTGGATCCGTGTTTATTTTATAGTGATGAGTGTGTCAGTGTATAAAATGAATATGGTTTGAAAAAAAAAAAAAAGTCCACATAAAAAAAAAAACGTTCCTCGGTACATTAGTGGACCCTCCTCCCCCTTATATAAAACTCTTATCATTATTGCCATATAAAATAATACTAGCACACCTGTGCTCTGCTCTGTACTATAACTCTATGAATGGAACCCAGCCGCTGCTAATAGGCAGGGCTGCTGTTAGAAATCACGGGGGCCCCATACAGCCTACCTGACAGGGCCCTCCTTTCCCGGGTTTACCGTGGATATAGATTTATCAGTCCCTTTCTGTGCAGCCTTAGCAGCATAGAATAATGAATAGGAAACACTCTAGACTTCCTGCAGAAGCATAGTAAACACAGTTTACTATGCTTCAGTAAATGGACACAGAAGTGATTTGTACTGATAACTCACTGTGTTCATTCAGGAAAGAAAGCAGCCAGTAAATTACATATTTATTGTCCCCTGACCCCACTTTCTATCTTGAATCATCTCCATTTGTGCCTGTAGTAGTTGCCAGCAGGAGAGGGGGGAAGCCAGAAGTGCTGGAGGGGAAAGGGCCAAATGGGGGGGGGGGGAGCAGATGGAAGGGGCTCATGTGCTAGGACCAATACACTTGCAGTGCAGCCGGAAGAGAGGAAGAGAAGTTGTCAGCGCTGCAGGTGGAGGTGGATAAGGAACAGTGGCTGTAATAATTTAGTACAGCCAGCCCTCCTGCTCAGCAGGTGTCTGGGTCCCCCTTTTGAACTGATGGTGCCCAGGCAGAGTACAAGAGGGCTGTACTGCCTTATCAGCAGCCCTGCTAATAGGAGTACCCCCTGCACATCTAAACAATATAAAAAATAATCAGCACTCCCTATATGTGCCTTTAAAACGTACTGTATAACAACTTTAATCCAAGCCGTATACAGTATATCTATGTGAATCACATATAGGGCCAGATTCAGGTAGAGTTAGGCTGGAGTATCTGTGATACTCCAGCCTAACTGTCACTTTGAGCCGGCGTTTTTGTTTTCTGTAACCAGAAAACAAGAAACGCCGGGTTGGAGTTCCTCGTATCGGAACTTCAATTTTAAAAATGGCGCGCGGGGCGTTCCCGCTGATTAACGCCGAGAATATGTTAATCAGCGGGAATCGGAAATTCACGATCGTATTCGGGCCCGACGCAGTGACTTTCCGATGTTTCCGTAAGAGATACGCGGCGTAAAGATAAAGCAGCCCCCTAGTGGAGTATCCTATGTTAAGTATGGCCGTCGTCATCGCGTCGCAAAAAAAAAAAAATTGTTTGCGTAAAACGTCCGTGAATGGGAATTGACGTCATTGACGTTCCCTGAAAGAATTTGGAGCATGCGCACTGACAGTCGACGCATGCGCAGTACGTTCGCCGCGGGATCGCGCATAGTTAACATAATACACGCCCCCTACCCGCCCAATTTGAATTCCGCCGGCTCATTTTCTCTACGCCGCCGCAACTTTAGGAGCAAGTGCTTTGTGAATAACAGTAGTTGCTCCCAAAGTTACGGCGGAGTAACGTAAATGAGAAACGTTACTCCAAAGTAAAGAAGCGCCCATCTACCTGAATCTGGCCCATAATATGTACATATGAACCATATAAGTAGACCCTAATTCTTCTGATTATTGTTGAACACTTTATTTTACAATAATTAATATGATTAATTAATTTTTCTAAATTATTAATTAATATGATTGTAAAGGTTTTTTTTTTTGTTTCTTTTTTACATAGCAAACATGTCATAGTCACTTGCTCCATACAAAGTTATTGCATAGAGCGGCCCTGAACCTCCTCTTCTGGGGTCCCCCCGCTGGCGTTGTCTGCTCATCCTCTTCTCCTTGTGCCCCCATAGCAAACATTTCTCACAGGAGCAGATGTGCAGGCTTGATCCCGATCAAAGATGTGGGCGTCTATTGACACGCACAGTGCATCTCCACCCTACCCCCTGCTTTCTCCTTGCAGGATTTCACTGACAGCAGCACAAGCTAATGGCTTCCTCTGTTACTGAATCAACTGCGAGAAGAGAGAGAGAGGCTTACAGTGGGTGAGGAGAGGACATATTGCTTCTGAGTCACAGGTATCTCTGAAAAGCAATCCACTGCAGTTCGTTTTCAGAGGGGCAGTGAACACCACCATATGTCTTCATTACACTCTTATCTTCAGTCTGTGCTGCATAAACAATTAAATCCCAGTGGATCCAGCGTGATCACGTGTGGACTGTTTGATCCTGTCTTCTTAGATCATCCCCTTCTTCCACAGGCCCCAATCCATCTCCTGATAAAACAGAGCCTTGGGGACACTCTGCACATGCTCAGTTTGGTGTGTATTGCTAGAGAGTTATTTTGTTTTCTTGGGAGATTGCAGGTGATCAGCACATGGCCAATCAGCACTGTCCAGACAGAGGGTCAGGGGTCATGCAGCCTCTAAGGACAGTCAGAGGGGAATGAAATCTCCTCCTACAAACTTTAACCAGACACTGATAGAAGTCACAAGACTGCTATATACTGCTGATGAGAAAAGGTATTTAGCAGTTTATATTTACTAAAATAATTGCATTTCCATGCCTTGTGTACTGTGGGAGACCAGATATAGTGAATGCAGGGTCCTGGGTTTGGTAACACTTTAAGAAAAAAAAATAGAAACATTTTTTTTTTTGCAATTTAATGAAAGGAGGGGGAGCAATATTATATAAACTAGAAAAATAGGAAAGTCCCGCTTTTAATTAAAAAGTACACTTGTTAATAAATCTTTTTCTTTGGATTAGAATGAATTGTCCTTATAGATGTGCATGCAGAGCTGAACGCACCTGTGATTTTTAGACCTCGTGCACCCAATACGCCTGTTTGAGCATCTTCTTTTCCCGAAGTTTTTTTTTAAATGTATTTGCGCATATTTGTATGCATATGCATTGGCGCATTTTCGCGTAAATTTATTCTCACGTTATTCTTCTGTGGATTGTAAATAATGGCTATAATGGAATTTGAGCGCACTTACGCACATTTGCAGGTATATAGGAGTAGTTTCCTGACCAAAAATGCAGATCTTTAATTTTTTTTTTTTTTACTGAAGAATACATAGCGCTTGTTTATGTTTACGCACTTGTGTGCATAGGTATATTACAATGAAAAGGCTTTTATTTTAGCTCAGTAAAAATTTAAAAGAGCTGTACTGAGCTTTTTCAAACTGCAGTTACAAGAGGTCTTATACACACGATCACTTTTTGTGATGAAAAAAAACGACATTTAAAAAAACGTAATTTAAAATGATCGTGTGTGGGCAAAACGTTGTTTTATGTCTTCAAAAAAACGACCAAAAATTTTTTTCGAACATGCTTGAATTTTTTGTGTCGTTTTTCAAAATGTCATTTTTTGTGTCATAAAAAGTGATCGTGTGTGGGCAAAACAATGTTTAAAACGACAGGCCAGATTCACAGAGCCCTTACTCCGGTCTATCTCGCGTTAGACCGGAGTACTTCCAAATCACGCACGTCGTTTCATTAGTCTGAATCCTCAAACCATGAAACGACGGCTTCGGGCTTCAATCCGACTGGCTTACGTGTTCGTACGCCTTCGGATCTACGTTGCAATAAATTTGCGGCCGCTGGGTGTAGTTCCCGTCGTTTTCCGTGTCGGGGTATGCAAATGAGCTTTTTCCGACGATCCACAAAGTTACGAGTGTCATTCGCAATCTCTTACGGCATCTGTAGTCATCTTTTTGCCGCGTAAAGTTATTCCAGCTTTTATCTGGTCTAATATTAGACAGCCCATGTTAAGTATGGCTGTCGTTCCCGCGTCAAATTTCAACGTTTGTTTTTATTTTTTACGTAAGTCGTCCGGGAATAGGAATGTACGTAAACGACGCTAATCAAACAAAAAATTACGTAACAATGTTATTTCGCGCAATGCACGGCGGGAAATTTCTGAACGGAGCATGCGCAGTTCGATCGCCGCGGGGACGTGCCTAATTTAAATGCTTCACGCCCCCTAAACGCGTATTTCGATTCCGCCGCGAGAAATAGACTACGCCGCCGTACCTTACGGGCCAAAATCTACATGAATTTGTCGTAGAGCAAGGTAAAATACGGCGGCGTAGTGTATCTCTGATACTCTGCGCCGATGTAATTGTATCTGAATCTGGCCCAACGTTTTTAAACTCGTGCATGCTCATAAGCAAGTTATGAGACGGAGCTTCACTGGAACAGAGTGCCGTCGAACGTGGTGTACGTAACCGCGCTTTGCTAGAGCTTTTTGGAAAAACGATGGTGTGTATGCAACGTCGTTTTGGAAAATGAAGTTTGAAAAACGTCGTTTTGTTTCGTGAGATAAAATGACGTTTTTTTTCATCACAAAAAGTGATCTTGTGTACGTGGCATAAGGCTCCAAGGAAGCAAAGGTCCACTTTAACTTTCTAACATTTCAGCTGAACATTTTCATGTAAACTTTGCCCTAGGCTAGTGTGTCTCTATAAATATAGAGAGCAGGTTGCAGAAGGTGTTAATAGTACATGTGAACTTCAAGACTCCGGGGTGGGGCATTTGACAGGATATTCTGTGAAGAGAGCCGATTGGCTGAGCCCTGGAGGGATACTTGGAAAAATGAAAATGGTTTGTTTTGGTATATGAATAACTGACCTTATACTTTCTAACGCAGGTTCAAGTTCAACCCCTCCCTGCCCCAAACCTTGGGTGGAAGGCGCAGCTAATCTTGGCAACCTTTTACACTGAATTGTAGAAGCTGTCATAGGTAGTGACTGCACACAAACAATGCAATGCCTATAGACAGAGCAAGAAAAGCAAGCACATTTCAGGCTGCTTCAACAGTGCCTAGATGAGATTAGCACAAGGCAATCTGTGTTTACCCTTCGTTATTTCATTTATCATGAGCAGGCAGATTTTCTTATGCCCAGTGTAACGGAATAATGGATGCTATTTACTTTTTCACTTTATTGGCCAATTTTTGATGATTAGGTATATTTTACATGCATTGTAAATGATCGGGGGTCAACCTGCGTGCCTTGCAGTACTGAAGTCTTGGTTTAAAATCTATCCACAGTTAAAGGGGTTGTAAAGGTTTGTTTTTTATTTTCTAAATTGGTTCCTTTAAGCTAGTGCATTGTTGGTTCACTTACCCTTTCCTTCGATTTCCCTTCTAAATGTTTTTTTCTTTTTCTCACTTCCTGTTCCTCCTCAGTAAGCTGTTCTGACTGATAACCCCCCGGCCAGAATGGCTCAGGGGATGGGGGCAAGCTTACTGAGGAGATACAGGAAGTAAGAAATTCAGACAAAGAAAAAAAGCATTTAGAAGGGAAATTGAAGGAAAGGGTAAGTGAACCAACAATGTACTAGCTTAAAGGAACCTGTTTAGAAAATAAAAAATGAACCTTTACAACCCCTTTAATATGGAGTTTGTAAGTACACCCCATTAGGCTCCAGGTACTGCTTATTATTAATGGTTCAAAAATATACTTGTAAATCAATTGAATTTTGCCTTGATTGGTCCTGGAGTGTCTGAGTGATATTCATACACCATCTTTATTTTGACTGACGGTATATTTTGCACTGCTTTTTTTAGTCTGAGCTGCCTTCGACATTGGACACTCAGTAAAGTTCTTGTGTACTTCCCTATGTTTCTTTCTTTCTTTCTTTCTTTCTTTCTTTCTTTCTTTCTTTCTTTCTTTCTTTCTATTAGATAGATAGACTTTATGTGGCCAGAGGTGCGGGGGCGCTGGTGTATGCAGTACTTTATGTGGCCAGAGGTGCGGGGGCGCTGGTGTATGCAGTACTTTATGTGGCCAGAGGTGCGGGGGTGCTGGTGGCTCCCAACACTTTCTGGAGAACTCAGAGATGCTCAGAGTGTCTCCAAGCATCTCCAAGTTCTCCACAAAGCGCTGGGAGCCACCAGTGCCCCCGGACCTTTGGCCGCATGCAATACTGCATACACCAGCAGCTTTACTACATGGATTGTACTGCTTGTATAGCAAGTCAGCGCTCGCATATCAAGTCAAAATGTAAAAAAAATTGTATACCGCATTACTCGTAATCCAAGGTATTACTTTATATATATATATATATATATATATATATATATACAGAGTTTGACAAATCCCGGGCACCAGGTCGCCATTGCGACTAGAATTAGCGACCTGGGGCGGCACAGCTGGGGTATCCCGTGTCTCCATGTGCCCCCACTGCGCCGGCCGGTAATTGAGGCCGCGGCTTTGCGGCCTTCTGCAGGCCTATGCTTCCTTCTGCGATCTGGTGCCATCTTGTGGGGGCCGTTGGTATGATGACAAGACAACCAGCAATGCTAATGGAGCTTCCCCTGTCTGTTTTCACTGCCATCTCCTTCCCTCTAATTAGAACCCCCAAACATTATATATATGTTTTTATTCTAACACCCTAGAGAATAAAATGGCGGTCGTTGCAATACTTTGTCGCACCGTATTTGCGCAGCGGTCTTACAAGCGCATTTTTGGGGAAACATTTTTTTGAATAAAAAAATAAGACACCAGTATATATATATATATATATATATATATATATATATATATATATATATATACTTTAAAATATATATATATATATATATATATGCTTTAAAAACTAGCCATGCACCACACATGTACTTTGTAACTTTAAACTAGTAGTGTTAAAGTGTTACTAAATCCACAACAGTGAAACCAGCCTGTATATGCAGTAAAGCATGCTTGTTATTCTCACTGTGAAACCAAAGGGGTTAACCCATCAGGATCACTGGCTTCACAGTGCATAGGATGCATTAAGGTGAAAAAACATTTACATTTACAACCCCTTTAATTTATTAATATTCAGTAGTTAACACCTTCTAAAAAAGTCATTTGTTGATTGGTAGCAAGTATAATAACGTTACATACGGTAATTTTTCTTAGGTTTGAGGGGGAAAGGTTCACTTTAGGGAAAATAGCTATATGATTTGGTACTACTAGTATTTAAATTATGTTATTCTAATAATATCTCTTTTTTTTTTTTTAAATATCTCTTTTTCTTGTGACAGACATTTTTATCCCCCCTCAGCATGTGTGAATGCAGCCGTGATATCAGTATTGCTGTAACCATTTGCATTTATATAGGGTGCGTTGAGTACGGCAAACGGTTGTGAGTTCCTTGCATTTCTGAAGGACCGCTCCAAGTGTGCTCCCCATCTGATTAATAGGTGACAGCTATGGGAAGAGAAATTATATTTGTTGGCGTGACCACATCAAGAATGGGGATTCTTGGAGTAAGGACGGTGGGAGGTCACAGTAGAGTGAGCCCTATAATAATCATCATTCTTTCTCATATTGTGCTGGTTTCAAAGATCCCTGTCACGGCCACCTAGACAGAGCTGGAATAATTGACATAAAGCACCGAAGCTGCAGTCTTCACACTTAAAAATATATAGAGGACTGCAGGAAAGATAACCAGCTGCAGGTGTTCTGTGTGTAAGACGACCATCTGTGGACCCATACTAATGCTCAACGCAACCACTTGTTTACAGGATAAATCTTTGTCGGCTAATTGTTTTACATATAATTTCTAACATGTTCATTGAGCTATTTCAGATGCTTTATGGAGTCTTCATGAGCAGCAAAATTTGCCAAGTACTTGATAAATTGCTGTATAGCATTGAGTGAGCTTAAAGTAATACTAAACAAGCACTGTTTAATTTATATTGTCCCCAGGGCTGGACTGGGACAAAAATGTGGCCCTGGACTTCATCCAGACCGGCCCAGGGCACAACAAATCAGGGTACAGTGCACATCAGGGCATGGGACAGAGCTCAGCACATCAGAGAACAGCACATCAGGGTACAGGGAATAACACATCAGGGTACAGGGAACAGCACATCAGGGCACGGGGCACATCAGGGCATGGGGCACATCAGGGCACGGGGCACATCAGGGAACATAGCACATCAGGGCACGGGGCACATCAGGGAACATAGCACATCAGGGCATGGGGCACATCAGGGAACATAGCACATCAGGGCACATGGCACATCAGGACACGGAGCACATAGCATATCAGGGCACATAGCACATTAGGGCACAGGGCACATTATGGTGCACATTGTTTACCAGCCAGCATTCAGAATAGCATAGGAAGCGTGTGTAATATGTTCTCTCTCCTGTCACGGCACTCACTCGGCTCCCCGGTGGCCCCTCCTCTCTACTCGTCCATCACAGATTATGTCACAAGCAAATGAAGATGGACCAGAAGAGAGGAGGGGCCGTCGGGGAGCAGCATGAGTGTCGTGACAGGAGAGAGAACATATTACACGTGCTTCCTGCGCTACTCTAAATCTCGATCTACCCGTCAGGCGCCAGCTGTCGGCGATTGACGGGTAGATCGCGGCGGACCTCCAACCGGCCCACTGAGCCATCGGCCCACCGGTAGTCCCGATTGCCAGTCCACACCTGATTGTCCCTTCTATTTCTGTATGTGGATAGTGGCACTGTAATTATTTTATAAAAAAACAATAACTTCTAAGTACACTTTTGCTAATCGATATACAGCTGTCACAGCTCTTTCCCAGTCTGTCTGCAAGGAAATATAAGCAGAAGAAGCTTCTAGTCCTCTGCTGCTGGTCACATGTTCAAAAGAAAGCCTTTGGTATACAGAGTAGAAATAAATAACTATTATCAATAAATTGTTATTAATTGTATTACAAAGATATATTTTAAATGAAAGTTTTGTTATTCTATGGATATAAAATGGTGTGGGCAGATTTCTGCCAGTCACAGGCTGTGTCACGCCCCTCAAGCCTGTGTTTTAGAATAAGAGGGAGGTGAAGCCTCCATTAATCTGCATGTAATATCTCACCCTCATTGTGTTTAGCTGGTTAGTAGGTATGGATAAACAAAAAAAAAAGTGTAGCGCTAAATATATGTGTCAAAATATGAAGAGACTCAATAACAAGTCGTGCTCAAAGTTCATAGTTGAGAAAATAAATAAAATATTAAAGTTCCAAAGTCTTAAATTTGAACAAAATAATTGTTGTAGACAAGATTGTAATGAGTTGCTAGTAGGTCCACCACCAAAGTGAAAAAAGGAGGGAGGCTTACCAAAGCAAGTGGACCCAAATAAGCTTATGTTATATGAGTCGTATAAGCTTAAGGGTGACGGTGTGCCAAACTTTAAAACCGGTTGGATGACAAACAAGAAGATGGAGTTCAGAGGGTATCCACTGTTGAACCCATACAGATTAGACAGTTGGGGGATGACAGCCAAGGTGGCCAAATGATGATCCTGGGCAATTTCCAAGTGGTCTAAAGGCTCAGATTTGTTAGGGAGGTGAAAAGGAAAGGACAAAGATGCATATAGTGTAATTATGTAAAGAAAATGTACTCAGCAGCAAATAATACAAAGTTTACACTCACATGTCCATAGAAAATACAGGCATAATGATGGTAGCAGTAGGGTCAGCGTGGAGTCCTGACGTGTTTCTATCTCTAGATCGTCATCTGGGGCGCTTTAGTAGGTATGGAGGAGGAATGAGGGATTGGGCTGTCGTTTACAACTGTGTACACTCCTACATGTGTGACTATATAGTCATATGGGCTGCCCAGATGTGATAGAGAGGAAATGCTTAGCATGGAAACTCACTGAAAACTGAGCATGTGCAGAGTTGCCACCACAGCTCTGCAACATCCCTATCTGAATTGGGGGCGTTAACAGAAGGTGGAGATAGAGAGCAGCAGGATCAACCATGTTTTTTCCAGAAAACAGAAAACAAATCTCTTTGACTTTGATCAGGTCTCCTATATAGTGACCCGGAAGCGACATCACAACGTCACTTCCGCTTAACTCCTTAGCCAATGGCACCAATTAAAAAAAATCCAAGGTATTTAAAAATGCGCTTGAAAGACCACTGCGCAAATACCGTGTGACATAAAATATTGCCGCAACCGCCATTTTATTCTCTGGGATCTTTGCTAAAAATATATTTTGTAGCAAAAAAAAAAATCAGGTTTTTACTTGTAAACAAGTGTCAGAAATAGACTTGTTCTTGAAGTGGTTAAAGCCATGTTTTTAACTATGTGTGTTTTTTTACTATGCTTCTTACTGCCTGCAGCAGTCTTCCATTGTGAATTATGTTTACTTTACCTTGCATCATACTGTAGCAAATTAGGCATAAATTCACTTCTCTTTACCTCATTTTACCGCTTTATAAGTCAGACCAAATATGACATTATTTTTTTTTCAGGTAACCAGTCAATGCAGTTGTTCCCCAACCCGGTAATAAAGAAAACATGGCCTTGGTGACCTGAGCTGAACACGACTTTGCTAATGAGCACACAGTACCGTTATATCAGAGCTCTAAAGACTAATGGTTTCCTTTTGTTATTGTTTCTATTGTATGGATCCAGTACAGATGTGGGGCCTGACTAAGGGCCTGACTAAGGATCAATAGTATAGTGGACTGTAAAACTTATTATAATATTCCTAGAGGTTGATTTAGTAAAGGAATAGAGAATGATCACATAACTAATTGAATGTTCGCTTAGTTTAGTAAATAAACTAAATCTGTGTTTGCTTCAATCACATATAAGGCAAAACTCTGCATTTTTTTTAGCCTAATTTTGAAATATTATTGCAACATTTCATTTAAAATGATTTTTTAATGCGACATTAACATTTTAATTGCTTGTTTTCACATATTTTTGTCATTGTATTAAATATACAGATTTATGGATTAACCACTAGAGGGAGCTCTATCTTTGACTCTGATTAATATTCTATGTTTTTTTTTTTACTTTTTTTTTTACCACTATTCAGTTACTATGTTAGCCACAAGGGGAATGAATTGTTTCTAATGAAGCATCTGACTATTTTAGGCTGTTTTACTAATGCTGGGTACATACCGTAAGTTTTTTTTGCTCAACCCAGTGGGCCTAACGAAAAAAAAAAACGTACAGGTGGCCGTACTAACACATCCGATACTAGTTCAGCGATCTCCCCGCTGAGCTATTGTGTTCTGATTGGCAACCAGTGCTAATCAGATGCTGGTTTTCAGTATGCTCGTTCCATGTACACATGGGCTGGAAGTGGCCAGTTCCTGCCAAACCAACAATTAATTTAAATTATATTTTAATTGCCTGTTTTCACATATTTTTGTCATTGTATTAAATATAGCTATTTATAGATTAACCACTAGAGGGAGCTAGAGGGAGCTCTATCTTTGACTGATTAATACTCTATTTTTTTTACCACTATTCAGTTACCATGTCAGCCACAAGGGGAGTGAATTGTTTCTAATGAAGCGTCTGAGGCCTCGTACACACGAGGGGATATGTCCGCTGAAAACGGTCCGATGGACCGTTTCAGCAGACATCTCCGCTCGTGTGTATGGGCTAGCGGACAGATTTCTCCACCCGACAGATTTCAAAGCATGCTTTGAAATCTATCCGGTGGGAATCTGTCCGCCCGACATGTCTGCTGGTTAGTACACTTACCAGCAGACATGTCGTCCCCCACCGCCGCCGCCGAATGGATTCGGCGCATGCGCGGAAGTGTTTAACTTCCTGGTGCGGTGACGTGGCGGTGACGTGGTGGCGTCAACGTCACCGCCGCGTCACCGCCACGTCACCGCGCCGTCCGGCGGCGGGGAATTTGATCCGATGGTGTGTACACGCCATCGGATCAAACTCCCGATCGGACATATCCGATGGAAATGGTCCGCGGACCGTTTTCATCGGATAAGTCCGATGGTGTGTACGAGGCCTGACTATTTCAGGCTGTTTTACTTATGCTGGGTAAATGGTAATTTCATAGAAGCCAGTCATGAGACCGGCTTCTGACTGGCGAAGAGATGTACACATGGGCCGAAAGTGGCCAGTTCCTGCCAAACCAACCCTTTTTGGCCGGTTTTTGGCCTGTGTTTACCCAGCTTAAAGGATTTGGAAGTTTTTACTCAATAAATTGTTGCTGTGCTATCTATTAGTGAAGAGGAGGGGGAGGACTTAAAGTGGAACTTCCCTTTTTGGGTGGAGTTCCACTTTAAGTAAATCTGCCTCATTGACTTTCATTATGAAAACAAGAAGTACAATTTTTACTTTTTGTAGCGATGCAAACCCTACATATGTAATAGACATATACACAATATTGTCAAAAGTATTGCGACACTTGCCTTTATTCGCACATGAACTTTAACCACTTCAGCCCCGGACCATATTGCTGTCCAAAGACCAGAGCACTTTTTGAGATTCGGCGCTGCGTCGCTTTAACTGACAATTGCGCGGTCGTGCGACGTGGCTCCCAAACAAAATTGGTGTCCTTTTTTTCCCACAAATAGAGCTTTCTTTTGGTGGTATTTGATCATCTCTGCGGTTTTTATTTTTTGCGCTATAAACAAAAACAGAGCGACTATTTTGAAAAAAATTCAATATTTTTTACTTTTTTCTATAATAAATATCCCCAAAAATATATAAAAAAAAATATTTTTTCCTCAGTTTAGGCCGATACGTATTCTTCTACATATTTTTCGTAAAAAAAATCGCAATTAGCGTTTATTGATTGGTTTGTGCAAAAGTTATAGCGTTTACAAAATAGGGGGTAGTTTTATGGCATTTTTATTATTATTATTTTTTTTACTAGTAATGGCGGCGATCAGCGTTTTTTTTCGGTACTGCGATATTATGGCGGACACTTCGGACACTTTTGACACATTTTTGGGACCATTGGCATTTTTTTAGCGATCAATGCTATAAAAATGCATTGGATTACTATAAAAATGCCATTGGCAGTGAAGGGGTTAACACTAGGGGGCGGGGAAGGGGTTAAGTGTGTTCCTATTTGTGTTCTAACTGTATGGGGGGGGGGGTGGCCTCACTAGGGGGAATCACTGATCTTCTGTTCATACATTGTATGAACAGAAAATCAGCGTTTCCCCCGCTGACAGGAGCGAGCGCTGTGTGTTTTCACACACAGCTCCCGTTCCCCGCTCTGTAACGAGCGATCGCGTGTGCCCGGCGGCGATCGCGCCCGCCGGGCACACGCACGGGACTCGGGGGCGAGCGGGGGGCGCGCGCGCGGGCCGCCGGCGGCGCGCACGCGCCCCCTAGTGGCCGCGAAAAGCGCGACGTAGAGCTACGGGCTCTCGCGCACCCGTGCCGACCTGCCGCCGTATAACTGCGGCGGCTGGTCGGCAAGTGGTTAATGGCATCCCAGTCTTAGTCCGTAGGGTTAAATATTGAGTTGCCCCACCCTGCAGCTATACCAGCTTCAACTCTTCTAGGAAGGTTTTCCACAAGGTTTAGGGGTGTGTTTATGGGAATGTTTGACCATTCTTCCAGAGGTGCATGTATGAGTTCAGTTCCTCCACTCCAAACTCGCTCATCCATGTCTTTATGGAGCTTACTTTGTGCATTGGTGCGCAGTCATTTTGGAACAGGAAGAGGCCATCCCTAACTGTTCCCACAAAGTTGGGAGCATGAAATTGTCCAAAATGTCTTGATATGCTGACGCCTTAATTTTTCCCTTTACTGAAACTAAGGGGCCAAGTCCAACCCCTGAAAAACAACCCCACACCATAATCCGTCCTCCACCAAATGATTTGGGGTGGAGGAACTTGACTGGCCTGCACCTCCACCTGATAGAACACCTTTGGGATGAATTGGAGCTGAGACTGAGAGCCAGGCCTTCTTGTCCAACATCAATGTCTGACCTGAAAAATGTGCTTCTGGAAGAATGATCAAACATTCCAATAGACACACTCCTAAACGTTGTGGACAGCCTTCCTAGAGGAGTTGAATCTGTTATAGCTGCAAAGGGTGTGCCAACTCAATATTGAACCCTTCGGACTAAGACTGTAATGCCATTAAAGTTCATGTGTGTGTAAAGGCAGGTGTTCCAAAACATTTGATAATATAGTGCATGTCTGCAACCATGTACACTCATAAGACATTGTATATTTTGAATCAAAGTTTTTGAATACTTAAATGTATGTGGATAACATTATTTGCAACAAGCTGATTTCTTTTACACATATGCGTAAGCAGTATTGTTGAGAAGATTATACATTCCTTTAAACAGCATTTCCACCATGCAAGGGTTCTTAGCATGTGGTATATAGAGCAAAGCTCATTAATTAGTGTGCCCATACATATTAAGAAAACTACAAGCAATGTCATAGTCATGAGCATCTTCATAGTGTTCAAGTCATGTAGGGATCTAAAGCGCAGCAACAGCAACCTTGCCCGAGCATCAAAACTGCCTATTATCGCACGCAGTGATTTTTCTTGTTTAAAAATCATATTGATTGTCAGTGAAGAAAAGAGCACAGGCCCCTCACTGTGAGTGAACTGTATTTGTGATAGGCAAAGTCTGTGAGAAAGTTGCAGGGAGTCATTTTTATATAGAACTGGCAGGTCAATCACCTCTCATTGTTGTAATGGAGAGAACTGCTGGTCCATGCCCTCTGGGGTGGTACTAGTACTGCCAGGAGCCTGCACATTGCTACCCAGCCCAGGAGGACGCTCAACAATGCAAATCGCACTGATGTGAACAGAACCTAATGATCATCAGAGGAATTAAAACAAAAGGGAATTTCCTTTGTAGGCGATTGGATGACCTCAATCAGTAAATTGTAATGGTGAATCAATCCCATTGTGTGATCCTACCAATAAAATAAAAAATTTGGTGATGTAATGTAGGATGTCATCATAATGCCAGACATCATTTCAGATTGTATTTCCAAAGGTGACTCCTCAATTTAAATAGGTAAACAAATAGGGGTGGGTACCATCATCCCTAATTTTGACAATGGAAAGAGGGAAGGAAATTGCCGGGGGCTACTCCAAAAACACTGCCCCACGTCACTTATAGTGTTTAGGACTATCTCAGGACCTAGGGATTAAGACAAGGTATTTATAAAAAAGTTTATTTATTAAGGCAAGAAGTGCGGTGGTGGTGAAGCGATGCTGTTTTTAGCATCACTTTATCGCTAATTTTGCGGTGCTATTCGGCTGCTAGTGGGGTGGTTTTACCCCAGCTAGCGGCCGAAAAAGGGTTAAAAACCACTGCAAAGCACCTCTGCAGAGGCGCTTTGCCAGCGGTATAGCCGCAGTGTCCCATTGCTTTCAATGGGTAGAAGTGGTGGAGTACCGGTATACACAACGCTCCTTCGCTCCTTCACCGCTCTAAAGACGTGGCTAGCAGGACCTTTTTTTCCATCCTGCCAATGCACCGCTCCAGTGTGAAAGCCCTCTGGGTTACAATCTTATAGTTACAGAATCAAAGGTAATTAAACACAATATTATATCAAACTAGCAATAGAAAAAAAGATTTTTGAAGTATTAAGGTCTGGCAGAACTCACCAATGGGAGCCCAGAAGGGACATCAAACGGCACATAGTAGAGGCACCCATCCCTTCTGGACTCCCATTGGTGAGTTCTGCCAGACCTTAATACTTCAAAAATATTTTTTCTATTGCTAGTTTGATATAATATTGTGTTTAATTACCTTTGATTCGGTAAGTCTCTATTGATCTATTTCTAGCACCTGCAGGTAAGCCTTAAAGGGTCACTAAAGGATTTTTTTAAAGCTAAATAGCTTCCTTTACCTTACTGCAGTCCTGGTTTCATGTCTTCATTGTTCGTTTTTGCTCTGATGTTGCTGTAATTCTGCTCTGTTCTGGACACTTCCTGGTTGTCTGTTTCCTGATGACCACAGTACTGGGAGATTCTAGTTTCGTTTTCCTTTAGTGACCCTTTAATCTAGGCTTACCTGTAGGTAAATGTGATTGTGCAAGGTGTACAACCACTTTAAAGGGCTGCTAGGAACACTGCTGTGTTTTTGGGTACCGAATCCATTTATTTTTAGTAGAAGTAAGTAAACTGACTATGTAGATTATGCTTTGAAGCCAAGTTTGAATATATTACATGAATATTATTTAATGAGCACCAAATATATAGCAGCAGTTAAGTAAGAGATACTTGCAATGTATTTCAAGCATCTTCGGCTTTCCTTCTCATGTTCCTTTTACCAGTTATTCAGCGAAACATGAAAACAAAAAGGAACAGCAGTCATATTAAGTAGGATTTGTTACTGTAAATATGTTCTGTTAAATAATTCAGCAAACTGCCCGGGTTCTATAAATACACAATGCTGACTTCATTTATAGAGCGCAGAAAGGTGCAGCCTTGGCGGCAACACAAGCACCTGCTTTGTAGTGGATAATATCACTCTAATTTGTTCAGGCTGCATACACTTCAGTTCTTTGATCCCCCCCCCCCCCCACACAATTTTTATTTAGCTGTTAACTCTTTGCATGCTATGGTTGCTGTGCACATTAAATGTGAGAATATTACCAGAAAACCTCCACCTGTTCACACCAGCGGCTGTGCTCATTTGGAACAGTGCCGATGTGCTGAACAGCATACTATTCACTTTTTTTTTAAACTTGATTGAAATGTTCTCTTCACACATTGGCGCTGTAATGCAGTACTTTATGTCGCAACCCTCTGCAGGACATTCAGTACTTTTTTAGGGGCAGACTACTGCAATGCAGTGATGTGAGCTGCCCTCATAGGTTACAAGGCTTGCATTGGGACTAGGGTGACCACATTTCCAAACTGCCATTCAGGGACACACCCCCTCTCTCACCTTCCCCCAAAAAAGATGAGGGGGGCGGGGGGTAGTAGTCTCTGGGTTTAAGGGGAATTTGGCGGCTTGCCACCTATAGCCTGCCACCAGATTCAGTGTTGTTGTCACTCCCTCTACATCAGGGGTGTCAAACTCAATTTCATTGTGGGCCACATCAGCATTATGATTGCCCTCAAAAGGGCCGGTTGCATCTAAGATTAGATGACCGGCGCATCCCCTTCCCTTAACATTAGATGTCAAGTGCCACCACACCATCAGAAATTGAGTCCCCCACTCTCCCTTAGATCAGAGTGCACCCCCCTTTCCTTATGCTGCTGCTGGGAAGAAGCTGGATGCATTGCTTGAAAGCAGAAAGTAGAGGTCTGGAGAAGGACCAGAGGAGGGCTGGAGCTCTCCTGCAGCTGCAGAAGAGGTGCGAGGGCCACATGAAATGACATGAAGGGCCAATTTCGGCCCGGGCCTTGTGTTTGTCACCTGTGCTCTACATGATCCATGTGCGTAGAAGTAAAGGAGTGGCGTGACTATCTGGAGAGTGAAGATCACACCAGTCCCTGCTGCTTGACGCTGGGTGCCAAAGCAGGAGAAGGTGCAGAGGTGGGTGGGGACAGCAGTGCTGCACTAGGCACAGGCTTCACTCCCGGTCCCCCTGTCTGAGAGTAAATTGTCACTGGTTGCAAGATGCCAGGCCGCGCTGGCCCTAGCAACCAGTTCCGAAAATGTAGTTTTTAGTTAGTAGGGGTGGCTGTGTCCTCTATTTGTATTGTCCCAGAATGAAGGTGCCCGGGACCCAGGACAGGCATGTTAATTGCAGGACAGTCCCGGGCAATCCGGGACACGTGGGCACCCTAAGTGGGACTGCGCTGGGCAAGGTAGCACAGCATCATTCCAGCAAAACTGGTTTAAATTAGCCCTTTTGACCCCCCCCCCCAGCCTACATTGGCGTTGTGTACATGATGGGTTTGATTTACTAAAACTGCAGCTGTGCATGGTAGCCAATTGGCTTTTAACATCAGCTAGTTCAATTAAGCTTTGACAAAAAACGTAAAAGCTGATTTTTTTTTTTTTTTACCAATGCTGTGACAATTTAATGGGGCTCTACCTAAAATGTATATTACAGATATTGATGAACTCTCCATCTTTCAGGACATTCACTGTTCAGGTAGGTAAGCCTGTTTTGTGAAAGGTGCCTTACCTACCATCGTAACAATTCTGCCAGCCCTTACCTCTGCTTTTGAAGATTTATTTATTTATTTATTTTTAAACTAAGAGGAGCACTGTTAATGGGGATAAAGTCACCAGCTCAGTACATTAGTATGTAGACGAATGTTGCCTTAACCAGCAACGCTCCAGCCATGACCCGCTGACATGTTTCACCCTGCTCACCAGTCTTGGTCACCTTTTTGGTCAACATCTTGGTCAACCTCTGTGACCAAACCTCGGCGAGTGGGGCAAAACATGTCAGGAGGGAGTGGCTGGAGCAACACTGGCTAAGGTCACGTTCATCTACATACTGATGCACTTGGTTGGTGAGCGCCGCACATTTTCTTCTCTTTGATAATGCTGATCATGGGTGCAATCATGGGTGAAATACTTTGGTGGACCTGGGAAAAAAATCCTGTAAAATGATGTGCATTTATTTATTTATTATTTATTTATAAAGGTGAGCTTAGTCTTTAAGGTGGCCATACATGGATTGAAATATGGCCAGTTCAGCAGGGATTAACTGAATTTCAAATCATGTATGGCCATTGACTTCTGTACAACCAGCCTGTGCCACTGGCTATAGTTGGCAACACTGATCAGTGTGTTCTGATAGTGGGGAAAAATTCCCACCTTCAAAACACAATAGCACACCGGGAGTGATCCCCCCATCCACCTTAAATGTGTGGATGTGTCAATTGTGTCTTTTTTATTTTTTTCATTCAACCAGCTAATTGAATGAAAATAAAAATTATTAATGTGTGGCTAGATTTAGTCAGCCATGTTACTCTGGTATTGCCCAAGTTATAGTCAATGATTTGCAAAATAAGCAATTATCAAGAAGGAGTTAATGCTTTTACTAACAAGCAATTAAAATGTCATGTGTAGTCCCAGCCCAACTGTAAAATAGGAGATAAGCTTGTTGCTCTTGGACTGCAACCATGGCCTTATCTCCCAGGACTGCTGAGGGTAGAGGGAGTTACAGCTTAAGCCCGAATCACACCTGTGTGCTTTATTTTTGTTATCTAGTGCATATAAATCACAGTGTTTCCAAATGCATTTACCTCTAATTAAAGAAGTACTTCAGGCAGGCAGGTAAGTTACAAAATTGAAAACATATACTGTATATAGTTTGTGAACTATATCACTTGGCACAATTTCTAATTCTGTTTAGCCAGTCTTGTGATGGGCATACAGTAAATCTACCACACTACAAAGCTAACATTGTAAGTTGACTACATTATTTGCCAGATCAGCTTCATAGCTTCCTTGGTCACCTGACTGATCATTAGTGAGAAAAGGAAGATACAGCTCCACACCACCAATCGATCCAGCGTAGATTTATTATTACACAAATGTCATAATGACTGCTACCAAGACAAGGAAACGGGAGAAGTGACACGTTTCATACTTAACTAGTGCTTCTTCAAAACCTGGAGTTCTGAAGAAACACAAGTTAAGTGTGAAACGTGTCACCTCTCTTGTGTCCTTGTCTTGGCGGCAGTCATTATGCCATCTATGTATTAATAAATCTATGTTGGATCGATGGATTCTTATCTCCTGGAGCAGCATTACCTTTCCCTTGATCTCCTTGCTCATTAGTGAAAGCTAATGCTAATTAGTTGTCCTGCCAACAGATAAAAGTGGCAAGGTGACAGTGGAAACCATAAACTGAACCAGGAACAGGATCTTCATTTGCCTGGCTGTGCGGTGTAGCAGAGACATTTGAATCACAAGAATAACTAAACAGAATTACAAATTCTTTGATAGGTAAAACTATATATGTAGACGTATATGTTTGTCTGGAGTTCTGCTTTAACTCCTTTTTTGGACAAAGGTAATTATAGCTGGCTGCACGTTTCACCAATAGTAAAAACCAATGAGGTGTATGTTCATCCTGCACTATATTGTCACAGACTTCTCCTCTGTGGAAGTTAAATTCCATTCCTAAAGAGAAAAGTTCACAACTGGGCAAAGTCATATAAAGCCCCGTACACACGATCGGAATTTCCGATGGAAAAAGTCAGACAGACTTTTTCCATCGGAAATTCCAACCGCGTGTATGCCCCATCAGAGTAATTCCATCGGAAATTCTGATGAATTCATTCAGAGTTTAGATAGAGAGCATGTTCTCTTTTACTCTGATGGAATTCTGTCGGATTTTGGTCGAACAAAGGTCCGATCGCGTGTACGGGGCTTAAGAAATCACGTTATTTTTATTCCTAAATGGCATGATGACTTCTCACCTACTTCTTGCCCTATATAACCACACTATAGGATTTACTACTTTAACTGCATGACCAAGAACTACCCCCCTACTACTAAAGTTTGATTGGGGGACAATCAATGGGCTGGCATGGTTTTACCTGACTGATCTGTACTGTGTTATCCCTGCACAGTGCTCCATATCTCCTCCTTATAGGTACAAACACAAGTTTGCTTAGTGCAAACATGTATGTTTGATAATCTTTTGAAATGTGTAGGTTCTTGACTCCTTTAAGTGCAAAAACCTACTATCTTTGATTGCAGTGATTTCAGGGAAAAGGAGCCTCAGAAGTCTTTATGACCAGTCTTGGAATACAGAGAGAAATTGGATTGTCTGTGGCTTGGAGAATTTTACCGTCAAACCTTTGTTTTTGTTTTATTAGACATTTGATTTGTTTCATCCACCTCTAATGTGTTGGACACCATTGTATCACCATATTTTGACATCCGATCAAATTATACATTTTATAGAAAGGACTCTCCCCCCCCCCCCTCCCTCCGAAAATTACAAATTTTAGAGAACAACCTTTAGCTAAGTTAGGCCTCGTACACACGAGGCAATCTATTTGTTCAAATCAGTCGGACCGACCGATTTGAACAAATCTGTCTGATAGGATTTTGGTTTGCTCGCGTGTACACACGAGCAAACCAAAATCCCCGCCAGCAGACGGCGCGCTGACGTGTCGGTGACGTGGCGGTGACGTTGACGCCGCCACGTCACCGCACCAGGAAGTAAAACACTTCCGCGCATGCGCCGAATCCATTTGGCGGGGGTGCGGGACGACATGTCTGCTGGTAAGTGTACTAACCAGCAGACATGTCGGGTGGACGGATTCCCACCCGATAGATTTCAAAGCATGCTTTGAAATCTGTCGGGTGGCCAAATCCGTCGGCTCGGCCGTACACATGATCGAATCTGTCTGCTGGGACGGTCTAGCAGACCATTTCCAGCAGACAGATTTGATCGTGTGTACGAGGCCTTAGACGTTTGGGAGGAGAATATGTTTTTCAATACATTTGTAAGAGTACATGTGTGTATTGAGTGAACAGTGCAAAACATGATTCAACAATGAGATTCCTAATAAAGAAATAATCAACCTAGGGGTACTACTATACTTGTATGTAATTAAAGTGTTACTAAACCCACAACAGTATCATCAGTCTGTATATGCAGTAAAGCATGTGTGTTATACTTACTGTGGAACCTAAGGAGTTCCTCCTCTGAATTATGTAAAAATGATGTTTGATCTTGTCTTTTCTGATGCTCCCCTTCTTCCTCAGACCCCAATCCATCTACTGATACAACAGAGCCTTGGGGGCACGCTGCACATGCTCCGTTTGGTGTGTATTGATAGAGAGTTTTTTTTCTTGGAAGGGTGTATTTGATCAGCACAGGGCCAATCAGCAGACAGAGGGTCAGGGGTCCTGTAGCCTCATAGGACAGTCAGAGTAGAATAAAAACTCCTCCTACAAGCTTTAGCCAGACACTCATAAAAGTCATAAGACTGCTATATACTGCAAATGAGAAAAGGTATTCAGTTTATAATTACTAAAATAATTGCATTTCCATGTTCTGTGTACTGTGGCAGACCAGATATAGTGAATCCAGGGTCCTGGGCTTAGTAACACTTTAAGGTTGCTTACAAGGACATACCATGTGCACATTTAGAATACGATTGGCCTTATTTATCGATGTTTATGAAGGATAGACTGTTTTGTTGCCCCTGACACAAGGTTTAAGTGTCATTAAACCCAATTGATCCAAGTAGTGATTATATAGCTACACTGATATGTTGTCTTGCCAGTTCTCTTTATTGACTGAATCTTTATTTTAGCGCAGGATCTTCTTTATTTTCACTTTCCAAGCAGCTTCTTTTTCTGTGATGGTTGCTATCACTGGCTGAGTCTCTGTAGAGTCACTGCAGTACATGCCTTCCCTTGGGGACTACAAAGATTTGCTCAGTCCCACTTTACTGTGACACCCACAGGTGGTACAGAGGCTGGAGATGCCGGGAACCTGTGATTCACTCACCGCCATGTCTATTTATCACTGGATGACAGTCTATTTACAAAATTGCTGTAATCATTTTAATAATAAAAAAAATACCCATTGGACATATCTCACGATCAGTGCATCTAATGCCTTGTACACACGATTGGAATTTCCGATGGTCTAAAATCCGATGGAATTTTTCGTCGGAATTCCGTTCAAGCTGTCTTGTATACACACTATCAGACCAAATTCCGACCGTCCAAAACGCGGTGACGTAAAACACTACGACGAGCTGAGAAAAATGAAGTTCAATGCTTCCGAGCATGCGCAGACTTGATTCTGAGCATGTGTGATTTTTTTCTCCGTCAGAGTTGCACACATACGATAGGAGTTTCCTATTGTTTTTCTTTTCCATCAGGGGCCAATCCGCGATCGGAATTTCCGATAAAAAAAGTTCATCTGACTTTTTTTGATCAGAAATTCCGATCGCGTGTATGCGGCATAAGCATAATCGTGTGCTTGCTGTCCAACTGGAAGTTGGGAGAAGATCAGCACCTAGTTGAAGAAGCAGGGAATGTTTGCTAAATGTTGAAAAGCAGAGTAGATAAAAAAATAAATAAGACAATAATGGTTCATAATTGTTATATGGAAGGTTTATTAAGACTTGAAGGCTTGTACTGTTTAAATAATTACGTTGATTATATGTAAATTGGTTACATTTTCACTAGGGCTGTTACTGATCAAAATGTTTGTGTTCGATTAATCGTTTTTTTTTTTTTAATCGATTAATTGACTAATTTTGATTAATTATAACGCACATACAGATCCAACTACTTTTAGCTGATCTCCTTGCAGGGTGATTCCCAGTGCAGCTACCAACAACTGGAAAAATAGATAGCAGGATACAAAAAACACACAAAGGCAGCGCTCGATGGGAATAGCATTAAAACTTGTATAGTCTTCAAGTAGGTAACCAAATAAATATTGCACTGGATAAAAAATCGATATAGCTACATAAACTGTAAAAATGGTGTGAGTAATACCAAACGGTACCAAAAGCAGTCATACAAACATGTAGCTAAGTATGATACTGGTATAAAAATGTGTACAACGATACCACTGCTGAATCCAGATGAGGAAGGGTTAACATCAGTCCGTCTGCATGTAGATATCCCATGAAGGGAACTATCACAACTCCCAGTGGATGGTTGTAGAATCCCAGGTTGATAGAGGGAAGTGATAGAGGGAAGTGTAACAGCCCTTGTGTGTGGCAGATAGTACTGTAAGGTCCCGCCGGCATGCAGATATGAAGGCACAGCAAAGGAGCCCTTCAGATGGACACAGCAAGCCCTGATGGTGTCTGTGACGTTACCGCATCTCCGACGGAACTCCCTGAAGGCCCAGAAGCCGGCGGAGAGGTGAGTACCAATCAAAAGAATTTTAATCGATCAAAAAGATTTTGATTGATCAAAAAAATTCAAGATTAATCGATCAATTAAAAGTTAATTTGCACAGCCCTAATTTTCACCAGTTGTAGGGATTATTTTTTTTCCTTGCTATATCTTTTATAATTTCCATCTGTGAGGTTCACATTGACCTGATGGCGCGTCTTTTTTGGCAGCAGGGCAGTTCTCATTTCAGGCCGCATTCTGGGATTTCTCACTAAAAAAGATTTTGGATATTTTTTTTTTTAAAACCTATGCAGAAACCAGTACAAGCTACCAGGGATATGCTGTCTGCCTTCTGCAAGAAGATTATGAAGAAGCTTGAGGCTGAGAGTCCACAACTAATAAAACTCAATTCTCCTGCTGTGCTTTCAGAGACTTTATGATGTTTGTGTAAGTCTGACTGCAGCTTAGTTTAAATTGTTCTAGCCTTGTCCATCCATGTCGTATGGTCTTTCTTTCTCTGTGTTGCTTGGTGCACACACCGTTTTCCCCGCCATTGATTATTATGCCCCCCCCCTTACTCCTCTGCATTTTTCTGCCTCTCATCATCATGCTCTCTCCCTCTCTGCGATCACAAGCAGCACTTCCTCAATCACAGCTGGAGAGACAGTCCAAGGGATGTGTCTCATTGAATTAGGCATTGAAAAGGTCGCTCTTCCGCGGGGAACTCCATATTAATGCGGTGTCATGAAGTCTTCCAGATCCATTGCCACTTTAGAGACACAGAGAATGAAAGAGCATAATTAATCCTAATTGCTTTTGCTAAGGACATGTAATCGGAATAAAACACCTGGCCTTCTGGAGGCACAAGCAAGTGGTAGATGTAGGAATGGAGAACGACATAATATGGATGCCAGACTGCCATGTATTGTAAGCTGGAAAGCTCAAACGCTCTCTAGGGAGTGTTTAACAAATGATAGGGCATTCTACATTCAAATTCTTCTTCCTAACGGCTGATACACTTAGTACACCAAGGCTAGCATGAGTCTTTCTTCTGTTCTCTGTATATGCATTTATCTGTCTTTGAATATATAGAGCTTACTGAGTAATATAAATATTTCCATATCGTTTTCAGTGACAGTTGGGTATAATACTACACAGCTTCCAGTCTATTGTAACCATAAATTAATATTTTAGTTACGAATGGGTGTTACTGGTCATAATTATTTTCTGGTTTCTTTTTTTCCATTGTTGAGAAATTCCCACCAGCCCTGTGCTTACACTCATTAGAAAGTCTCACTCCTCCCGTGGCAAGCTGAACTCTGCACAAAGACACACAAATAAATCACTGTAGGGCTAGTGTATCTTCAGACACACTTTGTTAAAGCTCTCTGAATTCCAGACAAAGCCCCTGTCACTAAATAAAATGGTTAGCTTACAGTCCTGTTTACACCTTGCTTTTGCTTGGTGCATCAATGACGCTTCGATGAGGCTTTGGTGGAGCTTTGACGGGGGTTCGATGAGCCTTTGGTGGGGCTTCGATGCGGTTTTAATTTAGTCGACTAAAATGACTAAAACATTTTAGTTGACTAAGTGAATACTATTTTAGTCTACTAAAATACGACTAAAGTGAGATGACTAAAATACGACTAAAATGGGACTAAAACTAAAATGCCATTTTAGTCAAAAGACTAAGACTAAAACGAAATTGAAATATGACTTCTAAATTAACACTGGTCTGTAGTGCATGTTCATACCTCAATACCATAAGAAATAACATATTAGATTTTTCACTCCAGTAGTAAGTATATAATGAGTTTGGACATTTTAGAAAAATGTTAACTAATGCATTACAATTTAATTACACCCATTAGATTTTAGACAACTAACATTAGTTTTAGTCGACTAAGATGTACTGGATATTTGAGTTGACCAAAACGTAGGACTTTTAAGTAGACTAAAATGTACTGGAGATTTAGTCGACTAAAACTAAAACAATTGCAGAAGACTAAAATGGGACTAAAACATTTTGGTCCTACTAAGACTAAAACTAAATCGAAATTTGCTGCTAAAATTAACACTGCTTTGATGATGCTTTGTGGGGGCTTCAGTGGGGCTTCAAGACAGCTTTGCCATAGACTTCTATGGAGGCTTTGAAGATGCTTTGAAGCACCACTAAAGCTACATGGGGTATCATTTTTGAAGTGAAGCCAAAGCAAAAGCAAGGTGTAAACAGGACTGTAAGCTAACCATTTTATTTAGTGACAGGAGCTTTGACTAGCATTCAGAACTTTAACAAAGCCTGTCCGAAGCCTTTCTTTGAAGCAAGTGTAAACTATCTGTTAATGTGTGTTGAAGCTGAAGCAAGTGTAAATGAGCCCTTAAAGTGGTTGTAAACCCTCTCCTATACCCAGTGAAGTAAACAGCCTCAGATGATACACAGAGATGAAACCATTCCTCCTACATAAGTTGTACTTTTATATCTGCAGTCTCACCCTTTCTACACTCTTTGAAAAGTGCATATGTTAGAAATATTTCTATCTCTTTCAGCAGCATATATAGGTGGGTGGAGAGAGTGGACTTACACTGTGTGTGAGCTGATTGGAGGAAAGGCATATACCCCGTTTCCACATAGGCAGAGGAACAAAGGAACACGTAGAGCTGTAGTCTGAATAGACAAGCTCCCTGCTAATCTCTCTCTAAGCTCCCTCCCCAACACAAATTTCCATTATAACAAATTTATAAGAGAAATCAATGAAAGGAATTCATGGACAGCCGCACACCAAAATAAACCTGAAAAGGTAGCCTTTATTGGTGTAAAAAGGATAAAAAGCACTACAAAACACAACATAGCAAGCAGTGGGATGAAAAACTGACGCGTTTCTCACAAATATTCAGTGCTTAGTCATAACAAATTTATAATTCTAGTAAGGCTTACCTGTCGGCACATGCGCACTGAAGAAACAGCTCGCTCATGCCATTTCTTCAGTGGCTGTGCCATGACCGGGCACCTGCGCGGGAGTGACATCATCGCGGCTCCGGCCACTGTACTGTTCTAGGAGAAGAAGGGCTTTTAAGATTTGACTAATTCTGCGATCTGTGTGACAGTGTGGACGTTGTTTCCTGTGCTGAGTAAATTTAAGTGTTCTTGGTCATGTATTGAACAAAATCATTGTGTACATGCAAGGCAGCTTTCTACGACCGCTCTGCCCACTGTATGGTGATAATGCAAGCTACAGAACAGAAGGCTCATACATTTTCATGACTGTTCCTTTGAGGGCCTGTGCAATCAAGGGACTTTGTCTGGACCTTCAGAACAACTCCTGATTAGGTATCCATTTACTACCTGCACCACCCTGAAATCTGTTTTCTGCATGAGCGTATAAATAAAAGTTTCATAGGTCACACTCAGAGATCAAGCACACTTTTGATAGAATAAAAATAGACAAGCCTACATCTATCATTCACACTGTCCAAAAATAGCGTGTGCCACACTCCAGATGTTTCCAGGACTGTAATGTGTGTGTAGGAAAGATCAATGACCTCCCAGATAACGTCTAGCAGAATTCAAGTGTTGTTAGTTACCTAGTTTGTAGCGGCAATTAAGCATGTTAGTTCCTAATTATTCAGCTGTGATGTTTATTGTTGCAGTCACCAGTCTATGGAACCTTTTTGTCCTTATGCATGGTGTACAAAAAAAAAAGCTATTCCATGGAAAACACTTGACTTTTTTAGCTGGTTTATCTAGCTTGGAATGGCAATTTCAAATATATATTTTACAATGATGAATTTGTATTCCAGGTGTATTTGTTAACCACTTCAGCCTGGAAGATATTTTTTACCTTCATTACCAGGCCATTTTTTTGCAATACAGCACTGCGTTACTGTAACTGACAATAGCGCAGTCATGTGACTCTGTACCCAACGAAAATGTAAGTCCCCCACAAATAGAGCTTTATTTTTGTGGTATTTAATCACCTCTGTGGTTTTTATTTTTGTGCTATAAACAAAAAAAAACTATTTTCAAAATAAAAACAATGGGCCAGATTCTCAAAAGAGATACGACGGTGTATCGCAGGAAACACCATCGTATCTCTGTTTTTTTACTGGGTATCTATGCGTGTGATTCCTAGAATCACTTACACATAGATACAGTGAAGATCTGACATGTGTAAAACACTTACACCGTCGGATCGTAGATGTAATTACTTTTCTGGCCGCTAGGTGGCCTTTACGTTGTTTTCTCATTTGCCTATGCAAATGAGCCTACAATGCCGATTCCCGAACGTTTTTACGCTGCCCCGTCGTTGTTTACGTAGTTTCCGTAAGCGTAAACCTACCCCTGCTATATGAGGGGTAGGCTTACGAAGTTCCGTCGTATGCCATGTTAAGTATGGCGTCGGGTCAGTGTTGTCTTTTTCCGTCGCTTACGTCGTTTTACTAAGTCGTTCGCGAATAGGGCATTGCGTAAGTGACGATCACGTCGTTTTCACGTTGGTTTCAACGACGTTTTCCGACGTGAGCTGGAGCATGCGCACTGGGCTTTTTTCCCGGCCGGCGCATGCGCAGTTCGATCGACGCGGGGGCACGCTTAATTTAAATACAAGCCGCCCCCTTTGAATTACGCGGCCTCACGTCGGGCCATTTACACTACGCCGCCGCAACTTACGGAGCAAGTGCTTTGGGGATACGGCACTTGCTCTGTTAAATTGTGGCGGCGTAGTGTAAATGGCTTACGCTACGCCGGCGGGCAATGTACAAGAATCTGGCCCAATATTTTTTTACTTTCTGCTATAAAACATAGGCAAGAAAAAATTTAGAAAATCAAATTTCTTCATCAATTTAGGTCATATTTTTGGTAAAAAAAATCCCAATAAGCGTATATTAAGTGATTTGCGCAAAAGTTTAAGGCCCGGATTCACGTAGAGCGGCGTATATTTATGCCGGCACAACGTAGAGAAGCAAGCATGCTATTCACGAAGAATATGCGCTCCACGTTGCGCCGGTGTAGCGTATAGTTGTCGGCGTAAGCCAACGTAAGTCAAAGTAGGTGGAAGTGGGCTGAAAGTGGGCGTGATATAATTAAATGAAGCTTGACCCTATGCAAATGATGGCCACAGCTTCAAAAAACGAACTGCGCATGCGTCATCTCGTGGACGCATCCCAGTGCGCATGCTCACAGTTACGTCGAAATAGCTGCCTAAGATACGTTGAACACTGCCTACAACGTGAATGTAACCTACGCACAGCCCTATTCACGTAGTACTACGTAAACGGCGTACGTGATGTAAAATTGGCCCATACCTTTGCATTACCTGCACCTGCTATATGAGGGGTAACTTTACGCCGGACGTAAGCCTTACGCAAATCGTGTATATGAAGCGGCCGGGCGCATCTACGTTTGTGAATTGGCGTATCTTACTCATTTGCATATTTAAAATGGGAACGCCGAATGCGTCCAGCGTAACTATGCGCCCACGATATGGCGGTGTAGGCAAGTTACGTCGGGCGGATGAAGCCTTGTTTTACGGCGTATCTAGCTTCGCGAATCGGCGTAACCATATGACGGCACACATTTGTACTTACGACGGCGTATCTATAGATACGCCGGCATAAAACGTGAATCCGGGCCATAGTGTCTACAAACAATGGGATATTTTTATGCAATTTATATTGATTTTATTTTTTTTACTAGTAATGGTGATGATTATGACTTATAGTGGGACTGCGACAACACGGCGGAAAAATTGGACACTGGCACTTTTGACACCTTTTTTGGGGACCAGGGACACTAATACAGTGATCAGTGGTAAAAAACATGCACTGTCATTGTACTAATGACACTGGCAGGGAAGGGGTTAACATCTGTCCTACAGTGTGATGAGCGCCATCAGATTACATATAGTGAGAGTCTCCTGTTTACTTGGCGGCCTCTTTCATACAAAGTCCTACCTCCTGGACCGGCTTTTATGATAGACAGAACATTGGTCCAATGCCGGCCCAGGAGATTGGACTTCCTATTACAGAGGCCGCTGAGTAAACGGGAGATCCTCACTGTATGTAATCTGATGGTGCTCGTCCCGCCCTCTCCCTGTTCTCTCCGAGGCAACCCAAATTGCAGTATCGGCGTATAACGCACACACTAGTTGCAGCCGATTTGCAGGGTAAAAAAGTGAGTGTTATACGCCAATAAATACAGTATTTTCTTAATATTTTTCACGGTAACCTACGTTAATTTACATGGGTCAATCTCTAAATATACTTAGGACACTAATGGGCTTTATTGTACATTTCCACGTTGCTAATTGTGTTTTTTTTCCTATCCTATGTAAGTTTCTATAAATTTCTATGACAAATTTCTTTAATAAAAATATATTAATATATATTCAATTACCAGAAGAACATATTAATCTTGCTGCTGTCAACATCCTAAACAAGCTGTTGCATGTGTCTTCTGATTGGAAGATCATCGGTTTTCTTGATCGGAGATGTATACATTCCAATGCCTGATAGAAATAAGCATTGAATGATATAAGCTAAAAGACAATCCACCAATATCCTTCTACTGCCCAAAGTTTTACCTTTGGACAGTCAATAGAGATATCTTTGCTTAAAGTGGGGGTCCACCCTAAAACATCTATATACCGTTAGATCCAGCATACTGCTGACATCGACAGTATGATGGATTTTTTTTTTTCGCTGTACTTACCGTTTTCTAGTTTTTTTCTACCAGCTTCCGGGTTCTCGATCCCCCGGGGGGGTAGGCTTCCTAAGACAAGGCGTAGATGATTGACATGTGGGTAAAGCGCATCACGCCTTCCGAAAATAGACGAAGTGGGACTCGGCTTTTTACGGCGCCTGCGCAGTCAGCTCTACACGGCAGGCGCCGTATTGCGCCGTAATTGCCGAGTACCACTTCGTCTATTTTTATGAAGGCGTAACACGCTTTACCCGCATGTCAATCATCTACGCCTTGTCTTAGGAACGCTTATTCTCTGTTGGAGTCAGAGCTCGGAGCCAGATCAAAACAACTATAAGACGGTAAGTACAGAAAAAAAAAACAGCGTACTGCAGATGTCAGCAGTATGCTAGATCTAATGGTATATAGTTGTTTTTTAGGGTGAACCTCCGCTTTAACTGCTGTAGAAATAAGATTAAATGAAATATTTTCATATAAGTCTTATGTTCTGCCTTCCATCTTATCTTTCTGGCTAATGAACATTTATGATCAGCATGAGGTACGGTACTATTTTCGCTGTGTGAATAAATCATGATAGCAATAAATCAACAAGCAAATAAGTACAGAACTTTTGGACACAGAGGAAGGCGAGGAAAATGGCAATGCCATAACTATTAGATTATTCATTTGCATCATTAAAAACATTGCATGTGGTGAGTGAAAGAATCCAGTGTAGCATTAAAATAATTAAGACAAAGCATCAGCATAGTAAAGCCCAGCTAAACGGTAAACCCACCTAAAACTAATACAGTACCTCAGTTATGAAAGGACGTGGAAAGGATCGATCCCTACATTAATATGTGCATTCAGCCTTGGTTAAAATAGACATATTGCTGTGCATCCAGAACAACAGTCTCAGTTCTAGTGCTGCATTTTTCTGTTGTAAAATAAATGAAACATTTCATGATAATAACATATGCTTTGCTGCAGATGGCTGGAGCTAGGGGCTCAGGTGTAGCGATCCTAAAATGTTTGCCCCAGGAGATATTACCAATATCCATACCAAGGGCAGTTACTCAAAGCAGGGATTTTAATAAGGCGACAAACCATTGGTGAGAAAATCACTGAATTCAAAAAAGGGCATGTCTGGTTTTAAGACATCCATCCATGATAATTTTGCTTTGCCTGGTGGGTAATGTAGCCGGCTGTAGGTACTGTATAATGAACATATTCACATCTATATTGTTGCCGTTTACATCAGATAATGTGAAGTTCCAACCCTGCTTCTTCTGTAACCGCATGTCTTGACTGGGTAGGACCCAACATTCTGTTTTATCCAAACAACTAAAGAGATTTCATTTTTTTTATAGGAATAGTTTTCGTTTCTTATAGGATCAGTTTAAGGATAAATTCTGATTGTTTACTTTGCATTTGGTCATTATTTTTGCACTCTGTGCATCTTTATTGTACAGTTGACCTATACAATTGATGAAGAAGAGGATCAGATGAGCGATCTGCCTACCCCTTCGTTATAATGTAACTGGATTGCCTATGAACATTGCAAATGCTATGCTGGCTCTTGACCTGCCTTTCTCAACCTTGTCACCTTGAAATAGTTTTAATTTTGATGAGAACCCACCCAATCTGTAAGACCCCTTTCACATTGAGGCGTTTTTCACGCGGTACATCGCTAAAAATAGCGCTGCTATACCGCCTGAAAAAATCCTGCCCTGTAGTCTTCAATGTGAAAGCCCGAAGGCTTTCACACCGCTCCAAAAGTCCTGCTAGCCGCATCTTTGCAGTAAACACACCGCTCCTATACCGCTCCTTCCCATTGAAATCAATGGGAAACTGCGGTAATACCGCCCGCAATGCGCCTCTACAGAGGTTGGTTATTTATTTTTTTGAGATAGTGGAAGAAGAGGAGGATCAGAGAAGACAGGGTCAAACAGCCTTTATACACAATGCAAAGGATTAACCTCTGCATATACAGACCGATTTTAGACGTATTTCACACTGGGACCTCCAGTGTGTTCGCGGTAGAGCACCGCTCGTTTCTAGCATCGCTTTATCACTTTTTAAGCAGTGCATTTGCGCCGCTTTTTGGTCGCTAGCAGGGCGCTTCTAACCCCCAAAATAGGGGTTTAAAAACTCCTGTGTTGTGGCACTTTATAGGCACTTCAGTAGCACTGCCTATTCATTGATATGGGCAGGTGCTTTTTGGGAGCGTGTTTACAATACCAGATCGCCCCAAAGATTCTGCTTGCAAGACTTTTTCTAAAATCCCGCAAGTGCAGCCCCCCGGTGTGAAATCACCCATTGCAATGAATGGGAGGCAGTTTTTAGACGCACTACACAGGTGCTATTTCTAGCGCTAAAACGCTTGAAAACTGCCTCAGTGTGAAAAGGGTCTTACTGTAGTGGGTTTAGTAACACTTTAATTAGTGGATGTGTACAGATTATTTTAAATAAATAAGGATATTGTTTAGTGTTACTTGAAGGTAAAAGGCGATCCTATTTTCGTACGAATATCTACTTTGTAGATGACCTTAATGTATGTGATCAGAATGTGCACAGGCGAGGAGGGGCTGGGAGTTGATGGCTCTTGGTTGGTCCTGGGTGGGATGGCTCCATTAATCCCAGTCACGCTGGCTGCTCCAGTCTAGGATCCTGAAGCTGTGTATAGAGGGAGCGCAGCAGGTTTCTGGCACAAGACTGCACAGCTGACTGCAGCAACACTTACCAAAGGCTCAATTCACAGGCTGAGCACGAAACCAGGACGCTTAGAAAATGCCACTAATAATGTCACAACAGTTTCAATTAGTTTGTTTACTGCGCTCCACTGAAAACAAAAGCAGCCTGTTGTTTATTTATTTATTTTTATATTCAATTTACTGATGTCAGTTTGCTATCCTCCATGCTTGAGGAAAGCAGCCAATCTACAACACTGAGATGCGACTACCAATCAGGGATGGTGAAGCCTGAGTGGAGCGAAGTGCAGAACGTAGATGTTTACCATATAATAAAGTGACAGTGTCAAATCTAAATAAATACCCAATATGTGAAAATTGCCCACTGAAGTAAAAGCTTTGTACAACACTAAAGAGGTAACAGAAATTGCTTATTTTTATATTGTGTTTGCTTGAAATGGTAGTCTTTTTGTTCAATCATCGGCCTTCTGTCATTTTACTCTGTATACTTAGTTTATGTGTAGGTTAAAAAAAAGGGAATAATATTCACTTGAACCTTGGCTTTCTGGTGGCTTCACCTAGACGACGATGACACCACAGGATACCCAGAATGCTGAATTATCGCAAGCATGTAAGTGGATGGAAATCGATCCAAAGTATCTCTCTCTTTTAGACAATTGTCCCCTGAATTGGTGTCCCAATTTTAAGAATTTCCAGTACAAAATGGAAGGGTAAATCTCCCTAGGGAGGGCACGACCAGCAATAAAAACCTGACAGGGGTTCCTTTCCTTAAAAGAGAAGATTGGGTTTAATGCTGTCCCCTACTGGTTCTAAGACCAAGAACTGAGTGATGACGTAACTGCCTATCACTCAGTTCTCAGTCTTCTTAGAGTTGAGAACAGTGACTACTTTCCATTCTGTTCCCTTTAGGGCTTACTGGAGAGAGGTGGGCACAGCTGGCTCAGGCTCTCAGCTGTGCATTGAGAGCCAAAGTCATCTGTCAATCGGGCAGCTGGAAGGATCCTGACAATTTGGTTGGGATCCTCCAAAGCCTGGAGTGGCATCAGCCGACAGCAGGCTATAGCCCACTATAAGAAAAAAGGAGGGGGTGGAGGCGCCAACTCAAAAATCAAATTTCAAAAGAGCATTCTACAGGAAATGTGAGTATAAGAGTGTATACTCACAGGTTCGCTGGAAGTAGTAGTCCATCGGGGTGTCTTTTAGTCGGTGGGTGCCATTCCGAAGTAACAGGCCTGTTACTTCCCTTCCTCGTATGCCTGCTATCCCCGCCGTGCCCTGTGACGTCACCGCCTGTTCCGCTTCTGCGTTCCACGCTGGTTAACGAGAAGCTTCCAGGACCCATCCACACTGAGAAACCGTGCGGACATCACCAGAGCCTGCGGAATGGCACCCACCGACTAAAAGACACCCCGATGGACTACTACTCCCAGCGAACCTGTGAGTATACACTCTTATACTCACATTTCCTGTAGAATGCTCTTTTAAAATTCTATAGGTACTGTTAAAGTTACCACTATTACTGTTTCTTCCCAGGCATCAAGTCATTACGAGCGCCGGAATACCCCCCTTTTTTTGTATAGCCCACTATAAGCTGCTCTCTTGTGACCCAAAAAAAGCTTTGGCCATACATCTCCTAGTTATCTCCATGAGTAAGCACTGGGGGTGGGAGAAAACATGTTGTGGCATGGACTTGATTAATTAAGCTGAGCTGCTTTTATATGCTAACCACTCGGGCTGGGCGATGTGTGCGGTGACCGGGCTATCTCTTCTTATTTCTACAACATGCTAAGGGTCATTTAAGTTTCCTTTTTCTGTTGTCAAACCTATATTGAAAAAATGGCAAATGTTTTTTGGTTAATTGTAGCAGTTATCTCATGTTTTCCCCCAGTTTAATAAATCTGACCCCTTTGTAATGTATATAATTACTGCTTTTTAAGCCGAACCTTTCGTTTTCTCGCTATTATTGAAATTGTTACATTTCAAACCATAAGAACTTCTTGTATGAGATGAGTATACACTTAGAAACTTTTGGAGCTGTGCCTGGAGCTACTTTAGTGCTCTTTTTTAATTCTCCTTGATGATCTAGTTAAATGTCGAGCCATAGGGGCCACTTCTATGAATGCCATGGACACTCATGCACAATAAGTAGAATATGCAGAATCTTAGGTGCATGCAATGCTCCTCTGTGCTTCTGCTAGTTCTGACAGTAATGAGCCCCACAATACAGAAACAAATCTCAATGGCTGATGCCTTCTCACAATGCACCCAGGAGTATTAATTGTATCAATACGCAGGAGGCCCTGGGTGCATTGTAACATGATCATAAATGCAAAGCTCATGTTAGGCAGGGATCTATAGTCTCGTTGCTGATACTCACTGCAGGGTATTTTGACTTGCTGCATTGCAAACCCTATTGATTCAGATAAATAACCTGAAAGCGGAATCCTGTCCCAGTAGATGCTGTACAAGAGAAGGAATTACCGGCGCAGACACTGAACTATTTTGTTATTTCAATCCTTTCAGCAGAACAGAATAAGCATTGCTTAGCCTTCTCTGGTATATGGTACTAAGTTGTCAGTATATCACTGAGGCCTAGCTGTGTATCGGGAACTCAAAAGTGCTGTGCTCCACTCCCTATGAAACCCCATGAGTACCTAACTGCCACAAATGTTTTTAATTAATGTAGATACTGTAGTTGCATACTTAGGCCACATGCACATGGGTGTCAAAATACATGCATCCAGATGAGTTTGGAGCCAATTTCTAAATGCATCTGGAATGACTTTCTATGGCTGAATGCACAGCTAGACATTCATCTGCATCTGGATGCATTCAGTCTAACTGTGTTTGCATAAACAAGAAATATCCTGTGGTCCCATGACCATTTAGCCATGTTTTATACAGCTCAAGCAATGTAAGCATGTGTAAATTCATGTAAACGCATGTACATTTACAGAAAGGCTATCTGCATTAGTTTTGCCTGGACAGTTCTATATCTATTTGCTTTGTCCGGATGGTTCTGCGTCCTGGGCTGTGTCTCAAGACTATAGCATCATCCTTCTTTTAGTCATTGAACATGCACAGTAACCCAAAAAAGGTTATTAACACAAGAGATCACAGTCACAAGTTGGCATTTTTTTATTCTTTTTTTTTTTATTGACATAGTTATACAAAACAAAGCCTATTTGGCATAAGTTGCCATTTTTTGCATAATTATGTTTGGGACCACCTGGAAAATAGGCATGATTTGTGCCACACACATCTAGGTGGTCCAGGTACAATGTTTTTCCAATAAAAATAAGGGGGAGAATCTAAAAGGTAGCCAACATGTTTCAGGGGCCCAAAAACACCCTCCTCCTTCATCAGGACTTGATTGAAAACAATTTGAATAGACTAAATGTGAACTAAACATTTAATGTTATTTCTATCAGGCTGGGTTCACACTTTTGTGAATTAGATGCGGATTCCCCCACATCCAATTCGCATGTCAGGAGATTGTGACCGGCTCTCTATGGAGTTGGTTCACACCTATCCAGAGCAGCTCCAAAGCGATTTGCACAGGGGTCCTGTGCGTCTTCTGGTCTGTTTCAGGTCCGAATCGGAAATCGGACCTTAAATGGTGAACAAAGATGGACCGAACCCGTGCTGTGAGCCGCTCCATGCTGCAGTATGAACCCAGCCTCAGTTTGATCACAATATCTGGCGTTTCCATCCACTTGCTTGACAGAAGCAATGAAGCCTAATGGCAGACTGATAAGGGAGGTGTTTTTGGACTCTAGAAACACATTGGATATTTTTTGCATTGTCCCTCCTTTATTGGAATAAAATTGTATCAGGGCCTCTTAGCAGTGGTGTGGCCCTTTAATTTCAATTTTTGTTACATTAAGCTACAAAGGAGACTGTAGCAGCTGCCTGTCTGATGTTTAGGTCAACATCAATACTTAAAGATGACAAAACCAATAAGATAATCGTACTGGTCCAGTGCTAGTTTTCTACTTTCTTCTACAAATTGGGTATGATCAGGGTGGGGTCAACCAGAGGGGGGTGTTATGTAAGTGTGCACTGTGGGGAGAAGGTAGAGAGGCTCAGTTAGGGCTGGTGGGAAGTGGTGCTGCTGACCTCCTTTTGAAAGGGCTAGTTTGCTGGCTGTTATGATGACCCATTGTCAATTATAGTCAATGACCCTTAAAGAGTCAAAAATCCTTATTTACATACCAGAGGAAATAGGGGAAAGGGAAGACATGATTTAAACCTTTAAATACTGCAAAAAAAAAATTCAGGAGGGCAGTATATTTAATATGAAGCCAAGGTCAAGGACATGACCTTAAACTAGCAGGTGGAAAATTCAAATAGAATCTCAAGCCTCATACAGACGGCCGTTTTACCCGATGGGAAAACTGTGAGGAGAGCTTTCGGCCAGGGAATCTGACGGGAAAACTGCCCAAAAACCGCCTTACAAAAAAAGAGAACCAGCTCTCTTTTTCCCGCCAGGAAAGTGGCGGACTTTTGCATGGCGTTTTTTGCCAGTTTTTCCATGGGAAAAACTGCAATGGAGCATACACATGGCCGGGATTCCCGACCAAAGCTCCATAGCAGTTTTCCTGTCGGGAAAACCTCTTGTGTGTAGGGGGAAAGACTGACCGAGCATGTTCTTGGCTTTCCTCTTTTTTCCCGTCGGAAATCCTGCACGTGTGTACGGGGCATCAGAAAGCATTATTTTACTGAAAGAATAGTTGATTCTTGGAATAGACTTCCAGCAGAGTGAGTCATTAAACAGTAAGGCCGCGTACACAAGATGAGACATGTCCGCTCAAACATGTCCGACGGACCGTTTCCAGCGGACATGTCTCATCGGATTTTGGTCCGATGGCGTGTACACACCATCGGACGAAAATCCCCCCAGGCTGAGGACGCGGTGACGTGGCGGTGACGTTGACGCCGCCACGTCACCACTCCATTTGACGCATGCGCAGAGATTTCTGTCCACTGTTGAGTGTACTAACCAGCGGACATATCAGACGGACATGTCACCGGCGGACAAATTTCAAAGCATGCTTTGAAATTTGTCCACTGGGAAAACATGTCCGCTAGCCCATACACACGATTGGATATGTCTGCTAAAACGGTCCGTCGGACCAGTTTCAGCAGATAAATTCGATCGTGTGTACGCGGCCTAAGTGGTTTCAAACATGCAAACAAAAACATATATTTTAAAAAAAAGAAACACATGATGGACCACTTGGTCTTTTTTTCTGCTGTCACTTTTTTTATAACTCTATGTTTTTATACTCGTTTCAGTTAACTGATGTAATTATTGAAGAATGGGGATCTGCATTGTAGCCGGGCAACTAGCACTTTTAGACAGAGTGGTCAGCAGTGGCAACCTCCAAGTCGAAAGATTTCCCTTAAAAGCTCATACAATGTACAACTACATAATGCTGTCCATATATTCACCAATTTTCCATTTTTCTTCCAATTAAAAATGCTTCAAGGGTTTCAGTTGCTAAAATGATCAAACAGATCAACCCACTAACAACAATATCTATGTTGATATTTCTCTAGTTCAGCAAGGCAGGGATTGTCCTAGGTTGTGATGATCCAAAGGTGCCTGAAAATAAATTAAATCTCCTGAAATTTTCTTTGTAACATTTGTAACAGAAATGTAAAATATTGCAGCTTCCAAGTTCTTAGATATGGTGGATGCCTTTTTTTTTTTTGGGCTTTTCACAATTTTTTTCTGCCAGTAACACACTTACTATACTAGAGTGCCAACACTCATTCATTGTACTGTGTCTATGTAAGAGCATAAAATAACTACAAATAGGGGTGCAACGGATCATCACCGATCCGTGATCTGAACGGGTCACCCCGTTCGGATCGGCACACCCCGCGATCCGCAGGGTGCTCCGGAGCCTTGGCCTAGGAAAGTCCCCTGCTTCGGCCTAGCTCCGGAGCGGCAGCCCTCTTGGTACACACAGCGGCGGCCCTCCTCTCTGTTCACACCCACAGAGGAGGAGGAGCCCGCGCTCGAGGGAAACACACGTCGCTGTCTGAGGTCTGCACTACTGTGGGGGTTACTATCTGAGGTCTGCACTATTGTGCGGGTTACTGTCTGAGGTCTGCACTATTGTGGGGGTTACTGTCTGAGGTCTGCACTATTGTGGGTGTTACTGTCTGAGGTCTGCACTATTGTGGGGGTGGTCTGCACTATTGGGGGGGTTACTAACTAAGGTCTGCACTACTGTGGGGGGTTACTGTCTGAGGTCTGCACTATTGTGGGGGTTACTGTCTGAGGTCTGAACTACTGTGGGGGTTACCGTCTGGGGTCTGCACTACTGGGGGATTTACCGTCTGAGGTCTGCACTACTGTAGGGGTTACTGTCTGAGGTCTGCACTACTGGGGGGGGTTACCATCTGAGGTCTGCACTACTGGGGGGGGGTTACCGTCTGAGGTCTGCACTACTGTGGGGTGTCTGTACTGAGGGGGGGGTCTGTACTGAGGGGTGGGGGGGTGACACCATTTTTATTATTTTTTTGCACCGAGTGACGCCACTGCAGTGGGGGGGAGATGTGGATATTACAGGGGGGGGGGGGAGATGTGGATATTACAGGGGGGGAGTTTTTTTTTGCTGATCCGAAAAATGATCCGATCCATTACTCCTGATCTGAGAAACGATCCAAACCGTGAGTTTTTTGATCCGTTGCACTCCTAACTACAAATAAGCCCAATCTGGGTGAAAGACATTAGATTGGCATGGTTTAAGGCAATGGCTGTGTCTGAAGCCAACCAACTTGATTAAACTTCATGATGTGACTTTATGGAGGGCGGCTTGTCCTTTGTTTTTTCTATGTAAGAGCAGCGTTGCCCCTCTAGGATGGAGCTACAGAACATCCCCTCCATCTCCATATGTGGGGCGAAGGTATTTTATAGTTCACTGAGGTGAACAGGTCAGAGCTGATAACAATGCTTGAGATAATGTTTTAGAGTAGAAAGGCAGTTAAGAGCTCACTAGATTTCTAGAAGTTTTAGTAGGTATTTTCATGCACTTATCAAAGTGAAATAATAAATCATTTTCAACTGTATATTTAAAAGACACGAACGGAGCAAATTAGAGTAGTACATTGTTAGGGTTTACATAAACCTAAAGGGTTAGACGAGCGGTTAGTTAAAAAATATATTTGGATTAGGATTACTATATCAAACCTGGCCATAGAATATCAAACCTGACATAAAGACATCCCACTGCTCTTACCGCCATGGCCTGTGCAATATATTTTAAATAGCCAACTTACTTGGGGTAGGAAACACACAGTCATAATAAACCATTTCATTTAAACAATAATAAATCCGTATACTGTACTCTTGTCAATTACCTCCTTCAAAAAAAGAAAATTTACATAGGAAAATGACATTGAAAACAATTTCCAACATAATACTCCTATGGTTTTAGGGAAAGGCCACGTCCATTTTCTTGACTTCGTGGTGAGTTCTGTAAAAATCTCTATTATGGCTAATATTGTACTGTTTGTAATAATTACTTCTCCTCTGGAGTTTGGTGGAAATTGTTGCGTCATTGAGCGATAGCTAGGTAGCTTGAGGTGCTGGTTCCTGAATCATTTTGCAGTAAATTACCTCTTGGAACAGAGCGGTTATTAAAGTGTTACTCCAGGCAAACAGCCAAACACATGGTTAAAATACATATGCGATTACTGTTTTACCTGCCAAAGAATATGTAATTCTGTCCAGCCACTTTTGTGATTACGCTTCTCTGCTCCCCTGCACATCTTTTTGGTATTGGTTTATCTAGCGGTAATTAGAGGCATTTAACTGAAGTTATTCTGTAGTGTTGAACACACTTTGCTACTTGTCCAAGTAGCTTCCTCAGATGAAAAAAATAATTTTAATGGGGCAAACTACTACCTGATATATTGTGAGTTGGATAAAGAACTTTCACAGGCATACTGGTTCTGTTTTATTACATTCTGGATAATTAAGCTGCTTATTGGACGGAAGGGTTGATGCTGATTCATTGTCTAATGAACAAACTGGAAGTGAGGAAATGGCATATGATGCTGCACTCTCAACCAGGTAATAAGGCCAGTCATATACGGTGCAAATTGGTTGCAGGAAAGAAATTTGCACTATTCCCCATCAACACAGAGGAATTAGCAATTTTCTTCTCCTGGGGGGGGAGTAAGGGGGGAGCCATCCCCTCTGGGAGAAGACAGGGATTATCGCTACCGTCTAAAGCAACCGCTAGCGATACTCATAAGAGATTCCAGCAGGCAGTTTGTATCCAAGTTGATAGATCTATCAACTTGGTGTATTCAGTTTCCCCATTTACGGTTCGAATCTTGGCCGGTTCCAGCTGACCTGCCAAAGATTCAAACTGTGTATGACCAGCCTAAGTGTGTTACCTGCCTAGCTGTGCAGTATGGCAGATGTGTGTGAATCACAAGACTGGCTGTACAGAGTTACAAATCTGGCAGGCAAACTTGAACATATTTAGGTATTGAAACTGTGTGTCTAGATGGCCTTCTGCTTCAAAGACATTGTACACTTTCACATGTTTTTAATGTTTAACTAGATATTAGTGTGGTTATATTCTCTATGTTGTTTGTTACCTTGTATTGGTGAGTTTATACATTGTGACTGCAGTTTGTTGTGTCCTTGCTGATCAATTCTCCTATGTCCATGTATTGCTTTAGCTACCTTATCCCTATCTGACAAAGGGGCAAGTCTACTTTTGTTCCATGTCACTCAGCCTCCAGTGCATGCCTTGCCATTCCCTCTATGTTGCATTAAAAATGTAATAATGCTAATGTAATAAAAAAACACATCTTCCAGACATATAGTGATCTCTGTCTGGTGTTTGTGTGACTGTTCCACCTGGTTGTGTCTGTGTCAGATCTAATTACTGTGTAGCTCTCACCTGCACCAACACTAAGACACCATTAGGATTGGCAGTCTTTGGGATGATTCAACCTCTAACAACATTCACCTAAAAACCCTAAAAACACAGCAGCATACATTATATCACTCATTTACAACAATTTTATAAAAACTTAACCTAAGACTGTTAGACTTCAGGTATAATACTGTCGAAGTCGTCCTTGCATTTACAACCATATTGATCAAAATTTTTTAATGTGATATGAAAAAGCTAGATCATTGTTTTTTTGTTTTTATTGAGAGAAAAACAACTCCTGGCCCTTACATTATTAACAAAATGTGATTGTCTTCTAATCAGTTAAAAACTAAAGACAGCATGAAATATTTTAGTCTGCCCTCTGTAGTTTTATTTCAGTGGGTATGCTTGTAAACAGCGAAACAATAAAACTATGCACAATGATACTGAAATGCAAGGACAAAGAAAATTAATTTTACTGCTTAATTACATAATTGGTCCTGTTTTGAATACAAGGCAAAGTGGAACTGCACACATACTTTACTTTTAGCACATACTGTGAAAGGGGAACAAGGCTTTTATGTACAAGCAAGAACAGAGAAACAAATACAAATCTCCAACCTTCTCAGTTTTCTACATATTTTAGCTAATTTTTTAAGGATCTGAAGTTAACTTTGAGTAAAAATGTTGAGGCTGCCATTGCTGAGCTCCCTCTTCTGCTTTATTAAGCCAGAATAAGAATGTAGCCGGTGGGATCACTACCAAACTTGTATAGCCAGTACTGTGTCAGGGCTTAAAAACAATCTTCAGTTGCCTCTCTTCGAAGACCTAAAGTCATGGCCTATCCCTAAATCTATGAGAATGCAAAAGTAGCTAAAGCAGGTCAAATGCAATTCATTGTAAGAGATCTCAGAAAAATGTAAAATTGATGTCAAAAGTATGTTGTATTTGCTAATGAAAGAATGTAGACATAGGCTCTTAGAAAGACTTCCCAAATATTAATGACTTACTTAAAATGCTCCTTTCTCGGAGATCCGAAGAGAAGAGCTTTTTTATTCACCTCTGGTGTCCTGTGTCTCCCACTTCCACTACATTCCAACACATCATTCTTTGTCAGTTTCTTCAGCATTTACCTCTTCTGGGAGTGTTGGATGCCTCGGGGGTCAAATAATACCATGGTTCCACCCTAAGGACATGGAAGTGATGTTAATGTATTTAAAAGCCACTTACTTCTTACAAGACCCTACAGGGCTTCAGCTGAAAGCTTTCTCGTAATCCTCCCTCAAATCACATTTGAGTTCAGAGCTCTTTTTTTAAGCTGGAGCACACCAGCAGCCAATCAGGAGCCTTAATCAGTCAAACCCCTGCTGTCCTAGAAAGAGCATGCTGCAAGAAATCCCGCTTTAGAAGACCATTTTTGCCACCACTTTGAAATGTTTTGTGAACCTGCCATGTTAGAAATTCAAAAGATGCCATTGCTGACATATTTCAAAATTGACCAGATCTATAATTGTTTGGTTATCCTCAAGTTTTACTAATTAATTAACCACTAACCTTTGACAAGAGTACTGTTCACATAGGCATACTTCTTTGGTCACATATTTGTCCCAGGTCAGTGACTCCAGTGGATAACCATGGCAGTAGGAGATCAAGAAGTTTGTCAAATTAATTGGAAGTGCCTCAACAGTATTGCTATATAAACATGAACTAACATTTTTTAGGCACATCTAAGATTGTGGGTTTTAAACCTGTAGAAGGTCATCTTTAATATTGCCTTTAGGTAACTACAATGTTAGCTGCCATAGTGTATGCATTGCTGGGTCATGCTATTCCTCAGCGTTTGCAGAGCTTCATGAAAGAAAACTTAGCGCTTCATCAGCTAGCAGTGGTAGGTTGTACAGATAGTACATGCAGGGATGTTCCGTCAGCAGTTGGAGATGCTAAATTTCCCATGCAGTGCATTCTGTGGCTAGTAATTGCCTAGGAGTTGTGGAAATGTGTCACCTATACCCGGTTTGCATGGAACAATACTAATGTATCAACCATTAGTAAACAACGCATCTACCAATGCAGAACTGAATGTCTCAAGTCAACACTTACTTGAAGGACATCACATTGTCCTTGCCAGTTGCCACAATTTGTAGGCAGAAAACAGCTATGTATCACTGTGTATTATATTCAGGGATGTATCCCTCAGGTTATGTCACTGTGGTGCTCTGAGTATTTTGAACACATTACAGATTTTAGTGGAGTTGTGTTCCTAACTACTGAGCAGAGCTTGAAAGAGGAGTTTTAACCTATTCCTATGCCTCTGTTTAATTCTCCCAGAAGTGGGAGCCTCTGGCAGCGTATTATTATTCTGAATGTTTCCAGATGAAGAAGAAAAACAAATGCATGAGTGTATAATTACACTGTACTCATGTAGATTCAAACAGTGCCCTTGCCTACTAATTGGAAAGGCCGACTCCGCATTATACAATATTTAACTTTAGAAAAAAGACAAATTCTACGGATCTGGAGAGCCAATACCCAAGCTGACAGGTCTGTCTTCCTGCATTAAAATTGGGCTTTAAGGCTGGTCAGCAGGGGCTGGGCTCAGGTCCATGATCTAAGAGCACTTCCCTTGCCAATACACACCAAGAACGCTTAACTATGCAAACTTCCAGCCTGCGGTCTGCTTCTGATGAGAGGAGATCATAAGGGATGTTAATGAAAGACAACATTTTGCCCATTATTAATTAAAACTGTAACTTCTTAGACCTTTTGAAGGAAAACTCCAAACAGGACAAAAAATCAACACTAGTAAGTATATGTAATATAAAGTTGCACAAATTAGCTTTCTGTTATGACCTTTATATGTACAGTACCCGTACTCAAAGTTAAAAACCGGGAGCATCAATGAATGTGGGTTTGTCAATGTTTGGGTCAAATGCATTTTTCTTATATTTTACCCATAGCGAAAGATAGATATTATTGGTTATATTCGACTTCTATTAAAAACGGAAATTGTAACTGGACTATTTTCTGTTTGTATCGCCTCCATTTCCTGTTATACCTATATGTGCAGTTGGCAGCTAAGTTCACATCACAACACATATAGACAGTATGGAGTCACAGGGAGGCTGTACCTTCTTTTACAGGCCGAAAAATGATACATAGCCCCCGACTTCCTCTTTTGAAAGGTCTGTTCCTCTTTGGGAACCAAATCTCTCTTTTTTCCATGTCTCTCTTTTTGAACTGCTGTATAGACCCCTAAAAAAATCTATATTACCATGTACACTACATTGTCAAAAGTATTGGGACATCTGCCTTTACATGCACATGAACATTAATGACATCGCAGTTTTAGCCCGTAGGGTTCAATATTGCGTTGACCCACCCTTTGTAGCTATAATGCCTCGTACACATGGTCAGACTTCCGAGAAAAAAAGTCAGACAGACTTTTTTTGTCGGAAGTCTGACGGACCTAAGATAGAGAACCTGTTCTCTTTCTTTCCGTGGGACTTCCGACAGACTCACGGCTGGTTAAAAGTCCGACCGTGTGTACGAGACATCACAGCTTCAACTCTTCTTGTAAGGCTGTCCACACAGTTTAGGAGTGCGTCTATGGTAATGTTTAACCATTCTTCCAGAGGCTCATTTATGAGGTCAGGCAATGATGTTGGACGAGAAGGACTAATTCATCCCAAAGGTGTTCTATTGGGTTGAGGTCAGTCAAGTTCCCCCACCCCAAAATTGCTCATCCATTTCTTTATGGCCCTTGCTTTGTACACTGGTCCAAATCATTTGGTGGATGGGGGATTATGGTGTTGTGTTGCTCTTCAGGGGTTGGGCTTGTCCCCTTAGTTCCAGAGGAGGGAACTCTTAAGGAGTCAGCATACCAAGACATTTTGGACAATTTCATGCTCCCAACTTCATGGGAACAGTTTTGGGATGGCCCCTTCCTGTTCCAACATGACTTTGCACCAGTTGACAAAGCAAGGTCCATAAAGAGCTGCCAAACGTAAGCAGCAGGGCATTCCCCACCCCATGACCCTTGTATACTTTGCCTTCTTTGCGGGATTGCTCAGACGGGTTCTAACTATGAACTTAAAATACCTTAACTCACCCATACTGACAACGGTTTACAAGACAGGAATCGAGGAGATCTCTTCAACAGCAAAACAGACAATATAAAAAATGTTTTTTTAGTAGAATAGGGGAAGACTCTACCCTTGTTAGTTTTGTTTTGTCTGTGTCCTTGTTACAGATTTACTCTCACTTCCTGTCTGGTAAAATCATTGTCAGCAGAACAGCAAATTAAAAAAATCTTTGTAATTTAACCCTGGAAAACCAGTTAAACCCAGACAGCAGTTCTATACCTCCCCACTCTATCCAAAAACTATAAAGTGTTTGACTTGACATTCATTTCAATACACAAGCAATCAGCAAATATAAATAGCTATCAATATGGCATATTTTTTTTTTAACTTTGTACTTGGTCTGGCACTCTCTGTAAACTGTAAACAGAAAAAAAAGTTTTCCATAGAAATAGCCACCCCATTTAGTGAACTATTTCAACTTCTTATTTTATTTTTTATTGCTCTTAGCATTTGCATATAACCCTTTTAATAGTGAAACAGCCTAAAACAGGGCAAGCTGTGCAGCAGCCTCATTATGTATTGCTGTCCGTGCCAAATGACTTTTAATTATTATTGCAGGCACAACAGCTGGTTAATAATAAACTCCCAGAAGGCTAAGCCCAAATAAATAACAGAATTTAGGTAAGGAGGGCAGCAAAGTAAAAAATATTTGGCAGAAATAGATTTTTTTTCTAAGGCTCTTCTGTGCCCAACCCAAATCAGCTCCAACAATCGGCTGTGCTGTTGTGTCCGCCATGCACTACAAGCATCTTGAGTGTGTGATTGACAAGCAATCTGGCCTATCCATAAGACCATATGGTTTTCCTCCCTTAATTAGCCAGTCCTTACTGTGCTGGTGGGAGAACAGATGCAGAGAGAAGCAAATTACCTTCATCTTGGCTGAAATAAAAATGGCACTCCAGTTTCTAATCGGGTTTGATCTTGGGCTGTTTTAAGTGTTTTTTAACTTCTTCTGTGCCGAAGAAACAAGATGCGTGTATTCTAGTGCCATTACAACTGAAAACCTGTCTTTGTTTTTGAATGTATTCGTCTTTGGTGGACAAACATCCCCATTAGCAAGATGAAATCCAGCACAGAACTTCTCCGTAAGTTTAGGATTTGGCGTGTTGCTGCCAGGTTTGAGGTCAGAAGAGTAATGGATATGTCATCTTCCCATTCAGAGGGCATTTGGAAATATGATCATAAACCATATGAGACTAGCTTTTTTATGAGGTTATGATTAAGCGATTTGGTTTGTGAAACATGTTAACCTTGCGGCTATAGTCCTGTTGTCTCATAATGTTATGTGTGGATTTTTACGATTAAAGCTTTTATACTTCTGAAGCTTGGAGTGCGGTCACCTAGCTCTTTTGCACATACTTTGACACACAATTTTTTTTGACCTGGACAAATTTTGGACAAATTTTCTAATTCATTTCTATGAAAACATTCCAAAGGTTTATAAATTTGAGTCAATGAAGTTGTATTCAAGCAGATATAAAAATATATACCATTTGTGCATTATTTTTTAAATGTAAAATATTAATTATTTTACGTTAAGTACCTAAAGATTAACATACTAGAAACAGGATGGGAGTCTCTGGTGCCATGTACGTGTTCTGACAGGGAACATATAAACAGGAGAATTGCTTCTTCATTGCCCTTAGATTGTAAGCTCTCACAAGCAGGACATTCATTTCTATGAAACATTTCTAAAGGTTAAACATTAAAGTTGTTTTCAAGCAGGTATAAAACACCATTGATGCTTTTTTTTTAAATGTTTAATGTAAAAAATAAAGTATTTTAGATTAAAGTGGGTGTAAACCCTCTCCTATACCCAGTGAAGTGAATAGCCTCAGATGATAGACCGAGATGAAACAAATCTCCCTACAAACTTTATGTATAATTGCTGTCTTTCCCTTCCTATATTTTTTTAAAAGTGCAACATCATGTTACAAATGTTTCTTCCTGTTTCAGCAGTGGGAGGGGAGTCTGAGCACACACTGTGTGAGAGCTGATTGGAGGAAAGGCGCACACATCGCCTCCACATAGTCAGGGGAAGGAAGAAACGTTCAGAGCTGTACTGTGAATAGACAAGCTCTCTTCTAATCTCCCTATAATCACCCTTCCCGACAAAAATTTCCTGTGTCGGAGAGCTTGTCAGAAGTTCTCATGCTGATATCAGAGGAAAAGAGCAGCAGAAAGCAATGGCACTTAAAGCTTTGGAGAGAGAGATAAGTAAACGCTGCAGATAGATGTGCCTTTGATTCCTTTTCCTCTAATCAGCTCTCACACATTGCCTCAGAGCTGTAACTGCAGTTCTCTTCTTTTTTTGTACTACTCTCAGATACATACGTTTTTTTTTTTTTTCACTTTTAATGGTTGTACAAAAGGGAAGACTGCAGTTAAACAAGTAAATCCTATGTAGGAGAAATTGTTTCATCCCTGTGTATGTAACACCATCGGCGTTACTTTGTACAGAACAAGCGCAGCTGTATCATCCTTAGACAGCTGCACTCCATTCAGCACCCTGTCATCGACACTTTCGACGTGCCGTCGAATCCTGCGTCCCGTCCAGCATCCTCATTCCGTCATTTTCGACGTGCCGTCGAATCCTGCGCTCCACGCTGGAACGCGGAAGCGTGCCCAGCGTGTGTCCCGCGACAGGCTGGCTATTTAAACCTCCTCTGATGGCGGCTCAGCGTCTGGTTATTGAAGTTGACGCTCGCCGCCATCTGAGACCCAAGGCCTCCTCCAGAGTCCCACAGTTCCTCACCTTGTAAAGGAGATCACCAGGCTCACAGCTCCAAGTTCTACCCACAGACCCTGCTACTATCTATGACTTGCTGCTTGACCACAGAGCTCGCAATCTACAGAACCATAGAGGCATCCTGCACCTGCTACTATTCACTCTCCAGGAAGGAACTACACACCTGGTCACATCTAAACCGCAAGTACCCACAGCTAACTGTATCAAGCCTGTATACTCAGAATATTATTCATCCTGGATTGCATCCTATGATATGTTCTTGATTGCCTGATACCATATGTTGTAGAGACTGAGACGTATTACCAGGATTCTCATATAACCTATTGGTAGATGCACCACACCATTAATAGGAGAGATACCAGGAGGTTGTGATGAAATAACCCCATGCGCTCTGTTTAACATCATAGAGCAACCAGGTGGTTTAATCTGAGTATCCTCCAGAATAATTAATTACCACTTCATCTCCTATTCATGGTGACGGCGTAGTTGTCACAGAATAACCAGACCAGATATATATTAGATGGATCCCGCTGATTTAGCGAATCATCTACTGGGACTCACTCAAAGGGTAGATACCCTAACTAATTCTTTAAATGAATTCCGCCTAGAAAATGAAGCTCTCCGCCAGCAGAACCTTGCTCAGGTTAGAGAGAGACCAGAACCCAAGGTCTGTACTCCAGAACCTTTCTCTGGCGATAGGAAACTTTTCCGGCAATTCATCAGCTCTTGTCGCTTGATGTTCGAGCTACGTCCCCGTACTTACTATTCTGATAGGATTAGAATTCTCACCCTCATCTCATACCTCAGGGGTGAACCGAGAGTTTGGGCCGACGCCTATCTAGAAGAACACGGAGATCTCCTTGGAGCTCTGGACACTTTTCTCGCAGAAATGTCCCTCCTTTATGAGGATCCCAATAAACAGTTGACTGCTGAAAATTCCATCAGAAATCTCAAACAGGGGAAAAGACCAGTGGAGGACTACATTTCTGAATTCAAATGTTGGTGCCGAGAGACCCAGTGGTCAGATATCGCACTCAGGAACCAATTTCGGCTAGGTCTGACAGAAACTCTGAAAGACGAAATCGCACGTGTAGAACTTCCACCATCCCTAGAGGATCTCATGCAACTGTCCATTACCATAGATCGACGTATTCGAGAGAGAAGAGCTGAACGTGCCAATGCGTCTTTTCCTTCACCTTTCAGGAGAGCCAGATCTCCCCCCAAGGAGCTTCCGATGGAACTTGGTGCGATTAAAGTTCCTTTAAGCACAGCGGAGAAACAACGCCGCAGAGACCAAAACCTCTGTCTGTACTGTTCTGCTCCTGACCACGTTGTATCCACCTGTCCCCTTCTTAAGAGGAATTCGGAAGGTAAAGATCACCACAGAAACAAATTTAATTTCACTGGTACAATTTCTAATCGTTACATTATTATTCTTCTTACATTACAGTGGGAGCAAGAAAGGTTCTCCATTGAAGCAATGGTTGACACTGGAGCCTGTGGAAACTTTATTGACTCTAAGATTGTAGAATCTAATAAAATACCTTGTGTGATTAAGCAAACCCCTGTGTCACTCACTTTCATTGATGGTTCAAGTTCTCCCACAGGTCCAATTACATCCCAAACCTCACCCCTTTGGGTGACTTGCGCTCCAGGTCATACCGAGAACCTCATTTTTGACGTCATCCAATCACCTCTATTTCCAATAATACTCGGATTACCTTGGTTACGTCTTCATCAGCCTACTTTCCAATGGTCTACTAGTTCCTTAACCTTACAATCCTCTTTCTGTAAAGAGAACTGTTATCCTAATTGTTCTATCTCTTTCACAGAGATCTACCCTCCTGATCTTCCACCTTATCTACATGATTTTGCCGACGTTTTTAGCAAAACCAAGGCAAACTTGCTCCCCCCACACAGGATCTATGATTGCCCCATAGATCTTATAGCTGACGCACCGATCCCAACTGCTCGGATTTATCCATTATCCCAACCTGAACTTGTACACCTCAAGGATTATATCGACGAAAACCTCAAGAAAGGTTTTATCAGACCTTCAACCTCTCCAGCGAGTGCAGCCATGTTCTTCGTAAAAAATAAAGACGGCTCACTCCGACCAATTATCGACTACCGTGCACTCAATAGCATTACTATAAAGAACAGATATCCACTACCATTAATTCCAGAACTCATCGAACGACTCCAGACTTCAAAGATCTTCACTAAACTAGATCTGAGGGGTGCCTATAATCTCATAAGAATTCGATCTGGTGACGAGTGGAAAACAGCTTTTAAAACACGCTATGGCCTCTACGAGTACACCGTAATGCCCTTTGGGTTATGCAACGCACCTGCAACCTTCCAATATTTCATCAACGACATTTTCCGAGATTTGCTCGACGTTTGTGTTGTGATTTATTTGGATGACATTTTAATCTATTCAGATTCTCCCGAAGAACACATCAAACATGTACGCTGGGTTTTGGCCAGATTGAGAACACACTCTTTATATGTCAAACTTGAAAAGTGTGTTTTCAGTCAACGCAGCATTTCTTTCCTGGGATATCTAATTACCCCAAACGGAATACAGATGGAATCATCAAAGGTACAGTGCATATTATCCTGGCCTGTTCCCCACTCCAGGAAGGCTCTACAACGGTTTCTCGGATTCTCTAACTACTACAGAAAATTCATTAAGGATTTCTCTACGATCGTGAAACCATTAAACAATCTCACTAGTAGTAAGATGCCTTTTTCCTGGTCTGATCAGGCACAGAAATCTTTTGACCTTCTGAAGCTCAGTTTCACATCCGCACCGATCTTACAACTTCCTAACCCACTTTACCATTTCACCTTAGAGGTAGATGCCTCGCATTTTGCTTTGGGAGCCGTACTCTCCCAACAAGCTTCATCATCTGAACCTCTACATCCGGTAGCCTTTTACTCAAGGACATTATTACCTGCCGAAAAGAATTACCCCATTGGGGAAAAAGAACTCCTTGCTATAAAGGATGCCCTAAGTAATTGGAGACATCTCTTGGAAGGTTCCAAACACCCCATTACCATCCTCACCGATCATCGCAATTTGCAACATTTGAGGGCCTGTAAAACCCTTTCTGCCCGCCAAGTCAGGTGGAGTCTATTCTTTGACAGGTTCGACTTCAACATCTCCTATCGTCCTGGTACAGAAAATGTCAAGGCTGACTCGTTGTCACGTATGCATGACAACCAGACAATTGAAACACCTCCCCTTTCTATTATTCCACCTGATCGATTCATTGGAGCATCTGTTCCTTTCTTGGATTTACTGATCCAATCTCTCCCTAACGAGGTACCCCTAATGCCCCAGGGTCTCAAAAAGGAACCTAACGGGTTATTTACCTACAACAATAAGATCTACGTGCCCGCCTCTTTACAACCTCTACTTCTCAAACAACTTCATGATGCTCCTCTGGCAGGTCATCCAGGAATAAGTAAAACCATTCATTTAATTAAAAGAAATTACTGGTGGCCCAAGCTTTCACAGACAGTCACTGATTATGTCAATTCCTGCGTGATATGTGCCTCCAACAAACATTCCAGGAAGCCACCTTACGGACTCCTTACTTCAATCCCAATACCTGAAAGACCCTGGGACGTGGTCTCTATGGATTTTATTGTCGACCTCCCCAGGTCTCAAGGTGCCAACACAATTCTAGTTACAGTAGATTTATTAACTAAGATGGCTCACTTCATCCCATTAAAAAATCTACCAACTGCTCTAGAGACTGCACAAGCCTTCCTTCAGAATGTACTTAAGCTACATGGGTTGCCCTCCCAGATTATCTCGGACAGAGGCACTCAATTCATTTCTAAATTCTGGAGAGCCCTTTGCCAGGCCTTGCAAATTGATCATCGAATGTCCACTGCTTATCATCCGCAAACAAACGGACAAACAGAACGAGTAAACCAAACACTGGAACAGTATTTACGCTGTTATTGCACCCATCTACAGGACGACTGGCTTCAGTTTCTTCCTCATGCCGAATTTGCGTATAATAACGCCTCCAGTTCTTCCTCCGGATTCTCTCCTTTTTATGCAAACTATGGGTTCCACCCCAAATCTGCTCCAGTCTCCGTTCTCCCTAACAATGTTCCTGCTGTAGAACATTACCTCTCCACCATGAAGAGGACCCTACGAATACTCCATTCTAATCTTACTACAGCGCAACAAAGACAAAAGAAGTATTATGACTCCCGCAGAACTTCACCTCCTAAATACAAAGTTGGAGATTTGGTTTGGCTCTCCACTCGAAATCTACGTCTTAATATCCCTTCAAGAAAACTCGGTCGCCAATTCACTGGTCCATTTTCCATTTCACATATCATCAACAACAATACCGTTAAACTACTTTTACCTCCGGATTGGAAGATACATCCTTCTTTCCATGTCTCACTTATTAAGCCTTTCACTCCTAATCCGTTCCCTAACAGAGACCCTCAACCCCCTCCTCCTGTTGAGGTTCTCGGTGAGACTGAATATGAGGTACAGAAAATTCTAGATTCCAGGAGACATGGATCTTCCCTGCAATATCTAATCCGTTGGAAGGGTTATAGCCATCTTGATGACTCCTGGGTAGATTCCTCCGACATTCATGCTCCCCGGCTCGTCAATCATTTCCACCGCAGATACCCTGATCGACCATCACTTTCTGGGTGTATATCTGGGACCCCCTTGAGGAGGGGAGTATGTAACACCATCGGCGTTACTTTGTACAGAACAAGCGCAGCTGTATCATCCTTAGACAGCTGCACTCCATTCAGCACCCTGTCATCGACACTTTCGACGTGCCGTCGAATCCTGCGTCCCGTCCAGCATCCTCATTCCGTCATTTTCGACGTGCCGTCGAATCCTGCGCTCCACGCTGGAACGCGGAAGCGCGCCCAGCGTGTGTCCCGCGACAGGCTGGCTATTTAAACCTCCTCTGATGGCGGCTCAGCGTCTGGTTATTGAAGTTGACGCTCGCCGCCATCTGAGACCCAAGGCCTCCTCCAGAGTCCCACAGTTCCTCACCTTGTAAAGGAGATCACCAGGCTCACAGCTCCAAGTTCTACCCACAGACCCTGCTACTATCTATGACTTGCTGCTTGACCACAGAGCTCGCAATCTACAGAACCATAGAGGCATCCTGCACCTGCTACTATTCACTCTCCAGGAAGGAACTACACACCTGGTCACATCTAAACCGCAAGTACCCACAGCTAACTGTATCAAGCCTGTATACTCAGAATATTATTCATCCTGGATTGCATCCTATGATATGTTCTTGATTGCCTGATACCATATGTTGTAGAGACTGAGACGTATTACCAGGATTCTCATATAACCTATTGGTAGATGCACCACACCATTAATAGGAGAGATACCAGGAGGTTGTGATGAAATAACCCCATGCGCTCTGTTTAACATCATAGAGCAACCAGGTGGTTTAATCTGAGTATCCTCCAGAATAATTAATTACCACTTCATCTCCTATTCATGGTGACGGCGTAGTTGTCACAGTGTATCACCTGAGGCTATTCACTTCACTGGGTATATGTGAAGGTTTACATCCACTTAAACCTCTTCACATACATTTACTGCAGCAGGGCGGTCTGGGTGTGCAAAATCACATACCTGTACATGATGTCGTCCACGTGGTTTAGGGGGCGCGCTGCTCCCGCTGGGATTGGACACAGTGGGTGCAAATCAGTGGGTCCGGTGGCCGCTATGGCCACCAAGACCTGCTGATCGTTCTCAGGAGAGACAGAGCAGCATTGTGTCAATGTAAACAAAGCACCGCTGATTTGTCAGGGAGGAAAGGTCAGAGATCGTGTTTCAGCTAAACTGAATCACAATTTCTCTTTTCCTCCAGGGGATCCACTCCCCCTACAGTTAGAAGCACCTCCCAGGGAACACATTTAACTCCTTGATTGCCCCCTAGTGTTAACCCCTTCCCTGCCAGTGTCATTTATACAGGGCTCAGTGTATTTTTTTTAGCACTGATTACTGTATTGGTGTCACTGATCCCCAAAAAGTGTCAGTGTCAGATATGTCCACCACAGTGTCACAGTCCTGTTAAAAATCGCAGATCGCCGCCATTACCAGTAATATATATATATATATATATATATATATATATAAAAGTCCCTAAATCTATCTCGTATTTTGTAGACACTATGGCCCGGATTCACAGAGCACTTACGCCGACGTATAACAAGTTACGCCGACGTAATGTGCGTCGTCGTATCTGTGCGCCAGACAATCTCTTATGGAATCAACCAGTATAGGAACATTTCCAGTAATGTAAAGTGCATACTTGTGAAAACGTAATGGACTTGATGTGGCCCTTTCTATTCCCCATGTATTTAAACATAGTGTTACTTTCATAATTCGCTCAGCCAACTATTTTAAATGCACTCCTTCTTCTGGTAATCAGTTCAACTAAACTGCACAATTACTAATATTGTAATTTAGACTTTTATGTCAAAAGTCAACAGCTAAGCCCTCATTTTTACTTACTCCCACTTGTCATTGATGTATAAGAGAGCAGCGGCACACGATTGCCATAAGAAGAGCAGAGGAGTCTTTTGTGTGCAGACTATGACTAACAGCCTGGCTATGCCTTTTCTATACTATATGAGGGCCAAGATGGCAGCACCCAACAGGGTAATAACTGGTTGCCTGTGGCAGACTTGAGCAACGTTTTTGTTCCCTGATTATTCCAGTTGAATAGTTCTTATTGGCTGTGTTTTTTGTAAACATTGGCAAAGGAATGGGTTGTTTAGGAGAACGGAGAATGAATACTATTCACAAAGTTTCTTTTTTTATTGTCCTGCTTCCTAGTACATTTATAAAAATACTGGAGTCACACTTTAAATGAAGAGCAGTATCCATGGAATAGTAGAAACATTTGACAGACAAAGACACAATTTCCAGTATTAAACCGGCAAGTTGTGTTCTTTTCATCCACACACTGGATATATTTTTAAGGCAAGAAAAACATTTCCTTTGCTGGAGAGTTGTAGGTTTATTGTTTTTGCTAAGCCTATAATACAGAAGAATTACTTAAAGAAACATAAACCAACCTTATAGGATAAAAAAGTACTATAGTTTAAGAATATATAGCCTCAACAGTTCATATTCCTGATATGTGTCTGTGTTACAATGTTTTTTTTTCCTAAAGATTCGTGGTGGTGCAAAAATCTTATAACGAAAAAGTGTACAAATACATCCATGTGAACACACACAAAAAAGTGCACTTAAGGGTGTGCTTTTGTCTACGAAGGGGTAGGACTGCTGGGTCATGATCTGCTTAGTCAGAAGGCCTGGCAGACCACCGTTCTTCTAGGACAGCTGAAGCCATCCCCAAATACTATGTCAGGGGAGCTCTCCCGATGAGAGACCCCCCATAAGCAGGGGAGGAATCAACCAGAAGGCCACACATCCTCTCTCTAGACGTCAGGTTATGCCCGAGGACTCACACCCTTCATCCAGTGAAAAAACACACACAAAAGTTATAAGTTACAAACAGTGAGGAGAAAATAAAAATGTGGCCGTGCTCAAAATGGGCATTGGCCTCAGACCCTGACCCTTGGTAAGCAAAAATTTCCAAAAAAATTTCCAAAATTTTTTAACCAAAAGTCCAGGCCCTAAAAGGCTCAGTGCATAAAAAAACATTGTGACCGTGGGTTTGTTTCACAGAGTGGGGTCCCACACTCAATGTGAACTAAGAGCTCCCCTAGGGCGACCACTCCCAGGGGGCACAGACACCATGGATCATCTGCCTTCCCAGCCCATTGCCAGACAAGGTAGACCGGTAATGAATCCTTCTGGCTTTCTCGGGGAGAACCTACTCCCGGCCCCCATTTACGTTAAGGCACTCCGGTTCTGGTTCCTGCTGATACTAGTCTGATACTAGTCTTCAGGTCCCCATCACACCAGTGGATTTGCATAGCCATATACTGTGTTTGGTTTCAATAGACAAAAAATTATTTCAGTACGAGGGTTAGAGTACTTTAGAGTAATTATCCCCAATTTGAGGCCCGGGGGACAGATGTGGCCGTTTGTTTGCCTTTATCCATCAAAAGTTTTAGAGGCATAGCTACACAAATTTATTTGCATTTAATTTGGGTCTTAAAAGCCCTGTGATCACGGTAGAAGGTGCATTACTGTCAATTTTGAGAACAAATCTTAATTTTATTGAATACAGACAAAATATTATGAAGAAGCTTCCTCGGCCCAGGTGATCATAGAAAACACTTCTGTCTCATATTTTGTATGTCTTTCTATGGCAAGGCCATTTGCATGGCCACCTCAAGGAGAGAAGAAATTCTATGATTATTTTTAATGTTTTGTGCTTGAGCAATTAGAGTCTCAGCAGTAGAGATGTGATAGATAAGTGAGCAAAAACCTCATTAGGGGAGCTGACGCAGGACAGCCAGCTCAGTGGCAAGCGTGATAAGTGCTAGCCAATTTAGTTAAATAGCTAAAATCATGCATTGCTTATAGTGCATCAGGGTGGAATAACTTTCCGTTAAACAGCAGCCAGTGCACAGAATCCTTTGTTTTGTTTTTTTCCCCAGCTCCATAATCTCTTGTTTTTCTCTAAATCGAGTTGCTCATTCACCTGAATAATCAGGGCAAACTAATCTTTCTTTTCAAATAACCCGTTTCCTCTTGTGCTCTGTTAATTTTCGTTTGAAGGGCTTTACGTTTGAGTTGCTGCAGAGTCCCTTCCCTGCTGGATCGCCATTTCTCATTGCTGGGGTAGGGTTAAAATGCTCGTTCAGATCACGATTGTTCTCAAAGACGAAGCAGACACTCTGCATGCTGCCAAATTCGTTAATCACCGCGCTGTACAGCGAAGCAAATGCCGTCGTAATTAAAGAAGCTGTTTGGCATGCGGCGCAACCTAAAACCAATAGATTTCTCAGGATTGGTCCTGGACAGATCTTTCACATTTCTTCTCAGGTTTAAGGTACTCCCCCGTTATTACTACCCAAATAAGCAATCAAAGATTGTCTCGGATTCAAGCAACAAGCCATAATTTTAGGCACCTATAGATCTTGTGATTGTCATTGAGATATGTTCATCCCTAATATGGTCACCAACTGTTTATTCACCATGCACAATGTAAAAACATTTCTCAATTTTGTAAATAACACTCAACTATTTTACCTACTCTACAAGCACTGCATATAATGTCACTGCCCATATGCAGCTATTATGTAAAGGCTAAATTGCAATACATCACATGCACACAAAGTATTGCTTGCCCAATGTAAAGACAATATTATCATAAACCTCATGTATTTTAAGGACTCAAGTTTAGCTATTAGGTTTAGGCAGGGTTGGTTTTCCATGTGCAGAAAATGATGTACCGGACCCGCCCTGTGACCACTTATAAAAAAGACAAACAAAAAAAACCACTTGGTTACAAAAATCATATTATTGTTTATATCATTAAAAGATGTCTATGAGAGAGCAGAGCTTTTGTGGTGGGTCCCAGGATGTCCATCCACTACAGTCTATCTGCAAAAAACAAACAAAACATAGGGGGGCAGATACAAGACCAGTCACCTTGCACAAGGAAACAGAGCAGCAGTGACTGGGCTTTATTACAGGAAGCTCCTGTACAGAGGCAAAGCCCATGAGTTGTTTAAACCTGGATTACTGTACAGATCTGGATAAAAAAAAAATAAACCACACCAAAATGTAAGTAAGAATGTAAGTATGTACTGTAAGTAAGAATACACTTTTTGTATTTAGATATTTGGACAATATATTGTTTGGCCTGGAGTACAGCTTTAAACAATGGGCAAAACTTTTTTTTTTTCATTTTGGATAATGTAGGATTGTAACACCTGTTGGTCTATTTTTTGCCATTTGTCCCCCATTGGAGAGATTTTCCTTCACTTGCTGTCCCATGACCCAAACAAAATGTAATAAGAAATCACTGCAAATTAAGGGAATCCCTTGGGGATCTCCAGGCCACCAAAACTAGTGTCCCTATTGGACAGCAATAAAAGCAGACAAGTGTTCTTATCCCTCTCCACTTTGTCCAAAACGTAAGAAAAAGTTTTGCCTTTAGTTATACTTTAAAATAGACCTAAAGCCGGAATGGGAGAAATTTTACTAAAGCATAGTGCTTTATAAATAACCACCATGTTTTACTTTGCTTTTTTATTCAATAATACTGCTTCTACCTTTTTTCATATTTTTTTATATTTTTTTTGCATCTCAGTGCTTCTGATTAGGCTCCACCATCTTTCAGCCACTTCCTGTCTACATGCACTTGCCCCCTGCCATCTGCTTATGATTTCTCTGGACCGTTTTTCTGACAGTGGTGGGACATGCCTGTGCAATGTTCAATGTTTAGGGGCACATGTGATAACAACATAGGAACCCAACTGGTTGACAGTTATCACTCCATAATAGGAAGTGGCTAAAGAATAATTTTATGGCAGCATCACCCTGTTCTGCTGCAGGGAGAGCCATAGACACAGGGCATGGTTCCTGTAATTGCTTACCCTGCACCGAACCCCCTCCCTGCTCTGTCTACTTCTGATTCCCCCCATGTGCCCCCTGTCACTGTGCCACACCCTCTCCTTCTGTAGCCCTGTTGGCTGCCCTGTCCTGTAAAAAATGAATTGTACATTTAAAAAAAAAATAGTAATAAATTATTTTTAAACATTGTAAAAAAAAGTAAAAAAAAAATGTAAGCGTACATTAAAAAAATAAAATTAAAAAGGGCTAATTCACACAGTTCTCTTTTATGTTTGTGTCCGCTAATAATGATGCAGCCCTGCATCCAAGGAGTGGTATACTGCAATAGATTCAATTATTTTAGGGTTTAATACACTTTAAAGCTTATATACATTTCTAGTACTGGCGCATAACATCAGCTTGCTGTGGACATTCTGAAGCTGTGGGAAGAACACAAATGATTCTGCATATAATATGCCGTATCAAGCACTACAAATTAAAATCATCCTGCTTCAACATTATAAAACACAACCATGGTATCTTTTTGGCAGCCAATCAGAAGATTTGAGTTTGACCCATCCATGGCTCCCATGATGGGGGCCAATATCTAAGACAATGGGTAGATGGCCACCTTTCAGGAGAATGATATACAAAGCCCAGTCCTTCTACCAAAAATGCACCTTCTTCCGTTTAATGTCAGACCAAAACTTGCCATTACTTCTAATACTACCAGTACTGTAAAATAATCTGAAGGATCATCTCTTTCTATTGCTACTTATAGATTATGGTTTTCTGTCTCCCAGTGGTATAATCTGCAGAAACTTATCACCTTGTTGCTCCATTAAAATGGATGTAAAAGAGCTAATAGAGGAAAGAAAGCAAATGCACCGCTTTATGAGCCTGGAAGTGATAATTAAACATTGCCGAAGATCTCTAAGAAGAGGCGAATCCTTCAGCGGCAATGGAGAGGTTATTATTTTGAAATTTCCAGGGGTTAGCGATGGCACTTCATGCATAACTAATCCACAGAGCATCTCTCAAGCTAGTTAAACCAAGGAGTCATTTTAATATTCCACTGCCTTAGGTGTCAGATGCTGATAGACAAGTATTTATGTGCATTGAACACCACTGGGTCATTGCAGAGTGGGGAATTAATTGTTTTAGCACTGACAAAGTTTGCATGTCAATTGCTTTTTGCTGCTACTTTTCTTCCTCAGTAATATTTAGACAAGGCAATGTTGTTTGGATTTCAGTCACCTACAGAAGTGAGCGCACGTGCTAGAGGATGGGACCCACCAAGTCACCTTTTGAACTATCTCTCACAGCTAATTGAGAGAAGCTTGCTCGGAAATGCACAGAATTAGATTGCGTGTCAACGATTGACAGGAGTTGGCTGTGTGCAATTTTCTTCACCACATTTTTTCGGGCCGTGATGTAATGTGATGTGATGTAAATGGCAGGGAGAGATTATTTTATTAACAATCTAATGACACCGCTTGCAATCTAACCCTTTCCTGGACTTATTTTCCATGTCCAAAGCCATATATTCTGTTAATATTTAGCAGCATGCATTATTGCAAATTTCTATGTGTGATGTAGTTCTAATGAACATACATTTAGAGCTATTATTACAGTTTTTGTGCAGTTACATGGGCGTTTCACATGCATTTGTTATTGTATTACATGTAGAGATTTGTAGACTAACCACTAGAGGGAGTTATATATTTCTTCCAGCTTCATTCAGTCTTCCTGTCTAGAATAAAGTGTGCTTTGCCCATGCAGAGTCAAGCAACAGGTTCTCTTTTAAAACTAGCTACATTTGCATGTTATATTTATCTTCCTTTCACTTCCATTCTGCCTCGTTTGCTGCCAGGAATTCTGAGAAGTCTTGTATAAGCTAGGAGTACGGCTCCTTTCATATGGGCATCCATCCATTTGTTTTTGGACAGATCAAAAATGAACAGCAATGTATCTCAATGGATGGCCAGATATAAGCCGATTTGTACAAAAAATACACACAAAAGAAAAAACTAGATGGTGCGCTGACCAACAGTTTGGTATAGCCCTCCATCTGGCTATTGGTGATAATTAGACAAGTCAAAGGGCGCTGCTGCTCTCTATGGATCCTCTGGGTGGCAGGAACATATCTAGACAAAACACAAAAGAGGAGAGCGCAAAGCCGTCTTAGTGTAACTCGGCTTTAATATGGTAAAGTTAAAACCATAAGCATACGTTTGACCATCAACAGATATGTGTCCACTTTCATCTGCTTACATCTGGGTCTGTTCAGGATCTTGGGTGCTGCCGCTGCCATCTTCGGTAAGGGAATCAGGAAGTCAAGCATTGCGGCTTGACTTCCTTGTTCCGTACTGCGCATTCGCAAGTCGTGCTGCATGATCCCACTGGTCACTGCTGTCTTCTGGGACCTGTTTATCTCCCAGAAGACAACTGGGGGGCAAGTAGGCGCAGACAGTGGCGTAGGTCACAGCTGTGATCTATGCCCGGAAGTGGTAGCAAATACTTGGATTGCACAGGTATCTGCTCCCTCCTCCCCCCTGAAAGGAGGGGGGATTCCGAAAAGCAGAAGTTCCATTTTTGGGTGGAACTCCTGTTTAAATAGTGATCCCCAGCCTGGTGAGAAGTATGGAGTACCTTCCAAGAATTGAGGGTTCTGAATCAGGATCCAATGTTGTTTTTATTTACTAGCATAGTCCAGGGCCTCAAATAAATACTTATTCTTGACATTATGGGCTAGATTCATGTAGAATCGCCTATCTTTGTGCGGGGCGTAGCGTATGCTTTTTACACTACGCCGCCACTTCTTTTGCAAGCAAGTGCTTTATTCACAAATCACTTGCCTGTAAAGTTGTGGCGGCGTAGCTTAAATGGCCTGTCTTAATTCAAATTGGGCGGGTAGGGGGCATCTATTATTTAAATGAAGCATGATCCCGTGCTGAACGTACTGCACCGTGAAAGTTTTCAAGTACGCATGCTCCAAATCACGCCACAAATTGTCAATGAAAGCAACGTCCATACTTAACATTGCCTGCACCTCATATAGCAGGGATAACTTTAGGCCAGGCATAAGCCAAACGTTAACGACGTAAACAGATACGCCGGCCAGGTGCACATTCAGGAATCGGCGTATACGCTCATTTGCATATTTTAGACAGGAACGCCACCTAGTGTCCAGCCTAAAATATGAAAATAAGATACAACGGCGTAAGAGACTTATGCCAGTTGGATCCAATGGAAATCTATGCGTTACTGATTCTATGAATCAGTCGCATAGATAGGAGGGCTCAGACGCAGAAATAAGACGGCTTATCTGGAGATAAGCCGTCTTATCTCTTTCCTGAATCTGGCCCTATATATCTAACTAGGTATTTAAATTCTAAAGTTCAAGTCATGTTCACGAGAATGTAATAGTTCAAAAATCTTTGAAATTGCTTTTATTTGTTACTATAAATTTAAGCTAAAATTGAAAGATCTGCAGAAGTCCACATACAAAGCGAAAAAATGGGACTCTGCGCCTCACGTCACCTGTTAATGTTACTAAAGCTCAAGGACTCAGGTCTGCTCCTGTGAAGTGATGTTGGCAGCTTGTTTCAGTGCTGTCACAAGATTTATGTCCCTGTGTTTTGAAGCGTATTCCTACACAGTGTGGTTCTCAGTAAATGTTTATTTGTATAGAAACTCACTGCTGAGTCGGGGCTGGGAATCTCAAGATAGCAGTTTTTCAATGCAGACTGTTGCAGAACTCTGTTCTTGGTTTAGTTCCAATAGTTTTTATTAGTTTCAACATTTTTGGACAGAAATTACACAAACAAAAGAGAAGTGGACATATTAATGACATGGGTCACAAGGCGTAAAAGCAACTGAGCCATATGTCACTGTAACAGTATCACACACAACAAATGATAGTATCTAAGTTCCTACCTCCAAACAATTGTAAGAGGCCAGTTCTCATATAGAACCTTGGTGATAGTGTGTTAATAGACCCATAGTAACTAAAATAAAATAACAAGTTTAACAAAAAATGGAAAGAGTAACAGAATAAAACTAGAGCAGTAGAAACAGTGAGCGCAGTCATCCACCCTCAATTGTGGGTGATATATCTACCTAGTGCAAGGTTAGAACTGATTCAAGAAGGATTAGACCTGGTTTGAGCTTTATACCATTCATTCCAAGGTTCCCAAATTTTATTAATCTGCGTATAGTTACCCACCCCTGAGGCAAATAGCTGTTCATATGAACCATGAGTATTGATTATTTGAATAACTTCTGATAATTCAGGTTGTGGAGTGGTCTTCCAGTGCCTAACCAAGGCTAGTCTAGCGGCCAGGAGGATGTGGGAAAGGAGCGCCCTCGAATGGTAGGGTATCAGATCCATACCCAAGGAGAGTAACGCCAATCCCGGAGACAGGGTTAAATTAAGTTTAAGGACCTGTGCCGCTAGGTCCTGGATTAACTGTCAGTAGCGTGATATAGCGGGACAGGACCAGAGGATATGAAACAGTGTACCCGTTTCCCCGCATTCCCTCCAGCACCCGGGGGACATCCCCTGTACCATTTTGGAAAGTCTAAACGGGGTGAGATACCATCTCAACAAGATTTTTTGGAATAATTCCCAAAGGTTGGCACATTTAGTGGAGGAGTATGTAACCCTCAGGGCCGTCTGCCACTGATCGGCCGAGAATACCACATTGAGGTCTTTCTCCCAGGCTTGCATATCAAGAGATTTGGTAAATGTCAACTTGTCTTGGAGGTAGGAGTAGAACAGTGATATGCCTTTGGTATTTATGTGTCTTGTTAGATAATATTGAGCTATATGCCATGGAAGGGAGGTATGTAGATTGGTTTGCTGTCTCAATAAGTGTGATATTTGCCCATACCTAAAGAATTTGTTCGAGGATATAAAGTACTCTAGTTGGAGGGCTCTAAATGTCTTAAGTGCAGGTCCCACATATAGGTCCCTCAAGTACAGCCCTCCTCTGTTCTTGGTTTAGACAACCTTTCAGTTGCTGAAAAAATTGTAAGTGCCGGGGGTTGTAGTTCAGACTCAGAATAAATACCTATTTGACAATAGAAGCCCCTTTGTATTGATCTTGACAGGTTGATGTGATGGGTAAAACTAACATTTTTAAGGATCAGTCCACCATATTTACGATTAAATATGAAACAAGATTGCATTTACCATCCCCCAAACGCACACAGACCTTTCCCTACCTGAATCGCAGGGTGCTTCTGCCTAAGAAATCCTGTTATTTTTTTTTATTTAGTGCTTGACTCTGTCTGTACAGTCACATCATCAAGCTCTGGAATCCATCAATAGAAAATACTACTAGCAGCAAGGTTGTGACATCACTGACATTGTAGTTCTTTTGCACTTCTCCCAGTCAGTAGAAGATCCCTACCATCATGGGCTGGGAATAAACACTGCAAGAGCCGTGGTGCAATGACTGCAGGGTGCCCTGTACACACGACCGGATTTCCTCACATGCCAAAACCCAACATTTTTCCTGACGTTATTCCTCTCAACCCTGCCTTGCATACACACATTCAGTAAAAAAAAAACTGCCAGGAAAAATGCTGGCAGAGCATTTTTGCCGAGAAAAAACGGTCGTATGTACGAGGCCTCAGTCAATAGGGTTCAAAGCGGAGCTGTTTTCTTTTTTCTCACCGGGAGTCTCAATTTCCTCATCGCATTTCTCGTCGGGCTGGTTTACGACGAGAAACATGTTCGTGTGTATGTTTAGAAACCTGCACATTCTCAGAATAAAGTATGAGACGGGAGAGCATCTTCAGTAAAAGTAATTTTCGTAATGGAGATAGCACATTCATCACGCTGTAACAGACTGAAAAGCGCGAATGGTCTCTCATCAAACTTTAACTTAACACGCAGTAACATGAGATTAGCAAAAGCAGCCCCAAGGGTGGCACCAGTGGAATCAAACTTCCCCTTTATAGTGCCGTCGTACGTGTTGTACGTCACCGCGTTTGAGAACGACAAGATTTTGTCTTGACAGTGTGTATGCAAGGAAAGCTTGACAAGATTATCGTAGAGTAAAAAAACAACGTATCTTTTACGACGACTGGGATGCCATTAAAGTTCATGTGCGTGTAAAGGCAGGTGTCCCAATACTTTTGACAGTATGGTGTAGCTTCACCTTGTTCACTAAGCTAATTGAACATTGGCACTGTAAAGTGAAATTTCTTCATTCCTTTAGTAAATTGGACTTGCTCGGTGGCTTTCAATCACACAGATGACAATCAGCTCAACAAAAATATATTTGCAATTTATGTTTCTCATATTGTACATGTTTCAATCATCTTTATGGCAAGGCATGTGGAAATGTAAAAGATCAGGCATTATAGACATATACTTAAATAATATGTTTTCCTTTGTATGAGAGCTTTACAACTCTAAGAGCTAACAGTTCCTATTACAGATGTCATATTCCCTCTTGTTACACCGCCATTGTATGCTTATTTTCCATCGTTGACAGCTGTTATTACACCAGACAACATTTCCAGCTCAGATTTTCAGGTTAGAACAATACATTTTCCGACCATTTAATGTGTATCGTTTAACATTTTTATTCACTCAGCAATAATCAATTTAATATATTCATCTCTTGCAGAGAATGGGTCTTGCTTTGGTGCACAGAATATATTTTCATTATAAAAAGAGGTATTTGAACAATCTCATTTGCTGTTATGCGTTAACTTTGGCGCATTGAGCGAAGTACATGTTTGCCGATTGTGTGAATTTTTTTTCACTTGCCTGGACAAAGAAGCTACACCATGAAAAGACTTCAATACATAAATCACATGCTTTTATTATGTCACTGCCACTCATATAGCCTCCTAGTCTGTTTAATATGCAGCAATTCAGTGCTATTTATCCAAAGTAGAATGGCAGAAAAATATATATATTTTCCTGTCTTTCTTATTTCTTGATCTCAAAAAGATTTCTACCACATTTTAAGGGGGGCCGTTTACAGTCCAGCTTGATGGAGGTGATTGTAGCCATATTCGTGCACTTGTGACAGAAACAGCTGAGTACTGTCCAGGGGCCAATTGACCATTCGGGTTCTCGGGCCGAGGGCCCTATGCTGCTAGGGGGCCCCATCAGGGTTGCCAGCCACAGTAAAACCAGAGACAGTATGTTTTTTTTTAAATCCCAAGATTATAGCTGCCACGCCTCTCCAGTACCTTTTCAGTGTGTGTATTGAAAGCAAAATACTAAGACTCTTTGATTAATTAATTGAGTCCGATACAATCTCAGGGAAGGCCATTTCTACCGGTCTGATTGCAAATTACAAGAAAGCATGCAAAATTAGAGACACACAGAGTCACATCTTTACCTCTCAACGTGGTCAGCCAAAAGAGACTGAGGAGGCCCCAGCTTTGCAGTTTTATTAAACACACAAAATCTTCTCATTGGTTCACATCATATGTCTCATTATACAGATACACCCACTCTACGTGCGACCCTCATTGGGCAGTTCATACAGGCAGAAAAAAAGTCAATTGTCAGCTCCTTCGATCAGTCTCTTCCACAGTCTCACAAGGCAAATTCCTTTAACATCACAAAGCAAGGATTTCCTCCAACGTCTCTGAGTGAGGGGAGGGGGAGGCCAGAGCACACATTCCTCTTGCAAAGTCCAGGTTTTCACATAAACTTTGGCTACCTCTCAAACTTAAGGCAAGCTATTCAAGAATGCAGCGGGGGGGGGGGGAGGGAATGAGAATGAGGAGTGCAGCTGCTTTTAAATAGCCCCTTGTTTCTTCATAATTTCATATCTTCAATGCTGAATTCATAATCTTCGTTAACACATAGCGGATTCTTCATTTCAAACAGATGTGTAGTCGCATCTTCAGAACAATATCTGGACATATATTTTCAAGGAATATACACACTTCATTTCAAATGGCAACCCCTACAAGGCAATATCTGATAAATCTATTCATAACACAAAAATATTAATTTTCCATATTCACATCCATCACAGTATGTGTATTCCATGTGTATGTATACTGTGTGTCTGCGTGTGTATACTGTGTATGTATACTGTATGTGTGTGTGTATACTGTGTGGCCCCATAATCTATTGCCTGGGGCCCCATAATCTCCTATTGCCTGGGGGACCCATAATCTCCTATTGCCCGGGGGTCCCACGAGTTGTCAGTCCACCCCTGGTACTGTCCATGAAACTTTTTTTATTTGCACTAACATAGAATTTTTCAGGACAAGCTTTTGGGGGAATGTTTCCTTCTACAAGGTCCCAGCAGAAGTTTTGTCCGAAAAAGGGAATCTCTGAGAGAGAAAAAAAAACACACACAAACAAATGTCCAGGGCAATGGTAATAAAGCTAGCATAGTTGGTGAGATAAGACAGAGGGAGAGCTATAGACTGGTGGGTTTGAAGGCTAATGCAATTTCAACCAAGAATCTTGCAATTTAGGGCTGGCTCGGAGTCAGTGCTAAATGTTTTTGATCATCAGATCACATATCAGCAGACCCCAGCAAACTGAGGATGAGCAAATATCTTCAATCTCAGGATGCCATCTGCCCACCTATGGCCACCTTGACTAAACTTGTTAGGATAGAAGTTTGGGAGATACTGTTTACGTTTTAAAGGTCAAAGCTCTAAGGATTACATTTTGATCCTAACTTTACTACATAGTCAATTGCTGATCTGGACAGGCATCCACCAGACTCTTGGTATAGGATCTTATCTTCACTCACTTTTAAGCCAGGCCCACTGGAGGTTTGTAGTGACTGACAATTGTCTTATGCTTATTCTTTTGCGATCAGTAGGTGGGTTAAAGAATTCATGGTAACATGACAAATGGTTTTCCAATTACCTTTGAGAAGGTTTGTAGTTCTCTGTGGAATTATCTTTGGTTTGTGGTTTTATGTGGTGTCTGCAACCAATGGAGCACTCTGTAATTAAAGCGGAGCTCCAGGATCCTTAAGAAAAATTAAGTCAGCAGCTACAAATATTGTAGGTGCTGGTTTTTAGTATTAGGTCCACAAATCCAGCAGTGTCTTCACCTGAACCAATTTTTCAATCGGCTCTCGGGTGCTGCCGCCGCTGTCATCTCGGGTAAAGGAAATCGGCAGTAAAGCATCACAGTCAGTTCCCTACTGCTCATGTGCGAAGAATGCTGTGCTTTGTGAATGGCTCAGCAGCGGGGGAAAGAGGAGGGGGGGCGAACTTCCGTATGAGTTTGCTGCAGCGAATTTAGCCGGAAGTAGGAGTTGGAAAGGTTTGTCTTCTATTTTCCCAAATTTTGGCTTTATGTATATAAGCGGAGCGTCCCTTTTTATGTGTCTAAATTTTTCATAATAAAATTATTATTTTGTTTGTTATATTAGCATGATTTTATTTATTGTCTTTTTCATTGAAATTTAGTTTTTCACACTTATGATTTTGTATTTAGTCATTATCATATTGTTTTTTGTTTTTAAGGTGGTAATTGCTATTATTAAAATTTTTTGTGTAATCAATATTTGTTTTCAGGATTGTAGTTTTTTTTAATATGTATTTGTATCCAGTATTCCAGCCAAAAAAAATTTTTCCCCTTATTAACACATATTTGCAGAATTTTGTATTTTTCCTTATGTGCTCATGTAAAATATATCCATTGAAGCAAGGAGTGTAGACAAAAACCAGGCACCACATTACCAATATGTGGGGAGGAATTTATTATTTTTTTTTAAATATTTTAACTAAGTGCAGGTTCTATTGATTAGTGTATTAATATTATTTTTGTGGTATTTTTTGAGTTTTTTTTATTTTTTGCACATTGTCTATACAGGTTGACTTTTCTTATGGCTTTATTCAAAAATTTACTATTATTTTTATTGCGTCTTAATTTTTTTTATTATTAAAATTAAATTAAAAATATTCTTTAATAATGTTTATGGATCTTGTTTTTAAGTTATTGTCATAGTGTATGGTTTATTTTTTTACTTTTTTATTAGCTTGGATTTTGGTTATATTAGCTTTTTTATGTTGGTTACTTGTCTTTTTTACTTTGGCTATAAACTTTTTTGTATACCATGTTATAAATTTATTTTATATTAAGTATTGTGGCTATTATTTTAATGTCTTTGTCCGCTAGTGGGGGATTTTTAGGACGAATATGCCTCAATTTGTGTTAATAATTTCGGCGTTTTATTTATCAGCTTGTTTGGAAATGATATAAGTACAGCAGTTTTATTAATGGCTTTTTTATTGCGCCCCATGGCGGTTTATTTAAAATTTTTTGTTTGTACATGTTTAAATAATTTTGCTAATGTTTGTTTGATAATTTTTTATATGTTTTTTTTACTACACCATGCCTTGTTATACACACTACTGTGGCTCAGTGACCACACCACTAATCCTCCTTACTAAACACACACTTACTGTCACATTACTTAGTTTCCCCACACTTTGACATTCTTTACAACAATATTTTTTTTATGTCGTTTATCTTTATGGGTGTCTTTCATTACACTAACATTATACCTTGTATGAAGATTGATTTTTGTTGTGGAGAATTTTATTGTAATTTATTTTTTATGTGTTTTATTGACTTATTTTCCTAGCATAATGACATTTTTATTAACTTATAACATTATTTTTATTTCTTTTTGATGTTTTTTTTTCGATGTCAGATTCTTGTTTAATTATTTTTTGGAAGATCTTTTACGGGGGTTAATTGGGAGGACTTTTAGGATTGGGGTGTCTGGGATGCAGGATGTTCAACTTTATTCATCTGTTTTTTTCTAGGAGATGGCCCCCACCCGCCATCAAACCCTTATTTTTTTTATACTCTTTTGCAGCTCGGCACTTTAATTTCTTTAGTAGTTTGCATTCTAGCTGCCGCCAGCGTATTCTGGAGCCGCAAAGGATGACTCTGCAGCCGTTCGTACCAGATATTGATTTTGGGGATTTCGTCAAATGTATTATTGTTTATTTTATATACTTCAATGTTTTATATTTCAGTTTCATGTGCGGTTATTGACTGTGAACGAAGGGGCCTGTTTATGATATCAGGGCGTGCCATTGTTTGATTCTGTCAAATCTAAGCACTGTCGGGGATGAGGGGGGGGGTCCCCGCATATCAAGCCCATTTGGTTATTACTCTTACTCAGGGTTCTATCTTATTTATAATATTTACTTATTCTAATTTGGGGATTTTTCCATTTTTACCATTTTTTATTCTAGATGTCTTGTCCCAACGCCCCTGAGACAACTGGCCCACTTTTTTTGCGGTCCACCGGGAAACTAATGTTATTTTAGTCCATCCCTATTACAGTGGGAAAATTATTAGTTTCACCGTCTATGTACCTTTTTTTATTGTAAACTTATTTTTACTTATCTATTAAATGAGGATTTTAGAAGCACAGGATTATCCACCCCCCCCACCCTGACACCATTTCTGTAGACCATTTTTGTAATTGGCTCTTCTCCTCCAGCCCCTATTCTTTGCCAGCCTTGTTTAGCCACCCAGCCTTCGAAGCTTGATTCTGGCGAGGAAGGAAAGCCATTTGCTTATTTAGTAGACTTGTCCAGCCCGATTGCTGAGAGCAGGAGGTATTTGGGATTTTATTATCTCTTGTGTTTTTTGGGAGGATACAGGAAGGGGGTGGAGGGGAACTTTTTTTACCATGGGTAATTGTTTTTCTAATGGGCAAAAGTACCCAGGTGGTTGAGGTTGTTATGATCAGGTTATTTAAAGGTAAATTTCTGAAAAAAGGAAAGTACAAGCTGTTTGAACAGGTTAATTAAATTACTTTATGTTAAAGTAGCCGAATTTTTGTTCTTGGTCTTTAGTTTTTTTTTTGTTCATACTTTATTTTGCGTGGAAATTTTTGATGTATTAGTAAATCGAATGTTTTATATAGTATATTTTTTTGTTCTATACTTATATTTTTTTTTTAACATTATTTTTATAAAAAATAATTTTTTCAATTCTAAAACATATTTTGTTATTTTAATGATTGTTGTTCAAGGGTAGTAAGTGGTTAATATTTGTTTTGGTAACTGCACTTAAATTGGGGAAGATTCATGTAGATCACGGAATTTTTGATATTTTTTTTCTATATTTTTTACGATCCGCCTTTCGTTTATCTTTAGGATTTTATTTTTACAAATTTGATTTGGTTATTTAATAATGCAAATTAGGCTTTTGTTTATATTTAATTTTGCTGCGCTTTATTTTTAATGTAGATTAATTTATATTTTTTTATTTTTAATATTATTTTGGATACTATAGTTCAAATACGTGTTTTGTATTTGAAACGGATTTACTTTTATCCATTATTAATTAAATTTCTATTATTATTTATTTTTGGTCGCGGACGTTTTGTTTTTATTATTAAAACGTAAAATTGCGCATTACCCGCATTTTCGGGTTCTGATTGTGTTATTTTAGTATTCGGATTATTTAAGACGCAAAATTAAAGGGGTTCGTTTATTTGAATTTTTTTGTATTTTTTTACATTATATAGGGTTAAAAAAATGCGACTTAGACGAGGGCGTTAGTAGTTATGACGGTATTGTTGTTCCTTTATCTTAGGGTTTATTTATATTTTTGTTAGGCTTTATGAATCTACACTTATGGACCGTTGTGTATATTTAGTTTCAGATTCTTTCTAATTACCCCTAGTTTTATCCCTAATTGATAATTAGGACAAAATGGTTGGGTCGGATTTATTTATTTATTCTTTATATATGTAGATTACCATTTTATTTTACATTATTTTACATGTATGTGTCTATATTTGTTACATTTGTTTCTTTTTTAAAGTTATTTTTTATTTTATAACCATAATAATTAATCATACATTATTGTTGTTATTATAATCAGGCAATATAAGGTGTCTTGATTTGTGCATGCAATAATTTGGTAGGGTTCTTATTTTGAAATTATTTTTTTGACATTAATATAATGTTTCATTTTAATTTTATATCCATTTGTATTATTGTTTTTTTAAATTTTATACATTATTTATTTTTCTTTGCGATCAGTGAGGGTGGATTAAAGAATTCATGGGTAACATGCCAAATGGTTTGGCCCAATTAACCTTTAAAAAGGGTTTGTAGTTCTCATGGAATTTTCATTAGGTTTGTGGTTTTCATTGGGACAGCCTGTTAACCAATGGAATAATTCCAGTAATTAAAAAAGGGTGGGCTCAGGGATGCAGAGCACTGCATTAAGCCCACCAGTTACAACAATAATTGGTAATGGTACTGGAGGTTTATTAAGTATTTTCCACAAGCCCAGCAGTTGTGTGACATCAATCTGAAGGCCAAGAGGAGAATCGGTCTATCGGCTGCTGCCGGGGCCGGAGAGCAATCCCGGTAAGGAAATGCGGAGGAAGAGGAGGACAGCCAGTCCCTACTGTGTGGTCGATGTGCGAAGAAGGCTGAGGCTTTGTGTGAATGCTAAGTGCGGGGAAAGAGTAGTGGGGGGAGGTATAGGCGAAGCTTCCGTATGAGTTTGTGCAGCGAAGTTTACCGGAAGTAGGGAGTGGGTACCTGTCCCAGCCCAGTGCTTTATCCCTCCCAAATGTGTGCAACGTAGGGGGGTATTGCAGCAAGTAAGCGGAGCGTCCCTCTGGGTG